>JAVMKO010000022.1:7637403-8229412 GCA_032164245.1 Sternotherus odoratus
TTCTCTTCTGTAGACTAAACAATCCCAGTTCTCTCAGCCTCTCCTCATAAATCATTTGCTCCAGGCCCCTAATCACTTTTGTTGCCCTCCGCTGGACTCTCTACAATTTTTCCACATCCTTCTTGTAGTGTGGGCCCCAAAATTGGACACAGTACTCCAGATGAGGCCTCACCAATGTCGAATAGAGGGGGAACAATCACATCCCTCAATCCCTACTTATACAGCCCAAAATGCCATTAGCCTTCTTGGCAACAAGGGCACACTGTTGACTCATATCCAGCTTCTCATCCACTGTAACCCCTAGGTCGTTTTCTGCAGAACTGCTGCCTAGCCATTCGGTCCCTGGACTGTAGCAGTGCATGGGATTCTTCATCCTAAATGCAGGACTCTGCACTTCTCCTTGTTGAACCTCATCAAATTTCTTTTGGCCCAGTCCTCTAATTTGTCTAGGTCCCCCGTATCCTATCCCAACCCTCCAGCGTATCTACCACTCCTCCCAGTTTAGTGTCATCTGCAAACATGCTGAGGGTGCAGTCCACACCATCCTCCAGATCATTGATAAAGATATTGAATAAAACCGGCCCTGGGACCGACCCTTGGGGCACTCCGCTTGATACCGGCTGCCAACTAGACATGGAGCCATTGATCACTACCTGTTGAGCCCGATGATCCAGCCAGCTTTCTATCCACCTTATGGTCCATTCATCCAGCCCATACTTCTTTAACTTGCTGGCAAGAATATTGTGGGAGACCGTATAAAAAGCTTTGCTAAAGTGAACGTTGCCCTGCACTCCTGACCCGCAGCCCCTTCCTGCACCCTGACGGTGCCCCTCCCTAGCGACCCAAAGCCCCCCCCACCCTGACGGTGCCCCTCACTTTTGACCCGCGGCCCCCTCCCCACCCTGACGGTGCCCCTCACTCCTGATATGCAGCCCCCCTCCGCATCTGGTCGGTGCCCCTCACTCCCAACCCACAGCCACCTCTCATTGTGGTGGCACCCCTCACCCCCAATCCACAGCTCCACCACCCCCATGCATTGATGGTGCCCCCCCCAAACCGCAGCCCATCCCACACTCTGACGCTATCCCTCCCTCCCGACCGGCGGCCCCCCTCACTCCTGATCTGCAGCCCCTTCCTGCAGCCTGACAGCGCTCCATCCTAGTGACCCAAAGCCCCCCATCCTGATGGTGCCCCTCACCTCCGTATTGCAGCCCCCTCTGTGCCCTGACGGTGCCCCTCACACCTGCCTTGAAACCCCCACCTACACTGTGCCATTGCCCCTCACTCCTGACCCACAATGTCCCCCAGCCTCCAAAGCCTGACAGTGCCCCTCACTCCCAACCGGCATCCCCCCTCAGTCTCAACCCGCAGCCCCACCCTCACCTGGACATTGCCCCTCACTCCCGACCCACAGCTCTCCCCTCCCACATACTGACGGTGCCTATCACTACTGACCCACAGCCCCCACCCCCACCCCTCTGGTGCCCCTCGCTTCTGACCTGCAGCCCAACCATGCAAGCCCCCTCTCCGCACACTGACAGTGCCCCTCACTCCTGACCCGCAGCCCCCTCCTCCCCCCCGCACTTTGACGGTGCCCCTCCCTGCAGGCCCACAGCCCCCTACATACCGTGACGGTGCCCCACACTCCCAACCTGCAGCCCCCTCGGACACTGAGGTTACTGCAGGACCACAGCCCCGCTATGCAACCCCCACACTCTGACAGTGCCCCTCATTCCTGACACGCAGCCCCCCCGCAGCTTGTCGGTCCCCTCCCTCCCGACCCTCATCCCCCACCCTGCACTTTGACGGTGCCCCCCTCTGGTGACCCAATGTCCCTAACTCGCAACCCACAGCCCCCCCCCCTTGCACCAGGACGGTGCCCCTCACTCCCAATTTGCAGCCCCCTTGTGCACCCTGTCGGTGCCCCTCACTCCCGACTCTCAGCCTCCACCTACACCGTATCGTTGCCCCTCACTCTCGATGCGCAGCCCCCCTCCGCACCCTGACAATACCCCTCACTCCTGACTTGCAGCCCCCACCTTCATCGTACCATTGCCCCTCACTCCCGATCTGCAGCCCCCCCTGAACTCTGGTGCTGCCCCCACTTCTGAGTCAGTGTCGTGTGTCCCCTCCCCCCCGGTTCTGGTTTCTTCACTCCTGACCCGTAGCCCCTTGAAGTCTCATGGTGCCCCTCACTCCTGATCCGCAGCCTCCACACTGACGGTGCCCCTCACTCCCGACCAGCAACCCCCCCAAACTGACAGTGCCCACCACTCCCAACCCATAGCCGCTCCTGCAACCTGACGGTGCCCCTCACTCTCCACTTGCAGCCCCCATCTACACTGTACTGTTGTCACTCATTCCGGACTCGCAGCCCCCCCCCCATTCCTGTACCCTTGACTCCCGACCTGATAACGCCTGTTGTCAGATGCTACCGGTGTGGTGCTCTGCTCTTATTCAATGATTATAACAGTCGGCTGCGTGTGTTCCCTCTGTGTGCTGCCCCGGCAGATTTTATTATCCAATTCTTTTATGTCCCTTATGGTAGGTCTGGGAATGTTAATTTTTACCTCTGTGTTGGTTCAACAGTTTAGCAACGTTAGGTGCATTGTAAGTGTTGTTACAGCAATAATACAATACAGCAATAATACAACCGTACAATGATAATACAGGAGTACGGCAATAACACAGTTGTTTTTTCACAGTAAGGAAGTTGAAATTAAATGACAGTTTATCCTGGTCCAACTAGTGTTGTTTAGCTGAGTGTTAACTAAATTCTCCATATATGATAGATAGAGGTGTATTTGACCAGTCTCTTGTTTATAAAGCACTTCGCTTTACTGTTCTTGATGCTTGGGGTTTTTTTCACTGTATACTGATATTTTCTGGTGTCTTTGGTCTGTGGGATGCAACTTAAACAATTTTTGTTAGCTAACATAGTAAAGTTTTTTGTTTTCTCCTTTTTTGTTTTTGGTTTCAGTAACCCAAACTTAATACAAAGTTTAACTTGGTCCCTATGACATTGTCAACAAACTGAAAACAAAAACAAAAAAGGAAAAACAAAGTTTAACTTAGTTTATTGACAATGTCATAGGGACCAAGTCTTTAGAACACAAGCTACACTTTTTGTAATTGTTGTATAGACATTTTCATTTTCATTTGAGGTAAATTACTAAATGTACTACTTAACTGCTAAAATAAATGCCTTTTTTTAACATTCTGTGTTAGCAAAAGAGTTGTTAACCAAATTTGTACCAAGCTTTCCAGAGTTAGTTTGCTTGAGAATCCAGTTTCTGTTTTTTGATAACTGTTCAGAAACACAAACTTAAACCAACTCTAAAATTAAACCGGAAATCCATTTTCAAACGTTTATGATGCTTGTTGTGTTTGGGAGCCAAAGATGGAAACCTGCTGAAAAGGTGGAAACCTGTTTGGTTAGCTATATGCATCAATTGTTATTTTAAAACATTTTTGCTATCACATTCTTATAACTAGATTTAAAAGTGAAAACAAGTTTATAAAAAGTCCAAACAAGAAATTGACATTTTGTTAATATTATCTTTACCTTAATGTTGGTTTCCCCTTACTTTTTCCTTTGAATAACTAAAAAAAAAAAAAAAAAAAAAAAACCCAAACAAAAACAAACCAAAAAAAACCCCTTAAAAATAAAACAAACCTGTGATTGATAAAAGAGAATTCTTTTTGTTTGCAATCACACTATTTATTTGTTGAGGAAGAAATATATATATGTATATTTGTAACTGAAACCTTTTTGAACTTTGCAGAAAAAATTGGTGCTTATAATTCTATGATTATACCCCAACCACAATCTTAAAATAGTGTGGTACCACATGTACATATATTTGTAAAAGGTATAAAATTGACTTTTGTTGCAACAAGAACAACAAAAATAGACACAGGACAACATGACAGATTTCCAATTTAAAACAAATGGTGCCAGAATACTATTCATAATTATACATAATAAGGCAAACAAAAAAAAAAGGTTTAAACGTGTGAATAAACAAATTACTACCTTATTTAAAACTTTTAATATAAATTTATAAAGTACTAGCAAAAATACCTGGCGTTGCTTGGGTCCGTTGGGGGGGGGGGAGAGAGCTGAGTGAGTGGGGGGCCGTTGGAGGGGGGAGAGCTGAGCGAGTGGGGGGGTGTTGGAGTGGGGGGGAGAGGGGAGAGAGCTGAGCAAGTGGGGGTGTCATTGGAGTGGGGGGAGGGGGGAGAGAGCTGAGCGAGTGGAGGGGCCGTTGGGGGGGAGGGGGGAGCGGTTGGTTTTTAGCTGGTTAATTTAATTATCCATATATGGTAGATAAAGGTGTATTTGACCACTCTCTCATATATAAAGCACTTCACTTTTCTTTTCTTGATGATTGCGGGTTTCTTCTGTAGACTGATATTTTCTGGTGTCGTCAGAGTGTAATATTTTCTGATATCTTTAGTCTGTGGGATGCAACTTAAACAATTTTGTTAATTAACATAGGAAAGTTGTGATTTTATGGGGTTTTTTTAGGAACCGCTACTTAAAACAAAGTTTAATTTAGTTTGTTGACAGTGTAATAGGAACAATATGATAGGAACTGAGTCTTTTATTACACAAGCTACACTTTGGCAATTGTTGTATAGACAGTCATTTTCATTTGAGGTGAATTACTAATATTTTACATGTAATGTAATGCTTAACTGCTAAAATAAATGCTTTTTTAAACATTCGGTTTTAGCAAAGGAGACAATAACCATTTTTTACCAAATTTTCAGTTAATTTGTTTGAGATACCCATTTCATTCTTATCTGTTTAGAAGAACAAACTTTCACAACCACTGCTTCCCGTTAACATAACATAACAAAGGAAAAGCATTTACGTTTTCAAAAATTCAACCAATTCAAAAATTAACCCCAAAACACATTTAAAATGCAGGTTCTTGCAAATACTTTGAGGGTATCAAACTTTCATGATGCTGTTTTTTTAAAAAAATAACCCAATTATTACCTTATTTAAAACTTTTCATATAAATTTATAAAAATATATTAATATTGTCCAAATTTCTTGTATTAATCTGGTAACAAGGAATTTTGCATTACTTTTTCTGTAACATTATTTTAAAACTCTGCTCTATGAAATTAGAAAAGCCCATGATGTTCAAATATTAGCGAGTGCTTAGGATGAGAAGCAGAGTCTGCATTTCTGTAGCTTGGCATCCTTATCTTCAAGAAAGTTAAGAATAATGCCAGCTGTTGCATTCCTGAAGGGTTAAAATAAGTAATTTACTGGATTGATTTAAACTAAAGTTGTTACCTTGTTTTATTTTTTGTTGTTTTTGTTCTGTTTTCAATTGGTTTATCTTTGGAAGGTTTCTGTAAAAACTATCACTTTTAACTTTTAGAACAAAGAGAGTGAGCCAGAGTGAGGAGAGGTGGGGAAAAGGGTGGTGAAGAGCAACCTAGGAAGGTAGCGAGACCTGAGCCAAGAGAAATTAACTCTGTCAAGGTCTTTGAGAGTACAGGCAGGAGCAGCAAATTCAAACAAACTGAGAAGGCAAATAAAGGAAAAACTTAACCAGTATGTAAAGATATTTGAGAGAGAAGGTTGTAGTTTCAGAGATGAGTGTGGAGTGTGGTTCAAAGCAATTGGGAACCTGCAGTGTTGGGAACCTCCCCCCCACCCCACCCCGGTTTTTATCCTGGCTCTGAGGGAGGGGGTAGTTACCTGCTCTTGTAAAACCAGAATTTGTTCCGTCAGTGTCTCTTGTTTTTGTCTGCATGTCGAATGGGTGTCAGGAGTGCCCTTTTTTGCGGCATTTCATAGTTTTTAATAGCTTCCTTGTCCCGTTCTGACAGACACCAGTGTAGGTTCCGGTTTAGGTTTTACCAGAACCTGGCTTTTATCTTAAGGTCGTGGTTGCGTGTTGTGGACCCCGTTTCATCTTTGTTTTACAAGGGCCACCTTTTTCCATTTCTCTCCCCATTCTTCAGGCACGGGGGAGCTACCTGAAGCCTGCTGTTTACCACCCATATTTATAACAGGGGTCAGCACATCTCTTGTGTGTAGGTTGCAGCCCCATCGCACTCTGATGGTGCCCCTCCCTCCTTATTCAACCCTCCCACATCCTGACGGTGCCCCTCACTCCCGACTCGCAGCCACCATTTACACCATAATGTTGCCCCTCACTCCCAATCTGCATCCCCCTTCCCTCTGACCCAAAGCCTCCCACATCCTGACGGTGCCCCTCACTCCCAATCCACAGCCCGCCCTTCGCACCCTGACAATGCCCCTCGCTTCCAATTTGAAACACCAACCTACACGGTACCTTCACCCCTCGCTTCAGTCCCGCAGCCCCCTCCCGCAGGGTGACTGTGCCCCTCCCTCCCAACCCAAAGCCCCCACATCCTGACAGTGCCCGACCTGCAGCCGTCCCTCACCCTGACGGTGCCCCTCATTCCCAACCCCTGCCCCCCTCGGACACTGAGATCATTCCAGGCCCAC
The DNA here is from genome assembly GCA_032164245.1 of Sternotherus odoratus. Taxonomy (NCBI): domain Eukaryota; kingdom Metazoa; phylum Chordata; order Testudines; family Kinosternidae; genus Sternotherus; species Sternotherus odoratus. The sequence goes on from JAVMKO010000022.1 coordinate 7,643,906, forward strand.
AGCCCCGCTATGCAACCCCCACCCCCGGACCTTGTCAGTGCCCCTCACTCCGGAGCCTCAGGCCCCACCCCACACTTTGACGGTGCCCCCCAGTCCTGACCAAGTGTCTCTAACTTGCAACACGCAGGCCCCTCCCTGCACCCGGGCAGTGCCCCTCCCTGCACCCGGGCAGTGCCCCTCACTCCCAACTCTCAGCCACCCCACACTGTGACATTTCCCCCCCCACTCCCAACTTGCACCCCCACCACATCCTTATGGTGCCCCTCAGTCCCGATCCACATCCCCCTTCCCCAGCCTGATGGTGCCCTCCCCCAACCGGATGGTGCCCCTCACTCCCGATTTCAGCCCCCTCCCACACACCGATGGTGCCCTTCCGCCTGACCCAAAGCCTCCCCCATCCTGATGGCGCCCCTCAATCCTGATCCACAGACCCCCCCTCTCCCCCCCCCCGCACCTGACAGTGCCCCTCACTCCCGACTCTGTCGCCATCACACCGTTCCGGTTCCCTTTATTCCCAACCCCTTGCCCCTTGAACCCTGACCGTGCCCCTCACTCCCGACTTGCAGCCCCTTCCAATCTGGTGGTGTAGTTTGGCCCTTGTGGTACTGCAGAAAACAACCCACTTTTATTGGGGCAATTACAGTTACCATCTGTATCAGTAGTAGTAGTAGGTTGAATGTTTTGAAATACTGGGATAGGGATTGTGATGATGTGTCTCACAGAGCTGTGTATGTGAGAAGTAAAACAGGAATTTGGAATAGTGACACTACTACTAAAGCCTTTATATGTAAATATATTGTAATTAGTTACTACACAGTCCTATCCATCCATATTCTAGGTCGGGGTCTTCAACCCCCCCCCTCCCCCCTCCCCCCCCGCAGCTCCTTTCCGCAGAGGGAAAAGTCGTGCGGCCCCCGGGGGTATGTCAGCCGAAATGTTTCCACGTTCCACAGCTGCATGTCGGCGGTCCAAAAATAGGCCGCCTGGGAGTTCGGCGGTCTCGGTGGCGGTGCCAGGGTCTTGCGCACACCCGGGGGTGGTCACGCACACCCCAGTTTGACGACCACTGTTCCAGGTTACCCTTACTGCTGGTTGTCACCCTCTGGTAGCTTCACTGGTCGGGAAACAGCAGTGGCTAACTTCTCTGTTCCATTGGTCGAACTGCTCTGTGATACACCAGTAGCTAACATAGATCCAGTTGATTTTTATGGATGATGTTTTTCAGAAAATTTACTGAATGGACAGTAACCAATTTGTCAAATATTGCGGTATCAGGATGTAATATTGGTTTACAGATACTGAATAAGATTGTTTTGAAGAACATATGCCCCCGTTAGGTTGCGGTGTCACCGACCCAAATTATGACTGGTCCTAACAGGCAATTTGTTTACCCAATTTGTGGTTGCTATGTAACTTTTGTTGGTTGTTTTGGGGTTTTTTTACCACTTTTTTTCCTTGCCTTCATGATGTTTGCTACCATTAATTTGTTAATTTTTACCTGTTTGGTTCAATAGTTTAGCAACGTTATGCGCATTGTAACTGTTGTACAGCAATAATACAATACAGCAATTATACAACAGTGTACAATGAGAATACAGTAGTACGGCAATAACACGGTTGTTTTTTCACAGTAAGCAAGTTGAAATTAAATGACAGTTTTTCCTGGTCCGGCTAGTGTTTTTAGCTGAGTGTTAACTTAATTCTCCATATATGATAAATAGAGGTGCATTTGACCAGTCTCTTGTTTATAAAGCACTTCACTTCACTTTTCTTGATGCTTGGGTTTTTTTTCACTGTATAACATGTTCTGGTGTCTTTGGTCTATGAGATGCAACTTAAACAACTTTTGTTCGTTAACATAGTAAAGTTTTTTGTGTGTATTAAGTTGGGGTTACTGAAAACAAAAACAAAAAAGGAAAAACAAAGTTTAACTTAGTTTGTTGACAATGTAATAGGGACCAAGTCTTCTATAACACAAGCTACACTTTCTGCAATCATTGTATAGACATTCATTTTCATTTGAGATGAATTACGAATATTTTGTACTAAATGTAATACTTAACTGCTAAAATAAATGCTTTTTTAAAAACATTCTGTGTTAGCAAAGGAGTCGATAACAATTTTTAGCAAGCTTTTCAGAGTTAATTTGCTTGAGATACCAATTTCATTCATGTTAACTTTTTAGAAGCACAAACTTAAACCAACTCTAAAATTAAACCCAAAATAAATGTTAAAACTTTGATGATGCTTTGTTGTGTTTTGGAGCCAAAGATGGAAACCTGTTGAAATTGATTAGCTTTATGCATCAATTGTTATTTTAAAACATTTTTGCTATCACATTCTTATAACTAGATTTAAAAGTGAAGAAAAGTTTATAAAAAGCCCAAACAAGAAATTGACATTTTGTTAATACAGTAAACCCTCGATTTAACGGACCTCGATTTAACGGACTTCGGATGTAACGGACAAAATTTCTGATCCATATCAGACCGCGACCCCTTCCTGCTGCGGCCCCGGTCCCCTTCGCTGGTGGCCGTCTGCTGGCTCCCAGCTGCCACCCGGGTCCCGCCAGCAGGCGGGCTGGCTGCCGGCTCCCGCCTGGGTCCCGCCAGCAGGCGGGCTGGCTGCCGGCTCCCGCCTGGGTCCCGCCAGCAGGCGGGCTGGCTGCCGGCTCCCGGCTGCCGCCCGGGTCCTGGCAGCGGGCGGGTTGCGGAGCTGCCCTCCTGACCCTGTGGCGGGCGGGCTGCTGCTCCGACAGCTCGGGGTTTATTTTTATTATTAAATAACGGACTTTTTGATTTAACGGACACCCCCTCGCCCGAATTAGTCCATTAAATCGAGGTTTTACTGTATTATTTTTACCTTAATGTTGTTTTCCTCTTACTTTTCCTTTGAAGAACTTAAAAAAAAAAGGTAAAAACCCCTTAGAAAATAAACAAACCCGTGATTGATAAGAGATTTCTTTTTGTTTGCAATCATATTATTTGTTGAGGCAGAAATATATGTACATATATTTGTAACTGAAACCTTTTTGAATTGAATAATTCTATGATTATAGCCGAACCATGATCATAAAATAGTGTGGTACCTCATAGACATATGTTTTAAAGGGTATAAAATAGAAATATTAAAAAATAGACACAGGACAACACACATGACAGATTTCCAATTAAAAACAAATGGCACCAAAATTCTATTCCTAATGATATAAAATAAGGAAACAAAAAAAAAGGTTTAAACGTGAATAAACCAATTACCCTATATAAAACTTCTAATGTACATTTATAAATATATATTATTTGCCAAATTTATTGTATTAATTGGGTAACAAGGAATTGCGCATTACTTTATATTTAACAATATTTTAAAACTCTTCTATATGAAATTAGAAAAGCCCACGTTTCAAATATTAGTATGTGGTTAGCAGTCTGCATTTCTCTTGCTTGGCATCCATATCTTCAAGAAAGTTAAGAATAATTCCAGCTGTTGCATTCCTGAAGGGTTATAAGTAATTTGCTGGTGCATTTGTGAAGGGTTAAAATAAATAATTTACTGCATTTATTTAAAGTAAAGGTTTTACCTTGTTTTCTTTGTTGTTTTGTTGTATTAGTTTACATTTTAAGGCCACGGTCTCGGCCCATGCGTTACAAATGTCATTACATGTTTCTTCCCCGGTATATTTTTTAAACTCTGTGGGGATTTGAAGGGAGGGGCTAAGGGGGCTCCCTAGCTCATTGTTTTCTGCCATGTTAGATTGCGATTCCTACAGCGGACAGCTCGCTTACTCGCCGGATCGGCGATCGGGGTCACCGGTGTTGTCGGTAGCTACCAGTGTGGTGCTCTGCTCTTGTTCAACGATAAGTTGGCCGCATGCGTGTTCCCTCTGTGTGCTGCTCTGCCTCTACGGTTGACACAGCAGATCCTGAGAACATCCGAAGACCAGGGACTCCGGTAAGGTACAAGCATCCGGCCGGGTTTATTGTCGAAGGAAACACAGTCTTGAGCCTCAGCCGGATTAGATTTCGGCGGGTCTGCTAGTACATATGTGCTCCCTGACACTGGACACGGCTCAGCCACCGGCGGGACTTTCCACAGCACCCTCGGCCGGACTAAGACCCGATGGTGCTCCTCACTCCTGACCCGCAGCCCTGCCACGCAACCCCCACCCCTGCAGGTTGACAGTTGACAGCGGTTTGGCACAGCACCCCTGAATTGACGGTGCCCCTCCCTCCTGACTCAAAACCCTCCGCACCCTGATGGTGCCCCTCACTGTCAACCTGCAGTCCCTGCACCCTGTGTCACTCACTCCTGACTCTGTCCCTGCACCCTTATGGTGCCCCTCACTCACAATCTTCACCACCCCTCACTGTTTTCATCTCCCCTCACTTCTGACCCTCTGTCTGACCACCCTGACTGGTAGTCCTCCCCGAACTCTGATAGTGCCCCTCACCCTACTGGGAGGATGGGGGGGGGTCTGTGGGTCGGGAGTGAGGAACACTGTCAGGGTGCAGGGTGGGTTTTGTGAGTGAGGGGCACCGTCAGTTCAGGGGTGCTGTACCAAACCGCTTGCCAAGGTGAGCATCTTGTGGATGGATCCTGCATCCCAATCCTCTGCCCCAGTGCCGGGCCTACTCTCCCATTCCAAACCCTCACGGGCCCTACCAAAACCTAATAGCTCCCGGCCTACAGGAGAGTTAATCTGGCCCCGATCAAGGGGTCATTCTTTGGCAAGGAAGGCAGGGCGGGAACATGCAGATCTGATCTTGGAAATGATGGTATGAAACCTTTCCCCACCAAACTCTGTATCTCCTTGTTCTCAGCCGGAAAGAGTTTTTAACTATGGGTCACGCTCAGGAATATGGTTTCCAAAGGGTGACTGAGCTATAAAAGTGGGGCAAAATTCTCTCTTCTCATCCATCTCTCTCTCTCTCACCTAAGAGGACCCAAGAAAGCAGCCACTGGGCCTTGGGAGCAGATCCTGCCATGTAAGTCGGTCAGTGCCGCTACTGAAAATCCATAGTAAGAATTTCACTTTGAACCATGTCCAGTTTAATTTGAGAACTAGAAAGTGCTTTATTGTCTTGTAACCATTTCGGACTATAACTTCCACTTTTAAAAAAGTCTCTCTTTGTAGGTAAATAAACATGTTTTGTTCTTTAATCTCAATTTATCCAGCGTCGTGATTCATGTGGGGAACACCACTTAAGGCGGCATAGCTAGATGCCCTCACAGCGGCAAGGGATCCACTCTATCCGGACAGCGTGGAACAGACCTTCCCGGGGTGAAGACGGGGAGCGCGTCGGGATCACTGCGCACGTAGTAATGGAGGCTGCCCTGCTCGGGAGAAACAGCGGCAAGGCGTCGCGGCGCACCGCATGTTGCAGGGGAGGTTGTGTATGTCTAGGATGATTGTACAAGTTATAAAACTTTTCATGTCACTAAAATCCAGCCCCTCAATTGGTTACACACCCAAAATTCCCCAGAAGTAACAAGTGGAAGAAGTGTGTGTGTGTGGGCGCGTGTGTGCAGTATTTGTCCCTTGCCAATTTGTTTCCCTACAGAAAAATGATCATCCTGCTCCTTGCAAGCCAATGGACTGTGTGAAAAACCTTGCAGCAGATTTTGGGTGATAGAAATGTCTTATGATTTTGGTGGTTTGGGTAAAGACTTGGTTCTGGCAATGCTGTTAAACTCTGTTCATTGTTAATTTATTCCTGTAATCTCCGTCTGTGTGTTTAAAATGTTACAAGCTGGTGGTGTGTGCTGTTTATTTGGGTTTTGCTTTAGTCACCCTACTGTGCACAGGCTCCTTGAACAAGTTCAGCTGGGGGGGGGGGGGGTAATAAAATGCGGTGGCTAATACGACCCCCTCCCTCCCTCAGAGCTGGCTGGGGTCTTTGTGGACAAGGCTGCGTCACTCTGGTCCTCGCCCCAGGGCGGGGCTGTTACTCTTCCCCTCTGCGGTGTCTGAGGGGGACAGCGCGAGGACTCGGCCAGGGGCCGTTGGCAACCCCGCGTGACGCGGCTACCGCAGTGAGATGCGCTCTGAGGAGCGGGCGGAAACCCGGCCCAGGAGTTGCCTGTGGAACGGACTCCGCGGGGTTCAGGACGGGCGCGCGGGGAACGTGGCGCGCCGCCGCCTGTCCCGCACCAGGCTGTGTGGCTGGCGCATGCGCAGTCGGGAACCGCGTCCCATTGGCTGGGCGGGGGTATAAAGCCACTTCCGGCCTACGCGCAGGGAGCGGCGGTGGCTGCTGCCTCCAGAGCAAGGAGAAGCCGGAGCGGCTGCAGCGCGCGCGACCCGCCGGACTCGGACACCCCGGAGACCGACCGACCCGCCCCCGGACCGGACCCGGCTACAGGACCTCGCTTATACAGAGAAAAGGTATCGACCCCCACCCCCCCCCCCCCCCCGAAGATCGGGGGGGGGGGGGGGTCTTTCCTTTCCCACCCCACCCTCGCTAGTGTCTGTCTACAGACCCTTACTATGTCTTTCTTCTTTCCCTGTCTTTCTTTCTCTACCTACTGTCTCTAGTGTCTTTCATTACTGTGCCTTTCTCTAGTGTCTGTCTACAGACACTTACTTAGTGTCTTTCTACTTTCTCTCCCTATCTACTGTCTTTACAGACACTTACTTAGTGTCTTCTAGTTTCTTTCTCTAGTGTCTGTCTTTAGACACTTACTTAGTGTCTTTCTACTTTATCTACTGTCTTTACAGACACTTACTTAGTGTCTTTCTAGTTTCTCTCCCTATCTATCTAGTGTCTTTCTAGTTTCTCTCCCTATGACACTTATAGTGTCTTTCTAGTTTCTCTCCCTATCTATCTAATCTAGTGTCTTTCTAGTTTCTCTCCCTATCTATCTAATCTAGTGTCTGTCTACAGACACTTACTTAGTGTCTTCTAGTTTCTTTACAGACACTTACTTAGTGTCTTTCTACTTTTTCTCCCTATCTACTGTCTTTACAGACACTTACTTAGTGTCTTTCTACTTTTTCTCCCTATCTACTGTCTTTAGACACTTACTTAGTGTCTTTCTACTTTATCTACTGTCTTTACAGACACTTACTTAGTGTCTTTCTAGTTTCTCTCCCTATCTATCTACTGTCTTCTAGACACTTACTTAGTGTCTTTCTAGTTTCTTTCTCTAGTGTCTGTCTTTACAGACACTTACTTAGTGTCTTCTAGTTTCTTTCTCTAGTGTCTGTCTTTAGACACTTACTTAGTGTCTTTCTACTTTCTCTCCCTATCTACTGTCTTCTAGACACTTACTTAGTGTCTTTCTACTTTCTCTACTGTCTTTACAGACACTTACTTAGTGTCTTTCTAGTTTATCTACTGTCTTTACAGACACTTACTTAGTGTCTGTCTAGTTTCTCTCCCTATCTATCTACTGTCTTTACAGACACTTACTTAGTGTCTGTCTAGTTTCTCTCTCTAGTGTCTGTCTTTACAGACACTTACTTAGTGTCTTTCTAGTTTCTCTCCCTATGACACTTATAGTGTCTTTCTACTGTCTTTACAGACACTTACTTAGTGTCTTTCTAGTTTCTCTCCCTATCTATCTAGTCTAGTGTCTGTCTACAGACACTTACTTAGTGTCTTCTAGTTTCTCTACTGTCTTCTAGACACTTACTTAGTGTCTTTCTAGTTTCTCTCCCTATCTATCTACTGTCTTTACAGACACTTACTTAGTGTCTTCTAGTTTCTTTCTCTAGTGTCTGTCTACAGACACTTACTTAGTGTCTTTCTATACAGACACTTACTTAGTGTCTTTCTACTTGTCTTCTAGACACTTACTTAGTGTCTTTCTAGTTTCTCTCCCTATCTATCTACTGTCTACAGACACTTACTTAGTGTCTTTCTACTTTCTCTCCCTATCTATCTACTGTCTTTACAGACACTTACTTAGTGTCTGTCTAGTTTCTCTCTCTAGTGTCTGTCTTTACAGACACTTACTTAGTGTCTTTCTAGTTTCTCTCCCTATGACACTTATAGTGTCTTTCTACTGTCTTTACAGACACTTACTTAGTGTCTTTCTAGTTTCTCTCCCTATCTATCTAGTCTAGTGTCTGTCTACAGACACTTACTTAGTGTCTTCTAGTTTCTCTACTGTCTTCTAGACACTTACTTAGTGTCTTTCTAGTTTCTCTCCCTATCTATCTACTGTCTTTACAGACACTTACTTAGTGTCTTCTAGTTTCTTTCTCTAGTGTCTGTCTTTAGACACTTACTTAGTGTCTTTCTCTCCCTATCTATCTAGTGTCTTTCTACTGTCTTTACAGACACTTACTTAGTGTCTTCTAGTTTCTTTCTCTAGTGTCTGTCTACAGACACTTACTTAGTGTCTTCTAGTTTCTTTCTCTAGTGTCTGTCTTTACAGACACTTACTTAGTGTCTTTCTACTTGTCTTCTAGACACTTACTTAGTGTCTTTCTACTTTCTCTCCCTATCTATCTACTGTCTACAGACACTTACTTAGTGTCTTTCTACTTTCTCTCCCTATCTATCTACTGTCTTCTAGACACTTACTTAGTGTCTTTCTACTTTCTCTACTGTCTTTACAGACACTTACTTAGTGTCTTTCTAGTTTCTCTCCCTATCTATCTACTGTCTTCTAGACACTTACTTAGTGTCTTTCTACTTTCTCTCCCTATCTATCTAATCTAGTGTCTGTCTTTACAGACACTTACTTAGTGTCTTTCTACTTTCTCTAGTGTCTGTCTTTACAGACACTTACTTAGTGTCTTTCTACTTTCTCTCCCTATCTATCTAATCTAGTGTCTGTCTTTACAGACACTTACTTAGTGTCTTTCTACTTTCTCTAGTGTCTGTCTTTACAGACACTTACTTAGTGTCTTTCTACTTTCTCTCCCTATCTATCTAATCTAGTGTCTGTCTTTACAGACACTTACTTAGTGTCTTTCTCTAGTGTCTGTCTTTACAGACACTTACTTAGTGTCTTTCTACTTTATCTACTGTCTTCTAGACACTTACTTAGTGTCTTTCTACTTTCTCTCCCTATCTATCTAATCTAGTGTCTGTCTTTACAGACACTTACTTAGTGTCTTTCTACTTTCTCTACTGTCTGTCTTTACAGACACTTACTTAGTGTCTTTCTAGTTTCTCTCCCTATCTATCTACTGTCTTTACAGACACTTACTTAGTGTCTTTCTAGTTTCTCTCCCTATCTATCTACTGTCTTCTAGACACTTACTTAGTTTCTTTCTCTAGTGTCTTTCTACTTTCTCTACTGTCTTTACAGACACTTACTTAGTGTCTTTCTAGTTTCTCTCCCTATCTATCTAATCTAGTGTCTGTCTACAGACACTTACTTAGTGTCTTCTAGTTTCTCTACTGTCTTCTAGACACTTACTTAGTGTCTTTCTACTTTCTCTACTGTCTTTACAGACACTTACTTAGTGTCTTCTAGTTTCTTTCTCTAGTGTCTGTCTACAGACACTTACTTAGTGTCTTTCTAGTTTCTCTCCCTATCTATCTACTGTCTTCTAGACACTTACTTAGTGTCTTTCTACTTTATCTACTGTCTTTACAGACACTTACTTAGTGTCTTTCTAGTTTCTCTCCCTATCTATCTACTGTCTTCTAGACACTTACTTAGTGTCTTTCTACTTTCTTTCTCTAGTGTCTGTCTTTACAGACACTTACTTAGTGTCTTTCTACTTTCTCTCCCTATGACACTTATAGTGTCTTTCTACTTTCTCTCCCTATCTATCTACTGTCTTCTAGACACTTACTTAGTGTCTTTCTACTTTCTCTCCCTATCTATCTAATCTAGTGTCTGTCTTTACAGACACTTACTTAGTGTCTTTCTACTTTATCTACTGTCTTTACAGACACTTACTTAGTGTCTTTCTAGTTTCTCTCCCTATCTATCTACTGTCTTTACAGACACTTACTTAGTGTCTTTCTAGTTTCTCTCTCTAGTGTCTGTCTTTACAGACACTTACTTAGTGTCTTTCTAGTTTCTCTCCCTATGACACTTATAGTGTCTTTCTACTGTCTTTACAGACACTTACTTAGTGTCTTCTAGTTTCTCTACTGTCTTCTAGACACTTACTTAGTGTCTTTCTAGTTTCTCTCCCTATCTATCTACTGTCTTCTAGACACTTACTTAGTGTCTTTCTACTTTCTCTCCCTATCTATCTAATCTAGTGTCTGTCTTTACAGACACTTACTTAGTGTCTTTCTACTTTCTCTAGTGTCTGTCTTTACAGACACTTACTTAGTGTCTTTCTACTTTCTCTCCCTATCTATCTACTGTCTTTACAGACACTTACTTAGTGTCTTTCTCTAGTGTCTGTCTTTACAGACACTTACTTGGTGTCTTTCTAGTTTCTCTCCCTATCTATCTACTGTCTTCTAGACACTTACTTAGTGTCTTTCTCTAGTGTCTTTCTACTTTCTCTACTGTCTTTACAGACACTTACTTAGTGTCTTTCTAGTTTCTCTCCCTATCTATCTAATCTAGTGTCTGTCTACAGACACTTACTTAGTGTCTTCTAGTTTCTCTACTGTCTTCTAGACACTTACTTAGTGTCTTTCTACTTTCTCTACTGTCTTCTAGACACTTACTTAGTGTCTTTCTAGTGTCTTTACAGACACTTACTTAGTGTCTTTCTAGTTTCTCTACTGTCTTCTAGACACTTACTTAGTGTCTTTCTAGTTTCTCTACTGTCTTTACAGACACTTACTTAGTGTCTTTCTAGTTTCTCTACTGTCTTCTAGACACTTACTTAGTGTCTTTCTAGTTTCTCTCCCTATCTATCTACTGTCTTCTAGACACTTACTTAGTGTCTTTCTAGTTTCTCTACTGTCTTCTAGACACTTACTTAGTGTCTTTCTAGTTTCTCTCCCTATCTATCTACTGTCTTCTAGACACTTACTTAGTGTCTTCTAGTTTCTTTCTCTAGTGTCTGTCTTTAGACACTTACTTAGTGTCTTTCTCTCCCTATCTATCTAGTGTCTTCTAGACACTTACTTAGTGTCTTTCTAGTTTCTTTCTCTAGTGTCTGTCTACAGACACTTACTTAGTGTCTTTCTACTGTCTTTACAGACACTTACTTAGTGTCTTCTAGTTTCTTTCTCTAGTGTCTGTCTTTAGACACTTACTTAGTGTCTTTCTCTCCCTATCTATCTAGTGTCTTTCTACTGTCTTTACAGACACTTACTTAGTGTCTTCTAGTTTCTTTCTCTAGTGTCTGTCTACAGACACTTACTTAGTGTCTTTCTACTTTATCTACTGTCTACAGACACTTACTTAGTGTCTTTCTAGTTTCTCTCCCTATCTACTGTCTTTAGACACTTACTTAGTGTCTTCTAGTTTCTTTCTCTAGTGTCTGTCTTTAGACACTTACAGTGTCTGTCTACTTTCTCTCCCTAGTGTCTGTCTTTAGACACTTAGTGTCTTTCTCTAGTGTCTGTCTACAGACCCTTAGTGTCTTCTACTTTCTCTCCCTACCTACTGACTTTCTCTAGTGTCTACAGACACTTTCTATAATGGGGGTGGGGTGTATTTTTTTCTTCCTTCCCAAGGCGAGGTCCGGGGCAGTCGGTTTCCAGGGCTGTCAGAATCCAGCAGGTCACGCGCGCTGCAGCTGCTCCCGTTTCACCCTGCTCTGGAGGCAGCAGACACCACCGCTCCCCGCGCGGTGACAGGAACCTTCTCTGTCTCCCTTATCCCTGCCAGCAGCCTGGCCCTTGGTGACGCTAAGAGAGGGTGTACTGCATGACCACCCCCCCCCCCCACACACACACAGAGCTGTAGTCTACATCAGACCAACACCCTAAATGACAGGAAGTCACAGTGAGTAGAGGAGGCTGGCTGGCGCATAGTGCAGAAAAAACAAACACAGCAGCAGACAAAGGGAGAGGTGTCAGCCTCTCCCACTTTATTTTATTGAACTTGTACAAACAAAGAGCTTAAGGAAAGAAGATCACGTATAAACAGTACATAGTAGTGGCTTGTACTACTCAACTCAGGATCCAGGCTTATCATAAGTACCAGGCTGCAGTTATAAAAAATAGGAATAAAATTAACAAGGCACAAATCCTGTCAGGAATGTTAGAACTAAGTCTTTAACCAAAATCATAGCACACATTCTAAATGCAACAGTTGAGATTGTCAGTGAGCAAGCTGTGCCATAAGGAGGGCACCTACCCTACATATCCCCAACTCCAAGGTGGGTTCAGCTCCAAAGGCTTTTTTACTCCTGCCCCTTTTCTCTAAAGTTCCTGTCTCTCTTACCAACTTTGTATCTAAACAGACATGGCTACTGTTATTTTACAATGCTACATTTACATCCAAACAGAGAGACACCTTACGGAGTTTATACACATGGAGAATTCCTTCCATGGTAGCTGTATAACATTGAACTGTGATTTTAGTGACTTCAGCAAGATGCTTCAGGGGAACCACCCTGTTTGTAGCAAATTGGGAGGTTTCTGTAACCCTTCTGTACTTCCTTAGCCAGCAGCCCTGGGTTTGTGCCATACTGAACCAATGCCTGGGCCACGCAAAGGAGGTCATCTGTCGCCATGGTACCAATTGGCCTGTAACCTAAGCAAATAGGTCTGTTGTCATAAATCCAAATATGTTTTTATTTTGCCTTGATAAGAGTTTAACTCTATGGAGGTCTTTGCTCCAGTACCATATGTGAAGTAACAGATTTTTTAAATTACATTTCCAATGGCAACCAGGTTTCCCACAAGTTATTAATGCCAAACTCAATTTCCTCCTGTTTATGGGTTTGCCTAGCAATCAAGATATTGTTTTTTCTGGTGGGAGAAATTAGAACAAGAGGGAGATTAAAAACAGGCTCCACTGATGTTATCTTTGGTTGCACAGTAAATGGAAACCTCTCCGCTAAGTGAGAAATTATGGTCACCTTCGTAAGTTACCAATGAGTTAGTGAAAGACTTCCTTGTGCGTCCCGTTGGCGATATTAGGAGGAGGAGAATGAGTAACCGCTGCAAGAAAAGAGATAGCATCACAAATATTAATGCACATTTCAGTCAGAGCTGAACTGTAACTTTTAACAGAAGTGTGAGGCCTTACCTTCCTTAGATTCACAAGACTTTCTGCTCTCAAACTTTTCTCCGCTCCTAACGTCCGTTCAGCTAGGAGATTTCGGCCGCATGAAATAGCAGCCTCGTCGGAACGCATCCGTCCCCCGCGTCATATATAAGGAGCTGGGACTCTGATCAACATACTTCAAAGGCAATAGTTCCGCTTCTACAATGTTGGAAAAGATAAAAGATTAAATTAGTATTTTCCTTCTAACTGCAGCTGGTTCTAGACTAGATGGCGATAGCCTGGTTGACAGATCCGTCCCAGGTAGTATTCAAAAGGACAAAGAAGTTAAAGGAAATAAATTGGGAAGAAGTTTTAATACTGGGGTTTGCTCCGAAATAGTCGGAGATTTTGAGTGTGGAGTCCAGGGTTGGTTGGTTTTGAGGAGAAGAGTTAACAGGGAGAATTACACCAAATATTTTTTTAAAAAAAAAGAGAGATGAAAGACTTCAAAAGTAGCAGAGATTATTTGGTGCAGCATGCCAAACTAATTAAACCCCACCATCCCTGTGTTCAGGGTTCAATTGTATTTAAGTCATTAATTGGGTTGGAATCTAGACACTGGACTCCAACCTCAAGGGGAATGCTCTGTAGGGATAGAGAGGGCTGTGGGATTTTTGGTTGTTTGTAGTGTGGCTTCCACAGAAGGAACCAGCAACAGAGTGGATCCTAAAACACTTTCGTGACGTTTCCCGGCTCCCAAAAATATCTGTATGATGGACATAATCTAATAATCACACACGAAAGCTCCGTAACGATTACTCTGCAACAGCTCCAATAGCGAGGTCTTCTTAAAACCATCAAAATAGCCTGACCTTGACAAGTTGACTCCCTTCAACAAACACTCGATGAAAGTCCACCCACATAATCTGAACCTAAAGAATAAGAGAAAAAGTTTCTTACCTAACTGTCTGATTGCTCCTGAAATAGACCAGAACTTTGGAAAAGGAGTTCTTTCTGCCTGTAAGTGACCCTGTAGGGTCATCCTGCTGTAAGTACCTAAAGTCAATGTAGAAAAAGCAATCAGGTAGGTATAAAATTGCAGAGACCGTGTTAGCAGGTGAAATCCTTCCCCTTAAGGTCTAAACTAGCTAGATGCTTGTAATGAGTACAATATGAGCAAGATCAGTGTTAAACCTTAGCAAAGGGGAACAAGTCTCTCTCTCTCTCTCTCTCTCTCTCCTACATTTTTTAATGCTTCTTATTTCTTACATCTCCGGAAGGTGGAAGAAGTCCCTAAATAAGCCTAAGGAACGTAGTAATTTTTCAGACTGTGAATCTTCTCAGTGTTCACTCGTCGGAGGGGTTTGTATTTGCACAGTAGGGGGCTGCACCACACCTCCCTCCTTCCCATCTTCAGAAGGGCACTCGGGATGTGTGCTGCTGGCATTCTATACCTCTGACTGCTGTCCCAGATAAATGGGGAGCAAAGTACTAAAAGGGTCTCGCTGTCACTCTGGAAGTCCGTAGCTCAGCCTGCTTAGTGCCATCCTTCCTTTTTCTAGTTTAACTCTGCTCTTTTACCACAGAGTTGGCAACAGTCCGCATCCAAGACCCACTAAGCTAGACCTGTAACTAATTCCTGTGTAGGAAGTACTGCCTACTGGCAATGCAGTCACTTAGCCTTCCCTGCTACTTTTAACGCTACAGGCTAAAGGTCGTGGCCTTATTTATTTGGCAAGGAGGTTTAGAGAAGCAAAGGAGAGGTGCCCTAGTAAAGCTGATTTCTGAAGGGTCTGCTGAAACGGCAGGGACAGACAAGGACAGACGGGAACAGGACTTGTGGCTGCTGCTTTTCCACCAACTTAAAATATCGCACCCAAAGGCCACTCGTGCCAACAGCAACAACGGGAAGAGAAGCCGGCTGGCCCGTCGCCGCCCGCTCTTTCAAAAACCGAACATCTCAATTTCTAAACCTCATCGGCCCATTTAAACCCAAACCTTTCGTTGGGGGACACCATTGCGAGGTGTGCGGCTTCCATACGCTTCTGCGTAGGAAAATGTGAAGTACCGCAACGATAGCTCGGACGTTCTTGTGGGTGCAACTCAGATAGGGTATTGCCTAGATTAGAAAACCACTGGACTGGAACTCGGGAAACTTGGAATCCGTTCTCATTTCTACCTCTGGCCCGTGGGTGACCTTGGGAAGCCACTTCCCCACTTTGGTTTCCCCACCTCTAAAACTGGGTAAACAATACCACCCTCCTTTGTAACGTGATTTGATATCTGATAACTGCTAGTTGTTACTAACTCACCTGAGAAGTGGGCCGATGGCTCAGCTACAGGAAAAGGCGTTCTTTTTTTGTGGGGTTTCAAGACAGAGAATCATAGGACTGAAAGGAACCTCAAGAGGTTTCCTAGTTCAGTCTCCTGCACTCAAGCAGGACAAAGTATTATCTAGACCATCCCTGACAGGTGTTTGTTTAACCTGCTCTTAAAAATCTCAGAGATTCCACAATTTCCCTAGGCAATTTACTGCATAACCAGCCCCTATGATCAACATGGATCATAACCAATGATCCTGTTCCCAGCACAGGGAATCTAACCCTTGTTCCCTGCACATACCACCTAAATGGGTGATACAGTGAAAAACAAAATGAAACATTAATTAAAACTAAAGCATCCACGCTCATGCCATCTGCTTCCCTGTTCAATGACTATGTCCAGAAAGTACCTGCACGATCCAAAGAAATTAGAACCCAATCACCTATTATGGTAGTTTTTTCAAACAGCAGCTTGAACACATTGAAGCTTATACTTTTTAAATAGGGCCATGAAGCCAGGACAGCCGATCTGTAGCACCCGCTCAGATGATGTTTTTAAATTTGACCAGAGTTTCTATTATTAATTTTGCACTGTACACCAGTAGTTCTACACCTAACTAAGCTCTGTGAATTAATCGGCACCGGTTGCCCAAAACTCACCCCTCATCACGAATGATGTTCACTTCTGCACCGTACAGGTCATTTGTTTTATCAACAGCTCTGCCCCGCCCTGGTCCTTTTCGAACACCACAAGATTTCCCTGGCACAGAACAAGATCAGCGTTAGCAGGTTACATTGATGCGACAAACTAACATACGTAGACGAGACTACGGGTGGAGTGGCCAAACTGTGGTTCATGAGCCGCATGTGGCTCTTTTATAGTGAAAGTGCAGCTCGCCCTCCTACCAGACTGGGCATAGGCCGTGAGAAGCTTGGGACCTCTGCCTTGGAGCAGGGCAGGGGGCTAGAGGGGTCTGCCCAGCAGGGAGGCGGGTCTCAGGGCTTCAGCAGGAAGGGGGCTGAAGCCCCGACAGGTACCTCCTGCTCTTGAACCTCTGAAGATTGTTGCACGCGGCTCAAAGGGTCAGTAAGTTTGGCCACCCCTGGACTATGGCAGACTCACAATCCGGTTAGTTCACTCTCCTCTCTGGGTTTATTTTTTCTACTTAACTGGGGATGTTCTTATGGTCCATATTAAGTGTTTAATTACATCACTTTGTGAACTCCACCAGCAGAGACTCCTACCCGGTACAGGGAGGTATTTGTGATGCTTCCTCTGGTGCCAGGCACTTACCATAAAGAACATGCTATCGGAAATTCACCATGTCCACGTGCCAGACAGATGAGACACGCTGAATTCAGGCAGCCGCGGAGAAAGCTACAAACGGCATTAATGAATATATTGGGAAAACATCTCTGTCCTTGTTGTGGACAAGGATTTTTGCACATAAAAAGATATGGCCTATTATATACGGTACATCACGTATTTTCCTAATTGGGCATGGCAGACGACCTGAGTCTAAGACTGCACAAGAAATTCACATCAGTATTCAGATATAACCTGTGTTTCTCAAACAGAATACAATACATACATGCAAGGAGCGGTGGTTAAGGGTGATCACTCAGTTGGCTCCTTCCTATCACCCTGTATTAATGAAGGCTTTTTGCATGGAATACAACAGATACAGACTCAGGATAGGTAGCTTTGCCAAAACTTATGGTATTCTTCATAATGGAGGCCAACAATTTAAGTGGTGTTATGTATTTTGGTATTGGAACAACTTTGCCATACATATAGTTATTCAAGATTGCATTTATTTTTAATACAGTGATACAGTTTCATTGAACTATATGATGAATGAGTGGTCTCTGAGGCTAGAGTTTTAAATGTGCGAATTTTAACAACAACAAAAATAATACTAGGTTTAAAATTAGCAGCCGTGTTAGTCTGTATCCGTAAAGAAAACGAGGAATACCCGTGCACCTTACAGACGAATCAGTTTATTTCAGCATAAGCTTTCGTGGGCAATAGCCCACTTCGTCGGATGCATCCTGGGTTCAGCACAGCTACAGCAATGCTGCAAAGAGCCCCGTCCGTCTTTTCACGATAGGACTTTTATTCCTCATGGTCTTTAATTACATTTGCCACTAGAATTTAACTGTTTTATTTCACAGAGCCATGGTGGGCAGAGGGGAAAATTGCTGCCGAAGCTTCCCATTCCTTGTCAGGCTTGTTCTCCTGCCCTACAGTTTGCTTCTACCCCAGACACAGGACAGAAGGGCCTTTGTGCTACCTGACAGGTTAGGATGGGACTTTATTCCATCCCTCTTCCTTGCAAACTCTCTGCTCGAGCCTATTTCCTTAGCAGCAGATCTGTTCCTACTCTGCTACCATCCCAGGGAACAGCACCCTCCGGGATCATCTTCACTGCAGTATTAACTCACGGTGTAACTCTAGTGCTGCCCTGAACCTGATTCCCGTCCACAAACAGAAATCTCTAGCTCTAATTAAGCGGTGCTTTAACCTCAAGCTAGCTGGCCCATAGGTTGAAGCTCGTGCTGCTGACCCTCCAGTTTCTAACACAGTGGGGACGCAGCTACAGGTTATGGTTTAGATTAGAGTTACAACAACTCGTCAACCGCTAATCCAGTCACCGTGGGAGTAACAGCCTTTTGCAGCATGCCTGCTCCAACTTCAGTTAGTTGCTTGAGTGCTATAACATGGGCTAACTGCTGCCCTGAGGACAAGCCCTCCGTCAGCAAGGAGGCGGAAGAGAAGCTGGTTACTACAAGCTCTCCCGGAGCAATCTGCACAACATCCACTCTCCTCTGCCCACCTACGTGCAATGCATTTTTCTTACCGCTATTTCTATGATAACTAATCACAGGCAGATTCAGCCAGGAAAGCAGTTTGTAGAACAAAGCATGTGAAACACTGGGGAAATAATGCCTCTTGCTGCCCTTTCTCTTTAAGCCCTTTACATGGACCAGACTTGACAATTCTCCCCCAAGTACCTGGTTGGCTGGGTTCATGATACCAGAAGCCGCTGCCCCCAAAATGAGGTCCAGGGAAAGGACAAGGTAGAGAGACTGTTCAGCGTCTCTACACAATACTGACGGTCAGCGGACAGGCCACCGCGGTTCTCAAACTTCATTGGCCATGAGCCACTTCTGACAAGAAAAGTTACTACGCGACCCCAGGCAGGGGGGACAGAAACCCGAGCCCGCCCGAGCCCCACAGCCCCAGGTGGGGAGGCCAAAGCCCAGTGGCTTCAGGTTGGGGCGAGGGGGGACTGTAACCTGAGGGCTGAAGCTATTGCACTTCGACTCCAGCCCTGGGCAGTGGGGCCCAGGCTTTGGCTTTTGCCCCAGTAAGTCTAACGCCAGCCCTGGCAACCCCCACTAAAACCGGGTCCCGACCCACAGTCTGAGAACTGTTGGGGGGCAAATAGTGAAACCCAGAAGAGGCCAGTAAATGGCCTCGAGGCCAGAGAGCGCTTCAGCAGGTGGCTGTCCCGTGTGTAAGCGTCAGGCTGGCGGTAGCAATGTAGGAGCAGGCTGCACCGTTCAAAATGCCTGGGATGCTCTTTGGTTGTGAGTGTCCCGGTATTTATAATCCCTAGGGTTCAGAAATCATGGGGCAGGCCTCAGAAAAATGATGAGGTTTTAAAAAAATGTTTTGGGCTCTTTCTCTTGAATTTACCTTCTGTTTTTAGAGCCCTTAGGAAGCCCGGCGGTCCTGTTTCCAAGCCTTTTTCTGCCATCGTAGAGCGTACGCTGCTGTTGCGAATGCACTTCCCAGCAACGGTGGATGCCGGACACACACTAGCTCCACTTAAGCGAGTGGCTGCAGCAGCCTGGGGGCAGTTAAGAGTCATCTGAGTTAGAGTTGACAACTTTCTGATTGCAGAAAACCAAACACACTTGCCCTGACCCCGCTCACTCCCTTCATTGATCACTCTCCCCCACCCTCACTCCCCCGCTCATTTTCACCAGGCTGGGGCAAGGGGCTGGGGACGTGGGCTATGCGGTGGGACGGGGATGAAGGGTTTGAGATATGTTGCATGGGGTTCAAGGCTGGGGCAGGAGGTTGGGGTGTGGGTAGGGAAGGCTCCAGCTGGGGATGCAGGCTCTGGGACGGGGTTAGGGTACAGGAGGGGGTTCTGGGTGTAGGCACCAGGTGACACTTACCTCAGGTGGCTCCCGGGAAGCGGGGACATCTCTCTCCGTATCTTAGGCGTAGGTGCTGCCAGGAGACTCTGCACGCTGCACCCGCCACAGGTACTGCCCCCGCAGCTCTCATAGGCTGGGGTTCCTGGGGCGGGGCCAGGATCCTGCCACTGCTTCTGGGAGTCTCGGGGAGCCTGTCTTAATCTCGCTGTGCCACCGACCGGACCTTTAAGGGTACAAGACCCCAACTTCCTAAAACACCGATCATTAATATTGGTTTAAAAGTTACAATGTCAATATATTAGCAGCGACATTCACACAGTCTGGCAGGTAAAAAAAATACCAGTTCTCTAATGATGCAAAAGCTCACCCATAATAGAAACATCATTAACGTCACCATGTTGTGCAAAGTGACTACAGCATATTGTGCGAAGTCAAATGACAATACATTGCTATTTGCCTTTACTTTGCAGTGTTATTTTAATCCTATGGAAGTACGCAAATGGTCGATTTGGATGAAAGCTCATGCATTTCGACAGGAAGTGGCCGTGGATGCAAATGTGCGACAGGCCACAAGTCTCTTCCTCCAACACACTTTCTCTTCCTCATTTTTGTGACGTCTCTAATTCACTAGAGAACTTTCATAAATAAAAACAGGGGCTCCTGCTCGCACAGAAGTCAAGGGCAAAGCTGCACTTCAGTGAGAGCCGCCTGTACAGTCAGGCCCAGGTCAAATACTAAATGGGAGCATTTGTTTTAATTCAGAAAGCGTAAGATTACGCAAGGAATCTCCAACGCGCGCACACAATTACTTTAAAGAGGGCTTGATAAGTTCCCAAGGTGAGGCTCCTTCTGCCCCAGTCGTGAGTCATTCTAGCATTTGCAGCAAGAAACACTTATCATGGACATTTTTCAAGACAGCTGAAAACATGTTAGTCGCCCAAAGTGCATAGTTAACTGGCTCACTCTACTTCCATGTCCGCAGGAGACAGCTCCAGCCAGATGTGGAGTCCAGGAGATTGGCGATGAATTCTAATTCCAGGGTGAGATTTGTCCTTTCAAGTGTCCATTATTTTTCAGGAAAGATCAGGATGAAACCAAGACCTCTACATCGTTAACCCAGACTTCCTCTAAAAATGAGAAATCCAAAAGGTACAAATTATAACCATGCAAAGCTGAAAGGAAATAAGCCACTGAAATCACTCTGGACAATGGAGCTGAGACTACCCATTGCTAAGTATAAAGTATCCTACTTTAATAGTATAAAATAGAGCTATAACAGACCAGCAGTTTTTAAGACCATTCCTATTGATTTCAAAAGGGAGTTTTGCTGGCAGCATATGACCCATGACAACAACAGAGGTAACCCATTTTCTCTTCTAGGAACAAATATCTTCCACACCACAATCTTGTGCTCATTAATTCTCTCCTTCAAATACATGTGTTTCAAATAGTAACATTTCTGCACAAACCCCATACTGTTCTTCCTCTAAACTTACTACACAGAATTTTCTTCTGGGCTATGACATCAGAAATAGAGAATTGGCACTTTCAAGTGTTACAGTTAAAGGACAGTTTGACTTGGGAAATGATGGAAGTGAACTTTGGGCATATACAGCTCAAGTCTCCACTAACTTGCACTTAGCATCATTCTTTATCACTGTGCAAAGTGGGTACAGACCAGAATGTTGGCATTTCACATGGGGTGTAGAAAAGAAAAACACTGATGCAATCTAGTGGTTCAAAGTCACTTCTTTTTATTTATCTGATCCGCAAGAAAGTTTACAACACAAATATTAAGGAACAACATTACAATATCTATTTTGCAGGCCCATATTTGCAACAATTTTTTTTTTAAAAAAAAATCAACCACGTGAAACACTTTGCTGGTTTTACAACTATGCTCCTTCCGTACAGGAAATGTACTGATGATGTTCTGATGCATTTTATAAAGAGAATGCATTCATGCGAGCACAACTAGCCGGTAACGTTACAGATCACAATTATATAAACTAAAATACAAAGGCCAAGATTTTCACAAGTCACTAATGTATTTTGGCCTGAATTATAGAAATTGCTGAGCACTGCCCTTCAAGACATAAGAGGCCCTTCTGAAGATTGTGGCCCAATCTTGTCAATCAGTCTGTGCCATTTTTCTTATGGCATAATCATCAGTGTTTTGCAGTAAAGAAAAGCGAACTAAGTCATTGATTCAATGACGAAAATCACCAAAACACATTTACTCTTTTAAAAACAAAACATTCGGAAAAATCAGACATGACATATTTTCCCATGTGTGATTTACAAACAAGTCACATTTGATTAAAAATAAAACTTGCCCCGCACCAAAAAAAACAGAGAAAACAAGCAACTTTTTAATAACAAACCAATGCCAGCATATTCTGCTAGTATTCTATAAAGAACGTGTCTATAGCAACACATTCACACTGAGTTTTAATGCAAAACAAAACCATTAGGAAATTTAAAAAAAAGGATGTTGTAGACTAAATTTCACGAAGTGTTGGACTAAATTCCATCAGTTTGTTTGCACCCCTCTCTATCAGCTTCTTCACATAGAGACTCAAGCTTAAAGTGCTATTATGGTTAGAAAATAACATTGATAAAATGACATTTGGGGGCAGGGGAGGGCTGCAGGTTTATTTTCTCAGGGTACAATTAATTTCTGTGCAAAGTACCAGCATAAATGCCAGGCATAAGTGCCACGCAGGCCTTGTCCTTTGGACCAGGGGTGAATTTCACCCTTGTTGATCAGAAATCTTATTTGCTTCATTTACAAGTGAAAATGACACTTTACCTAGTTGCCAGTGACACCAGCTCCCACCTGGAGACGCAGCTGGGACTCTTCTGTCTCATGTCATCCCCCAGCAAAATGGACTCTGCAACTGGACCTTAGCCTGACCAGTCTATTGGGGTTTGCTCTTGTGAACGTGTCAAGGCAAAACTCACCAACTTCAGTGGGAACAGGATCAGCCCCACAGCATGGGGCAGGGGAAGGGAATAAAATCCATCTTGCTCTCCCATTTACATATGTTTGTGTTAGTAAAGTCCACAGATAAGACGTAGACACACAGGGAGCTAACTAAGAAGGTGCATTTCTGCACAACTTTCCTGACAATACCCGAAACATTGACTCAGTATCTAGCAACATTCATTGACATTTTGTGCGTTATTGCAGCTTTGGTAAAATAGTCACAACATTACTTTATAATTTAAATAAAAATTTTCTGTATCTGTTATTTAAAATCTATGTTAATATAGAGAGAATAAAAGACAAAACAAGGCACATTACCCTGAAACCCATATCATCATCATTTATCCTAAGGAATGTATGCCTAGAAAATGCTGGTTACAAACAGGGAGGCCATGCAATCACAGTAAAAGTGCTAAAGAGATTCACTTTAATTACAAAGTGCAATTCAATTCAAAATCCTCTTGTTAGATGATGAGCTACAAACAGCTCCTGGCTAGATCGCTGTGCGGTAACTAAGTTCTGATTGTGCCGGTTCACCCACGTGCATAACTTCTGTAGACATCCAATGGAAGTTGTTCAATTCCGAACAGAAGTTGTGCTTGTCTTGATTCAACACAAAGTGCAGCCCTCCCTGCTTGAAAGAGATGTTTAAGTGACATCTGAACACAGCCAGACCCAAGTCTGACTGTAGTGTTCTTTTTTGGTATGGTCTTTGAGAATAAAATCTGAACAGTCTCTTTTCTGAAACCTTAATTTTCCATTCTAACTATGTGTGTTAGATGTCTGGAAAATAACTGAACCAGAAACCATTTTCCTTTCCATCTACAGATCACAGTTCTACATAAAGAGAATTGGCATGAGTCATAAGTGCAAAATGTAAGTTAAGGCAGCGCAGCAAATGACAATTAAAAAACAAGTTTCAATACAGCTTTAAAATGAAGCTGTCAAATAAGACAAGGCATCTAACTTCAGTGTCACGGGAGGAAAAATGCATTTCTCCCTCCCATTTTTTTTCTACCAACAAAACTGAAAGACGAGTGCATTGCCTATAAAATGGAAAAGGCCATAGGATATCTGTTCCTCAGAGCATAATGTTGTCAGTATCAAGAAGTATTTGCAAAAACAAATTTCTATAGGGTTATACCTGTCTCGGGTACCCTTTAGTGTTTGGGACGGCGTGCATTAGGCCCAGGTAATGACTGCAACATCCAAGAGGAATAGTCTGGGAGAGTGGAGTCTGTGCATCCCTCTACATGGGTTAGCTCCTGGCCACTGGAGCCATGAAATGAAAAAAACACAACCCTGACATGTTTTAACAAAGTTAAAAGAGAATAACTGACCATCACGGTCATCTTGACAGTTTGACATGCAACACCAGATTGAGAGGATCCCCATTAGAAAGCCTAGGAAACCAGAGTTTTTAAAAAGCTGTTTCAAGATCAAGATAAATTAAAATGCTGTTTCGAATTTAAAATCAATAGTTTAAATGAGCTCCCCTCAAGTTCACAACAATGATATTTGGCACTTACATAGAATGGTCTCAAAGTGCATTATAAAAATGGGTACTGTGGGAAACCACAGTATAGGGAGATTAAGTGACAGACTCATGGGCTCTAAGGTCAGAAGGGACCATTATGATCATCTAGTCTGACCTCCTGCAAAATGCAGGCCACAGAATTTCACCCACCCATTCCTGCAATATACCTCTCATCTATATCTGAGCTACTGAAGTCCTCAAATCTTGGTTTAAGGACTTCAAGGTAGAGAGAATCCTCCAGCAAGCGACCCATGCCCCTTGCTGCAGAGGAAGGCGAAAAATCTCCAGATCCTCTGCCAATCTGCCCTGGAGGAAAATGTGATTGATGGCATAAAATTAGTCAATATGGAACCCATGGAATGGAATCCCTAACTTCTGACTCCCAGAACCCAAATCTAAAACATTCCTCTGGCTGCCAAGGTGGTCACCAAGGAGAGAGCGTTTTTTGAAGGCCTTGTTCTAATGCAATCATTTTTCAGCTTCTTTTGAGAATATTCCTTTAAAGTGAAGTCACTTATTCAATGTAGCAACAATAACATTGTTGAGTATAGAAGTGCATCCCAGGCACAGTCAAAAAACCCTTGGGGGGGGGGGGGAGAGAGATTTCATGCCAACTAGGCATAAAAAAACCTCCATAAAACATGGCTAACAACTGGGCATAAAACAACTTCCATTCCATATCCACATGGCGAGACACAGCCACAATGGGTAAAGCTCTCTAGGCAAAAAAGTATTCAACAACTTGCAAATAAGCAGTACCACAGGCATTTAAATGGAGTTGCTACAAATGCATAGGGGGAAATGATTCCTCTCCCCAGAGGAGAAAGTAAAAATGCTGTGATAACATTAAACACACATACAAAACCCAAAGAGACACCTACTAAGAACTACGACAAAATTAAATAAAACCAAATCTCACATTGCACAGTCCGCTTCACAGATAAGATAAATAAAATGCAACACCAAAGTTATAGAAGTCAATTTCACAGGTAAGGTATAAATTGAAACATTAAGTACATCCAAAGATATTTGTGTTAACATCTGCAGTGACATTCATTCGGCATTTAAAGCAGGGACAAGAAAGGACCTTCTGGGTCAGCAAGGTTGGATCTGAGCAACACAGGCACAAAGGGAAAAACGGGTAATTTCCTGGCCATTCTGTACAGTGTGATACTAAATTCCTCTCGCTCGAAAGCCTCACTTGGTGGCTGAGACAGAAACCAAGGACTCACGGGTGGTGATGTTTGCTGGCTCCCTGGAGAGAAGGGATAATAGACTATTTATGTCCTTTCTCACTGGATGTGAGAAAGAGATGCTACAGTATCCTTCAGCCCCACACAATTCACCCCTCCAGTAGGATTATGGGATCTGATCGTTAGTGAAGATTAATAATCATACTTAACACTCATAGACTTTAAGGTCAGAAGGGACCATTACGATCATCTAGTCCAGGGGTCGGCAACCTTTCACAAGTGGTGTGCCGAGTCTTCATTTATTCACTCTACTTTAAGATTTCACGTGCCAATAATACATTTTAATGTTTTAGACGTCTATAATATAGAACTAAACTATTGTTGTATGTAAAGTAAATAAGGTTTTTAAAATATTTAAGAAGCTTCATTTAAAATTAAATTAAAATGCAGAGCCCCCCGGACTGGTGGCCAGGACTCGAGCAGTGAGAGTGCCACTGAAAATCAGCTCACGTGCCGCCTTTGGCACCCTTGCCATCGGTTGCCTTCCCCTGATCTAGTCTGACCTCCTGCACAACACTAACAGCACTCTTCAGTGTCTAAGCACATTACAAAGTTCACAATCCTGTGAGGGACCAAGTTTCTCCTCTAAGGAGGGAAACTCATTCAACCCCCACGTGAAGTCAATGGATGTTGAGGGTTTTCAGCACCATTTGGGACTAGGCTATAATTAAATAACCATCACAAAAACCCTGCAAGATACTACTTGCCTATCAGATAGGGGGAACTGAGGCAGATGGGGTAAGAGACTTGCCCAAGAGTTGGTGTCCCAGCAGGAATTAAAACTCAAGAAGTTCCTGGCACAAGCTACTGGACTTCTGGCGGAACTGTCCCTCCTCCAATGTATTGAAGTTCTCATGTAAATGGTTCTGAAGTCCTGCAGACTAGGGCAGCATCATGCCATCCACCCCTGTGCATAACTTGCCATTTATTCACCTCAGTAGGGGATTCCTAGCATGGAACAACAACAAAACTACAGCTACTAGCATCTTGTGCTGTAGACAGACACCTAGGGCCAAAGTCTCCCCTGGTGTAATTCCACTGAATGATTTCTATGGGGTTACACCCAGAATGTATTTGGGGCCTGCTACACTAATCATCTATCCCAGTAATCGTGCTGATCTGGGGTGAAATTTACCCCTCTGCAGATGGCCAGCACGAAGCCCATCCACCATTAGATTCCATTTCAACCCTCAACTCTGCAGATGATGAATTTCACCTATGATAAATAGATTCTCCACCAACAATGGCATCTTTTATTTGTTGGACTATTATGTGACACACGATTTCCATCTGCCCCACGCATTCATTGCCCTCCCCCCCACGATTGCCATGCAATTATAATTAAGAGAATTGCTACTTACTAAACAAACCCAGAGAGAATGCACACAAGCAGCGATACTCACAAGCAAGCACTTCCCATTTGAAGCTGCAAAGAAAAAAGAAACAGCACAGGATAGCTCATATTGCATTTTAACAAAGACTAAAAATAATACTATAAAAGCAGAGCAGCAAAGAAGGAAAAAATGAAACAACCCACAGAATCTCATGTGAAGGGGAGACCATTTCAGGCTTGTATAAGAAACAACTACCTCATACAAGCCATGGGAACTGCATCCTAAAGCACCAATGAAGTCCAGCCAGCTCATTTAAATGGCTCTGTCCACTCCAGTGTATTCCATATTGATAAGCCGCAATGTTAATGTCAGCACAGGGAGAAATGGTTTTTAAAGACTAAGTTTAAAGGGAGGTTTTCAGGTTTTCAAAAGTGCCTAGATATTTTGGGTGTCTCCATTTTCATCAAGTGCCCTCTGAAAATCAAGCTCTTTTAAAGTGTCTTAAAATTGGGTATCCCAAATCTGTCAATTTGAAAATTTAGACCTGTGTTTTACTATCACCATGGTGGAATTATTAAAACTGTACTGGGGCCCAAATTGTCATGTTACTGCTGTTCTTTTTTGCTTGTGGAAATCAGCAAAGCAACACCAGTGTGAAAGCAGAGTTATACCGGTGAATCAGGACCTCAGCTTTAAAAATGTTACTTATAATTCACTGTTTATGCAACGTGAAATGCAAAAAGTAAGCATTCAGCTTGGAACGACAAAAACAGACGTATCCGTTTCAATTTACAAAGAGGTAGAATTATTCCTCCCCACAACAAGAAAATGCATGAAAAACTGCTGATCAACTTCACTGGGATCAGAGGGTCATTTTGTTGCATGTACCTTATGACATTAGGGCAAGCAAACTTTAAAAAAGTTAACCCTGTCTGTCTAGAAAGGGGAATTGTATTTTAAAACACACAAACCAGGAACTCATTGTTATTCAATGGCATTCACTCTGCAGGGAGTAGGGCATTTTATGCCTACACAATTGCAGTTGCATCCCAATTTGTTGACTCAAAGAGTTTGTAATCTGAAGCTATTTTAAAGCAGGGATGGTAATAAGGCATCTAAACTTCAAGACATTTCATTTGTACATTGTACAGGACCATTAGTTCTGTGTTTGACCGGGGAAGAGGGGTAAGGTAGAGGAGTTACCACTTGAACACTGACTTGTCGCTTCTGCTGATCAGCCCCATCATGAGCCTCTGGGAACAGCAGAGACTCCAGTGGGTTGAGAGGCCTGCTCCCAACACTGTAATTTCGTGTGCGCTTTACTGTGTCCGAACTGGCCAGAGGCGTAAAGCTGTTTCTTCTCATCCTTACAGGGGTCTGGCTCTTTGGAAGGTTGTTCTGATTGAAAATGGAGGATATTACAAGGAATGAAAAGCAGAACCACAGTCTGAAATCTAAGGTCATGCCAAGATATTCCTGATGCCCAGAGACACTTTCCATTTACCATAACCAGAAGCCTAATCCTGCTTCTGCTCTGCGGGCAGACCTCTCATTCTAACCAACTGAGACCTAATGCAAAGCCCAGAGAAGTCAACGGAACATTTCCTCTGTGCAGAGGACCAGCACAGACTCCAGGCATCACTGAAGTCCTATTTTGAGAATTCACATGGTGCATAGGTCTTGTGCTAGCAGCTAGCTCTCAGCATAGGAGTAAATTTAAACATCTGGGTGGCTACAGAATCAGGCCCATCAACTATTAAATGTCACCTGTCACCTTCTTCAAAGTTATCCATTTCTACACATTCCCTTTACCTTAGACCCACTGCACATACAACTACTGAGATACTGCTTTAGTCCAGTGCCACAAGACTCTCTTTTAAGGTGTCACAGGGCTCTTTGTCACTTCTGCTTTAGTCCAGTAGCTGCTCTCTTGTCACTCTACTGTAACCCTTATCTGTGTGTGTGTTCAAGATTTTTTTTAACACACAACACAGATAACAAAAATTGTGCTGATAGTAAAATTTCCCCAAGCGCTTGGATTTATTTTCAGAGCTGCTGGGTCTTGCCAGGGAAGCAAAGAATCAAAAAGAGTGACAGCTCTTACTGTTTTCATGGCGGCAGTGCTGAGTATCACACGGGAACGACGTAGCAATGCTCGCGCAATTTGAGTGCAAATTACAAAACACCAAAATTGAACCAGCCACTGACATTTTGCTGAATCTCCTCAGAGTGGCCATTTCAATGCAGCTGTTGCCTTTGCAAGACACCTTCAAAGCTTTGTGCCCCATCTACAGCTTCCAAATTTGTCAGTCTATGATTCGCTTGTCATCTGGTAGCTCAATAAGAAGACAATTTAGATGCCACAAAACGTGCAACAAGATTAGAAATAAGTATTAATGACAATTATCGTCACAGCACTTTACAGATGGCTCGCAAAGCACAGAGATGTAAAGGCCCAAATTTTCAAACGGGTGTCTAAACTTAATAGAATCACTTCTGATTTACACCAGTCTAACTGAGCAGGATTTGGCAGGTGGCCTTTAACTCTGAGTGCTGCAGTTTTTGAGTGTTCAACATGAACACGCAGAGTCCGACTGTCAAAAGAGGGAAAACCTCTGGACCCTAGCCGTTGCAAATGATCAGCACCTCTGAACTATCAGGCCCCATGTCAGCGTTCAAAGGCGGACACTCAGTAACTGACACAACCTTGGAGAATTTGTCTGTAAGGCCTCAATTCAGCAGACAGTTTAAGCACGTGTTGCAGTGCTTTGCTGAACAAGGATCGGATGCGGAACGTGGGCCTTGTGGTGCGCTTGCATAACCTGTGGAAGGGAGCTTCCCAGCCCAGGTCGACAGCGGGGCTGGTGCTAGCACTCTAAAAATAGCTGTGTAGACAACACTTTGGAGTTATGGCTCAGGGAGAGGGTGGGGACGGCACCAGAGTCCATTACACATTCATTGTTGTGCCAACATCTGCATTTCAGTAGTGCTGCAACCGCCCACCTAGGATGACCAGATGTCCCGATTTTATAAGGACAGTCCCGATATTTGGGGCTTTATCTTATATAGGTGCCAATTACACCCCACCCTTGTCCCGATTTTCCATCCTTGCTATTTGGTCACCCTACTGTTCCCTAGCATACTGATGCTAAGGTCGGTGTTCGTATCCACTTCATAGTCCTAAGGGATCATTCCCCACTATCTTTGCCTGAGTTTCTGTGTCAGAAAGTCCTTATTTGCACGGAATACTTAGATGGGTCTTTACTAAATTTAAGAATATCAGTATGACGAGACCAGGGTCCAGAACACTCTCTCTAGTTGCCTCCGATAACTACATATATCTGGATCATTAGCTGAATCAACAGTAATAGAACAAATGCACTGACGATGGTGCCTTGAAGGTTTAGCTTTCCAGGCAGACCACAGTTACGGCAGTGACCTTGACCTTTCCATGGCTTATTAGATCTTGTGAACCAGAGATAAAGCCAACCCAGAAGTTATTTATGACTTTTGTCCAATGCTATTTATAACGTTAGAACTATGAGAGCGTGCGTGAACATCAAAAAATTGCAGAACAAGCACCTTAAAGAGACAGATCATAGCAAAAACAATGGGGAAATGCATTGTTACACATTCAGCTAAAGCTTCAAAAGGCTGTATTGATAAACTTTGCATTCAGTTTTCCTATTATGGTTATTGAAACAGTTAAAAATAAACTCTCTCCCATTCATGTTTGGAAGCAACACACTAAATATCTGGAAAATGTACACATGCAATAGTCCTGCTCAAAGAAGTTATATTATCCTTTAGGAGCAATACTTCAAAAGCAGTTTTTGTGATGGCTGAAATGGATGGAAAATTTCTAGTAGGCACTCCACAGGGACTGTTCAGATTTTCAATATTATATTTAATGCAGACTCCAGTGGTATAATTTGCCAACCCTGAATCAAGGGCAGTGATTTTCACTAAAGACTTACAGCATTCCCAGAAGGCTTGTCTCGATGGGTATTCACTGCATCAACATTCAAGGTGATTGTTTCCACTTTACACCCTTCACCAAATGAAAAAAGAAATTTCAAAAGAGGAACTAGATTTTCTTTTAAAATCAATTATTCTCAGCTAAATTACTGGCAACTGGACTCGCTTGCAGAGACAATAAATAATTTAGTTTCTTCTTTTGTAAAGAACTTGTACATATACGGTACTTTAAATTTAATATTAATCATGGATTCCACATGAGTGTGTAATATGCAATGTTTTAATTACTTTCACCTGTAGTTTTTGCTGCAGAAGTGCAGCTATTAAACAAGGGCAACCTTCACACAAACATACATACTGTATGGATTATACTTATGGACATGAAAACTAGTTCAAGTTCAGTTCACTCCCAGATACACGTTCAAGTCCGGAGGGAAAAACTGGTTTCCTGGTCAATAAATATAATCCAGTGATAATGGGTCTCCTTTAGAAGAAACTGGTTGTTACTCATTTTATATATATAAAATATTTTAACTTTTGTAATAAATGTAGCACTTACATGCTTAACAGGACATAATTTTGCATGCATATTTTGATATCAAATTGCCCAGCAAATTCATAAACATTCAGCTGAGTGAGAAAAAGGGAAATATTTACCATAAGCAACTGGTGTGAGCTTGAATATGGTGTGAAGGGGGAACTTCAGATATGGCAACTCGTCTGAAACCAGACAAGGAGAAGTTAAATGCTGCATGTACTGGGCCCAGTTTGGAAATATGCAGGAATGTTATGGTTCCTCAATTTGGCCTGGATCTTGCAGGGCTTATACATATGCTTAACTTTAAGCACATGAAGTCCCATGGGGTTCAAGAGGATGGCTCACTTGTTTCAACTTAAAATGTGTGGGTAAGAATCAGGGCCATCGTTTTCTGAGAAGCAGATGTAGAAGGTAATCACCTCGTAATTTATTTGGCATCCCCTTATCTCTCCTGGACTCTACTGCTGCAGTTCTGAGGGACACCGTATAGAATCAGCTCTGTTCACTTCCCTCCTACTGCAATTCTTCCCCTCCCTGAGCCACCCAGTCACAGGTCTAATCATGCCATCTAAGGGCACCTTACTGCTGCTACTCAGTCTGCCAGGAGAGTTCCTCCCACCACGAGTTCTGATCACGCTGCCTTTGCAAGCATCAGTCCCTGCCTGCCAGCTTTGGGACCAAGAGCTTTGGGGCCAGGATTCCTCCCAAGGTCCCTCCTGTATGGCCAGCAGCACAGTCCCCACAGACAGGTTTTGTTCTTAGGGATTTTTTCCTTTTGTACCCAACCTGCCATCCAATGGAAATAGCTTTCAAAAGCAGACAGACATCCCCGAAAACAGAGGCTTAGAGCAAAAATCCTCAGAGACCCACCTGCTTAGGGTATGTCAACACTGCAATGTCTACACCGTACCAGCTGACGTGGGCTCACAGGTCTCGAGCTAAGGGGCTGTTTCACTGCAATGTGGTCATTTGGGCTCAGGCTGCAAACGTCTACACAGCAGTTGAAGAGTCTCTTAGCCCTAGCCCCGCAAGCCCAAGTCAGCTGGCAGTTGTGGGTGTCTAATTGCAGTGTGGACATAGCTTCTTGCAGCTACAGGACTCTACAGGTATCTGCATGGGGGGGGGGGGATCTTAAAGATTGTGGCAAACTTCAGAAGTTTAAGAGTTCGCCTCCGTGTCCTCGGCCATTATTTCCCTTCTCTGTGCCATCTAGCCCCACTGCTGGACAGAAATTGTCTGGATGATGCTGTCTCTCAAAGTACTTACATGACCCTCATCACCATTGTGTCTTAGCACCTCACAATCACTAATGGATTTTATCCTCCTCACATCTGTCAGGTAAAGCGGTATCACCCCCCATTTCCAGATGGAAAACTAAAGCATGGGTTGATTAAGTGACTTGCCCAATGTCACAGAAGTGTCTGTGGCAGAGACAGGAACTGAAAGCCACCTCTCTCAAGTCCCAATAACGGAGCCTATCCAGACTAACCTTCCTAAACTCACACACCCAAAGTGGCTGCATTTCAATGGCACTGCAAGGAGAACTGTTTGTGAAGCACTTACAGATACTCTGGGATAAAAGAAGCTTGAGAAGTGTAAAGTACTATATTACTGAACTATTTTTTCCCCCAAAAGTTCTGATTTTGTAAAAATTAAATGAACAATGCAAATCTCCCTTGCAGAAGCTCTGTGATGTAAACCGGCATCCCTCACATCCGGCATCCCGGCCACAGTGAATTGACTTTCATACCTGCGCTCTTGTCAAGGAAGTAGGCCAACAGGCACCTCATAACAGCCTGGTGCGAAATAACCAGAACATTGCCCTGACGCTCCAGCTCCATAATCACCGCCTCCAAACGCTGGACCAAGTCTTGGTACGACTAGACATCAAGGGAAAGATTCAACAGCATAAGGAGGTTTAGGTGTCTCACAAGATGCCAGAACCAAGAGCAGTAAAATTGCTTCACATGAATCAAAACACAGGTTAAAAATCTGAAAATATGGAGGATATAGAAGAACCGATAGCCCTTGGGGGGAGGAGGGGAAGCTGGATATATTTTCAGATTGATAACTGGCCCCTAAATTTGTGGAGATACTCAGATTTCTAGCAACATTTGCAATGGATGTAAATAAAAATAAAGAAACTAAATTAAATAATCATGTCTATGGCTCTCTCCCTGCAATGAGCTTCATGCAGAAGGACCCCGATGTCTGCCCACAGTCCCAAGGAAATAATACAATAACCCTAATACAGTTTACAAATCTGATCAAGTGGTATCACTTATATGGCACCATAAAGGAAATAGACAGACAATCTAGTCATTGATCAGTAACCCTGTATTACAACTAAATTTGGGATACTACCATTGCCATTTCCCACATAAATCTAATTTCATTTTAATTATTCCCTTCTTTCCTATCTACTGATACTCAGCTACATTATTATTTTAAACCTGCTCACCTCTCCTCCAGGATAACGATAAAGATATTTCTCTTGATCCCTCAGCGCAAACTCATCTGGGTATTGACTTTCAATTTCTTCATATGTCATCTCTTCACACATGCCCTGGTGGAAGAGGAGTTTGTTACAAGGGAATTCATTTCAAGCATTGGGGGTTGGGGGCGGAAGGAATGAACACAGAAGATTCTATGCCTATCTGGCAAGTGTTTTACATTTCATAACAGACAGGAATAATTCTAACACAGCACTTGACACCTGAAAACCATGGAGCGGGCTTACAAATCTCCTGTAAACCTCCCACCCCACCTGAAAGGTAGGCAAGGATTAACATCCGCATTATGCAGAAGCAGGTAGGCGAGCTCCGTTGGATGAACATGAGACTCAACCTCTGCACTGTGGGACTGAGCCCCTCATTGGAAGTGATGGAGTGATGTTTTTTGGCCTATGTTATTGGGGATATCAGACCAGGTGATCTCAATGGTCCCTTCTGGCTTTGGAGTCTGTGAATAGAACAGAAATGAACTCAGCAAAGGAGCAAAAGTTCCCATATAAATAACTGCAATGTGTTTGCTAGTTTGATTTTTAAACCCAACCCTGTATGTCTGTAGCTGTGGTTTTGGTTTGTTGGTTTTTAAATCTGCAAATAATGAAAACAAGTACTTATTTCCATATTATCTGTACAGCTTATTTGCATGAAAGAATTATAGTGGGAACCAGTGAAAGCCCAACATGTGCCCATTGTACTGTAGTTGGTTGTTGCAGGTACCTGGGACCTTGGTTGTTGAGTTTTCCATGGTATCTGCTGTAAAGAACACTGGGATACTTAGACGAGTAAAAATCCATAGGCATTTTCAATTTGACACCAAGCAGTCCTATAGCTCACAGAGGTGAAGGATGCAATATAAATACATAGTGTTGTGAAGCATAATTAATGTTCAGAAAAAGCATTTAGATGGGAGGGGGAAGACATTATCTCACTTTCACTATTCTTATTTACAAACCCCCAAAACATCAGTGTATCGCTTTGGACCATTTCCCCACTGTACTCACAGCATCGATCTCATTCAGAATCTTCCACTGCTCGTAGGGGACCCTCAAGGCCTCAGCTGTCTGGATGGTTCTCTTCAGCTGGCTCGTCCAAACCTTCAAATCCACAATCTCCTGCTCGGCAATGAATTTTTTAAGGGCTTGAGCGAACTAGAGAAATTGAAGCAAGTTGGGAGACAATGAAAGTAACCATTGTGAATTCACTCTTCCTTGTGAAAGAACGTGCTAAACTTCTCTGAGGCCCCTTTTAATCCAAAAGCTAAACTAATCACCGCATGCACACTCCCAATTTTAGCTTCCTCTCAGGACTAAAAACAATGGAATCAATCTGCACATTCAAATGTGTGGGACACCTTGTCTGGGAAGCATCTGTCAAGTTAGAGCTGAAGGACACGTTCTCCCGGAAAGAAAAGCTCCCACGGTTGTTAAGGAGTCTTTCAGCTATTGTTAGGCTCTCAAACCAAAGAGTCACATGATTTGCTTGCGGAGGAGACTTCCTTCTCACTTACTCTAGCTAAAGAAAACCCCTACCAGGTGACAGTCAAGAATAATTGTTTTTCTGTGCAGAGTACGCTACTGTTTCCTGTCAAGAACAGAGGTGCGTGTAGAAACTGAGTTACACCAGTTAAGAATGCTTGCTAAGTGACCTATAGAACTAAGACCACCATATATAGGTCAAGCTTCCTAATATCTCAAGAAATCCAAACTAACAATCTTTATCTCAAATTAGAAACTGCGCATTTCTCTGCTTTATGAATTAAAGATACCATCTCTCTATATCTGATTACTCTGTCTGCCTTTTCAAAATAACGTTTCTTGTTCCGCTACAAGCCCTAAAAGACATGAAATAAAAGGTATTGGATATAATCAAAGAATGTATGGACTAAGTCCACTAAATTTAGAGGAACTGTAAAGAGATTTTGTTTGCTTTCTTTCTAAATAATTGCTGAAGTAAGTGGTATGAACTGTACGGCACAAAAAGGGAAAAGAACATTGAAAGCTATATGCAGTGTTGTTGGTCCCAGGATGTTAGAGAGACAAGCTGGGTGAGGGAATATCTTTTATTGGACCAATTTCTGTTGGTGAGAGAGACAAACTTTTGAGTGACAGGCCAGGATTTGAAGAGCTCTGTGTAAGCTCAAATCCTCTCTCTCTAACCAACTGAAGTTGGTCCAATAAGAGCTATTACCTCACCGACCTTGACTCACTGAGAGATTTAAGCAGATAACCATGGTATATAACTTTGAAATTGAGCAGAGATTCCAATTCACAGTATAGATAATACAGAAGAAAAAAAAACCCAGAAAATTATTTTTTAAATGAATGAAACATTGATTCTAAGGATTGAAGAAATTTGTTATAAGCCAGCATCATCTGCTGGATGTCAATGGAAACAATGGAGAACAAGAGCTGAAAGCCATTCGGCAAGTGGCCAATAGAAGCTGCAGCATTTCTCAAATGTGGCCACCATGGGTTTTTCTTACAGCCACAGCTTCCTGGGCAGTGACTGGGGGTGGGGGTGGGGGTTAACCAAACACAAAACAGAGCAAGGACCAAATTCATGGGAGAGAGTACCGTAAAAACAAGGGCATCCTTATTCTTCAAATTATTTGAAGGGTGATAAATGCATTAGAAATACTAAAGAACTGAAAACTGGTGACTGGTAATAAGATTTAGGGTGATTTGCATTGTTCCTTGGAATAGTTGCTGGATCCCAACATTGTCGCTATGTTAATCACACAGAAGACTGCATGTGTAATTTGCAGTCAGCATATGCCTAGAAGATTTGTTGTATCTACACTTGATCAATCAACTGTTGTTTATATACCAATGACGTTCTATGTGAATTAATAAACTGCTGATTGGTTAAGAACAACAAAATGTCCTGATCCCAGAAATATCATCTAAGATAAAAGTAGACCTGAAAAGAACCTAGTATTAAAATTAGTAAACTAGCACTCCCTGGATTCAATAGAGGAGTTATCCTAATTAAACTGCATCCCAAGGTTGGCAGTAACATTTATCATATTGGCATATCTAGTCTATTACATTTCAGCTTTACAAGCTAACTGGCACCGTGGCAAATCCACAAAAATGTATGCCCATTTTTGTTTGCGCAATAAAGAATGAATCCTTTGTAGAATGAACACCTCTCATTGGCAGGGAGCATTGCTGCAAGGAAGCAGGGAGAGTGACTGCTGAAGGTGAATGGAGGGGGGCACTTTGATCCCAGGCAGAAGAGAAATCACACACACCTGACAGTCAGATTCAGGCCAATTTCTCTGCTGGCATAAATGAGCAAAACTCTGTTCAAGTCCGTGGAACTGAGCCCATTTACATCATCAGACAATCTGACCTAAGTCCAGATTCCAATTATACTGACACGCCTTAAAGGACGGCAATCCTGACACGGCCAAGAACATACCTGCTTCCCACGCGGCGACAGGCCAGAGTCCCCACCAATCTTGCCAACAAGGTTAAATTCGCTCTCGCCATGTCGGCAAAGGTAGATGGTGCGCGGCTGGACGTGAATGTTCATTAGGTAATAGACGATTTTACTCTGGATGTAATCCCGGATTCGGTTTACCAGGAACCGCTGTCCCACATTGATCACTTTAATGAAGGAAACGTCTCTATGGTCAACACAAAACAAGCACACTCATCAGCATCTTTAAAGCAAAATGTGTGTAGGTGTGTATTCTTGAAATACTGATACTGCTGCTACTTCTTGACCCTGAGGTGCCTTAGAGAGAAAGGACAGACTATTGCAATGTAGTGTGGTTTTCTGTTTAAACATTCCTATTTTATACACTACAGAGAAGTCCTTGCAAATCACGTTGGACACCATGCTGGACTCCTCACACAAGCAAATCTCCCCTATTGCAAAGTCAATGAGAGTTTCGCCCACGTAGGGACTGCAGCATATTAGGTCAGGGAACAAAACTGACAAAAGAAAGAATCAGAGAGGTAGCCGTGTTAGTCTGGAATAGCAGAAGTAACAAAGAGTCCTGTGGCACCTTAAAGACTAACTATAAAGTTTTGAAGCATAAGCTTTCGTGGGCTAATACCCACTTCGTCGGATGCAAGCAGTGGAAGTGTCCAGGGGTAGGTATAAATAAATAGGCAAGAACCAGGTAGGAGATAACAAGGTTAGTCCAATCAGGCTGAACCAGCTTGTTATCTCAAATCAAGGAGGGTGAGGTATTCCTCTAGCAACTGAACTGGAGGTGTAAACTCCGAGAGTTCAGTTGCTAGATCTACAACCCATCCTGGACAATAATCCCTCACTTTCACAGGCCTTGGGAGGCAGGCCAGTCCTGGCCCACAGACAACCCGCCAATCTTAAGCAGATTCTCACCAGCAACAGCACACTGCACCACAATAACTCCAACTCAGGAACCAATCCATGCAACAAACCTCAATGCCAACTCTGCCCATAGATCTACACCAGCAATGCCATCACAGGACCTAACCAGATCAGCCATACCATCACTGGTTCATTCACCTGCACATCTACCAATGTCATATATGCCATTATGTGCCAGCAATGTCCCTCTGCTATGTACATCGGCCAAATTGGACAGTCCCTATGAAAAAGGAAAAAATGGACACAAATCGGGTATCAGGAATGGCAATATACAAAAACCTGTAGGAAAACACTTCAAACTCCCTGCACACACAATTACAGATTTAAAGGTCAGTATCTTGCAGTAAAAAAACCTCAAGACCAGACTGCAAAGAGAAATTGCAGAGCTGCAATTCATTTGCAAATTTGATACCATCAATCTGGGATTGAACAAAGATTTGGAATGGCTTGCTAATTACAAAAGCAGCTTCTCCTCTCTCAGAGTTCACACCTCCAGTTCAGTTGCTAGAGAAATGCTTCACCCTCCCTGATTTGAGATAACAAGCTGGTTCAGCCTGATTGGACTAACCTTGTTATCTCCTACCTGGTTCTTGCCTACTTATTTATATCTGCCCCTGGACACTTCCACTGCTTGCATCCGACAAAGTGGGTATTAGCCCACGAAAGCTTATGCTTCAATACTTTAGTTAGTCTTTAAGGTGCCACAGGACACTCTGTTACTTCTGACAAAAGAAAGCAGCCCATGGGTCTGTTTCTACAGTATATCCAGTATGCAACATGCTGCTAAATCTCGCCTCTTACTGGTCATAATGATCTGGATCAAGGGGCTGATACGTGACTTTATAGCACTCTATCCTCTTCAGGAAATCATCCATCACATGCTCTCGATTTCTCTCTGGATAGTCAGGGCTGGAGACCTTCACTTCCTGAACAAGAGAGAGAGATTTTATCAACGTTAAGCAAACTTTGTATAAATCAGAATAAGTGACATTATTCTTCAATTTTCAAACAAACAGACACTGTTTACATTTCCTCTTCCCATCTGCCCTGTGAAGAACCTGCTCCTGGAAAGGAAACAAAGAACAATTCCAAATGTCACAGGGCAGCATTTGGCCTGGGGACAGAGACAGACGGCTTGACTTTTGCCTTTCCACACACACCACTTACTGAATATTGTCCCATGAAAATAAAATCAAGCTCCGAGATAAAATGCTTCATGGCTTTAGTTTGGTTTCCAATTCCCACATAAATAACCATCTGTCTTGGTTGCCATGCATCTGCAAATATTAACCACTTATTTCAGAACTGAAACACAAGAACAAGGCTAGCAGAACTGCACATAGTATTGCAAAGGGCACAGCACCCATACAATTTACAGGGGTAGGACTGCACCAGAATAAGAACTGCAGAGTTATACTTATTAGAAGCAATTCACTTTCCATCTCTTTCTGCCTGTTGAGATAACAAAGCCCAGTTTTTCTGACCCTGGCATAAGCAGCGCTAAAGCAGCTTGAATATTGGGCGAGTTTAACCTGGGATGCCCTTTGTGATTGCAGAAAGGAAAATCGGAATGAAAGTTAGAACTCAGTCTTTGAACCAGACTCTGATCTCTCTTAGGACAGCATAAATCCAGAGCGACTTATCTTACTCAAACTGGGTTATTCTGAATTTATATCTGCCCCTGGACATTTCCACTGCTTGCATCCGACGAAGTGGGTATTAGCCCACGAAAGCTTATGCTTCAATACTTTAGTTAGTCTTTAAGGTGCCACAGGACTCTTTGTTACTTCTGACAAAAGAAAGCAGCCCAT
The DNA here is from genome assembly GCA_032164245.1 of Sternotherus odoratus. Classification (NCBI taxonomy): domain Eukaryota; kingdom Metazoa; phylum Chordata; order Testudines; family Kinosternidae; genus Sternotherus; species Sternotherus odoratus. The sequence goes on from JAVMKO010000022.1 coordinate 7,683,750, forward strand.
GGGTCTGTTTCCACAGTATATCCAGTATGCAACATGCTGGATATACTGTGGAAACAGACCCACAGACACTTCAGTGTGGAAACATGTAGTACGACTTCACAGGATCACCTTCCCCCAGGCAGGTACAACAGAATGCGGGAGAGTAAAAGCCTTTAAACCCAGAATCCCCTGAGTTCTGTGGATTAGATTGAACTTTACTGCAAGGCTCTCTAGGAATAATGAATCTCCACTATTACTATGAGCCACTATAATAGTCTGTGATCTTCCCTGACAAACATCAAACCTTCTACAGAAGGATGCTACAGACTGAGCTTCTGAACATTCAGCACCCACCAGGATATTGGCAGCAATGACTTCTGGATCATCACAGACAGACTCCACAAAAAACACCTAGAGAGGAGGCAATGAAGTATGTTTAGTAGAATTAAGAGCCTCTAGTCTAGAGTAATGTAAATAGGCCACATTAATTTCTGGTATAGCCACAAATGAAGTCAGCAGAGTTCCCCAGGGGTAGATTTAGTCAGATATGCTTTGTGAGAAACTAACCTTGCCCCTCATCGTGCGTTCCTGTTATCTTTCTGTTTAGGAACGTGTGCTACACTCATCCTCATCATCTCTGGGCTCCAGAGAGATATGGACTGATGAGGGCAGAATATTTTGTTTGGGATGTCCCAACAACCAAGTCACTAAAACAGGGTACTTCCCAAATCAGACATATGCATAGAAGGATGTTGATTCTCCCCCATCTTGCCCCTTAAATATTCATTGACACCAACAGAACAGCATTTCAAACCAGCTTTGCAGAGGCAAAAATGACAACACAAGCCCTGAAATTACAGCGGCACTGTACAAAGACAAGGGCCCAAATCTGCCATCCTATACGCAGGTGCTAATGGCAATGGGATACACCCAAGGGCAGCATTCAGTCCTACCGTTTTTATTCCAGATCAATGAAAGTCACCTTATAGGCATTCTCTTTAGCAAAATTTAAGATCAAGTCCCTTCTCTCTCGAGTTGTGTTGGTTGCATCGAACACCTAACAGAAAAGAAAAAAAAAACCCCACAACAGTAGATATGATTTTTTAAGCTGCCAGAAGGTTTTGATTTAAAGTTGGTATAATCAAGTGTTATCTTACAGCTATCTGCCCGCACTCCTCCGTGACATAAGCTTTCACATCTTCCAAAGCCACCAAGGCACACTGTCTGTAAGGAGAGAAATTAGCAGCATTGCAGACAGTGCAGTGTTCAGATTCCAATCCTCATGAACCACGGCGCCAAAGCTCACAGTGGGATAAGTTACAGAACCAACCCTGTTTAAATCCCTTTTCCACCTCCACGCCTCCATTCTGCGCACTCTGTCTTTCCAGCTCAGGAGTCTTGCCATCTCTCCTTGAGGGAACAAATGAGTCACTGTGGAATCAGACTCTTCGGAGACAGGTGTGCTGCCCACCAGGGAAGATAGATTCTGGGAGCCGAAGCTGAATCGAAGTCTCCCAACTGGTCATTAAATGGCACAATAAGGACTTTTTGGCCCATCTGCTTTTTATTTGTATTACACACCTCTCATATCACCTGAATTTTGTCCCTTAGGCCTCATTCTCCCTCCCCAGAAGTAAATTTAAAAAAATCCCACGGATTTCAATGGGAGCAGGTTTAGACCCTTTATTAGATTTATTCTTTTAGCATCATTTGACATCTCTCCCCAGGACGTATTGTTATACAGCCATTACTGTATGCCTACGGTGAAGTCCTGCCCTCCACCCCATGAAAGTCAATGGGAGTTTTTCTATGGACTTCAGCGGAGCAAGGATTTCACCCTTGGCATTCATCTATAAGGATAAACACATCTATGCTCCAGTCAAGGGGGTGAGAGAGAGCATGACAGCTTGTAAACATGCCCGTACAAGGACCAAAGGGCACTTTCTTGGAGGGATGGTTATATCTCTGCCAACTTGCTAAAAATAATCTGAAGTTTGTTACCCTCTCGTGAGCAGGAGGCCATCCTGCCCAAGTCTTGTCCACCCTGAAGACCCAGCTTCTAGGGCAGCTGTTTTAATGGCATGCACTGAATACCCAACAAGCACACAGAGTGTGTGTCTCCCACCTCCACCCTGATGTGTGAATTTTATGGAACAAGCCTGTTTGTCACCTTGAATTCATACTACAGTGTCAGTGTCCTGCTGTGTGCAAATGTCTGTAAGAAAACTGGTTTGGAGCTGGAAATTGTTTATTATGGTGGTGAAGTTCAAAATCAAAGCAGAACCCTGGAACGGCATGACTTTTAGACTGACCTAGAGATAACCTCAATTTGGAAGCAAATTCCAGAGCAAGACAGAATTCAGAAAAAAGATCACTCTCTTGATCTCAACAGGTCTGGAAAAATCATAATCCTGCTGCCATTATAATAAATGGGGTTTTTGCCACAAATACTCATGGAAGCCCTAAATATTTTATCCTATTGGAAGAAATACACAGAGATTATAGGGGCTATAAAATGGTATGTTCTAGTATGCCCAAGACCATACAAAAGTCCAAATTACTAGAGAATTTAACAACAATATCCCTCTCCTGTTTAAGATCCACAAGCAAGCTCACATGCTTGGAAATTTCCCCCTGAACTGTTTACAAAATTAAATTACAAGGTAGAGTTAATTTATTTTCTCCCTATAAATGAATGCCTGGAATTATAAAGATGTTACTGGAGTTTCTAGTACTCCTAAACCTGTAGTGACAGCTGTTTCATCAACTAGGCAAGGATCAACTGTGCTTTTCCCTCTTTCTCAAAGTGCCAGCAACCAGAAGAAGAATGGAGGTGGGAATAGGAGGATTTAGTGGGGAAAAACACAACCACTTTTGAAAGCACTAGTTTACACAAAATTAAATTCTGTCACATACTGGCAAAGCAGTTTATAAAACTTGTAAAATAATCTGAAATGTCCTTGAGTAGAACAAATTATTAATCCACTCCCAAAACATTCACTGCAAGACCAAATCTGCTATCTTTACTCACACAGTGGTGTAATGCTTTATTCTGCATGTAGTCTCCATTGAAATCAAAGGGAGTACAGATGCAATAAAGTCATTCTTAACCTAAGCAATGGCGGCAGAATTTAGCCACATTTTTGTCTATTGACATTAAATGTCACTTCCTACAATCAGAGGTATAGTCTGAAATCAGCTGCACAGACTTTGGAAAAAGTTCACATCATTCTAATACTATTCACAGACTTACTTCCGAATCCTCATGGCTTCTTTGTTATCATGCCTGAAAAAATCATAGGACTTGTACGACTGCACTGCTTCCCGACGATATACTCCTAAATTAAACACTTCGCAAAAACAAACAAAGACGTGTGATATGCAGCATTTCACAAATAGATGTTACCTGTTTGGGAGTCAAGAGGAGAATCACATCCTTATCTTGATTACAGCAATCTATGAGCTAACCCTTTAACTAAAATCTTCCAGCAATATTACTTCAAATTCACTTCTGCAAACAACACAAGAATTCCTTATGATTGAAATCTGACATACAAACTGCACCAGAGATTCCAGAATCTCTGATTTTCCATGTGTACCTTTTCCCAGATCTTCTCAAGTGAATCCACACTTTTGATAACTATCCTCCTACTTATCAGTATACTCCTGTGCAATCCCTATTCCCATTAAGCAGAATTACATGCACTCTCTGAAAGGAGAAGAGACCCAAGTCAAGCACAATGGGCTGTATATTATCTCACACACTTTGCTAAAGAAGAATTTAGTTCTCAAGAAAGATACCAAATTTGGCAGCCCTGGAAACCAAAGGCCTCTGTCTGAGTGAAATTCACCCCCATGCAGAGGGGCAGCACAAGAGTCTATGAAGAACTTAAGACCTATTTTGAGGATTTAAGTAACACACAGATTTTGTGCTGGCCCTCTGCACAGGGATGATGCTCTAAGCACAGAATAGATACAGCTTGAGTAACATTAGTGCAAGCTTCCCCAACATACTGACCCTTGCCAATCTGCCTGGAGAAACCACCTCTAAGGGTTCAAGTGGAATTCAGCTGCTATGGATAACTGAATCTTTGGGCTCTCTGGTGGCACTGTCAATAAGATTTTATGTCGTAGACTCTTGTTCACTGGGAACAGCCCTGAAGCTAGCACCCCATAAAGTACCTATCAAGTTACAACAACTTCCAGGGACTATAAATCTGGACTGGATTAAAACAATGAGCTCATTGGCAGCTCCGTGACCCATCCATCACGTCATGCTACCCCGTACAAAAATCCATACAGACCTTTCGTAGGCACACCAATCCAGTTGAGGTAGCGTGTTAATTTCTTGGACATATAAGTCTTGCCCCGGGCAGGAAGGCCAATCATTACAATCAAAGTAGGGGAGTTGGTCATATAGGAAGCCCAGGCTGCAAAGAAGAGGTTAAATCATTAAATTAATTAAGACAGCTTAGAACAAAAACCAAGTCAGAAGCCAAATTCATCTGTGGCATAACTCACTGCCTCTGCCCATCTACCACCCACACAAAAGGTTACTTACTGTATGAAACACACAGTAGATTAATTATGATGCCCTTGCATCCAATTAAATGTTAATAGCAATCACTGGACAACAGCATGGCTCTCTCAAGTGTTAGCTAATGAAGTAGGTTAACGACTGATCAGCCACCGGGAACAGGGAAAATAATGCGTCACTAACAGGTCAGCCAAAATATTTCAGTCAGAGTTAAAAATATTTAACTATTAAGTGGTAACTGTCAAGGACGTAGGAAAAAATCCTTTAATGAAAGAGATCATATTTCTCTACTGAGAGCAGACAGGAATCTAATTTCCTTCCCTTCCATACTCAGCAAATGATCTGAGAAACTAAATTAGTAACGTTTAGCCTGTGGCTGAGAAGCAGGATTTTTTTACCATTATTGTTCTTGCATGAAATTTTTAGTTTCTTTAAAATAAAAGTCACATCATTTCTCAAAAGCAACAAATGAATTAATCCACTAATTTAACTGAGTTTTATAGAACTACAGGAAAGACACGGATTATAGACAGGGATAGGGGAGCATGTGTTGCTCTAATTAAACTGGTCAAAGCAAGTAAATCTAAACTGAATGGAACACAGAATGGACAAGATAGGAGTTAGAGTCTTTTCCATATCTAGATGGCCTGTTGAGATGCTTTTCCACACAAGATAAAATGCAAATCTAACTGCAATACTGACCGGGCTTTGTCAGCTGCAAATCTAGTCCGTTTCAACGACTCTGTTAAAGGTATCTCCATGCACCACACCTGGTCCCATACCCCATGCCAATTTTTTTTGGTGTCATTTGATAGCCATGTTTGTCTATTATTAGTACTGTTCTTCTCTCACTTGTTGCAGTGCACAAAACCCCACTCAAACAACAGGGAAACTGACTTTGGAGAAGCCATCTGTACCAAGTGCTGTCAAATGCACAAAGTACACAAATGGGTCCCCGTGGCAGGGCAGGAGTAAACCCCTTTAGAGCCCTGTCAAAATGCTGGCTGTGGCCTGCTTTCTGGCCAGGAGCAGAGGCACAGGTAGTCCACAGGGAGCCCAGCTGCAAGCCCTAACGAGAAACCCACTGAGTACACAAAAGTACACAAAAAATATTTATTTTTCCCCCCCAGTCTCTTCTTGTAACAGTCATTTTAAGATTATTTGCAACAATTGTCAACATTGTAAAACATTGTCAAACACAAGCATAACTTTAAACTAGGGTGACCAGATGTCCCAATTTTATAGGGACAGTCGCAATTTGGGGTCTTTTTCTTATAGAGGCTCCTATTACTCCCCACTCCCACCACATTTTTTCCACTTTTGCTGTCTGGTCATGTGACTTTAAATTCATGGTGTCCCTTTCAATCGTTTTATAAAGAATCTGGAGGAAGAGGCAAACAAGATGTTACATTTAAATTCCCAGAGTGACCTAGATTGGGAGGTTTAGAAAAATGCATAAAGACACTGTGTTATGGGACTGCACAGACTCCACACAGGTTTCCACCTTCTGGTATCTACACCCTGTGTTTGGGCTGGTGAAATAAATAAATAAAATGTCTTTTTATGTTGGTTCACCCAAGTGTCTTTATTCACAGTTCTCACACAGCTCCCAAATCCCCCAACAGATAGGGACCCACAGACCCTCCCTAGGGTTTCCCAGCCTTTGAGACCTCCTTACTTGCTAAGGAGACAGCAAACCACCCTCCAGTCTTCCCTCAAGTCAGCCTCCTGACTGAGGTTTGCCCAGGGCTTTTATAGCCCTGCTGGTGCCTCAGCCCAGCTGCCAGCACTTAGCTCAGCTCGTTAGGGCTTGCAGCTGGGCTCCCTGCTGACTACGCTGGCCATGGCCTCCTGGCCAGAAAGCAGACCACAGACAGTATTTTTGGCAGGGTTCTAAAGGGGTTTACCCCTGCCCTGCCACAGGGACCCAGAATACTTAGATATATAAGCAGGAAATAATACAATGAGTGTAATCTGCATAAGTGCAACTAGTACATGGGGAGAAAAAGTAATCCCTAATAAAGATATTCAGTGGGAGTGAAAATCAATGGGGGAGATACTTGGAAAGCAGTAGAAACCAAAGAGATCTCAGGTGATTATGCACCCCTAAATAATAGCATATGTGTGTGCAGCCTTCCTACTGAGCAAATACCTTTGGGATTGTTTGCTGAAATCTGTTCCTAGCCTATGACAGCAGAAGACTGGAAGAGCTATGTTAAAAGAGTTCAATAGAGATTGGTAGACAGTAGGTTTGGCATCAACTCAACATATCAGAGATATGGTTAAGCATAGGGTCCAGAATGATCTAGACGAATTGGATGATTGGGTCAAAAGAAATCTGATGAGGTTCAACAAAAGTGCAGAGTCCTTCATTTAAGAAGGAAGAATCCCATGCACTGCTACAGGCTGGGGACCGACTGGCTATGCAGCAGTTCTGCAGAAAAGGACCTGGGGATTACAGCAGAGGAGAAGCTGGATATGAGTCAGCAGTGTGCCCTTGTTACCAAGAAGGACAACGGCATATTGGGCTGCATTAATAGGAGCATTGCCAGCTGATCAAGGGAAGTCCTTGAGTACTGTGTCCAGTTTTGGTCCTCCCACTACTGAAGGAATGTAGACAAAGAGTCCAGAGGAGGGCAACAAAAATGATTAGGGGGCCGGGGCACACGATTTACAAGGATAGGCTGAGGGAAATGGGATTATTTGTCTTCAGAAGAGAAGAGTGAGAGGGGATTTGATAGCAGCCTTCAACTACCTGAAGCAGGGTTCCAAAGAGGATGGTGCTTGACTGTTCTCTGGGGTGGCAGATGACAGAACAAGCAGCAGTGGTCTCAAGTTGCAGTGTGGGAGGTCTAGGTTGGGTATTAGGAAAAACTATTTCATTAGGAGAGTAGTGAAGGGTAGTGGAATGTGTTCCCTAGGGAGGTGGTGGAATCTCCATCCTTAGAGGTTTTTAAGGCCCAGCTTGACAAAGCCCTGGCTGGGATGATTTAGCTGGGGTTGGTCCTGCTTTGAGCAGGAGACTGGACTAGATGACCTCCCCTAGTCTCTTCCAACCCTAACATTCTATGATCCTATCACAGATGTAACATGCCTGAGGAAGCACATTGGTTGGAAATATGGAACAACATTTCACAATCAGCTATTTTAAACCACTGTTCAAGTACAGCGGTGCTACTTGTCACCTAGTACATGTGGGTGGCTTTCAGGAACAGAGATTACATTAAAACGCTAATCTACATTACAGCTGAATTGCAAAACATTATTAACTCGAAAGGTAAACATTTGTCCAGAAGAGCAAAACATGTAACAAATACTGTATAACCGAAGTGATACAAACAACAATTGTGAACAGTTAGAAACCCGTGAAGTACTACTTTAGGAGCCTACATGAAATTATTTCTGGGGATCTTAGTTCCAAGTGGACATCATAAAACACATCACAGTTGTTCCTCTTGTCGGCAGCCTCAGCAGAGAGGCCAAGAACTGAATGGGATATACAAAATGAACAGCCCTCCAGATCAGAGCTAAAGCACGCTGGGGAGGTGACACAGGGGAAAACCAACACTGCCACTGTTGTACTTGTACTGAGGGTTGCATGGGGGATACAATTCAGCTATCAAGTCAGAAAAAGTAAAATTGCTCAAGATGTTTATGTTAAAGACTTAAAAACAAGAGTTGTGCATGTTAGGATGATTTTCTTTTGAAAAAAGATCCTACTCCTGCACTCATGTACTGCTCCTTTCAGGATTCTGGATAAGCCTCAATTCATTCCTGGTGTAATGCCACCAAAGTCTATAGAGTTGTCCTAAGGATGAAATTGTGTTTGTCTGTACTACCGCACTGAGCTAGAACGAATAAAGCATGACTGATTGACTACCTTTCGTTATAAACGGGCAAAAGAGGAATTCATTGCAAGACACAAGCTATGATCCCCCTCAAGACTGTCACAAATACTCACAGCACTTTTTTTCTGAGACTCGCATATTTGAAGTTTTGTTTTCCTGGTTGCTGTTGTTGTTGTTGCTCTCCTCTGGGACGGATGCTGTATGTCTTGACATTGCTGCTAATCACACACTGCGTCAGTGTTGGACCTTCAGGCTCTTGGAGAAGAAAAGAAGAACCAAGAAACAAATCCTTATGAAATCCAGTAGACAGAATAAAAAAAGACGCGTAGCAATTTATCTGTGCTGTTCCTGGTGGGAGGGAAAGGAAGCCATTTACCAGTCTCCAAGCTGTAGTCCAAGGTCACCAGCAGGTCGTAACAGACACAAGTTGTAACTTATGTAGTTGGCACAAGATAACGAAAAGCACAGAAAAATGAAGCAGAGGAGGAAAAAAATACATCCCCTCCCCTGGGTCATTAATGAACCAGCTCAGGCAGGGAATAGAAGGGTGGGCGGGGATCGGATCTACTTTTGCTCCTTGCATGTAAGTCACTACAAATAGGAACAGCCTTCCCAACCTCCCAAAGTCATTGGGCACCTATGTCCGGGCACTTTTTAAGGGGCCAGTTCCCGAGATGCCAAGGCTGCCCCAGAGGGCTCCTAAGCCCCGCTCCAGGATTTCGGCCATTCATCGGGTGCCGATCTGCAGAGCCCCCAGACACGCCCGCTAGCGGCGCGGGGAAACTGAGGCGCAACCCACCCGCCCCGCCCCCCAAACCTCCTTCAGCGATAGCCCGGGAGCGGGCTGGGAAGCCAGGCGGCTGTCGCACCTGCCACGCGCTGCGAGCCTCCCGCAGCCGCAAGGACCTGGGCGAACCAGCCGGCTCGCGCGACCCCGCACTGCACCAAGCCAGTCTGCGCGGAGCCCGCTCAGGTGACACGACCGGCCGGCGGAGCAGGACCGAGATGCAAATGATATGCTAATGTGGCGCCCACGTGACTAAGCCGCACCTCTGCAGCGGAGCTGGGAAAGGATGCGCAGGGGGAGGGAGACCCGGGGAGCCACCGGCGCGGGGCCAAGTTAGACAAGTGGACATGAATAATTAGCATGGGCAAAGAATGCAAATGAGATGCAAATATGTCCAGAGATAAATGGCATGTCAATAAGCTCATTCAATTATTTCCCAGTGAACTGCGAAGGAGTGGAAGACCAGGTACTTCTGATATGCAAATAGGATTCAATTATGCAAATGACGTCATGATAGAGCTCCGCCCCCACCCGCTCCTATTCCACTTCGACCGCAGGGAGGCAGACCGCGGTGACGTGCTCGCCTCGACTATCAGATTCCTCGCGGGCGAGTGACGTCACCAAGGGCGTCTCCAGCGTGCCGCCCCAAGCTGCGGATTGGCCGCGCTGCGGGCGCACGCTGGTTGCGTCGGGCGCGGGGCGCGCAGCCAATAGCGAGCCACGGCGGAAGCGTCGCGAGACTTGGCGGGGCTAGGAGCCCCGGCCATTTTGCTCGGGGAGCCCCGGCCCGCAGGAGGATGCTGCGGCTGCGCTGCAAGGCCCGGAGCGGCTCCCACCCGCTGCCCGGCCTCACGGCGCATTCCCGCCTCCGGGAGCTGCAGGCCGCCCTGGCCGCCCTCACGGGGGTGCCCGCCCCGGCCCAGCGCCTCCTGCTCGGCTTCCCCCCGCGGGGCCTGGACCTGAGCGACGGGGAGCGCCGGCTGGGGGAGCTCGGCATCCACTCGGGTGAGGAGCGCGGGGACACGGGCCCCCTCCCTGGCGGGCGGGGCCTGCCTGTGAGCGGGAGCCGGTGACAGGCCTGAGCCCGAGGGGGGGTGGCCTGCTCTTCCCCCCCCCCATATTTCCGCTCCCCCTCCCCCATATTACCGCTCTCCCCCATCACGGGCAAGGCGGCTCTTCTCCTGGACAGCATCGGGGGGGGGGGGCAGGTTTCGGGTCAGCGTGTCCTCCCCTTACACCAGGGCGCGGGGTGGGTAGCGGTCCCTGTAGGCTGACCCGAATCGGGGGAGAGGAGGGTGGATCCCGCTGACCCTGTGCGACCCAAAGGGCAGGGAGGTTGCTATGTGCCTTCCCCGGGCACAGCGGGTCTGAGGAGGAGGTAACACTCCTGTGTCTGCTTTTTCTGCCTCTTCAGCCCTGGGGAGGGCAAGATGGGGGGAGAAGTGTGTATTGTTTTACACTTTAATTCCAGAATGCATGATCTAGGGACTGCTGGGTTAAGAGCATGTTCAGGTTGCCTCTATAAACTGTTCTGATCATGGCTCACTGAAATTGTTACAGTTTACCAGTGTGTTTCCTTGCTGTAGCTTATTTCATTCTCTGCAACTATTAAACTTTAAAGCCTTATAAGCCTGCTTCAACAGTGTAAGAAACATAGCAAATGCTGTAAAAGGCAATAGCTGTTTAAAGACACAACATTAATACTCTACGGCATACAGTGTTGGGCCACAGCTCACAACATCAAGAGTAAAAGAATGCCATACCTAATTGAAATTGCATTATAGCAGATAATTACTTACCTGAAACTTGGATGGGACATTGGGGTTACCACCCTTTAATAAAAAAATTGATTGCAACATAGTGCTTAGTGACTGTCCAACCTGTTTATCAGCTTCTGTAAAGGTAAACATTTTCTATTTCACTGTCCCTAAAATGAAAGGGCCTGAGTATTACTCATGTTGACGTTTACTGCCTGAATCTGGAACATTAACCATGGTGCTAATTTGGAGACTCCAATACAAACCCTGTGTCTTTATCTGAGCCATAAATATACAACGAGATCCCAAAACTACAATTATCATCTGAATAGATTACAAAAAGCTACAGCACAATGCAATCGGTAATGCTTTTTATTGTGCTGATCTGATTCCCTCAGATAACTGAGGCATGATACTGGAGACTTTAAATTATTTGCTTCTCTGTATTTGTAGTTGTTCCTTTCTGTTTGTATTGCACTTTGGTGAATTTACACTGCATTTCATCTATAGAGTCCTCAATTCTTATTCTTTATTTTTGGCAGGTGATACTCTAATAGTTGAAGAGGACACAACCAAACCCAAGACTGAGTCACCTGTAGTTGCAAAAAGGAGTGTCCCTTCCTTGGTCAGGGAAGCACTGCCTGTACTTGCAAGGAGGGTTGTTCCAGCAGATAACTCCTGTCTCTTCACAAGCATATTCTATGTGGTAGAGGGAGGCATTTATGACCCAGCATGTGCTCCGGAGATGCGCAGTCTTATAGCCCAGATAGTGGCAAGTGATCCGGAGTCCTATTGTGAGGCAGTACTAGGGAAAACCAATGAAGAGTATTGTGAGTGGATCAAAAGAGAAGATACATGGGGAGGAGCCATCGAAGTATCCATTCTGTCTAAGTTTTATCAGTGTGAAATCTGTGTAGTGGATACACAGACAGTCAGAATTGATCGTTTTGGGGAAGATGCTGGCTATGCTAGGCGGGTCCTTCTGATTTATGATGGGATTCATTATGATCCACTTGAACGTAAAATCCCCGACTCAGACATCCCTCCCCTGACCATTTTCTCAACAAATGATGATGTTGTTCTTGCACAAGCATTGGAATTAGCAGATGAAGCCAGACGAAAGAGGCAGTTTACGGATGTAAACCGCTTTACATTGAGATGCATGGTGTGCCAGAAGGGGCTAACTGGACAAGTGGAAGCCAGAGAACATGCCAAGGAGACTGGGCATGCAAACTTTGGAGAAGTGTGACATCTACATGAGGATGGTTACATCTACTACCTCACTGCTCCAGAATAAGATTCTGGGCTTTCAAATAAGCTGTATGTAAGCATAAAAAACTCCCTTCACAAAGCTTGAAAAGCCCTATTAACTTAATGAGTGAGATGCACAGGTTTGTTAGTGTGCAGGTTTACAAATAGTGTCACTACTGCATACCTCTCTTCCCAACTAGTTTGAGATAGGTAACTTGCATGCTGATTTTAAAGTAACTGGCAGCTGTTGGTTGTATGTTAGCAGCTAGAAGTCCTAACTCCTGAAGAACCTTATTTTCTGATGGAGAAGCTGCTATGTGACATGGCTGGACATACACCCAATACTGTACCTAGATTTACATAGACTTAGAATAAGAGTTGAAATCTAAACTGAATTATTGGGTTTAGTTATCTTTCAATACTTCTAAACTGGTCTTAAAGTTTGGCATATTCATGTGCCTATCAGCATTTTGTACGAAATTATATAGTAACTCATACGTTCGAGCAATTTTTGCAGCAGCGATGCCTATACAGCATACTTCATATGGAAAAGGTAACACCAAAGTTGCCCTGCATTAGGTCAGAATGAACAAAAGTAGAATGTACAGTCTGGTGGCTGTAGTGAAAACCTTTTTAAAATTGAGTAGACCATTAAATACTCAATACACTTAATATTTTTCAATAGATACTACTAGAAATGTTGTTTAGTTGCTTGAAAATTAACTGTCAACCCCTTTGTTTACACTGCATCCGGATGTTGGCATGTTTATTGAAATACTTGGATCTTGGGTAACAATGTGATCTTAATTCCAGCAAGAAGGAATTACAGTAGTTCAGATTCAAATTAGATTTGTATTGGTTAAACATTAAAATCTAGTTTTTGCTTAAATGTGGCTTATCTTGTGGCCACTGAAAAATCTTAAACTGTACCAGGTTCCAAATATTGTTTTAGCACTTTTTAATCTTTGGTTCTCATTCTCTTACAGGTCAAAGGCTTGGGTTTTCTTTTTCATAAGGTCAGAGCATTTATCCAAAGGGAAAAACTTGAAGTTTCCTCTTTTGTATTCTGCCAGATGCCCTTTAAGCTTGTCTGATTTCTCCCCAGTGATTAAGTAGCAAGACCTCTATTCTAATAAGGAATGGAGCAGTTTTTCAAAGCAAAATAAGCTAGGTAAAATGCTCTACTTCTGAAATGATAAAAGCAGGGATGTCAAAACTGTTACAATAAAGAAATCCCACCTGGGGATTGTGATGCTTAATGTATACTGCTTTTTCTGGGGATTGTGATGCTTAATGTATACTGCTTTGAGATCATCTAAATTAAAGATGCTGTAAATGTGCATATTACTGAAGCTTTTTTAGAATAGCTCAACATGTGTGTTAAGGCATTTAAACTCTTAGCCATGTTTTGTTGCTTTGTTTTGGGTCTAAAATATCTTCTGAATGCTTGTGCAAATGGGGAACAAAGATATACATCTTCATAATGAAGTAGCAAGGAAGTCAGCTTCAGGAATTGAACTTCTACTTATTCAAAGAAACACAATTTACTAAGGCTATTCTAGCTAAAGCCCAGATTCAGGAAAGCCCCCTTAAGCACCTGCTTAAATAATTTCCTGAATTGGAGCCCTCATGCATATATAAGTATAGGGACCCTCAGTGGAACTAGGAATGTGCTTGTAGTTACATGTGCATAGGTGTCTTGCTGGATTAAGGCCTAAACAAAGTAGTTTATAAATAACAATTACCAAGACCAGAATTTGGATAGACCATAATTTTTACTCAGTATTAAATTACATTGCACTCATGAGTTTATTACAGAAAATCAAGCTAGCTGCCAGTGTTAAGCCCACTTAGCTTTTAGACTTGTTTTAAATTGTGTAATGCTTGACTAGAAACAGATGTTTAAAGCTAATGTAATGAGACAGTAGTTCAAAGGAACATGAAAGATACTGGATTATAAATACTTGAAATGGAACTTGGGTTAGTGACTAGACCAAGGAACTGTCAGATTCCTACATTATATTCCCAACTTTCAGTGAATGGTTGATAAACCCTGGACAAATTGCTATGCCTCAGTCTGTATATTCATCTATAAAATGGGTATATCATCTACCTCACAGAGGTATTGTGAGTATAATGGATTGATGTTTGTGAAGTGCTTGGATGAAAGGTGCCATGTAAGTGCAAAATACTATTATTGTGTAACGTGTTAGCAAACATTCTTGGCTTTTGGGAACAACTGCTGTACTGCAAAGTCCTTTAATTTTGTGCTCTGGAATATGCAATAAGCCTTGATAAATCTTTGCATACATTGCAGATGAAGTTTGAACTCTGTTACACTGGATCTCTGAAATGGAGAGCCTGGTCACAAGTGTTTTTGCCCTGTTCTAATACTAAAAAAAGTCTGCTTTAACTAAATCTCTGCTATATTGTGTTTAAGGCAAGGCCATTCTCATTGCTTGAATGTGTTTTTAGTTATCTAGAAAATCAGAAGGATTTGGATCTGAAATCACAACTGAACTGCTGTAATACTTGTTCAGATTTTCCTAGTGTAACAATTAACTTTGAAAAATTAAGATGTTGAATTTTAACAAAGAGCAGAGTAATTCAGAGTCTAAATTAAGAGATGGAAAGTGGTTAGTTACCTTCCTCCCAAGCAGAAAATCTAAGTTTTTGGGGTGGATAAATTATAAAATTTGAAAAAACAACTTCACTTGTTTTCTTACGGAAAGACCTTATAAATTTATGCTAGATTCATTTTGTCTGATTACTACTAGCATCTGTGTGCTTTTTTTTTTTTTAAACAGTACAGACATGGAAATATCAAGTGATTTCTTTATCTCAGGGGAATCAACCTGAGACTTTTGCCAACACCTCTGGTAATTGACTTGCACTGAAGCATTACTACTTATAGCTCCAAGATACTAATTGTGGATGCTTTCTAAAACTAGTTGTTCAGGACAGCGTGGAATTTAAGCTCAGGTAACTGGTATTTGGTGATGAAGCTTGTCATTTGTCCATACTGACCGAAAAATACCGTCAGATGTGGACTGATGTCCTTACAACTCCCCCAAAATAATATTAGCACTAATTTCCATGCTGAATATTTCAGCTGAGACTAGGGATTGAATGGGCTAGGGAGACTCAACTTCCTACCTCTAGGGGTAAATTCCTTGGTAAAGGTTGAAGCACTGTAGTGTCTTTTGAAGCTGGCCTGTGCGGGACTAGTTCTGATTTAATTATATAGGACTTCAGCTTCCAGTTTGCCAATCTCGCCTTTTTCACCAGCACTCAATTCCTTTTCCTGAATGAGGGAGGAAAGAAGCTTAACATACTCTAATCATGTGGCCTTTCACAAACATTTTATATTGCATAAAGAAATGCACATCATGATTTTCACAGCACTTTAAAAGCTTGTCAAAGTTTACATGTTTAGCAGGGACCTAGCCTGATGTATGTGGTGTTACAGTAAAATAACTGACAGTGAAGAATTTCTAAAAATCTTGACATTAAAAACATACCCATGTATTCCAGTGACATAACATCCTATTTTATCATTAGCACAGGTTATTTTTAAATCTTTCTTTAAATGTGTCCTATATTGCAAAACTCATTATTGTACCAATAAAAATGTGGTTTATGCATGCATATTTTTGGTGTAGTATTCATTTGTGGCTCAGGTCTTGGGGTTTAGTTTCATTGGTGGAAATACCTGAATGAGTGAATGGAGCATGAGTTAGTCTTCACAAGCCATTAACACATGACCCCTTAGTTAGCTAGTTCCAGAGGCAAATAAGTGCTTGTAATATAGCTCTTCTGTGGATTTCATAGACAAAGTTTTCCGAGGCAGTCAGTCAAAACACTATAGCATTCTTGTAAGGTCCATTAAAGTGTACATGACATTCCACAATGTAAAATTATTTTTTGTACACTGAAAAATCCTAATGAAAGTGCAATTAGATCAACTTTTGAAACTTGGACTCTATAAATACAGCATTGTCTAATGTAAAGGGAAGATGCATCTAATTCACTAAGGAGCACAGTCAAGCATTTTTGAACAGCACTAGAATTATGTAAATTCATGCTGTAATTTTTTTTCCCCGAGCCTCCACCTTCAGATCCGCTTATAAAACTTACTAGATCTGCAAAGGTGCTCTCACTCTCAAGAAAGGTGTGCAGACCTAAGATGTGACTCCCTATAGGTTTCTCATATTAGCGAGGCACATGAAACAAGTTCCCAAGCATAGGGCTATCAACTGTTTCAGTAGGTACTTTCTTACTGGGGGCCTGCTGTGTAGAATTAAAAGGCATTAGAAATTGACTAGCAGCCCTTTATACTGCTTTTGAGACACTCCACCTAAGAAGTGGGACAGCCCATCTTTCCTGCTAGAACCTTCTCTCTGCGTGAGGTTAAGAATGGATGATTAAAGTTAGTATGGACATTAAAAAGGTACAGGAGTTGTTAAAATGTAGCTTAGTTACCTCAGTTAAACCAGGTGCTTTCTTTAGTACTTCAGTTCAAAAAGTACTTTGACTGAATGCAGTAAATTTGCACAATCTTTAGTGTGCTAGGTACAGACTTAGCTTTGATACTTTGAAAGGGGTTTGTTTTGGACGATAAGATTCAAAAGACCTTCTCTTGTGCATAAGGCTGAAACAATGATGCCTACACTGCAAAAACCATGGGGTGATGCCATACCTTCAGTGAAGGTAATGCAAGTTTTGTCTCTTACTTTAACAGACACATGATTTCGCCTATGGCTAGTATATTGTGCTATGGTAAATACTGCAAAGTAGTCCGAAGCATACTGTACACGCATAAGAGCATGAAGCCCTGCACAACAGTAGTGCTGCAGTCAAATACAAAGGATAAAGTTGTAGAATTGTTTTCCACTCTTGATTGCAAGAGATTTAATATAGAATAGTTAAATTTAAGAAATACTTCTTACCAGCCTGATTAGACAATGTAACCTTTAGCAAATTTAGAATACTGTAGAAAGAGGATATTGAATTGAAAGGAGCATAGAAGGTAGTTAAGGTTTAAGGGCATGTCTGTCAGAGGCTGAAGAGGGGAAAGCTGTCCAAGATGGCAAGAGACAGCAAAGATGACTTGTCACAAAATATAGGGGAGTGGGAGGAGGTCAGATAGGGGGCAGGGCTAGGCTGTTTGGGGAGGCACAGTCTTCTGTACACATTTTGAACCCCAATGTTGCTCTCTGGCCAAAAAGTTTGCCCACCCCTGGCTTATACGGTAGCCTATTCAATTTGAGGTTTATTTTCTAAAGCATCATCATACTTGGTCAATGCCATGCACTTGATGTATTTCTCATTTGTTAACACCAGAGGGGGGTGTTAATGCATCTTCCCATTTAATTTGAAAATGTTATGCATATGAATGAAGAATAGTCTGTGCTCAGTCTATCTGAACAAATACATTTGCAAGATTGTTTACCCAAACTGAGTACTGTACTTTTTAAAATCCGCCCTGCCTCCCAGTCAGGATCTGAATGAGTAAATACTGGGCTCAATTGGATTCATTTTCATGGCCATTTTGTAAGGCTAAACAAGTACTAGGAAAGTGTTAAATTTTGAACTGAATCTATATCTTAGGCCACCTATTCTCCCCCTGGTGCAGAGATGGTTTAACACCAATGAGCTTCCAAAACTACATAGTTTCTTATATGACCTTGTCTTCTGTAGGAGAAAAGGTATGTTTAACCCATGTTAACTAACCACATAAAGCTTGTGAAGACACGGCAGTGGAGAATCTATCCATTGCCAGGATGTTTTGTAAGCAGCTCTATTTTCCTTTCAGCAGAAATCAGTTAAGTCCTGTCAGTCATGTGCTGAAAGTGAAATTTGCACTAAAACCCATTATCTAGACAAGAGTCTGGTACTATATTTCTCTAGTTGACTGCCTACATGGTCCTTCAAAAGTACATAGACAAATTGGGATGGGTGGGGAGAGTGATATACTAGTGATGGTCAAAACATTTCTTCACACATTACTATATTTTTGCAGCATGGACTGTATTGCTTATTAAGTTTCCATTTTGATTGAACATCCTAGGCAGTTAGCTGCTCCACAAGCCATTGGGAACTAACTAGCTGGTATTTGTAGCAGAACTGTCAATCCATGACTTAAATAAAGGTTTGTTTTCAGAAACATCCTATTTTTGTACAATGTATTAATAAAAAGCTGTGTTGCCCTTTTTAACAGGACATAACTTGTTTTGAAAATTGTAGCTACGCCTTAAATGTAAGCAGTCTTTCATACTTTGGATTTTAAATGAGACTGGCCCTCATATTTTCACTATTACCTTCCTGCTCTGGCTTGGACTGAGTGAAGTAAAATGACAGTGGGGGGGGGGGGGAAATCACTGCTTTTCTACTCTGATTTCTAGCACCATGAAGCTATTTGTAATGAATGACTAGCAACCAAGCAGTTAATAAACTTCTATCTTCCCAGCCTGACAATCGCTGCAGTGTCCTTTGTACTACAGGAAAATAAGAGGGGGAGAGACTGTACTGTAACTTTGTGCTGGAAGTCAACCCTGGAGTTCTATCTCTAATGCTCACTACTTCTGACCTTGGGCAAATCATTTAAGTTCTCTGCCTCTTTATTCCTTCTGTGAAATGGGGGGAACTTAACTATCTCACAGCTGTGTTAAGGTTCAGCAATGTAATGTATTCTGAAAATGTGAAGTGATATATAAATGCTATCTGTTGATTAGAATTTTGCCTAATTAATTGGTTTGTTGGTACTGAACAGTGTACAGCTGACTGGAGAAAAGTGTCTGACCCTCCTGCAGAGCCAAGTGGAAATAACACTACATGTAGGTGACTAGCACAGCCTGGTAAGATATCTTATCCACAAGGGCATTTTAATTCCCCCACACACACTCCCCAAAACACACCCTCAGTGTCTATACTGAATTATTTGTATTTATGAATAGGGTGAGGTACATTGAACCTGTTAACATGTCCAAAGTCCTTGCGTGTTAGGAGTGGGATGTTTGCCTATATCATTGTGTGTGCTTTATACTGTCTATATAAAAATCACACACAGCTTTAGATTGCCCCAGCCTGTATTGTTGGAGGAAGGACATGAAAAACAACTCCAGTTCTCACTAATGCATTGTCTCATGGATAGAGTCTTTAGTTCCTGTGCAAACAGGGTCTTTTTATAGGCCTATTCTTTAGGGGTGCTGCACACTTGATACTTTAATGGGAGGCCAGAGTGCTAGGACCATGGCAAATCGGGACCTAAATGAACAGAGGCTATGATGTGTTTAACTCGCACAGAGGCTTTCAGGTATCAGGCTGCGAGGGTTCTATTTTCAAGTAGTTAAAACTATTTGGAGTCCGTATGCTATCAGCACCTCTACTGATTTAGTAGGTAGGACACATGGCTCAGAATATCTACAAAACAAAAATTCTATTTGCACTTGCACTGAGTAAATATACTTTTCTGATTACTTAATGTGCCTGCCTAGAGCAGAAAAATAAGCAAGAACCAGCCAGAAGCTTGTCGTGGAGCAAATCACTTAAATGGAATGTACTTTAACTTGTTGAGCCACATTTTTGGACTATATTTTGGGAGTAGAGTGTTAAAATAGGTCACATTTTTCTTCAAAAGGTAATTAATATCAAACAGGTCTTTATAGATTTGGTATGGGCAATGTTTGGGCCATGTCCCCCAAAGGAGCCTTTTTGTTAATTATTAAGCAAGGAGAGTGTGCAGCTTGTGGAAAGCTGTTGTGTGTTCTGTTTTATTACCAAACCCACAGTAATGGGAAGAAAAATATCAAGTAGAAAGAGGAATTGGAAGCAGTTTGTTTCTCCAAATGCAATTTTGCACACAAGGAAATTGCCAAACTACTGAAAGGTAAAATTATCTGGAAAAAAAAAAAGTTTTCCACCATTTAAGAAAACTTCTCTAAACCACCTTCTAATTAAGGAGGTCAGGAAGAAACTGTACCTACGGACAGGTTATTCCATGATTGTCCACTACAGAGGTTTTTGCATTTCCTCTAAAGCATTTGGTGCTGGCCACTCCTGGAAACAGCAAACTGCACTAAATGAGCCACTTATCCAGTCTGGCGATCCCTATTTTCCTAACTAGAAAGTGACTATAAATAAGAGTGACATAATACATCTAATTAATTTATTAGGGAAATCAAATAATGGACCTTTTAAAATATAATTTACTATCTGATAGAACTACAGTGAAGGGATGTATTTTTTAAAAAATAAATGACTTTAAAGCAAGTATGATATTGCAGGTGGAACACCTGTAGATGCCAGTGGAAGTTTCATGACCCAAGAATTAAAGGATTGGACCAGAATTAGTGTCCTTTGGTGGTATGGCATATAAGGAAGAGTGTGGCCTTTACTACACCTGCGTGTGTATGGAACAACACTGCTGCAGACAATACAAGTCCTGAGTGTGCATAATGTATATTTAAAGCTGTTTTGCATACCACCAAGCACGTAGCTGCCTGAATTTACAATAACGTTTATGCACTAACATTAAATGTTACATAATAATTGTAAGAAAAATATCAACTCTTTGCTACAATCTGCTCAAGATGTGGCAAGATACTGTTTACAGCAAAATAAAAGCAGCTCAGGAGATTTTGAACAGACATATTGCTCTTTGTTTTAGGGGAAGAGGGAAATGGTAACATGTATAAACATTTTCAAGAGCACTCAGTGTTAGCCTAATTCTTCTCCCAGTAAAGGCAGTGGGAGTTTTACCATTTATTTCAATAGGAGCCGTGTTAGGTCAAAGCTGATTCATGGCTTTAGGAGACTACTTCCCTTCCTTGGTCAATGAGACAGAGGCAAACCCCTAGTTTTGAGAAGGAGGTCTGAACCTGCAAATGTTCCTTGTCCTGAATTCCTGCTGACCTGGCCCAGATGGTGGGGAGGAGGGTTTGTAAATAAAGCTCCATGGGGGCAAGCCAAACACGAGCCATTGTGTAAAAAAGGAATAGATCCAATGAGCTTACATTTAAAATTTATGCTAATGGAGGAGCTAGGTTAATGATGTTAAATCGGCCGGCCTGGCATTATATAAAAACCACTCCCTCCTCCCTTATAGAATTCTTGCAATATCTTTAGTGGTGGAACGCTCATAAGTCGCTTTCTCTGTCCGAGAAGTGTTCTGGGGTCTATTCACAGGTGCAAGCAGGATTTATTTCCACCCCGAAGCAAAAGTGAACAACATGTTGTAAAATAGGTAATTCCAGCATACAATTTATTGTGCCCTTTTCTGGTCTCCGGCATGTTAAAATTTAGTTCCCTCCCATCCAAGGCTACTTCATTAAGGTTTCACTGAATTCAGTTAATTGTTAGGAAAATATTTCTGTGCTGATCACCATCTGAGTGCTGCAAGAGCGCTTTAATGGCTTTTGTAAATAGTTTAACCCCCCTCCCCCTTTTGCAGAATGTAGAAAGTGCTAATGCAAACAGCAGAATCATGAGGGAAGGTATGTGCACTCAAAACTTACTCCTCTTCCGCAAAAACACAACATAGTGACTCTCAGTATGCACTGTGCCGGGGCTCACACAGGGCCTCAGTCCCACAGGGCCTCAGTCCCGCATGCCCTCTGCCTGAGGAAGTCCCACTGGGCCAAGGTCCGCCTTGATGTAACTGTTTCAAGTTACACTCGGGAGTTTTGTCAATGAACGGCTTGCACCGAGTCTGCAAGCCCTTATGCACGAGAGTAGCTGTTACTCACAGCAATGACACCACTGAGGTCAGGGCTACTCACATGAGCAAGAGTTGGCGGAATCAGACCCTCAGGCTCTAATCCTGTTCCTGCTACAGTCACTGGGAGTTGAAGGCACACAGCAGGGTCAATATGCCAAGTCAAATTAAAGTCACTGATTTCAGTGGCGTTGCCAGCCTGAGTTGCTTGACTCCAGCGACAGCTCTTACAGTAGCTTAAGAGGAAGGTGCTATTATCTAAGAGCAATGGGCTGCTTATATGGCTCAGGGAAAGTTTCCCCTGCTCCATTGGTGTCGAGGTTCACAAAACAGTCAGGGAGCAGGAACACATATTGCATGAACTCATTGCTCTGGGTGCTAGTTTTGCTACAAAGACTACTAATGGAGATGCAGATGACTGGGATATCTGCAGGGGTGGTCCAGTCTGGGAAGGGACAAACTTGTTTCACTAGCAGTCCACACTTAGATTTTTCTTCTCTCGAGTATAATTCTATTAAAGCTCCTCTGCACTGAATGTAAAATCTAAACTACTTAACCACATAAGAGAATTAACTTGCTGAGAATGAATATATTCACTGCCACACACCGCTAACACCTCATAAGAGAGCTAATTATTATGTACACACATTTTGGTCAAGGCTACGAGTTTGACTCCTCCAAACGTCACTAACTATGCAGAAGAACAGGATGCCAGAATAAGGTGTCTCCTATGAGACCAATTAAAAATGTTTGAGACCGAGGCAAGGAGTAAGAGGGAAGGGCGGGGGGGCTGTGGAAACGAAAGGGTTCCTTAGTGACCTCTAAGAAATGATTTGGTTGTCCCAGTTTGGTTGAAAGAGGACAGTGATCTTAGAATAAGAAGCACCATACCGGTAGCAACTGGCATGCCTGGTCAGTCTCAGCAAAAGTTGGAAGGCAATGGGGCAAAAAACAAGGTGTCAGGACTTCAGAGTTCTATTCCTAGCTCTACCACGGAGTCACTTTGCCTGTTTCTCCAGCTATCCCAGAGTGATGGTTGTACCTTTCTCACAGGCAGAATTAGGGAATGATCATAACGTGCTTTCCCTCAGATGAAAGTTGCTCTAGGCATGCAAAGTATCAGCATTCTGAAAGGACTGAGTCACCCTGCAACTGACCTCCTTAGGTCCAAGCAAAAGGCATTTTGTTGGCATAGGGAGATGGGGAGCTTGCCCCGCCTGTAGCTATTCTGTGGGCAGAAGACCAGGTTAGCCAGTCTGCACACCTCAGCTGCACTAAGCCATTGACCAAGGAAAAGGGAGAGAAAATGGCCCAATTGAGGAGCAGCAAAGAAGCTTCTCATGACAGCTGAGAAATCAGTTTTACATTTGTTCCTCTCTCTTTATCCTTGCCCCTTCCCCCAGCTGACTAAGAGCCCTTTTTGCTGCACACACAGCCCCTCTGCAGCTGCCACAATGTGTATTCCACCCACTGATCTCATTGGCTGCTGTGATAAGAAGCTGAGAGTTTTAACTGGCAAAGACGACTTTCGTCCCACCCCTACGTCAAGCCCCTCCCTCCCTCCTTACTTTTGAGAACAGCTGGAGTGAGAAGTTGGGAGGAGAGTTTTGATTGGGTGGCAGTTAACAGCAGGGTGGGTGAGGCATACCTGTCCAGGTAAGTCAGGGATAGGTTATAAACAGAACAGGAGGGGTCTCAGTTCCTTTCGTAGAGAAACAGAGACTTCTGATTCTTTTCTCACTCCTAGTTCAGGTGAGTTAATCTCTAACTGAGCTGTATTTGTTTAACAAAGTGGAGAGGTTCTGGGATAGTTGGGGAGGAGTGGGGTGCATTATGAGTTTGGGAAAGAGAATTGTCTTACGCTGATTTCCTCCCTGCCATTTCAGTATCTGCTGCTGTAATCTACCTGCTCGGCAGGGGCTGCGGACCAGGTGAAATCCCTTGGGGATACAATTCCTAGTATCTGTAAAGCTTTCTAGATTTGTCACTGCTTCCTGGGGGGGAGGGGGAGTTCCTCTGTGACCAGCTTTGGTAACAGAAGTTAAAAGCTTCTAAGGAGTGACAAGGAAGAGTTTATTTTGCCTGGTCTCTAGGGAGAAGGTCTGAGAGTGGGAGATAAAACTCACAAGGGTGGACTGTAAATCCCATTGACTAATGAAGTCAGGATTTGACTCTAGATCTTTAGCTTCTAGACCCTAAAAATTAAAATGGCTTTATGATTAGTAGTTTTTTTGGGGGGTGGGGGGGTTAATTTATACTAATTTAGAAGGACCTGATGTTAATAATAGTTTCCTTTGCTAATTAGAAGAGAACAAGAAAAACTTCTATCAGTTAAATCTATTTATGTAACCAAAAGGAATTGTGTGACAGTAGCTCCCATCTCCTTTAAGCTTGAGCTGTGATACCTCTGGTCCTGTTGTAGAACTAAAAGGGTTGCAACTTCAACCGCCAAGAATTTTAGTTAAACTTTTTGATGCCTGTGGAAGTAGTCAGTCGTACAGGCTCCTGTCCTTTGCGCCTGTGTGTAAAGTGCATGTTTTGTGTACTTGCTCTGTCCTAGCCCAAAAAAAGCTTCATGAAGGTGTTGCTCAAATAGCTGTCTCACTAATATTTGTGTTAGTAGCTGAATTAAAAGCTTCCTTGATCTACAGAATTAAATGTTCTAGCCTACTGCTGATTGAGGGTCACAGCTAACTGCATTTATTTGTGGGTTGTTGTGGGGAAATTTTGTTTGTTTTTTTGTTAAACTTGTTGGGAAAATGGCTTTTTCCTCAAACAAAAAAAGTAGAAAAGCCAGGCAATTGCTGAAATGTAGTCTCTCGTAGTTTTTAAAAATCAAAATCCTTACTGAAATGTAATTTGCTGGCATCTAGATTTTTTGGGGCGTGGGGGAGTTGTCAAATGGGAAAGTTTTTATAACTATTTTGAACCTTGCAAAAGGGGAAAAACTTCACTCAATTTTTCTTGTCACTTTTTGACCAGCTATAGTGGGTTAAAGTTCATGATGTAAGATCAGGAGTTGGGCCGGGGAGGGGGAGCGGGGACTAGAAGATAAACTCAAATAATTGTGCTTTCCATTTTTGGCACCTTTGATCTGCCCCATAAGCATGTGTGTGTATGTCCTTGGTAGTCTAGAATGCTTTTCTTCCCCAGCTTTGCCCTAAAGAACAAATGAGAGCACGTGTGGTAATCATGCAACTCTGTACAGTGGTTAGGTGTATATTTTTGTAAATGCCACATCTGTGGCTGTGACACAGATTCAGGTGAACTTTTTGTTCCTAATAAATAAATTTAGGTCTCTTCACAGAGTGACTTATACCTTTTTATCTAGAACCTAAAGCTCTTGTGCTCAAATTTGGAGAGCCTGTATCTTGTTGGTGATGTGCAACTGGTCACAGGGTATTGTTTCTGTTTTGTGGATGACAAATACTTGTAAACAGGAAGCTGGCTTGAACTAGCCACTTGAGGTTTCAGCCATCCTCTAAGTCAGTGTAGCACTGACTCTCCACAAACACCAATTCACTCCTAAATGTTTATGGGTGGGGAACTAATGAAGAGGTTACAAGTACCACTGAAGCAGACTCGTGGGTCTCCTTCAAACTAAAGTTAGCATGTGGCTTCTTGCATTATTGGATCTATGACCTAGTAAGGCTAACAATGTCCTAGGGTCCCTTACACTCAACCTGATCCTCAAAATTCCCAAGGTATTGGACAGCTGGCTATAAAAACTACCTGCTATCAGAGACCAAATTTTATTTAAAAATTATACTTTAAATTGAGACTGCTGTATGCATTGAGGGATCATCTCTCCTATGGTATGTATTGGAATTTATTCTCTCTATTCAGGAAAGACAAATTCTCAGTCTGACTAATCCTGTATTACTAGATGTGGCTTCCTGATGCTGTTTAAAAAAAATGCAGCTGCCACATTGGTGAAAGCCACACCAGGTTACACTACAAAGAATTGCTTTGCCTTTCATTCTGATGGGTAATACTGGCTGTGGTTTTAGTGGATTAAGTATTTGTGGACCAAGCCTTTTTCTCTCCCTGATGAATAGGCAGCATGCAGCTGGAAAATATGTATCACTTTTTAAAATCTGCAGTATCACTGAGCTGTTTTTCAGAATGTTAATATTTCACGGCTCAGATTTTATGACTATAAATAACAACACCTTTTTTTAAGCTAAACTTTTAGCCTTTGAGTTAATCACACACCCCAAATCCTTAGTCACGTGTTCTTGTGTTAAACTTCTAAGAGGCCATCTCATTCTCAGTCAACATTTGACCTCCATTTCAAATTTCAGATTCCCTTTTGCTGAAAGTGCATTCTCTGCCTCCGTAAAGTGCTGTCACTGGATACGGTACATGTTTAAAACAACCCACTCATCTGAACTTGCCACGGGGTGTAAGGAGCTGGAAGTCTCTTGGGAGCTAATTACTGATAACAATACACTAGAGTTTAGCCTCTATCTTAAATCTATGAGCTTAGAACCATTCAAAAACCTGCTGGTCTATCAAGGGAAGAAGTGACCTCTAGAAAAGCAGCCATTGCATACGGGCTGTGCATCCATCAGTTACAATTTCCTATTTTACAGACTAACAGGGCTAGCACTCAATCAGCAAAAACAAAGAGGAGTCCTTGTGGCACCTATTACTTGTGACTGTCTGCAGCGGTCATTTTGACATGTTGGCCTTAGAGGGCTTGTCATACAATAATTCACAAAACAGGCCATATTTGTACCACGTTGACTGTAATGGCCCTAATGTACATGGGTTATAGAGATGATTTTAGTCTAATTACCAGTTGCCCCATGATGGGCGGGAACGATATTGACCAGTGGCTGGCTGACTTTTTTAGCATGTGTGGAGGGTGGGGTTGGCAATATGTTTTATGACGCAGGTCACGTCACTGATTTAATTATTGAGCTTGTGACCGTGTGGGCACAAGGCAGCATGGTCTAGTGGCTAGAGGGGGGAGAGAAGCCAGGGTTCCGTTCTCAGCTCCGCTACTGCCTTGCTGTGGGATTTGGGCAAGTTGCTTAGCCTCTAATTCTTTATCTGGAAAATGGGGATAATTCACTCCCACTCTGCATAATGCTTGAAATCCTAGGATGAAAGAGGAGTTCAATGTTTCGTATGTAACTGGAATTTCACTCATCCAAGGAAAAAAGTACATCTGCATAAGTCTCCAAATTCCAAATTCTTTGATTAAAATAAATTATGGCCCTCACTATACCCACAGTCCCATTAAATACTACAGTTTATCCTGTTTCAGAGACCCTTAGCAAATCTAGGGCTGTCTGAAGCAAGACCCTTTCCTCTTGGTGTTACTGGCGTGCACCTTTCTCCAGTGAGAACAAGGAACCTCTGGGAGGTGCTCTTTACGCAGGCTCTGCCATGAACACACCCACCCAAACTCATGACTTAGGTAAACAAGCACCTCTCCCTCTGGCAGCTGACGAACTTGCATAATTTAGAGGTGTGGGATGGAAGAAATGGTAAAGCAGGAAGCTTATGGTAAAACAGTGTGCTAGCCAGTTTAGTTAGCAGGCTGGTAAGATTTAGCTCCACCTTAAACTCTCCAAAATACCTTGGCTACGTCTTTTCAGTCATGTTTATGCTACAAAGTTTACCCTCTTCTGCCAATGGATGCAGTTGAACCAGCACTAAATATGGTTTAACACACCAAGGGGAGACATGGACCAAGTGTCAGCACAGTTTTAGAAATTGCTTTATCCCAGCCGAGCCCATGGACTGAGCTGAGAACTAACCATGGCATTGCCTTTGCTCTCTCTCTCTTTTCCCTTGCCCATTAATCACCACCGGACCCATGCTGCAGAGACCCCTAGATGGTCAGCGGACAGCGACAGCTTGTGCTCACTTCCAAAATGGGCTTGATTTGAATTGGTGGCCTCTCCGGGGCTCAGTAAGGTGGTCGTCCAGATGACTTCCATTAAAAGAAAAAAGTCCCTAACTTGTGACCAGTCTTTCAGAACAGAAGGATGACCAGATAAAACTGATCTGAAGTCCTCACTGCTTCCTCTGAGTTGAATGCCAATATAACTGATGTGTCTGAATTGGTGCAAGTTCCACTTACAACACATCGCGTTCTTTCTGCAGCTTGAGCGGAGACTACTTGGCACCTGCTCCTGAAAGTTCTCGCCCCGGGGATTTGTGATATGCCGAAAGAGGATTTGTGGCTAGGGACAGCAGGTCAAGATTCTGGCAGTTGTGACAGCATGGTCAGTAACAACTCAAGCCACTCTGAATTTGTAAGTAAACCTTTTAAGTAACCTTTATTTTCCAGGGCTAGCAGGCGGTGGCCCTGTAAGTTTGGAAGGAGGGTTTCTAGATGGGCAAAAAGTGCTTTTCTATTTTATTAAAAAACATATTTGTACTGGGGTAGCATGAAGAAGCCCGTCATGGATCAGAACCCCATTGTTTTAGTCATTTGTATAAACACTGAACAAAAGGATGATTCCCGGCCCAAAGAGTGGACCCTTTCTTCACCGATTCTCATTTGATCTCTGTGGTATATTCCAGCAATCAAACCGTTGTGTGGCACAGACACAGGCGATCTCTTAGCCCTAAGCAAAAAGAGTGAAGCGCTGTCCTGTGAAAGACTCGCCACCACAGGCATGAATCAGTCCAGCTGAATTGTGATGCCAAACTCCTCCTCTGGCTCCAAAACAATCCTCACACTGAATTGAACTGCAGCGGTATTACTCAAGATCTATACATTATGGAGCACCCAGACGGTAGTGCAATGGCAGAGTGAAGGGAGAGACCTGGGCAGTGGCAAACTTCAGTCTATGTCTATGTTTGCCAATGTGCTGAGCTCCGTGTAGCTCAGAATGGCTTGGCCAGTGGGGACTCTACCATTTTGCGTCTTCTGAATTGCTAGAGCCCTGAATCCAGCCTGGGTTATGCCAGGGGGCAGGGCCCACGTGCTCTGCTCAGTGGTAGGAGCCGAGCTGGCTAAATCCCCAGGGGGACCAAAGCGTGACTACCTAAAACAAAGGTGACTCCAAGTTAACCTAAAGGAGACGTATATTAAACCACACTCCACTTCGATTGAATTCCAACTAAGTCAGTAATGAAACCAGTGATGAATTTGACCCATTTAGATGGTAAAAATCATGCATTTGCACCCATCCATTAGTGCTAGTTTGCAACAAACATATTCCAGGATTAGGGGGACTAATTACTCCTCTGACTTGGAGCATATTGCAATAAACTCACTGCAATTCTGTTCTGAACCGACCCTCCATGCTTTGCACACCAGAAATAGACCTGTGAATAATTAATAGGGATGGGCAAACTAGTTGCTGGGGGATACCAGATCCAGCTTGATGCCTTTTTCCAAAATAAGGGAGTTCTTTCCAAGGTGGAGGTTTGTGTGTCATGCCTAAAGCACGTTTTCCCTTCCATGCCTTCAGTTTTATAGGTATCTAAAGCTGCATTGCAGAGTTGACTAGTATCTTCCATTGGCCCTGACGCTAAGGCTTGACGTGACACAGAAGAAGAGTTGCTTACAGTCTGGTGATAATTGAGCCGGCTCCTACAGTGCTTGTTTGGGGGGTTGGGGAGGGGGGGAGGGGGAAGTAGTGTTCCAGAGCATGGAGAGAAGCCAAGTTTCCAAAACCCAGTATGGCTGATCCAAACAAACGTGGCCTGTCTATAGTACAACTAGCCAGCCAAATGTGTTACAGGATTACCGATGCTTCAAAGGGAAGTTAGTGGCTGCTGCCAGGGGCAGGATTCTAATGGCTTGATCAGGAATGGCAAATCCTCAGAGGCTGTTTGATTATACTGCCAAATGAGGTTGCCTTTATGTAGTACTTCTTGTGGTGAGTGGCCGAGTTGGGTGATCAGACAACAAATGTGAAAAATTGGGATGGGGTGGGGGTAATAGGAGCCTATAAAAGAGACCCCAAAATCAGGACTGTCCCTATAAAATCAGGACATCTGGTCACCCTATGCGGGTGAGAACTTGGAGGAGAGCATTGTCCTTGGCTTCAATACAACTGTAAGCAGCATTATGCCTAATTTCCCAATTTGTGGTTTGTTCTTTTCTCTTTTAGAGCGATAACAGCTATGACCACTTATCTGTGGAGGAAAAGGAATGTTTGATGTTCCTAGAAGAAACGATTGAGTCTCTGGATACGGAAGCAGACAGTGGGGTTTCTGCTGATGAGATTGAGTACGCTGAACGTTCTAAGCTCCCCAGGACCTGGCCCAAGAGAGACTTTGTCCCAAAAAGTAAGGTTAAAAATGCATTCTGAACCCCAGAAAACTCGGGGCCTTCTGTGGCCAGGACTGAAAGCCTGGTGATGTGGGAAATCTTAGAGGGACAAAATGTGCCAGGTTCCCTCATACAGTAAACAGCTGGTAGTGCACAATTGACTAGAAAAATCTGTGCTGTGGGGGGGGGGGAGGGGGGGAGAGGAGAGCAGGAACTAAAGGTTTGTCTTTCTCCAATGCACCTAGTGTAGGTTACCCTTGGAGAAGGGCCTGCGAGTTGTCCTGGTAAATAGCTAGTCTGCAAAAAAAAAATTGTAGGACAATATCTATAAGAGGTTTACGCTGGAAAATATTGAATGTCATGCTCTAGGACTCACACATTCCTTGTCACTAACTGCAAACTTAATATCTTTGCAATAAGAAAATATATTCACCTCCCTACTGAGAACATCCCCCTGATAAATCATTTAAGTTGGGTATCTTGGCTCTGTTCCATTGGCAGCCTTATTAAAAAGACTAGCTCTGTATGCAACTAGTAGGGGTCTTAAGTACGCAGCTATATACAGAGCAGTGCATCAACACTTCTCTTTTTGTCTAGATTTGGACAGTGAGTCTCCCACTGAAAGGTTTGGTCAGCGTCATGAAGTAGAACACAAGGCAGATAAACATGGAGCTCGTCTCTCAAGTTCTGCCCCAGTGGTGGTTACAAGCTCCGGCTACCGCAGCCTTCCAAGGAGTGTCAATCCAGCAAGTGCACAAACCACCACCAAGGTTTGTGTCAGCAAAGCAACTGACCTCACGGATGGTCCAACTCCTAAAGCTCAAGAGACTGGGAAATCTTCATGGAAGATGTCCAAGAAAAGGGGGATTGAGGACCAGTCAAATCACCAGCCCAGCATGAGTGCTCAGATGAAGCCAGCAGACTTGGAGTCGGTGATTATCCTCCCCCCTGAACCCTTCCAGGATCCCAGAGTGAATCCGCTGCCAGCTGTTCGCAAGAGATCTGGTAATGACAGTGAAGATGAGCTACTACCTCATGCTTTGGAGGGAAAAGTGGAGGAAGCAGGGGGGGAGGAGGCTGAAGTGGCCTCACCGCATTCTGCTCCAGAGAAGGCAACACTTCCACTGAAAGAGGAAAAGAAACATTGTGAGAAGGGGGGTGAGAGCGCCACTGATCTCCAAGGCAACCAAGAGAAATCCCCCTCGAAAGAAGCTTTTCTGGATTCACTCATCAAGCCAGGGCCTCCCACAGCCCCAAAGCCAAGGAAACTGCCACCAAATATCATCCTTAAACCTAGCAAAACCAGCCCAGCGCCACTCTTGGACACTCATCACAATAGAAAAGGGCCTTCTCCCTCTTCACCCAAGCACAAATCCAACACCAGTGACTCCTCTCTGGAAAAGCAGGAAAGAGCCAGGTGGGAGGCGCTGGAGAAGTTGGGACTCCCACATGATAAAGGAAGGGAATTGAAAGTCCATGTTGTCAGACCACCTACTGCTCCCAAACCAAACCCTGTCCTCCTTCCGAGGGCTGGTAGTAGGGATAACTTAAACGGCGATGATGGAACGGATGTTCCTGCAAACGAGAAACCTGATCAACGACACGCTCCAGGTTTAAATCCAGCAGAGAGTCCTGCTCCTGGCTCGAGACAGGCAATCAAATCCAACACCTTGGAGCGTTCAGGCATAGGCCTGAGCAGCAAGGACCAGAACATGGACAGCAGCTCATTTGGCAAAACATCAGTCCCTAATAAGATGGCTCCCAGTGTTATCAGGAATAGCCGGATACGCCCAGCTTCCCTCGGCACAAGGGAAGACTTTATTGAACTCCAAGCAACCAAAACTGATCAAGAGGAGCTGGGGAAAAGTGACAAGCGCAAATCTTACCCACTGCTGAAGTTTCCCCGGCCTGCTTGTATCAGTGTAAAAATCACCCCCAAAGGATCTACAGACGAAAACCGGCGGGAGGCGCTGAAAAAGCTTGGCCTACTGAAGGAATAAACAATCCAACACTTTGTGCAAATTCACCTATGTTTTTATACTATGAACACAGGAACTTCTGTCCTTCCTCTTAAGCAAAATGGGACAAACTGCATGGGTGAATACAGCAAAGTCTTGTAACAGGGTTCTAGGCACACTTAGGTTAATTCTGCACACTCTGAACTGGCAGGATGAAAATGAACAACTTGAGTTTGATTTCTATCCCTCCAGGGCCTCTGCAGGCGTGAATTAATACTGCCATTAGAATTGTTCAGAGCTTCACGCTAAATAGACACCATGTGTATATAGTGTATATAATTATTTATATGTAATGGGAATAAGTACATGGATGGGAACATTCCCCTAAATGTTTTACTGCATTTGCTCCCCTAAATGTTCACTGTTTGGAAACCATGAACTCATGGCATGTGGTGGTGGCAGGAGACAATCTGGGAAAGCCAGGATGGCAGGATTTGGCTCATGGGTGTGTGGGTTTGTTTGTTTTTCTTTTCAACATTTATTCAAAGCTTTCTGGGACCTGATCATCCCATTGGGCACGTGCATGTACCTCCTGAAGCCAATGGGAGCGATGCATATGCAACTGCCAGTATGGTCAGGACCTGGGTATTTTAGCAGTGAAGAGTTGTGCGCGCTTGAGGCTGCTCGGTCTGAAAGGTGACTGGCAACAGAACTTGGGTAGGTCTCCAAGTCAGAACTGCTGCCCAGTAAGAGGAAAAATACAGATGAGTTGGTGGTTTGTTTTTTTGCTTTCATGAACTTCTCTCTGACATCTGGTTTATCATCTCCAGCTATGTGAGCAAACTACTGCTGTTACCTGTCAGCTTTTATGTTCTGCACCTTTTATCTTAGAGGTTTTTTATTTTGGTAATAAACTATTTTAAATAGCTAAATGACTGTATATTGTGGATTTCCTGTTTCAACAATAAAGTGTTGGGAGGGTGGGAAGAACACATTTTATTCTTAAATGTCCTCTCAGCCTGGAGCAGTGAACCAATAAGGAAACTCTTACCTCTGAGCTTGAGTGCTAGAACCTAAAAAGTTGCACTATTTTAACATGGTGTTTACTTCTGTTTCTATCATGAGACAGCATTATCTGGTCTTACTATGATCCTGAGTGCAACCCACTAAAGCAAGCAGGGTTGTGTTGGATTGCCAGCCAGAGCAAAACTCCATTCAACTTCTGAACTGACCCCGATATGCTCAGTTATTC
Organism: Sternotherus odoratus; assembly: GCA_032164245.1. Lineage (NCBI taxonomy): Eukaryota > Metazoa > Chordata > Testudines > Kinosternidae > Sternotherus > Sternotherus odoratus. The sequence continues at coordinate 7,717,079 of JAVMKO010000022.1, forward strand.
TAGCACATTAGACTACAGAGAAGCAGTAGCTAACGCTAAAGCTAAATCTTGGCGATGGGCTTGGCCTCCCCTCCAAGTTCATTGCATACAATACACTTTTTAAATTTTATAAGTTAATTGGGTCTACTCCTGAGCAATACAGGCTTGCCCCAACTTGGCAAAACTTGCAATGATGCATGCATCCAGGTGCAACATAGTCAACTCATTAATCAATCATTACGCAGATCGCATTCTGCCAGCCATGTCCTATATGGTTCTACGTCAGTTACTATGGAAGACAATATTTTCCCTTCAGTGGAGGTCGCCGCCTGAGGCTAGAGGAAGAGTTGCTCATGCTTCTGGGTGATCACATCAGTGCTACAGAAGATCCTGGGAGGCCGGAGCAGGTGAGCATGACAACTACAGTTTAGTACTTTCAGATCGAACCTCCAACTCTCCAGCATGAACCTTTGTACAATCAGAACTGGGTGTTTGTGTTACACTGATGACCTTTGTGCTGGAGACACACCCATGTTACACAATGTTGAGCCAAGAGCAACACCTGCCCCTCCAAACTGACTCACGATAGTGACAGGAGCACAGATAGGGGGGACCTGTCAGAACCCACGTTCTCCTGTGAGGCTACTGGCCAGTGCTGGCCTGCTATCCCGCACCCCCTTTAAGTTTCCTGCTGCTGGAAAGTGGAGGTGAAATTTCACCTCAAAAAGGGGCTGCAAACAGATCCCCCTTCCCCCACCTCTTCAATCTACCCAACTGAACTATAGTTCTCTGGTTATTTTAACTCTAACTTCTGCACTCAGCCCAGGAGCCCAGAAATCTTTTTTTTTTAATCTTGACAACAGGACCGTAGACAACTTTTGAACCATGACAGCCGTCCTGCACAGCCTATGATTAGAACAGCAAGATCCAGGTACTATGGCACAGAGGTGAGACCCTTAAAAAGATGGTGGGGCCCTGCCTGCTCCAGCCCCTTTACCCATTCAGGATCGAACACTACTCTGGACACTTTTCTTATTTAGGAGTAGCAACCTGGACTGTCTGAGGATGTTGCTTGCAATAGCAGGGAGCTGGACTTTGAACCAGGAGTTCCCTTCCATGCCTATAGAACTCATTTTGTGCCAATCAATTCCTGGGAAGAGTCTTCCACATTTTAAGAACGTCACTGTGGAAGATTTTCTCCCCCAATCAGAATTAGGTTGGTTTGTTCTTTCCCTGAAGGGTTCTCTGCGATCTTGCAGCATCTCGCCGGTGTCTATCTGTTCCTGTGGCTTGCCTCTATGATTGTAAACTCCTCTCAGTGCAGTTGCCTGGCTTTTTGTACAGAACATGGCATCTCACTATGAAAGAACTGAACAAAAAGGGTTGTAGTTGCAATAAAAATAATTGCTTCAGATTGACAAGATGCTTTGTTCTATGAGTGCTGCAGACATTTTTGCTCCTATGGTGCTCTCCTCTCACAAAACTCTGCTTTTCTCTGCAACCTTTTTGTCTGTGGCTCTGCACCTTCCACCTCCCTCTCCCCCCTAAAACTTCATCTGAGTCTGTTGGTTCTGTATTCCAGGCTCTGCTACAAACTTGCTTTTTTAGCTCACCTTCCATCAAACTCCACTCCACCATTCACACTTTCCTGTTTGTTTACGCCAACTATGCATAATTAATTAAAAGTATTGAATGAGAAGAACCAAAAAGCTATGGATAGCAATAGTCTCTCAATCAATTTACCATATGCTTGGTTTGCTTTGCTCATGCTATTAAAGGAATTCAATGGGATGGCTTCCTTTAAACATTCTCTCCTTTAATACATTGGTCCTGATTTTCAAAGGGAGTGAACTGCTGAATGATATTGGCTTCACCTCTGAAAATCAGGCAGAGTTGGGTACTCACCACCCACAGCCACTTTTGCAAAAAATTGACTAGTGGGAATCCTGCCATGGGTGCCCTGGGAGTCAGTTAAGAGGAGAAGTGGGCCCCAAATGACCAACATTCCTTGTCAGAAAGGTGATGTTTTGTGGACGTGCCATACAGGAGCATACAAGTGCCATCTTCTGCACATTCGTTCACAGGGAAGTTTTGTTCTCAAGTTTTTGCATTTTTAAGATTCAGTTGGGTGAATAAAGCAAGCGTCTTTATTCCCAGCAGGAAATGCAACAGCTAAAAGTAGTGCAGCCTACCACTACCTATGTCAACTGCTTGCAATATTTACGTAGTCACAGGCTAGAGATAAGACAGCTAACCTGGCAGTGAAATTAAGCAATCGACATTCCTTTTAAGGTCAATATAATGCAAACAGGCCCTGATTTTTCAAAGGTATGTAAGCACTGTCACTTTTGCAAGGGACACTTATGGCCTTTAGTCACTTGTTCCAACCAGCAGTGCATGGGCTATGTTTAAATGTTGGTAAACAGCTGGTCCATGCTGTTTTAAAAACCTAAAGGGTGCAGGCTACAATATTCACAGCAAGGTTTCTAATCAATCTGAAGTTGGGGGGTGGGGGGAAAGATAGGATTTTGGGTTGGGACCATCTTTCTTTTAAAAGTGTTTTTCCTGCAATCCCCACCAACGGGTCCAGCTCCCTACCCCTTGAAAAGCCCTCCACAAACTAGAGCAGAAAAAAGGAAGCAAACAAAATATGAATAAATGAATAGTGCCACCCTGGGAAAGAATCTAAACAATGTCAGAGGAAAAATGCCCGATAGTTTGTTTACATCATCAGTAGTGTGTTTGCAGGGAAGCTATTATCTTAATTAGTTGTGGGCTGGTCAGCATTAACCCAAACCCACACACCTTCAAGAGGGAATGAAGCAGGTGAGTTGTACTGAACAGTGCCTAGCCGGAAACCCTTCTGGTTTGCCCAGTATGAAATAGCCTGCAGAGACACAGGATCCCACTGGAGGAACTTGTGGATTTTCCAAAAGCTCTTTTGCTGCTGTGAAAATCCTGCTACTGAATTTTCATCCAGGAGTGAGACCGACTATGGGCCCATTCCAGGCCTAGCGCATCTAGGGGACCAAACTGCTGTTGTCTTGGGATGGGATGGTCTACAGGGACTGCAAAGCAACCACAGAGCTTCCTGCTGCAGTTCTGTGTGTCAGATGCAGAGCCGGAGCTGCTTTTCCCATGTAAACTCCCTGTGTCAGAGGCACACTGGAGGCGGGCAGGGAGTCTAAGTGGTAAGGCTAGGACAACTGTGCACAAATTAGGACTGGCCCATCCCTTTCCCCGTCCCTGCACCAGTGCAGGGATGAGTTTAGCCCTAGTGGGCCATGTGATGAGTTGTGTGTATTGGAGACCCACCGTGCACCCTCCTGGACTGCCTGGTGATCTTGGCTTGGGGACATGCCTCTGGGCTCATCCTGAGCAGGGATCAAGGGAGACTACGGGGTTTGGTAACAGACCCACATTCACATCAGTCCCACCCCACTCCAGGCCTCCTCATGCCTCGCCTAGGAACAGATCGCACCCAGCCCTGCTGGTCTGAAGCCACGTGATCCGTTCTGGAGTCACCCTGGCTCAAACGAGAAGTAGAGAGGACAGATTGGTCCTGGGGAGCCCTTCCCAGCTGTTGAAATAATATCACTGGGGTGGCTCGGCTCTACCCTCCCTGCTACAGAAGAATCCACTAATTACATGAATATTAACGCCATGGGGCACCATGCAAGAATGTGCTGCTTTTTGCAGCACAGACATAGTGGGAGGACAATGACTTGTGGGGATAAATTGTTTGGTTTCTAGTGACTCTATAAAATGAGCTGCTAAAGTTGTCCTAGTTTGTCTGAAGGGTAGAGGTAGTAGGACAAAACACCCACAGCCACCCACCCACGATAAGAATTGGGATCTAATTTACACCATTGCAGGATGACAGCTAGAGTTGGTGCAGAGGAGCAGCTGTGGCACCCCTTAGGTTGGTGTTAAGCGGTCATGCTTTGACTTTATTCCATTCCCTTTCAGTTTATATCCCATAGGCCAGATCCACAGTGGTTGTAAATGGGCATCTCTGCACTGAAGTGTCAGCACAGTAGTGTAAACTTTGGACACGAGATCGCTATCTGGAAACTTAACCGATACTTCGCCACACAGCAGGACAAAGATACCATAATCCCACGGGAGTTAGACAATGTTTTGCACCTAAACTATTTCCTTTAGCCAAGATCGTTTTGGAATGGTGCCTCTGTTTCAAAATCACGCTGATAACCAAGTGAGGGTTTCTTTGTCACAAAAGCTCTTTGAGCAATGCTGGCAGACTCCACATTTTTGCTTAGATAAACAAGATCAGATTACCTTTAGGTTAAAGTTGCCTACAGATCTGTATTGAAATATGTCCAATAAAAACAACACTTTTTAAGATGCATGACATACAAGTCATGGATGGGTACAAATTCCTTTACAGAACCCCACACAATAGTCAACTGTTTTGCAGTGTTGGAGGAAATCTGCAGAAAAACTGGACTAACTAGAAAAAAAGTTCAGGTCAGCCTCTTTTAGTACAAGGTGGGAGAAGCAGAACACTCAAGGCCTGAATCTCCATTGTCCTGCCCCCTGTGCGAGTGATCATTTGCACCTCTGCAGAATGTAAGATGCTACCTTTCTGAGTGGAGGGTTTTTTTTACATCCTCTTTGCACAGATGCAAATGACTAGAGAAAGTGCAAGGCCATGGAGAGGTAGGCCCAGAGTGATTTAAGAGGGGAGGTTAAGGGGTGTGTCTTCTGAGCTCCTCTTAGATCCAGGAGAATTTTTTTCCTTTAGAAAGTGTTATCAAGTGGTTAGAGCAGGGGACTGGGACTCGTACACTGTGTCATCTTCATCTAGCCACAGGACCTTAGTTTGTCCATCGGTAAAGTGCAGATCTTACTGGTTACCTGGTGTAGGGCTGAGCTAAGTAATATTAGTAAACGATTTGACACCCCGGGAGGAAGGATGTGGGAGAAACGCCAAGTGTTTTCACTCCACAAGGGAGGTATCGACAATGTTTCTGCTGGAGCCCATCAACGCTCTCCCACAAATCCGCTGCTGTGCGTCAACAGAGAGCGGAGCAAAGTGCCATCAGGCCATGTCTTACTTTAAGTGCCCTTCCTGGTTTACATCCACTGGGCCAAAGCCACAGCTTCTGTAAATGGGTGCAGCTCCACTGAACCTTCAGCCCAAGAGGGTAACCTTTGGACACAAGCTTTCTGCCGGCCCACTGGTAGTCAAGGGAACACCATGCTGATAAGACATCAAGCCTGCCAGATTTTCCTTATTTACTGGGGTTTAAAAGGCAAACAAAAAGAACCATCCTAGTCAAGTGCCCTCATGTGATCAAACCTGCCAGGGTGGACACAGCTCTGGGGGAAGAGAGAACTGGATTCTATTCTCCCCAATATTTCCCTCACCAAAGATGCCAGCTAAATTCTGCCTGTGGGATCTCTACCACTGGTGATAATGTAAGAGACAGGCAGGACACATCTTGATTTTTTCAGATCCCGGTAGGGAGAGAGAAGATAACATCTTCGGACTTGTAAAGTGAGGAAATTTGCCTGGACCCATGGGGAGTCAAGAAAGGTAGAGCCACCTCATCTGGAGAGAGTCATATTTCAGAGTCATAATACACTGACAAACTCAGTCTGCACCGTCCTGAAATTTCTGCTCCTCTCTCTCCACTTCCTGCCTTTTCATTTAAGACAACCATTTGCACTTTGAAGTATATGGCGTCCAGAGTTCATAACTGGGTGGAAACTTCTTTTGCTGCTGCTTGTGCCTCAGACTAGTTTAAACCTGCTGGGTCAAAAGACAGTTTACACACAACGCAACAGATATTTTCTCAATGATGTTTACTGTAGGGGCTGGGAAATTTAGCATCCGTCATGACATTCTTTCACTTACATTCACTGATGTAATTGTTCCACAAACACTGGCAGGATGAGTTGCTGGGAGCTAAAAGAGTTTCTTTTTAGTATCCCTTATGCAATTTATAATCCTTAGATGTATAGAATACATTTGCCTTTATTCTAATCTATATATTTGCCTGAGACACACTTACTAACAAACTTCATAAATTTGTTATTTTAAAATTAGAATAGTTTTATCAAATATTAATTAAAGGCTGGTTTGATACCATAGGGGAAATTGTAGGATTATAAAGGATAAGGAGTCACTGGTATGAAAAACTACACACTATCAGAGAGATATTTATATCTCTGTGTTACAGATTAGATAATGAGCTGACATTCCTGTCCCAAAGTGTTTGCAAACTAATGATTCTAGAAGCTACAGGAATCACTTCTATTGTCACTGAAATGTAGCAACACTGCACAGCATTTTAGGATAGAAAGTAAAAAGGGATACAGTTTCCTACGAAAAAGAACAATACTTTATATTTCTACAGAACCTTTAGAGATCTCAACCCCCTTCCTAGACATGCTGAAAGTAGTTTCAGAACACCTCTGTGCGGTAGGTAAGTATTAACCCCTTTTTACAGATGGGGAAACCGAGCCACAGAGAGGTTAATTGACTTGTTCAGGTACATTCATGAAATGAACAATGGAGGCAGGAATAGAAACTAAATCTCCTTATTCCTGGTTGTGTGTCTTAAGGACAAGACCCTGAGCAGAGCCCAAGTTGGATACTGGGGGGGAAAGAGAATATAATGAAGAATCACCCAAAGATCTGGTGAATGTAACCTCAACAATATACTTTAATATACTTGGACAAGTGGGGACAGATCCTGGTGGGCAGTAAGGTTCTCCCTATGAATTAGAATAAAGGCGGTCAGACAATTTAATTTTAATGCCCTGCAGGGACTGTGTACTCTCCCATCAAGGCTACATTGGCTCAGACAGGTCGTTTCTGTTTCTTATATGAATTTACCAAGACTTACCACCCAACTGAACAACCCAGCTCAAATCCAGCATAAGTGGTTTATTAAAATCTGATGACATCAAAGATGATGCCCTTGTATTGTTTAATCTGGAAGATAAGTCTTGATTCCAGATTGTATTCGTGGCTTAGTCAGAATGGGCAGGGATGGTGTCCCTAGCCTCTGTTTACCAGAAGCTGGGAATGGCAAACGGGATGGATCACTTGATGATTCCCTGTTCTGTTCATTCCCTCTGGGGCACCTGGCAACAGCCCCTGTTGGAAGACAGGATACTGGGCTAGATAGATCTTTGGTCTGACCCAGTCTGACCATTCTTAGTCTTTAGGAACCTCATAAAGCAATTAGCATCAGTAAAAATGCACCAATCTAGTTCTGCCACAGTCTCAATGGGAAACTGTTACAACCATTGCTACTTTGCAGATACATAGCACCAGTCATCTGAGGAAAGGCTGTAGCTCAACCCCAAGATACGGGATAGATACAGAAGTCAGTGGGTGGAATTCTCTGGCCTGGTTTATACGTGAGGTCAGACTAGATGGTCTATTGGTCCCATTCTGGCCTGGGAATCTCGGACTCTCAAAGCTCAAGAGCAGAGCTGCCCGTCCTCAGGGTGAAAAGCAAATTTCAACCTTTTAAATAAAACTATTCGAAGAGACATTTCTCAATCTCCACACTAGACAATATAATAAATCTGTCCTGGGGGAAACATGTTTTAGCTGGATTCTCTACAGTTGCTTGTTTTGAATCTGAGACCTGGGATAAATATCTGGCTTTTTAAAATGGAGCCTATATTTCAATTTGTATTGAAATATTCTGGTTTAGATGTGCTGTTAGTTTATCACACCATGGGCCAGTTCATCAGCTGTTGCGACTTGTTGCAGCTCCCTTGACTTCACCGGAGCCATGACAATATACCAGCAGAGGTTCTGCCCCTCTATACACATTTTTGTATGTCAGAAACTGAAAAACGCCAGGTCTGAGCTGAAATTACAGATAAGCTCTCCTAGCTTCATTTTAAGATCTGCCGTATCTTCCCAGCCCAGAGAGTAAAAGCCAAGTGCCTGCTGGGGCGTTAGGTTCACACAGTGGAGTAAGATGCCTATCATTCTCTCACATGCGTTAGAGCACTCATTATCTATTTCAAACTTGGACCACTTCTTAATTTAACTAAGTGCTTCTCTCACTGGCCAGCGACTGAGCCTGCAAATGCCCTGGAGTTCAGCAAAAGACAGTCCCTGGTAAGGAAGCCAGCCCCTGTACCTGAGTCGAAAGACACCCTCGCACCCTTGCCGTAAGAGAGATCATGTCAGCTGTGGAGTAGATCATGCTATGGGTAGAGTTGGCTAATAGTTAGGAACCCAAGTCCTGATTCAGGAAACACATGTAGAACTTTAAGCACCTGTGTAGTCTCATTGACTTCAATGGAGAGGCCTTCAGTGTGACACTTTGCATGCTTTGAGCGCCTTGCTGAATTACAGTCCTAAATTGCAGGACCTCCTGGAATTGGTTTCCCAGCACTGCTCATTATACAACCTTAGGCAAGTCACTTTGTGGAATGCATGCATCAGGAAGAGAAAAGTGTGAAGCCATAATAAATATCCAGATGGTCAAGAAAAGTGAGAGACTTGAAAAGACCAGGAGACAATCTGAAAACATCCATTGTATCTGTTAAGCAGTACTGATGGGCCTCTGAGATGAAAAGACACCCCCAAAGGCGAGACAACAAATAGAAGATAATGATGGGAAGCCTGACAATAACCAAAGGATGACAGCAGGGAAACCCCAAGATTAACACCACTTAAGAACTAATGATTACAGAATGACATTGCAAAATGCATGGACTCAAATGGAAATTTACAGGTATGAAGCTGGGGTGTTTTGCCATGAAACTCTGGATTCAGTCATGCAAAGCCCCAGAGCATCCTGACCAACAGAGACACCCCAGCTTCTTACTCCTGCTCAATAACTGGCCATTAGATTGACTTGAGCTAAAACAAGAGACTGGCAGGACTGTGTGAGAGTGTGATGTATGCTTAATGAAGTATGGTGTATTGCCTTCCTCTTATAAAAGATCCCATGTGCTTTGTATAGCATAACAACCCTGTCCCCTGAGTCAGTGCTGGGCCCTTGCCTTTCAGAGTCCTAGGGCAGAGGTAGGTGGCATGTTTTAGAGTCAACATAAACCAAGGCCTGGGACAACATGTGGTTGTTAGGGACCCTGTGGCATTTTTTCAGAGGAAGGTGCAGCAAACTCTAAAGTGAGCAAGCATGGAATGACCTTCTCATAAACTAAGTTTCTTCCTATCCCCCTTCAGTAGCCCCTGAAGCAGGAGCGTTTAGATCTCTTCAGTCCCTTCAAAAAAATGTAATGCAAACCTGGTTTTCTAGCCACACAAGTCTCCACACCTCTTCTAATTCCTGCTATGTTCCTGGTCTTGATAATGGCTCATGGTGGAGTTCCACATGCTAACTCAGCACAGGGGAGTGCACGGTGGAACTCAGTAAATGTTTCACATTTCTCTCCAACGCTTCCCCCCCCCCACCCACCACCACCACCTTGTTCTTTGTTCCAAGGGAGATTCAGAGGTACTAAAGAAAAACAGTCATTCTGAAGTTCCCTGTTAGCCGTGGGGCACTTGGAAAATTCAGCTTCGCTAGGTGAGATTGTAAATGACAAGCTCCGTGAAGGACATTGTGGGTTTTGCTACAGACTGTCCCTGATCAAAGACAATCAAAGTTACAAGTCAAGCCATGGTTTATCAGCCTGGAATCCTAATACCAAAGTAGATTCCTTTGCCCTCATTTCTGGTAAGAGAATCCCTGTTCTGACCCGGACCAACCCTTTTAGATTATGGCATCCAATTGGATTATCATGACGAATTGTGAGTCAACTCTGGCAAGCAGAGAACGCAATATGTCAGCTGATGTTAACTAAATGCAGCTGCATTCCGCCTGTAATGCCCTCTATTGCAGCTCAATAGAGACAGGAGGGGTAACTGTGGTGCTTTATACAGGAGACTTTGCAGAGCGATAACTTATCTGGGTTGTTTCGCAAGAGCACCTCTGCGGCTAGGATTTCATTTTTAACTCTTCCTGATTTACAAAAATGGTAGGCGGGTGCTTAGAAAGCTGCAGAGCACTGAAGATCAGAGCTGGGATATGTTGAGAACATGGCCCTGACAACTACAGATCCTTCGTAATCTTGGTTATGGATTCAGTGTAATGCCCCATGGTGATATTACGGACCCCACCTATTGTACATTATGACTTGTTGTTTTACTTCTGGTATAAAGAGAACAGATTCACTGGTCATCAGCTGCTCATTATATGAATGAAGGCAATTTCCATAATGAGGAAGGCCTGTTTGTGAAAATTGTTACTCACCTAGAACATAGCTCTTCTATGATGCACACAGCAAGCTGCAACCAAGTAGTGATTACACCTCCCCCTATTGTTGTTAGCCTGTCTTCCCCACCTACCACCCCAACCTGCTTGACTGTCTCATAGAAGATCACTTAGCTGGACTTCCTGCACATGGCAGGCCACAGAACCTCACCCATCCACTCCCATAATAGACCCATATCCTCTGGGTGTCCTTAAATCACAATTAAAATACTTCAAGTTACAGAGTCCACCATTTACACTCTTTTAAACCTGCAAGTGTCCCAGGCTCTATGCTGCAGAGGAAGGTGAAAAACAAACAAACCAGGGTCTCTACTAGTGGAAAATTCCTTCCCGACCCCAATTATGGTGACCAGCTAGACCCTGAGCATGTGGGCAAGACCAGCAGCCAGACAGTCAGGAAATAATTTTCTGTAGTAATTCACAGCCATCCTCATCAAGAGTCCCATCACCAGCCTTTGGAGATATTCACTACTAGCAGTCGCATGCCATTGTCTCATCTACCTGGTACCTCTTATTTTGCAGACTGGATTATTTGGGTCAAGGACTGTCATTTACTGTATGTCTGGTGCAGTAAGGCCCCGATTTGGTTAACCTCCAAGCGCTCCCTCTTTCTCACTGTAAATGGATACAGAGATTAATAGAGTTTGAGGCCAGAAAGAACCATTAGATCATCTAGTCTGACCTCCTCTTGTTAAATAATAATAATTGCAATCTTCAAGGGAAATTAATGTCTCGAAGATGTATGTTGCACCGTCGTCTGCAAGATGCTAAAGGCTCCTGGAGCAGTTTCCGGATTCTCGCAGCCACTTATTATATGAATAACCCCGGTAAAAAATACCCTATTGCACCTGTGTCTGCGTAATGCTTCTGTTGCCCCATTCAGAATCTGACCGCCCTGTTTTCACCAGCCTGCTGCATAACAATCAAAGATTCATAATGTAACATTAGGCCTGCCCTGCTGTACTTGAGAACATAAGACCTGCCCTCTCACTAGCCTAATATTCTGTCTGCAATGGGGTCCGTCCCAGATTTTTCAGAGTGATGTGTAACCCTGCCACAAGATACCTGGTTGTACTATATTATGCCATGGGGGCAGGAAAAGGGGGGTTGCAGAACACTGACTGGTATGGTTGACCACAGAATCTGTCTGTGTAATTTAGGCAGATGCTGCTGAATGATCAAAACAAGGAAACAAAGATGAAGCTGCTCTCTCTATTAGAGACGGGGTGAACCAAAGCCCCACTGAACGCCCACACAAAACCAGATCCTAATTGGAATTTTCCAGTGTGGGCCCCATTTTTAACTTTCAAGACTAAGAGAAGAACTCATTGAACCAGCTCTAATTTAGGGACAACTCTTGGCTACAAATAAATATGCTCAAGTCTGTTTGCGCCACATTCCTGTTTAGCACTGGAGTGGCTTTAGAAACGTCACTGGGAACATGTCTCATGTTCCTCCCAATGCTGCTGCTGCTTTTTGAAGTATTTTAAATATTTGATCATCCTAATTTCTACTCCAAAAGCAACCTGACTCCACCCTAAGGACCTGGCTATATCTACGCATCGTGTTCTTTTATCAGGCCCCACTGACTTGCTAGTCAAGCCAGTCTGACAGCAATCCTCAACGGCCATCTGTCAACACCTGTGATCCTCTCCCACAGACAGAAAGGAAGTCCTGTTGCAAAACACTGCTTTCAACTAATTCTCCTTTCAATTGATTTTTCTGGAGGGTTGCACAGCCAGGGGATGTGCTTTGAGGTCTGCACCATACATACTTCGTGATGAAATGAATCTAGATCCCAACACCCTGAACCTGTGGGAAGTTTGGCTCGAAATCCAGACCCATCCCTGTGTCTGTGCTGTTTCTTTCGTTGCTATTACAGGTCTTTGAGTAGCCCAAGCTGCTGCTCTTATCCCAGAGTTTACCATCTCTCTGGATTTCCCCCTCATTTTCCAATGAAGCTGCACTTCTCCCCTTACATACTGACTATGGAGGATGGGAGGGGGAGGCTGCTGAGTTTCAAGTCATCTTGCCTTCCCAAGCTGGCTATTTGATAGCGGACATAGCACCTCCAGGTGTGCTCTCAGCAGATCTGAGCTAGGCTAGGTCACTACTTGAATGGGAAGCGTTAAGAGAAAACTCAGGAGTTAGTGGGCCTGACTCGATCTCTCCCCTGGCACCCAGAGTAGATCATTTACATGTGCAAATGCAGTCACCCTGAGCTGGCAGCACCCAGGTGTAAACAATGATACGGCATCACAGTCCCTACCCAGTGCTCCAGCATGGTGATAGTGCCCCCTTTCAGCTGAGATTTAAAGCCATGTGCTGTCACTAAAGTTCCCACTGCACTAGTCACAGAAATAGGAGCATTCACTGCCATCTGCTGGCCAATTTTCAGTAGCATTCTGCTATTCAGTCCCCCCCTGCAGTTTGAGACAGATACATAATTCTTCACTTCTCCTCCTAAAGACTGTTGCTTACTGAGGATGGTGAAGAAGGCTGCTTGGGTGTATTTCAGCTCTAGGGGCATAGCCTGTTACAGTTGTCTGAGGTAGAAGGCTCTGCTTCTCCACCATGTGATCCAAAACACACATTGCAGCGGAAACCCAGCTCTGTGTCTGGATGCACAGGAAAGGGGATCATCCATTCTGATGTCCCTTACCTAGTACCTTTACACACTCAGAGAGAAGTGGTGTCGTGGCTATCTTGTGAGGGCAATTTAAATAAATGACTGTAGCAAATGATTGACTGCATCCCTGCTAAGGCAGATGACACTGTAGCTGCCGACTTTCCTCAAAGTACCAGTACACAGTGGCTGTGCCTGGCATCGGGACTTCGCTACAGTTACTGATTTTACACAGAAGGTTCCCAGCCACGACAGTAATGGGTGGCAGGATGAAACCCGAAGGTTTTATAGACAGAACTTTCAACAGCAGAGCAGGTGTCTCAAGAGATTAAATACCTTAGTTGTTTTATCATTCTTGCTGCCCACAAACTAAAGCACTCCATTGTAAATGTGCAGGAGACACAGAGACAGAGCAAAGTCCTCCCCCGCACCGACCTGAACACTCGTGAATTGGAGTGGTTTGGAATCTGGCTCTTAATTTTGCACCTCAACCTCATATCTAAATACAAATCAATGAAACATTATAGAAACAAGCACTGAATCTCAAATATCTGATCCCTGAAGAACACAGTGTTGTTGTAGCCATGAGAGTCCTGGGATATTAGAAACACAAGGTGGGCGAGGTAATATATCTTTTACCGGACCAACTTCTGTTGGTGAGAGACACAAACTTTCGAACTTGCACAGAGCCCTGAAGAAGTATTTAGTCCTTTAAAAATCTGTTCCCCATTATGGGTGCTGTACCTCAGGGGAAAAAAATAAAATAATCTAGCTCCAGGTGTATTTATTCACTGTCAAGGACTCCATTTTAGCCTCCTTTTCTCCATGCCGCATAGGCCAAAATTGTTTATTAACAACAGTTCAAGATAAAGCTGAGTCAAAGCTTGCGTGCAGAAGGGATGGGGCACCAAATCCAGTCCAGTCTCCCTTCGGCAATATTTAGTTCTTATCTTTACAAAGGTCCTTTCATCCTGAAGAAGTCTGTGGTGCTTTACACAATCTTTGCTTATTCACTGAGCTCCTGCAATGTGTGGACTCCACAGAGGCTTGCACTGCATAGGGTGACCAGACAGCACATGTGAAAAATCAGGACAGGGAGTGGGGGGGAATAAAAGGACCCTATATAAGAAAAAGACCCCAAAATCGGGACTGTCCCTATACAATTGAGACATCTGGTCACCCTAGCACTGCAGTCTAACATGCAGTACCACAGGAACGAACCTGTCTATTCAAAGACATTCCCCTTGCAGTCAAAGAATTTTCAAGGGCCAGGCCGCTCATGGTTCTTAAGTCGGTCTGAGCAGGGACACGGCCTCTCTGCCATTTTTCACAGCTCTGTTCTGCCAGCTTTGGAGGTGTGCCAGCAGGTGCAGATAAGCCCTCGCTGCCCCAGGCAGAATTCAGTCAGGGGGCAAAATAGCAGCTTTACTACTTAAAAGCAGCTTATTTCCATCCCTGACCTAACTGGCCTCTCCTGGCAGTGTCAAGCTGTGACCCCAGAATATATTACTGGTCACTAGGCCTTTACCCCTGAGGCTGCTCTGAGTGTGTCACATTCACTATTTATTGCACACGCCCAGGGGTAAGATCCAACATTAATCACCCTGTGCCTAGCTGCTGCTCCCTCCAGCTGCATTTCCAGCTCTTTAGTCATGAAAAGCTGCAGGGGACATTTGCAGCAAGATTGGGGTAAGTTCTGCTTTTTCTTAGCCTAAAAAGTTTGCAAAGAAAATTGCATCTTTGCAGCTTGTGGATACTTGGTGCTTAGAAACCGAGGGGATAGGCTTTTACATAGGCTGATGGGCAAATCCTCTATGGGATGGAGGGCCCCCACAAGATGCCAAATACAGAGATACCATAAATGGTGATGTAAGGTACACACAGGCGGCAGAAGGGGAGAGCAAGAAAAGCAGCCACGGGGTGGGGCGGAGGGGGGGGCAGGGTGGTGTTGAGAAAACAGGGAAGGACTCTGCTTTACAAGACACTCTCCTAAGGTTGTTTTCCTGACACTTCCCTCTCTTTTGCCCCTTTGCTTGTCGGGTAAAGTGGTTTCCACCCCCACTCTGTGCTGGCCCCAGGTTTGGCTCGGATATCGACTGTGCCCAAGTGAGTTTTCAAAACAAGGTTGGAGATTTCACTAGGCCAGGTTTGCTTATGAAATTCCCAGTTCTAGACCCTGCTTCCTTCAAGACTAGCCTGGCAGTGAGTGGATGACTCAGGAGGGCAGTAATGGGCTGTATAGCCCAAGACAGCTGCTTCACATCCAGCCCATGTGAACAGTGGCAAGTATTTATCACCACCCGAGGTCTGCGTGTCATGAGTTTGGTCAGTCTCAGGCCATCGCAGCAGCCAGGGGCCCACATCCCAGAAGTTACTGAGAGCAAGGACTGAAAGTATCAGAGAGACCCAACTCCCTTGTCATCCCGTTGTGCACGGGAGTCGGACTGGTGGAACAGCATGGGCGGAAGCTTTGCCCAATCTATACCTGTTCTGTAAATAAACACGGGAACTCCAGTCCCCAAGCTGTCACTGCAGAACCTGTCCCCTAAAATCACACGGAAGTTAAGCTGTAGCACCCTGCCTGTACGAGGAAAGGAACTGGGGCGCACACAGCTCTGGGTGCACCTGATTGCTAGGTCAGGCACCATTTGTTGCATGACAAAGGACAGCATCTATTAATAGTAACAGCCATCCTCTTGTGTCCTTGCTAGGTGTGCACAGATCCCCTTTTGTCTGCGGATGGTTTACTGGCACCGGTCAGAGGAGTGAAGAGCTCTGGGAAGACATGTCTCTTTCTTGGGCCAGAGGGTGGCAGTGTTGTTCCACAATGCTCCGTGGCAGAGCATGTCAAGCAGCCACTTGGAACCCCACAGACCAGTGCTGAACTAGTTTGCACTGATTAGGATGACCAGATGTCCCCATTTTATAGGTGACAGAGTCCTGTGGCACCTTAAAGACTAACTAAAGTATTGAAGCATAAGC
The DNA here is from genome assembly GCA_032164245.1 of Sternotherus odoratus. Lineage (NCBI taxonomy): Eukaryota > Metazoa > Chordata > Testudines > Kinosternidae > Sternotherus > Sternotherus odoratus. The sequence goes on from JAVMKO010000022.1 coordinate 7,732,946, forward strand.
TTTCGTGGGCTAATACCCACTTCATCAGATGCACGCAGTGGAAGTATCCAGAGGCAGGAATAAATAAGAGGCATTTTATAGGGACAGTCCCAATTTTGGGGGCTTTTTCTTATATAGGCGCCCATTACCCCCCACCCCCGTCCTGATTTTGCTGTCTGGTCGCCCTAGCACTGACAGACTGCTACAGCCACCTGCACCCCAGTACACGTGCTGCTTCTGTGGCTTGCTGTATTAGGGGTACCTTGAAGGGAAGTGGTCTTCAAACAGCCAGTTCTGGGGTCTTGTCACTCCCTTTGGGAGACTATTCCACACTCCAATAGCTATAATTTTTTCCTTCCCACCGTACAATTGAGCCTAAATTTGCCGTTGTTCCCTTTATTTCTGCATTTGCTACACTGACCTAGTTCCGTGTTGTGAGGACAGATCCTTAATTTCAAAGTTCCTGGTTTTGGTCTGTCTCATTCAGACCCAGGGTTACTTCTAGGTGGGTTTTTGGTGTTGGTTACAGATAGTTTAAGATTTACTGAATGATTCAAAGCTTAGTCAGGAATGTCCTCTAGGCCGGTTCTTCAGTTTCAGATGGGATGTTTCCAACTAAACCTTTAAAATAATCCCAGCTAGAGGAGGAAATGCAGCAAGAGCAGGTAGCCAGCAGGGGACACAAGTCTGCTTCCACACCCCTTGCTTAGAAATGGCTACTTGATGAAGCAAAATGGTGGGTGGTGTTTAATCTGAAAACTAAGACAAAAGGCTGATGATATTTTAGAAGCCAGGGCCCCTGATCTGTTTTGCATCTGGCTGTGCCTTGAACTATTTCTTGGATCATTACAAATAAGGCAAACCGGCTGGCTGAGGCCACGAGAGTCCCCAGAACAGTGTCCTATCTGAATGTAATAAAGCCCACGCTTGGAACATAGACAGGCCTAGGTTGGCTTAGGGCACACACCCCAAATGGAAGATGTACAGGGCTTTGGCTTATTTGGCAGCAGGGACTGGAAACAGAGCACCACTGATGCTTGATGCTAGAGAGATCAGCAGGGGACAGACTCGGATAAAGAGAAGAGAGAATCCGGAGCTTTAATTGTTAAACATTCTCCCACTCAAGTTGTGGGGGGTCAGCCACTCAGGAGGCTTGGTGTGAAGAGATCAGTTCCAGTTAGACAGAGTGAGGGTGGCCCGGGGATGAAAGGAAGGGGCAGCTGGACACTGGCAGTGTGAACAGGACTCTCTGCTGGTGCTAAAGGCAGCCGCTCCAATGCAGAAGCAGAACCACCATCCAAACCCACCCAGTTACTCCCAAGGCCAAACAATCAGAAAGCGAATACCAGCCCTATCCCCGCCTGGTGGAGGGGCATTTCCTTTGTAGTTACCCCACCAATGAGCAGCCAGGAAGTACGGGGATGGGAGAAGCGCGGGGAACTGCACCTTTTGGACAGAACGTCTCCATTTCCTTCACACAGCTGCGGTGAAAAGCGTATCCCCGCATGGAGGCAGCCTGCTTTCCCCTGGTCCCTGCTCAATGTCGCCCTCCAGCACAGCCAGCCCTGCACCTTTCCAGCTCCAAATTCAGTCCAGTCATTTCAGAACGGAGAAGCGCTAGAATGGGAAGCCTGACTTCTAGGTTGGCATCACAATTACAGAGAACTATTAACAGTATCCAAGAAATAATTAGGCTTTGCTTTATCAGAGGCAATAAGAGAATTATAATAGCAACCTTTGAGCAGATCAAATACTCCGCCAGAGGAGTAAATAAATAAGGAACGAGAACAAAGGAATCAGGTTTGTCAGCAAGTCTCTGTGATGCGTCATGGAGGCCGAAAGCTGTTAGTTGTAGCTCGGCGCTTATCTGCGATACTTACGCCCCCCCCCCCATTTCTGTAATATTTTGCACCTCATGATTGTATTCACCCTCCCAGCACGCCTAGGAGGTAGGGGAGTGCTATAATATCCATTTGTACAGCGGGAACTGATGCCCGGAGACACTACTTGACTTTTTCAAGGTCATGCAGGCAGTCTGTGACTGCAGGGAATTGAACCCAGATCTCTGGATAACACCCAAATCACTGCACTGCCCCCCCCCCCCCGTGCTACTCTCTGGGGACCCTCGTGAGACTAATTAATTGGTCACAAGTTACAGTCTGTTGAGGGAGCAAACTCAGGCTGCAAACAAGAGGATGAGACAAGGGAAGTAGAAAGATTTCACCAATGGCTCAGTGCCATATGAGGGGTATCGCTGGAAGGCTGGGAATGGGAGAAAGAACAAAGGGTGTCACGATAACGGGTATCTCAGCAACACCAAAACACAGCTTTCAACTGACTGGGCCTTTGGACACCTAACTCCCTTCCCACCATGGGAGCCCAGCTCCCCTGGGGTCTACGTGGAGGCACATTAGCAGACATGAGGTAAGCTCCCCCAGCGGCACCCCTTGGGTGGATAAAGACCACGATTCCCCTCCGTACCAGCGCAGGCACAGCGAGGAGGCGCAAAATTGTGTCTCCACTACCCTAGGGCCACACTTGGCTGCAAGATGCAGTCCTCAAGCGTGCTCTACCCTGGCTGCAATGGCCTCTGAGGTGCCATCAAGCTCATTATTCCTTGTATTTGTATTATCAGAGGTCCCAGGAACCCCAGCCATACAAGGGGACCCCAGTGTGGTCAGCACTGTATACACAAAAGACAGACAATTTTGATCCACTGCAGAATAGCCAGGGCATAGAAACAACCCCACCCCCACCAGCATGCTCCTGGTTCTGGACTGAGTGTCCATTCTTTGGGTTAAGAATTGCTAGGTGCACAAGACAAAACCATACTCCACCCCTCTCCCTGATTGCAAGGCCACATGGTTCATTTTAGGCCCAAATTCCCCTCCATCCCCGCACAGAACTGGTATTATCTGCAAGTTATTGACACCAGAAATGCTAAGTCGTGAAACTGAAGTGAAAAGGAATCTTTGTGCGCATTAAAGAATGGAACCACATATCGTCCCCAGCTTCCTCTTCTGCATTCTACTGCGGGGTCTCACTGAGAGGCTGAATCAAATATTTCAGGCTCAGAACTATGACTCCCCACAGCAAAATGCAGAAGTCAGCCTCAGAAGAAATGACATCTTCGCATCGGTCTTCACTGCAGAGGCTGGGGGGGGGGGGGGGAGAATCCCACACCTAAGCCATTCTTTTTAGGTGACAAATCTGAAGAACTGGGAACAAACTGATAAATGTAATAGTAAAAAAGTCACCAGGATCAGATGGTATTCACCCAAGAGTTCTGAAGGAAAAACAGATAGGAAATTGCAGAACTACTAACTGTAGCATGTAAATTATCATCACTTAAATCAGCCACTGTAGCAGGTGACTAGTGGATACAGATAATTAACACTGATTAAAAAAAAACAAAGGGCTCCAAAGGCATTCCTGGCAATTACAGGCCAGCAAACCTAATTTCAGTATCAGGCAAATTAATTGAAACTATGGTAAAGAACAGCATTATTGGACGCAGATAAACAATCTGTTGGGGAAGCTTTTCTGAACTGAAATCGTGCCTCACCAATTATAATTCTTTGACAGGCTCAACCAACATGTTGAGTAGGTTGAAACTGTGCTTGGACTTTCAGTAAGCCTTCAACAAGGTCTGTCACCGAAGGCTCTTAACCAAAGCAGGCATGGGATAAGAGGGAAGGCCATCTCATGGGTCAGTAAGTGGTTAAAAGATAGGAAACAAAAGGGTAGGGATAAATGATCAGTTTTCAGAATGGAGAGAGGTAAATAGCAGGGTCCCCCAAGGATCTGTACTGGGACCTGTGCTATTTAACATATCCATAAATGAACTAGCAAAAGGGGTAAGCAGTGAGGTGGCAAAGTTGGCAGGTGATACAAAATTACTCAAGCTAGTTAAGTCCAAAGCTGACTGCAAAGAGTTTCAAAGGGATCTCACAAAACTGAGTGACTGGGCAACAAAATGGCAATTCAATGCTGATAAGCACAAAGTAATGCACATTGGAAAACATAATCCAGACTATACATCCAAAGTAATGGGTTCTAAATTAGCTGTTACCACTCAAGAAAGAGACCCTGGAGTTATTGTGGATAATTCACTGAAAACCTCAGCTCATTGTACAGGGTCAATCAAAGAAGCTAACAATGTTCAGAACCATTAGGAAAGGGAGAAATAAGAATACAGAAAATTTCATAATGCCCCTATATAAATCCAGGGTACACCCACATTGCATGAGGTTCAAGTCACTCCAGCTAAAAAGCAAACAGGAGAAAGTACAGAGAGGGGCAACAAAAATGATTAGGGATTTGGAACAGCTTCCATCTGATGAGAGAGTATAAAGACTGGGACTGCTCAGGTTAGAAAAGACATGAAGAAGAGGGGATATGATAGAAAGCTAGAAAATCATGTCACTGTGTTCATGCTACTCACTGTTGTGTTGCCTGCAGGGGATTAGCTCGGTGCTGGTTTGACTCCTCCTTGGGTAGTTTCTCGCTTTCTTGTCCCAATCTCTCACTTGGCAGCCTCTCACACACACCACAAGTTGTGGTGCTTTCTCTTCATAGCTTGGCCCTTTGACCAGGTCACTATAGTTTCCTCCTTTTGGGGTATTAGTGTCTTTAAACAAACCACCTCAGGCAGTCTGTGCCACTTTCCTGGGGCCTATCTTTTACACTGGGTTTTAGCCTGGACTCTGTATTAATTAGTTAAGGTCCACACAGTCTCACTTTTGCTGCTATTTTCTGTAAGTTTGTTCCTATTCATTTCTTGCTGCTCTGAGAATACCTACAGTCTCCCTCCCCCTGAGTCTCTCCCTGGCTTTATAGAAGTCCTCCCTCCTCCTGCCCAGCTGGGCTTCAGGTTCAATTAGGGCTGTATCTAGCCTACACCTCACCCAGGTGCAGCCCATCTTATCAAGTAGCCATTTCTGAGCCATTTTAACCTGACTGCCAGCAGCTGGGACTGGATGACAGGGGACGGATCATGCGATAAATGGCCCTATTTTGTTCATCTGATATCAGCCACTGTCAGAAGACAGGGTCCTGGGGTAGATGGATCACTGCTGTGACCCAATATGGCCAGTGTTATGTTCATCTCCCAGCTGCTCTGTGTGTCTGTTCCAGTACACTGATAGTGCATAGAAACCAGCCACACATTACTGGCTAGCTCACAAATAGGATGGATTTCTCTCTGATGTGATTGGTCAGAGCCCAAGAATTCCAAATTTCAAAAGTGACTATCCCGTTTGGCGGCCACCCTTGAGACTCTAAAGCAGCTTCATTTTCAGAGGGTGGGTGCTCCACACTGGGGGAACGTGCTCCCCTTTAAAGTGGGCACAGAACCAGAGGCATTCAAAATCACAGGCTGCATTTGAAAATGTAGGCCTGTATCTACGATAAGAGCTTACATAGGAAGGTGTAAAGCCCACGGTGAGAGGGAACTGCTTATCATCCCAGAGAACAGAGCTAGGAGTAATGGAGTGAAATTAAGAAAAACAAATTCAAGCGGACTACTGGGGCATAATCCCTAGAATTTGAGGGCATGCCCCAGCATGCAGGGAGCTAGCACAAAGCCCAGACCCCCCTTAAACCTCAAACTGGGGCTTAAAGGTTGCTTACATTCTTCTGAACAGGGGCAAGTCTCTCTCGGAGAGAGCTGTTAGACTGTGGAAGATCTTCCTAAGGGAAGGGATAGAAGCCCCAACTCTACAGCAATTGAAAACCAGATTGAGCAAAAAATCAAAATATCGATTACAAGGCGCATCCTGCACTGCTCAGAGTGTGGGCTAGACGTGAACCGAGCTCTTATTCGCATCTCCAATATCAGTGGGGTAAACGGCTGGGCTGCTTACGCGCTCAGTCAAGGCTTCCATTGAAGATTCAGGAGTTTGTCAGTCAGGACCAAGGGAGAACTGAGGCAGTGGCCCAAGGATTTGGCCCTTTGATACAATGTTTAATTATCCCTTTAGCAAATCCCCTCCCCTCCATTCTGGGTTACTTGTAGGGGATCAGATATCCCAATTTTATAGGGCCAGCCCTGATTTCTGGGTCTTTTTCTTATACAGGCTCCTATTACCCCACACAGCCTGTCCCGATTTTTCACACTTGCTGTTTAGTCACCCTGGTTACTTGCCTGTGCTGCATCAGTGGCAGGGAGAGAGAGGGAACTTCACCCTCTAGGCTTGTCAACTCAGCACTAATTTAAGAAGGAATAGCCCCTGTGCTTGATTCTCCTGTCAGATACCCTGGTTTAATTCCATTAACTTCCAGGGGCCTCAGTGGGTCACTCCTTATTTACACTAGGGGAAGGGACCCTGTGCACATAATGAAGTGGTACCCGTGGAGTGCTAGGACTGAAAATTATCCCTGTAGAAAAAGAGCTGTCAGCCTGGTGAACCCAAAGACCTGCCTGTTCCCCATCCAGCCACCATGTTGGGTTCCCTACAGGTATGTTGGAAGAAGCTCCCAAAATGGATACAGGGGCTAGGTGGGTCCTACAGAGCCCTGTCAAAACTCCTGTGGTTTGTTCTGTGTGTACGTCACACACAGGACTGTAGGAGAGGTGCCAGTTTTGGTTGGACGTATTCCTGGAGATTTAATCACATGACTTAATCCTTAATTGAAGATTAATCTTTAATTGCTGGAGACTCCAGGCCAATCCTGGAAGGTTGGCACCCCTAAACTGTATACAGAATGTGATGGGGAACAGTGGGGCACTCTCTATGGGCTCTTATTGCTCCACCATTTATGGGGCAATAAATGGTTTCTGCGGGTGAGTAGTTGCTGAGCTGTTTAATCAAATTTCAAAAGCGGTTTATTGTGCAGATCCTGCCCAGAGCAATAGAGATTATTGCTGCAGTAGAACTAATCAGAACATGATAAAACCGCAGATCCACTCAATGAAGATTTGCCTTCATCTCTCAGGGTTCCAAAGATCTTTGTAGACGGACTTGCAAACAATGAGGAATGCAAGATCAGGTCTTTTAAAACCCTTGCAAAAAATGAGGAATGCAAGATCAGGTCTTTTAAAACCCTTTTACCACCAAAAAGAAAAGAAAAAAAGGGGGGGGGGGAACCCAGAATAAACTCTTTAGTAGATAGATCATGTTAACTCTTCCATGTGTCTCATGAATTCTGAGCCATTTCTCACATCACTGTTGCTACAAACCTCATGAAAACACAGAGTCAGGGCCACATCTTACTCTGGAGCAGTCTCCACACTATGTCTCATTGACTTTCTATTCCCACATTTTCCCTTGAAGAAATCACAAATGAAAATCTCCAGGGAAAGAATCTGTGTACACACATCTTAGCTACTTTCCCCTTCTTAATTGAGGCAATTTGTTTAGAGCTAATCTGAAATTATGTGGGTATGAATGACTCATTCTTAATTCTCTCTCCCGTATCCAGTAGGAAATGAGTATTATCATTACTCTAGTAGCTGCAACCACACATTACAATGTACCTATCAAAAGCAAATTGCAGTAGTAACCATGTTAACCCTGCCACTATAAAAGTTTGAGCTTTGTCAGTGCAGAGCAGTAGCAGTCACCTTGGTTTTAATTTTTTTAATTGAAAACAACAATACATTTTCTTTACATCGCACCTTTTTTACAATGTGAACTTACCCCACAAAACAACATTAAAGCCATCAAACAAGCAACATATAAAATGCACCGTGATAAAAATCACCTGAAAAATTCAGTTACTGAGCCAGGCAAAAGGTATTTTCAAATGAAGTCCCTGGCACTTTGGGATTATGCTCTTTGCTTCTTTTATTTCTTAACCCTGGCTTCTAGCAGTTGGTTCAGTCGGGCGATGTTGCAATGCTCTAATAGGATTTTATTTCATTAGCATGTCTAACTGACTAGCCTGGATTGCACAAGTCTTCTCCCCCTGCCATGGGATGGCTGCAGGCAACTCTCTCATGTTGTTGAGATTGTGTGATTTGCACTTCCCATATTAAATAGAAGTGATTGAAGAACTTTGAAGAAAGATTGAAGATGATGATTGATTGTTTCATATGATTCGCCATCAGTCTCTGTCCATCGCAAAACACTCCTAGGGGTTTCTTTGGTGGTTGGCTGGTTGAGTGAAATGGTTATTTTAATGCTGTTAGGATTTTATTGTATTATTAATGATGTGATAGGGCATCTAGATCCTTTGATAGAGGTCTTTTAAAATTATTATTTAAATCTGAACACATGGCTGGAGGTGGGTTATGTTCTCCTGGGTGATGCCCTCCGAATGCTGACTAAAAATCACAGAAAGTAGAGATGGAAAAGACCTGCTACATCATCCTTTTCATCCCTCTGACATTGCAGGATTGGTCCTTATAGCATTTTATTAATTTTTTTATTTTAAATTACTCAAAGCCTGGGGCTTGCTTTCGGAGACTATTCTACAGTCTAACCCATCTCCCTGCTAGAAAAATGTTGGTGACATATTGACTGAATTTTACTTTGCTTAATTCAATCCAGTAATAAAAAAACCACCTAGCTCTTCTATTGTGCTTTTCATTAATAGCTCTCAAAGCACTTCAGAGTCTTTAATATATTTATCAAAGGCCCATCAATGGCTATTAGCCAGCATGGGCAGGGATGGTGTCCCTAGCCTCTGTTTGGCAGAAGCTGGGAATGAGTGATGGGATGGATCATTTGATGATTACCTGTTCTGTTCATGATGAGCCATTTGGAAGAAAAGGATGCTAGACATGCTTTAAAATAGGCTCAAATTGCTCAGTAAAAAGGATGGTTTCCAGATACTTTTGTTTGTTATGCAGCACCGGTGATATCAAGAGGCAATATTCATACTCTCAATGGAGTAGTCACTCTACTTAGCTCGTAAGCAGTTTGGGGCAGGGACCACCTTTTTGTTCTGTGTTTGTACAGCACCTAGCACAGTGGAATCCTGGTCCTTGATGAGGGTTCCCAAATGCTACCACAATAATAATAATGGTGCACTTTAGGAAGTTAGCATGTTCCCTTTAATTTGAGCTGCAGATTTTTTGGGGGGCAGGGATTTTTTGAGGGCAAGGAAGTTAGCATGTTCCCTTTCATTTGAGCTGCAGATTTTTGGGGGGGCAGGAATTTTTTTGAGGGCAGGGAAAAGATGCTGAAAGGTTCCATTAAAAGAAGTTAATGAATGAACTCACATTAGAATCTTGATTAGTAACATATCAGCAGATCTAAAAGGATATTAGACTTACTTTAACCCTGTGCTCTGGAGAAGAATAGGCTGCTTTGTGTTAAAATGTTTGCTAGTCCCCCAGAAAACAGGGGAATTTCTCTCCATCCTAGCCATTTCTAATCATAACTTCTCTCTTTTTTAAAAAATGTATTACCTCATTAACACTTGTGAACATAGGAGCCGAATACATAAAGGAGAAGTTTTGGGTTCCATATTCAATGAGCTGATGGCACTTCTCACATTCCTATAAAGTTCTTCCATCACTTCCGATACCTTCTTGGTGGCAAATCTGTGCTAGCAGCCTGGAAAGGAAACTGTTCCAGGAGCCTGGATGCGAGAAGAAGAAAGGCTTAATATGTAAATTTTGGACATTTATAAAATAATTGGAACATCCATCAAGATCTGAACACATACTACGCAGCTGCCAGGTGGGAGAGCCCTCAGGTGTCTAAATCCAGCTTGCAATGTGGCACAGGAGAAAAGTTACAGTGAATCTTTACTGTAGACTAAGGTAGGTAAAATTATTTTGCTCTTAGAGTAAAGTGTTAATGTTCTGCCAATCTATGTAGAAGAGCATTTACTTAAGGTAGAATGGTAGGTGCTGTCTATTGTATTCAATGCACTATTATTTCTAGCTGCCCCTATAAATTGGCACTCCATGTCACTTTCACCTACACACATTTGGGTCTTACCAGCCATCGCTAACTGTAGTCAGTCAATATGAAATGGATATGAAACGAATGATGATACTGCAGAGAGGTGTACAACATAGAGAGAGATATAAGTAGACGGATAGATCATTGTAAACTCCAGTAATGGCTCTATAGTGATTTTTAACACAGTTTGCTCCATTTTGCTAAAAAACTACCCTGATACTGTAAGTTTTTGTGCAAAGTATCACATAGAATTAGTAAATGTCACTGATGTGCAATAAAAAGAAGAAAGGGCTTAAGTCGGGAGTCTCTCTCTACCTGTAAACTCATCCCTTTTCTTCCTCTCTTGGGAAAGGACCCTCACCCTTTCCAGACCCCAAGATTGGTAATCATCATGGCATGGGATAAAATGCACATTTTCTGCTATCCCTGTAGGGTTTCCTGTTTTTTTCCTGAGCCACACGAGTTTAAGCTTGTTTATTTATAAGCCAGTTGTGAGGTGTCCCACTGCCATGGCACTAGGCACCACATCAGAACTTTAATAAACAGACTATGCCAGTATGTGAGAGCTTCATCAACATAATACCAGTGGCTACTCTCACGAGATTTTGCAGCAAATCTCAACAGATCTTCAGTTGCAATTGGGCCCCAACCAGAATCTTGCATCTGAACCTGCTGAACTTTGGGTGCCTTTGAAATCTGGATATGAATTGGGCGTCTTTGGTCTCTCTCTGTTTACAATACACTTTGTGCTAACAACCAAGTTACTCCTGCAGCGATGCTGCCAGACCAGTTTGCAATGGCCAGCGTTAGGGACCAGAAGCTAATGCCTGCTCCTGTTAAAGTCAATGTGAGTTGACATCCGTTAGCCCACGGCGTTTCATACATGGCTCTGGCTTACAAAACAGCCTTTGGATGCTGGTTGGCATCATAGATTTCGGTGTCAGAAGGCACCATTGTCATCCACTTTGACTGCCTGCATAACGCAGGCCAAAGAACCTCCCCCAGTCAGATTCATTGCTATAAAAATCGGAGCACCCTGATCCCTGCTAGGCTACTACAAAGTTGGACTTTGAGGTTGTTGAATAACACGGCAGCTCAGATAGCCTCTTTGGCAGCCTTGCAATTTTGTTTGGATGAAAATGAGGTTGATTTTGCCTCATGTATTGAAAGCTCTCTGGGGCTATTTACCTCTGTACTGAAAGCAGTATTGGCCCTGAGCAGAAATAGAGATGAAATGAGATAAAGAAATGGGTGGCCAGTGGAGCTGTATTTGGTGTCCCATGAACTGCGAACAAGGGGTTAAGTGAGGAGGATTCCAACTTCCTGTTCCAGCTGACTCATCACAACCAGTTCAGCATATGGCCTAAAAAGAGAAGAACACATTTCCCTAGCCAGGTTGCACATGGTTCATTGGTTTATTACAGTGTACCAAGAGCTAAGTTCACATGACTGAGCAGGAGCGACGGGCATGCCACGCAGGCACGTACTGGTTGCTTGGCTTGGTGGGGACATGCATCCTACCCTGTAGACCATGTGGCATGGAATACGGTAGCCAGTGCATCAGGCTGGCCCAGCCCCTCACATTCTCCGCTAGACCAAGGACCCTGTTCCGCTGCTTTTGTGTGGGTCAGACTCCCTATGGTATGTCCCTTCCCACATCCTGTTGCCATTAAAGCAGAGGGCAGGACTGAGCCCACACCATCATAAGAGAAGAAAACAAGGCACAAAAAATCTCATCTGGGTTTTCAAAGTTCAGTGATGTTCAGACCCAGAGTTTTGGCTGAGTCCCATCTTTATCTGTAATATCCCTTCATCATCATCCCACGTTGTGCTCTCTTTTTGAACCTGCCTAAGCATCTCAGAAGAGAAAAAGGTTAATTTTGCTGTTGTATTCTACCTGAATTTAGCTAACTGATTAAAAATATTTATCTGCCTGCCTTCTGACAATTTGCACACTCCCTAACATTGGTTGTTGCAGGAAATTCCTTGGGCAAAGAGGCAGCAAAGTCGAATGGTTAAAGTATAGACTTGGGACTCAGAGTTCCTGGGTTCTATTCTCCAACAGGCTGTAGGCAAGTCACTTTACCTCTCTGCGCCTCAGTTTCCCCCTTTGTAAATACTGAAACACTTCATGTTCCAGGACAGGAACACAGCAATGTAGTGGAGTTCCTTTATGGGACTGATATTCTATTGATGTTTCAAGGAGACATGCCTAGAACACAAGCAAATACCTGCCATGAACAACAAGATCCACAAACCAAAGTTTAGAACTTTTCATGACAACCACTTTACAGAAGTGGCTAAATAGTTTTGCAGTAGCCCAACCCCCCTGGGTGGTTTCGACCATGGATTTATGAACCTTTTCATTTCCCTTTTCTTGCCTCCTGAAATGCTTTGAGGTGACCGAACTAACCTCAACACTACACACGTTCACCTTCATTGTGTGCTGGTAGGAAGCGGTATTTTTAACCGCACTGATTGAGCAACTACTGAGCCAAGAATTGTAACAGCCCGTTCAGAACAAAACACCAATAGTGAATTTTTAACTCAAGTGAGGAAGTAACGCCAAACGCAGTCTGCCCCAAAGCGGGGAGTTAGACTCATGAACAGTGTCTCGATTCACAGCTAAAATTGGCAGCAAAGCTGTCCAAAAAGTTCCAACAAGAAGTGAAGGGGAGGAAGAGAGGGTGGGTTTTTTTGGCAGATTGTAAATAAAAGACAGACAATCTCCCTTTGGTATGGAGCTTTTGGGGAATCCCAAAGTACCACCTGCTGTTTCTCCTGGAATTTGCTGAGCTGATAAAAATCTTTAGTGTCTTCTTTACAGCCTTGGACTCAGAAAGGCCAGTTAGAGACCTTATTTAGGCAGATTTGTGCTTCCCTGAGAAACTGAACATCACTCAATGCCGGGATCATACAAGTGCAACCTGTTTGCCTTTTGCTGTGCTCTCTTCCTGTCCTAAAACAGACTGAGACTCATGAGATGTGGGTGCTAGTCCTGGCTCTACCACTGATTCCCTCTTCTGCCTCAGTATCCCCATCTGGAAAATGGGGAGGATACCCACCTTCTTTGTCATGCTCTGGATGAAAAGCATTGTATAAGAGCTAGGAATTATTATTGTTCAATATTCACCAGGCCCATCTCTTGCCTTCAGAACACTCACTGATTCTATGCCACTATGCTGCACTTGTTCAGTATGTGTTGTACTGTGAAAGGCAGTACCAGCTCAGTGAGGTTTAGTTCCTGGTTGGCGTAGTTTGCATATTGACCACATACATCACTGTACAGATAATAAACGTTGTTTATTTTCTGAACTGAGCATGAAATAAGACTTGGAATCTGGCATAGTGATTACAGCACTGGGCTCTGTCAGGATCCCACCTACCGGGGCACAGGTGAAGGCCAGGGTCTGGGTTGGAGACTACTTGAGAAGGGGGTCCAAATTCAGTCTAGAGGGTCAAGGCCAGAAGCAGGCATACATATCAATTTCATGCCATAAAATCAGGTCCGAGCCAAGGTCACTGAGAGCCAAGGTCACATGAGAGCCTGCCAAAGCTAGGTTAGTGGAACAGAGAGACAAGAGACCAGGAACTGGGGCTAGATATCAGGAACCAGGAGCAAGGCAAGGGATCAGGAGCATGCAGTAAGGTCTGTTGCAGCTGCAAGCTAAGGAGCCCACTAGCTGCAAAGACCATCTCCAGGTGTTTTCCCTAAGCCTAAAATAGTGTGCCTGGGCCAGAGAACACAGTAGGCTCCACCAGTCATGACAGCCATGGGTGGGATATCTGGTGGTGCTTGAAACTATAGGGAACAGCAGCCTATGAGCTCTATTTCACTAGAGCTGGCAGGTGGCAGTGTGGACACAGCTGTCCAGGAGCTTAGACCCTCAGAGGCCAGGTCTACACTAGGGGGTTGTTCGACCTAAGATATGCAACTTCAGCTACGGAATAGCGTAGCTGAAGTCGACGTATCCTAGGTCGACTTACCTCAGCGTTCTCACGGTGATGAGTCAACCCCTGCCACTCCCCCATCGACTCCACTTCCATCTCTCGTGGCAGTGAAGCTCCGGAGTCAAAGGGGAGAGCGCTCGGGGGTCGATTTATTGCGTCTACATGAGACACGATAAATCAATCCCTGATAGATGGATCACTACCCGCCAATGTGGTGGGTAGTGTAGACGTGGCCAGAGACTGGTAGGCAGAACACTTGCGTTCTAGTCCCAGCTCTGCAACTGACTCACTGTGTGACTTTGGGCAAGTTGCTTCTTTATGCACACAAGGATCTCAGAGCTCTTTGCAAGTGCAAAAGCAGCATCATCCTCAACAAATGCCCTCCCACTGGGTCCGTGGGATTTCACGCTCCTGTTTAAATTCCAATGAAGTTTGGGTGCTGCACTTCCATACACTCTCCCTTTTATCTTTTTTTCTTACCGTTGATGACAGGTAAAAAGAAAAAAAAGTCAGTACGTCAGATTTCCACCGGACTCTGAAAGGGCATCTTGAGTTCAACATCCCGAGTCAAATTCAGATGTCTGCCCTGTGAACATTTTTTGGAGATTAAACATGGCTGTCTTCATTGTTTTATTAACTTTGCTACAAGGTGAGTAGCTGGGAATTACATTCCTGATGCAAAATCACCATAATAAAACGAGAGAACGCCACATTGGGGACAAAGGTAAATCTGGCTTTAAAATGAGGGAACATCCTTCCTTATGCAGTGCAGCTGGAGCGATATATCCACATTGCACAATGGATAAAAGACACTTCTACCTGTCCAACAGGCGTATTGCGTGAGGTGGTGTTGTAGCTGTGTCAATCTCAGAGGTTTTTTTGTTATGCGCTGATACACAATGCAAACAAGGAGTTTTATCCAATCTTTTATCCTCCAAAAGCATAGTTTAATAAACAGGAGATTTGAGAGACCTGGATCTAATCTACAGGAACATACATCATCCAGAATAACTGTTATACATTCTGGGCCAGATCTTCATCTGGAGAAAATCAGTAAAACACCACTGACTTACATCAGCTGAGGCTCTGGGCTTCTAATTGACTAACGCATGTTCTACCTTTTTTTAAAAAACAGTTTCAAGTGCCATATATGGACCAAGGCTTTTGACAGGTGAGGTTGGAGGATCCGTCACTATCAAATGCTTCTATCCACCCTCTAAAGCCAACAGACATGACAGGAAATATTGGTGTAAAATATCAGGAGTCACAAAAGTTTGCCACACCATCATTTCTACCAGCTCTTTCATCTCTAAAGACTACAAAGACAGAGCATCCATCACTGACTTCCCTAAGAACGGCACGTTCACAGTACAAATGACACCGCTGGAACAGGAGGACACAGGGGCTTACAGATGTGGCATCGGCAGAAACAACAAAGCCTTATTCGTGAGCATGAATCTAACAGTTTTGGAAGGTAAAGTAGCTGGGGATCTCACAGCAGGCTGATTGCAAAAGGTACAGACCCAAATCTCTCTTCTGAGTCTGCAACACCAGACTTGAAATATTCTAGTGCCACATTTACAGAGTCCTTCGGAACCACTGTCCTAAGTGTTGACTCATGAGTATTTGAACCGAACACAGTGGTTGTCGCACCAACTTTGACTATATATTCATACCTCCCCATCCCCTTGCTAAGACCCCGTTATTTACCTGTAGGATTAGAACTTATTTTCCTACAAAGCACTCAGATTTTACTGAAACAGCTGTTAAGAAATTTAAAATGAAGAGAAAGGGAAATTGTTCCACATGAAATAGGATGTTGCACTAAGATGTTTTGGTCTGTTCTATTCAAACAGGTCCTAATGTACCCAAATCACCAGAGCTTGTGTTTGGGGAGCTCAGAGGGTCCGTGACAATACAATGCCAACCTGAAAACATCAAAGGTGGTGGAAAGAAATTCTGGTGCAAGTTGGGAAAAACTGGCTGTTCTGTCAAAGCAGACTCTGATGGTTATGTGGCCAGGAATTATGAGGGAAGGATCTCTATTACCCCCGAGGAAAGCTCTGGTACTTTCAAAATCTTGATCAACAGACTAAAGAAAGAGGACTCTGGACTGTATAAGTGTGGGATGACCATGCTCGGTGACTCTGGAAGTGCACGAATCGTACATCTACAAGTGACTGAAGGTAAGTCTAGAAAGAAAGACCAATTAATTTTTAGAAGGTGCTGTAGATAGAGATTTGCTAACAGCACTGTATTTGCATTCATGGACCCAGAAACCAACACGTGTTTGTTGGGAATTCAGAGTAGTATCAGTTAAAAGAGTCTGTGATGCTAACCCAGTATATACTCAACCTGTAGAATCAACCTATCCCAGGGAACCCAGGCCCCTGGATGGACCTGATGGAGGGTTGGTGTCTGCCAAGTGCCACTACAATCCACAGCGGAATTATGAGACGAAATACTGGTGCCGCTGGAAGGAAGGTGCGTGCTCCCTCGTGGCGGATACCAATGGATTTGTACAGGATGCATTTGAAGGAAGAATTCGCATCATCAGTGATAACCAGGAAAATGGGACTTTCACAGTAGAGATGAACCATCTGGAAGAAAAGGATGCAGGATGGTACTGGTGTGGGGCTAAAGATGGAGACACAGAGCAAACCTCCTCCATGAAGTTGCACGTTCAAAAGGGTATGTGATTTGAGGGGTTTTGTCCATTGGGATTAATACCTCCTTCTGTCATTCTGGTCTATCATAGCCCATGTGTCCCTCCCAACCATAGGTGATAAGAAAAGTCATCCCACTGATTAATAAGCTTTGCGCTGCTTAATTCTTATCCTGTTGCTGACAAAGAACAGCAGCCCAATGATAAACAATTAATGGAGAGAAATGGAGAGGTTTGGTAAAGTCAAGACTAAGGGGGAGATTTTCAAATGCACAGATTGGAGTTTGGTGCCCAATTCCCACTGGCTTTCAATGGAAATTAGATGTTTATCTATACTTATTATAGCGCCCAGTCAGGATCAGGGTTCCACTGTGCTAGGTGCCAGAAAAACACAGAGATATAGACACAGCTCTTGCCGTGAAGATCACCTGACCTCAATTTTTTAACAAAATCCCCTACTGGGTCAGCGAGTTAGTTTTTTCACCTCTACACCCCAGTTTAAGGCACAAACACCACAAGTTTTGTCAGAAAAAACACTTCAGTCTTTAGACCTTCAGTGTAAACAATGAGACTGATGTTTCCTAGCATTTGGATATTGGACCCTACAGTAAAAAAAAAAAAAAAACACACAACCCAAAATCACCAATAACTGAGGTCACTACTTCAGCAATAGGGATGTTGTATCCATTTTACATTTCTACATAATAGTCTTCATGCAGTCTCCAGAATTTACAAGGTAGAAATAGTGGCCTTTAGCAAAAGTATCTGACCTGCCAAAAGTGATCACGGATTTCATTAATACTTACCGTATTTTTCGCCCTATAGGACGCTCCGGCCTATAAGACGCCCCCTCGTTTTTCAATAAAAAAGCCGGAAAAAAAAAAAAGCGCCTCGCTCTCCCGTCCCCGCCGCGCGGGCGGGCTGCCGGGAGCATCCCGGTTCCCCCCTCCCCACCGCGGGCGGACTGCCGGGAGCGTCCCGGTTCCCCCCTCCCCGCCGCGGGCGGGCTGCCGGGAGCGCTCCCGGCAGCCCGCCCGCGGCGGGGAGGGGGGAACCGGAACGCTCCCGGCAGCCCGCCTGTGGCGGGGAGGGGGGAACCTCGGCAGCCCGCCTGCGGCGGGGAGGGGGGAACCGGGACGCTCCCGGCAGCCCGCCCGCAGCGGGGAGGGGGGAACCGGGGCGCACATTCGCCCTATAAGACGCACCAACTTTTCCCCCCCCCCGTTTTGGGGAAGAAAAAGTGCGTCTTATAGGGCGAAAAATACGGTATACATAATATTCTGTACAGCCAATGGCCACAGTGAAAAAGACATGGTCCCTTTTGTACTACATGTTTGTCCATGATACAGGTTGCAAGGTGAAATGAAAGGGGTGGAAGAATGTTACCAGGAAGGATGTGCTGTGCATTTCACAGGTAAAAACGGTCAGACATGCAAAGGGAAAATATTCAAGCCCTGAATTTTTTTATTTTCTTTGTTACAATCATTCTCTTCACTAGCACCAGTACCATCTACATCTGTGAGCCCAGTATCACCAACATCTGCTCTCTACAGCATCCCCAGTTCTGTAAATGTCATAAATTGGACATATCCTGTGAGCAGAGTCACAGAGGGGATACTGGAAAATACAACCCCCGAAGACACATTTGTAACCTTTAGCAATGCAGTCTATGACAGGTAAGATAATGAACATGTTTCTTTCTTACCCCCAATCACCATTGACAACGGCAACTTATACCAAGTCTATGCAGATTCTTTGCACTCTCTTCATTTAAAATACTTTTGTCAACATCTGCTCTCCACAGCATCCCCAATCATGTAAATGTCATAAATTGGACATATCCTGTGAGCAGAGTCACAGAGGGGAGACTGGAAAATACAACCCCCGAAGACACATTTGTAACCTTTAGCAATGCAGTCTATGACAGGTAAGATAATGAACATGTTTCTTTCTTACCCCCAATCACCATTGACAATGGCAACTTACACCAAGTCTATGCAGATTCTTTGCACTCTCTTCATTTAAAATACTTTTGTCAACATCTGCTCTCCACAGCATTCCCAATCATGTAAATGTCATAAATTGGACATATCCTGTGAGCAGAGTCCCAGAGGGGATACTGGACAAAACAACCCCCGAAGACACATTTGTAACCTTTAGCAATGCAGTCTATGACAGGTAAGTTAATGAACATGTTTCTTACCCCAATCACCATTGACAATGTCAACTTCCACCAAGTCTATGCAGATACTTTGCACTCTTCTTTTAAAATACTTTATATGCAGAAAACAGAAAAATATTTGAACCTGCAGCAATTGCACCTTGTACTCTTATCCCACTGGATCTCAAACTAAGCAGACTGGAAAAGAAATGACTAATAGGGATATAATAAAAATCTATAAAAACAAATGGTCAGAGGAGGGAGATAGGGAGCTTCTATTCCCTTTCTCAACACAAGAACCAGGGGACCTTCAATGAAACTAAAAGGTGGCAAATTCAAAATTGATAAAAAGGAAATACACATTGTGTGAAACAATAATTAGACTGTGACAATGCTCACCACAGAATGTTGTTAAATCCAAATAAGTTATCAAGATGAAAAAATGGGATTGGACATATATACCGATTATATAATTAATGCGAACCAAGAGGAGACCTAATATGGGGGGGTGGGGCAGATTATCCCATGTCCTCCTACTGCAAGGTTCTTGCATCTTCCTCTGAAACATCTGCAGAGGATCAGAGACAGGACAGTGGATTGGATGGACCACAGGTCAGATCCAGGCTGGCCATTCTTATGTACCTATGATCATAGAATATCAGGGTTGGAAGGGACCTCAGGAGGTATCTAGTCCAACCCCCTGCTCAAAGCAGGACCAATCCCCAACTAGATCATCCCAGCCAGAGCTCTGTCAAGCCTGACCTTAAAAATCTCCAAGGATGGAGATTCCACCACCTCCCTAGGAAACCCATTCCAGTGCTTCATCCTCCTCCTAGTGAAAAACTTTTTCCTAATATCCAACCTAAACCTCCCCCCCTGCAACTTGAGACCATTACTGCCATGATACGTACTGGGAGAGGAAATCTGCAGGGACACGTCAGGGCTGCAGGAAGCGATGTGGGTGATTCAGTAGGTGCCACGCCTCCCTTTGAGTCAGGTGCCAATCAATAACCCATAGGGGTGCTGGGGGAAGGCTGTGCTATGACAGGCACTGGCTTTGAAGGAGGTGCCACTGCCGTCAGCAATGATTCCAGGTCACTTCTCTGCACTTGCTAAGCCCAGCGCCCAGACTAAGTTTCTGCGCCCTCATATCCTCCCAATAATTGTAACTGGGTGCAAATATTTGTCTTCACTTCCTGTCCTAAATTGGTCTGTAATGTTGCGGTGAGCAGCTGTTACATTTCAGTGGTGGGTGAACGGATTTCCCTCCTGTCGTTTGTTTACTTGTTTGTAAGGAGCTTTGGGGATTCGCCAGGGAGAAAAATATATGGCAGCGTTACATATGCAGTACCCAAAAGAACAGAGGCAAAACCACATTGTACAATAAATCCCATAAAAATGTAACACACACAGCCTCTCACCACAGTTCCTGCTTCCCCTAGAGCTGACCACAGGCAGCACCATCCTCCAAAAGAACACTTTCCATTCTGCCTGTGCAAATGGGGATAGTCCATTACAATATATAGGCAAGATGATATTCTGATGTAGTGAAGTCCCAGATTTCTATTTAGTGGCAAACATCATTTACTCTGTGGATATGGAGCTCTTGGGATTTGCAGTCTGACTGTACCGCTATAGATTTTGCACAGAGACTGATTTTGCACAGAGGCACTCTGATACCCTGGTGATGGGAACGATGTAAGAACCTAAACAGAGAGAGCCGCCACCATACTTGGGAACTTGTAAAATGGGAGCAGGTAGATTTCATTCTCAGGGGGGTAATTCAGCCAGCACCATAAATTCCACTGAGTGGGGCACAGTCATAAGTAGCTACAGATAGGACTTGCTCAGAATCAAACTCCAGATCTAATGGCTTCATCTCCACTTGACCTTGTTGACTGTTCTCCTTGGATTCAGGCGGAGTGTTTACCACTCTGTTTCACGTTTCAGCCTGCAGCAAGCAGCTGTGCTACATGCAAACCCAGCCAGTGTTCAAGTGCACAATCCCTGTTACTAAATCCCATTTAATCCTGATGCTTTATCGTTCTAGCTCATCAACAAATGAACTGCCACTGCTTGCAGTTGTGATACCAGCCCTCACTGTGCTGCTGCTGCTTTTTGCTATTCTTCTTCTTATATTTATTAAAGTCAAGCTTCGAAAGAAGAAGGGTAAGTCAGGCAGCAACCCTCCGCGGATGGTTTGTGTGTTGTGTTGAGCCATGTGCCTTGGTTTTCTGTGCACAAGACCGCTAAATCTCTCAAAACTGCCTCCTGCAGAAGCAGGCATTTTGTATACAGCTCAATGCAGCCTGTCCCCGCAAACACATACACAGTGAACTCTCCCCAGGAGACTTCACTTTTGTTCCTTCTTGTTTTTAAATTAAAGCACAGATCATTCCAAACGGAAAGCAAAGCCTGCTCTTCCCGTAGGGAACAAATAGAACAGCTTTATTGTTCCATTGCCACTTGGAAAATTAGGACCATAAAGGGCTCAATCCGGTCTTTGACTCCTTACAGGAGTCAAAGATCAAGGCTCCCATTGTCTCTAATGGTGCAGGATAAGGGTCACACTGCTTGCTGTTTGATACAAACCCATAACCCAGCAGCTCCTTTCCAAATGGTACAAACATTTACTAGAATACTCGTTACCTGCTGGTGTTCTGTGTTGGTATCCTTCACCAGGACATGAAAATGCTGTTAAATCTCACTGAAGAATGTATTGTCTTATAAGAGATGAATTTAGAACCCGAAAGATGAACTTTAATGAATGCAGTGTCTGGCAGCTAGATCTTATTCAGTCACTAGGAATACAACAAGAAACTATAGGCTGGAGCATATGCCCACTGACATCAACAGACATCTTTGTATCTCTTTTTAGAAATGAACAGAAGTTCTGTGAGACACCTTGAAGCAACAGTAACCTTGAGTGATATAAAGTACTTAGA
Source organism: Sternotherus odoratus (assembly GCA_032164245.1). Taxonomy (NCBI): domain Eukaryota; kingdom Metazoa; phylum Chordata; order Testudines; family Kinosternidae; genus Sternotherus; species Sternotherus odoratus. The sequence continues at coordinate 7,754,504 of JAVMKO010000022.1, forward strand.
AGAGCAACTGATGGAGGAAAGCATGGATCCAGCAAAGCAAGATGAACCTGATATGGGCCATGACAAAGGTAGCCACATTCTGGATTCTGTGCTACAACCATCTCCCTGGTTAGAGAACAGTGAAAAACAAAGCTAAAGTCTGTGCAAAAAGCTCTATCAAAGACAGCCAGGGAAAGGTGGTCAAAAAAAATAATGCAGAAACATTTCCACATACACACACTCATGCGTACACAAGACCACAAACCCACCCACAAAACTTTTCAGGAAATTTTGTATCGAAAGGTCAGTTTTAAAAAAAACTTGACCGCTCCACAAGTGAGTCGGAAAAAACCTAAACAAACTTTTTCTTGCAAAAGTTTTAATTGAAATATCAAAAACTTAAAATTTTGACCACCTTGAGAATCTTGGAATTTATTCTACTTTTTGCCTGATTCCACCTCTGTTTATTGATCTATTTTAATTTATCCCCACGTCTATCGGTTAGGCTGAGATTTTTTAAGGACTCTACGGGCACTCAAATTCCATTAATTTCAGTGGGCGCTAAATGAACTCAAACTCTTTCCTCCAACCTTAGTATCTGTCTAGCTATTTACGATTTTCCATAGCACAGTGTATGCGGTCTACTATACCAAATTGTGGGAATTTTCCTCAGTTTATAGACAAGAAATATATCTAAGGGTAAAATTCTCCTGGAAGAATAGGAGTAATGGGGGTTCCATGCAGAGGGTCTTCTGGATTAGACCTTATCTGAACATCCTATATTTGTACTCATACAGAATAGTCAGTAGATGTCTACATCCAACAGATAGAGAGCTGGTCAAGGAATGTAATTTTGTATCCTGAACAGAACAAAAAAGACTCCCTCATTTCTTTGCCTAATTATGTGGCTTTAAGCCGTTGACTTTACCAGGCTCTGGGTCAGGCTGCTTGTTAAGATTATAAATGAATTGTTAGGTTGCTTCCTCAAAGCCAGAGAGTTCTCTCTTTTCCTGTTTGCGGTCATTTGAAAATATCTGATTGCTCGTAACTGATCACAGGGCTACACAGAAACCTTTAAGGTTCATAATGTTGCAATCATTCCAATTGTTCTGTTCCGTGTGCACAGAACATTCTTCAAGACTGTGGAAACATCCGGGTGGCCCATATGAAATTTAAGTTTTTCTGACAAGGTAATAAACAATGGGGGTTTCTAAGAATATTAGTGGTCTTGGGTGGGAAACTTCTGGAAGAAGCAGCTGGGACAATTGAAAAACCTTAAGAGATCCCCATTTTGTGGCATTTGATATAGGCAAAATTTATTCTTCTCCATTGAGGAATGGTCAAAACAGGGAGAAGGTTACAGTGATTTGATGACTTTAGGCTCTATATATTTTCACAATTCCATGCTAGTGTAAATAGGTGAAACACCAAATGAGTTGTGCCATTTATACCAGCAGAGAATTTGTCCCAGAGAGTGAAAAATTTCATTAGACTGACCCAACCATAGATTTCAGGCGAACCATAGAGGCCTGTTATGTTTGTGCTCCTAATGAAGCCAACAGCAAAACTTCCACTGCCTTCAACAGAAGCAGGTAGCAAATCTATTGTACGCTGAGATTTTCAAAGCTGTTTAGGGAATCTGGATACATAGTTCCTATTATTTTCAGTAGGAATTAGCCATCCAAATCCTTTGAAAATGGCTTTGGAAAATGTCAGTCATAATATTGGAGATCTACTGCAGATGATAACATACACCTGAACAAAAATTTACAATTACAATAGTTTGTGGGGCCTTATTTTAGAATGATATAGTATTTTTACAAGGGATTTTTATTCAACTTAAAGTTTGAGGTTTCTAATATATAAAGAGAGAATGTATTTGCTTAAAATCTAGGACTTTTGTCAGTTTGAGAGACCAAAAAAAGAACGAACGGAGGCCAAGAATATCAAAAGTTCATTGATTTTCAGTGCCCATCCTGAAATAACTTAAAAGGGCCTGATTTTTAGAGGTGGGTGCTTAGCACTTTCTGAAAAAATCAGGCCGCATTAATAATGATAATCCCCTTAAAAAGCACTTGTACTGTACAAGAGCTGGTATCTCAGGTTGGACATTCACAGATAGACGCATCCAAAATCTTTACTAAAAGTATTAGCCAGAGACAACAGCAGCTAATATTTTTTCCTCTGTTTTTGCAGGGATCCAATGAAAAATGTTGCCCTCCCAATTACATCTGCCAACTACATACAATGAAGTACCAGTTGAAGTCTCAAGGGAAATAGGGCAGGATTCCCTGCCTTCCAAATCAGGGTGTTCACAAACTCAGTAGCTGATTTGCAAGATAGACATCGCTATAAATTGCTGATCGCACAGCTGAACTCTTAGCTTATTCCCATCCTCAACAGGCTGAATTTCATTTAACTGCACATTATATAAAGCGCAAAAGAACTACAGACTGCACCTTTAGTTGAACTGTGTGCTAAACAGAGAATAAAATGTCTACTTTACAGCCAAGATATTTATGTAACTTATCGAGCAACTCTTTTGTATGTATACTACAGGCAAAACATTAATGACTGAAGGCTATATGGAGGGACTACAAGGGGAACAGTGAAGCATCCACATGCACATTAGCCATAATTAATATGTACTGATAGCAAGCCGGAATGAACAACAGACTGAAATGCTGTTTATTTATCTTGGAGATGAGAAAAAACTGAGGAGTGGTTTTGGCTTTTGAAAATCCTCACCCGTCAGGTTTTGTTTTGCAAAACTAAAACCAGAGGCGGTTCAAATGAGACTCATATCTAAGCCACTCAAGTGCAGGAGATCTGAATAACTGGCCCTGAGATTTTAATCCATCTCTACCCCAGAGCTACCCATTATCAAACCATTTTAGCTTGACTTTAGCTCAGACCCAAATAACAGCCTTGTTTCTAATGGGTGAACTAGGTGCTATGCTATACACCATACTTGGGACTGAGAAGTAACAGCTAAGGTTTGTTGTCTGGGAAACCAGAATGCACTGGAAGCCTGTAGCTTGGCAGGAGGACACTTCCTTGTCAGTTAAAGCCACGTAAATATGCTCATGTAATTCCAGCTCATTTAGTCACCGGGCCAGTTTCTGGGTTAGTTTTCCAGCAATAATCCTTTCATCCCCCTCGCTGCGTGCGTTGCATTAATTTTGCACGCTCTTCAAATGCCAAACTGGTACCACTTACAAACTATTTGGTCACAGATGGTCTTAAAAACTCTATTCCTCAGTGCAAACAACAGCGAGAAGGAAAGACACCATTGGGCAGCGGCATGTAGACATCCAAAAAAAGATAGATTAATTGGAAATGGCTAATGGGAGGTGCTATTTTGTTATCTTAAAAGAGCCCCAAATTTTCAAATAGCATAGAAAGCAATTTCTTCCCCACTTGTCATCAAGGTGCAACCCCAGCAAATGCTTATGAAAAAGACACTACCACCTAAAAATCAGGTAGTTTAGTGGAAACATGGATAGGCCTTTAACTGTCACAAAGAACATGACAAATGGATTAAGATGTTTTGAAAGATTAGAAATTCTTCCCTACATGTGGTGCCCCCCAACTCATAGGAGAAACACATTGGTAGGGAAGCATGGGTATAATCTACATTACTAAGGTGAGCCTGTTTTCGGCTACCTATAAATCACAGAATCGTGGGACTGGAAGGGACCTCGAGAGGTCATCTAGTCCAGATCCTTGAATGGGAAAAATGCTCTTAAGCTTGGCACTTTGCAGGAGATTTTATCCACAGTTTGTGCCTCTTGTGGATAGCTCCTTGAAAAGTTGAAATTTCCTTACGCTTTATGGATAAAAATAAGAAGTCAGTTGTTTATGGCTCTAGTACATTAACCTTTACATCACAGGAAAACGTGGCCTGAAAAACTGAAGCTAAAGTGCTACTGAAGCCCACAGCCTGTAAAAATCCAACAGTCTAGTTCATGGCCACTGTAGCAAAGCGGTCACTCACCCCTGCGGCGCCTCCTGCTGGTCATCCAGTGAATTAGCTCTGTCCGGTGTCCAGAGCACCCTCTGCAGGCTGTAGTCCCACTTGCTGCTGGTCCTGTGTCCCTCCCCGGACCCCGATGCCCTCTTCCCTAGGGTGCTGCGCCCCTGCAGTACCCCTACAATCTCAGGGTCTCCCCTCCCCAGGGAACCCCCACTCCCTATCCCCACCTTGCCTCAGTCTAGGCAACTGCCAGTCACCACTTACCCCCATCCACTGGGGCAGACTGCAGTATAATTGCAACTTATCACCGGCAAGGAGGATTGGCCTGCTGCCTCTGCAGCCATGGGCTGCCCCCTGCAACCCCAGTACCCTTTGTTGGGCTGTCCCTTAGGCCCTGCAGCCTGGGGGTTTCCACGCTGGAGCTCCCCCAGCCCCCTCTTGCCTTGCCCCGGCCCTGCTCCACTTCAGCTACCTTAAGCTTCCCCAGCAGCCAGGCCTCTGCAGCTAGAGGAGACTCTGTGTCTGCACCAGACTCTGGGCCCTTTTATCAGGGCCAGCTGCGCCATAATTGAACCACCCACAGCTGTGGCTGGTCTGCCCATCAGCCCAGCTTAGCAACTCTACCACAGCCAGGACCCTCTGCAGGGCTGTTTTAACCCTTCTTTTAGGAGCAGGGTAGGCACCCCACTACAACCACAGAGGAAATAACAAGCCCAGATTTTGGTAAGGCTGAAACCAAACAAGATTAAACAACAAGATGCTGTTTAAAAATTAAACCATGCTCCCATTGTGTGGTGACAATTCCTCTGCTACATCCGGACAACTTTCCGCTTATAGCTCTCTGGAAATGAGTAGTGAAAGTTCAAGGTTGCATTTCAGCTTAAGTGAAATCATGGTTCAAAAAACAATTAGTCTATGCCTAGAACAAATTAAAGATTGAGCCCTGTAACGGGGTTGGGACTTACCAGGGTAGCGCCTCCTGCTGTTCGGTCTGGGAATTAGCTCTCTCAGTCCTGGGGCACCCTCTGCTGGGGGCGTCCCGTCAATCCGTGGCCCTCTGCTGGCGTCTGGACCCGTGTTGCTCCTCTCTTTCTGGCTTGGCGGTGTCCTCTTCAGGACACTGCCCTCCAGCAGTACCCCCAAGTCCACACTCACCCCCCTTTCTCTGTGCCCCAGCTTCAGTGGCCAGCCACACCCCAAAATCTAACCCCTTATGTCAGGGGTCTGGTGCAGTCTGCTATCACCACATTCAATGGCTGGGTGTACATGCAAGGGAGGAGAGGGGACCCAGGCCTGCCCTCTACACTGGGTCCTGACCCAGGGACCCTTTGGCAGCAGTCTTCCTGCCCTTCTTCTCTCCCCTTGTCCGCCTCTCTCCCTGGGCCACTTCCCCTTTGCACCAGCTAGGCCCTTCTGCTCAGGGCCTGCTGCCTGACAGGTATCAGGCTGGAGTTCTTTCTGCTCCCCTGGGCCTGCCCAGCACTGCGCTGGCCCTGGTCGTCTCATGGAGGAGACAGACCTTCACCCTTTGAAGGCCTGAGAGAGACTGAGTGCTCTGGGCAGCCTTTATATAGGGCTGAGCCTGGCCCTGATTGGCCACCTAAAGTTCAGCCCTGATTGGCTGCCTGCTCTGGCCTGCTTTAGCCCACTCTTTCATGGGGAATGGGGCAACCACCCCACCACAATCCCTCACAAAGGGATACTTTATCCTTTTAGTTTGCCCTGTGGTTGGGTTTCTGATGGCACCTCACTTAACAAGAGATCTTTGTTTAATCCCTCCCTCTCAGGGAGGAGCAGTAGAGACTCCGTAGTTAAGATGGCAGCCGAATTTTGTTTATTTCTTTGCATCTGTTAAGAGCTCACAAGGTGTTCAGCACTGTATACAATGCAAGTAAGGACAATCTCTGCCTGCCTACATGGTCCGGCACCATCAGGACTATGTGGGTGGGTATCCCTGGACCCCTGAAGAGCCTTGCTGATTTGGAAGGGCCATCGATACGGGTTTCCTTGGAAAAAACTGAAAGACATTGTTTTCTGGAGAGTTGAAAAACTTGATCCCTAGCAAATGTACATCTCCTATTTTTCTCAGCACTGAGGGAATAATGTACTGGAAATGGGACTAAGCAGTAAGAGCTCCATCAGGTGCACTTCATACAAATCACAAGTGACTGGTCTTCATGAAAAAAATGACCTGTTGGCACAGGTTAATTCCCCTTCTCTTCTTTCCTCTCTCTCTCTCCGCTCTATTTCCATCTCATCTTGTTCTTTGAGGCTGTGCAGGTACCAGCCCCACTCATTGCTGAATGACAGCACCACAACCTCGAAGGTGAGTCATGAAGATCTCGGCTCTGTGAGCTTCCACACAGTACATGAGGGCTGAGGGTGGAAGTTATTTTGATGCGGAGTGGGAAATGTATTTGATTGAACAGCTAGCAACGCATCCCTTCAGGACTGCACCTCCCCTATCTCCAGACGGGCCTGCGTTGTGAAGATGTGGGACATTGCAAATATTAAGGCCCACCAGGAGGAGGGGACTGGTTGCTTTGCTAGAACTGGAATAAAAGAGCACAGTATCGTTCATCTGATCCGTGGACACATCCTATCCCATTCATCATGAGGAATCCACTTGCCTCCCCCTGGCTCATCAAGTAACAGGCCTCTGGGAACTTCTGCAGTTGCTTACATGTGACTGTAACGTTAGGAAAGTACGTAAGTACTTTTTTAAAGGACTTCAAAGGGGATCCTGGCAATTATAGGCTGGTAAGCCTAATTTCTGTACCAGGCAAGTTAGTTGAAACTATAGTAAAGGACAGAATTTTCAGAGACAAATGAACACAATTTGTTGGGAAAGAGGCAACATGGTTTTTGTAGAGGGAAATCACGTCTCACCAATCTGTTACAACGCTCTGAGGGGAACAGTAAATATGCGGACACGGGTGATCCATTTGATATAGTCTACTTGGACTTTCAAAAAGCCTTTGACTAGGTCCTGCACCAAAGGCTCTTAAGAGAAGTAAGCACTCATGGGGCAAAAGGGAAGGGTCCTTTCACGGATCAGTAAAGGGTTAAAAGACCGAACACGGCGTAGTAATAAATGGCCAGTTTTCAGAACGGAGAGAAGTAAATAGCAGTGTCCCCCCCCCAGTGATCTCTCTAGGTTTAAGGGCACTGGTTAGATCTTGGAAAGTTCAGAGGCTCAGGTTTTGAATATGGAAGGAGAATGGAAATATAGGCCTGTCAATGGCTATTAGCCAAGATGGCCAGGGATGCAACCCCATGCTCAGAGTATCCCTAGCTTCTGATTGCCAGAAGCTGGGAATTGGGCGACAAGGGATGGATCACGTGATGATTACCTGTTCTGTTCATTCCCTCTGAAGCACCAAGCATTGGCCACTGTCGGAACACAGGATACTGGGTTAGATGGATCATTGGTCTGACCAGCTATGGCCATTCTTATGTATTTTTAAGCTTCTTCCAGTCCAGTTTAGCAGTTTGGAAGAGGAACCAGACACACCCCGTGGTCAGCCAACTCTCTGCAGACCACCAACATGTGCTCCATGGGCCCCCATTTGGGAATGCCAGTGGCAGATGCAAGAAGGCAAGCCATTTTCCTGCAGCTGCCCAGAAAAGCCTGCCCCGGGGAAACCTTTGGGGGAAAGGCGGCGGCTGGACAGTGTTGTGTAGGTGGCCCCGTTAAGTCCATGCTTTGGCAGCCTATCCAGCAAGCAGCCAGAGGAGAGGCCCAGGAATTTCCTTTAAGTCTGGCTCAAAAACCACCCCAAGATTCTTTCCCCCATCATGGGTGTCAAGAGAGGGCTGGTCACAAACATGCATTCTCCCACACCTGGAGTAATCACGTAGTCCATTAAGAACAGCATTGCCATCATAGTACTATTGCACCATTTAATCAAAAAGTAAACGACAATGTAAATAAACAAACAACACGTCAGCAAAACTAAAATGAGGCTTGAACAAAAAACAGTCACATGGGATATTCCTACCTGTCTGCATTTTTGGAGGCTATTCCTTTAAGAAGGCTCAACAGGTAGAAGTCCAGGGCTAGAGTTGAGAGGAGTATTTAAATCACTTTCAATTCTTACAGAATTCAGTGTCCTGTTGGCTGCACAGAGGGAGGCAGGATATACCCACACACGGGATCCTCAGAGGTCCGGTTGCTGAGATGGAAGCAGAATTAAAGTGACCAGACTAAGAGAGAAAAGAAGTCATCCAAATACTCTGCAGAACCAACAGTGAGTGTGAGTAATGTTTACTATTTGTCTCCCTAAAATATGAAATCCCTTGTCAGCTACATGTGGAGTGTGAAGAAGCAGAATAATTTAAAGCATGATTTCCAGTCTGAATAAATTCAGGGAGCATTATTCATATATAAACCTAGACAGACAGACAGACAGAGGATTTCAATGGGGTTTCTTGGTTTGTTTGTTTTACAGAAGTCAGGACTGCAGGATTGGCCCCAAGATTTTTATGGTTTCTTGTCTGCAGGGAAATGTACAAAATACTTCTTTATTTAAAAACTGTGACTGTCTTCTACAGCAATGATCTAAACACTGCAGATTGTGATCAGATGATTCAAGCATGTTGGATCATTATTGTAGAAAGTTGTAGTATATTTGTATAAGAGTCAAGATTTTAAAGCCAGTTAGGGAGTTTGGTTACACAGCTCCTGCTAATTACAGTGGGAGTTGTGTAGCTAATCCCCTTGGTGGGCTCTAAAAATCAATCATGTTTGCACAATAGACAGAGATGGGAAGTGGTGGAAACAGCCAATGAATGGGTTATACATTATTATCCCTAAAATATGAAAATAGAAAGTTTACTGCACCCTCCACTCTCATCTATCCTTTCTATACCATAGCAGAGAAGGGCTTTTTCTGCACAACATTTTTACTCTGCCTAGCAAATATGCTAATACATTATTAGTCCGCATTATCATTTAGAGTATGTAGAAACAAGGAACATCTCCCTTGATTTAATCCTCAAATATAGCACTGGTGCAATATCTACTTTTGTCATCCTTTATATTGTGCAATCAGTAGCAACACAGCAAGTAGTTTTGGATTTAAAGAACTTCTTGCTTGACATTTTAATGGCATTCAGCTATCATTCTATTCCCTTTGCAAGTAAGGTGGCTCAACCACAACAAACAGAAAACTACACACATGTGAATGGTAAGAATCCCAAATATCTGAGACATGGCAAAAAGCTATATTGTAGTATGACACATTATAGTTAAACATGACACCAGATCATTTGAGAGCTTGCCCGTCTGGTACTGTGAATTTCAATCTTTGTCTGACATTAGTCACTTGATATTCTACGCTCAAAATCTTTTAAGTGTAATTCCTAAACATGCTATGGTGATTATACATGTTACAATGATTCCAAATATTAGGATGTGTATTTTAGCACATAAGTGTGTAGATACTAAGGTCGTGGGTGCTATAGAAAACCCTAAAACAGGCAAATAGTCGATTTTATCATAAATCCTGGAACACTTTCTATGCAGCACGTCACAATTCCATGATGATTATTTATTTTCTACTCATTCAACACCATAAGGGGACATGGATTCAGAACCTGAAGTATTTCCTCTTTTCCAAGGGTGCTCAGGAGGGCAATGAATTGCTCACTCAGAGCACCATAAAATGCATTAGAAATGTTCTATCCCTGGGGACTTGGCTGCATTTCATGAACAATAAAAGTTCAATCTCAATGCACATGGTGGTGGTGCCACTGAAATATCCAATATTCTGCTACATTAATATCCGACTATGACCAAAGCAGCCTATTGGCTGAATTCTCACAACCTAAGACTGTAACACTGCATGGGATGTGGTCTAGTAATTATAATCCAGAATCAGGAATCAAGCTTTTTCGGTAGTCTACCAGTGGCTTCCAATGCGACCATCAGAAAGTTACTACCGCTTTGTGCTTCAGTTTTCCTATCTGTAAAATGGCTATAATATTTACCGCCAAAGAGGTGCTGATATTCTTCATGTGTGCATAAGAAACCCGTTGAGATCCTCCGAAGAAAAGGCACTACCAAATACAGAAGTGCTAGAGGTTAGTCACATCGTAAGAGGAGACCGAATGAAACGCAGCTGTTGCTTTAGTGGGTTCTCATGGTCTGGTTTCTGCTTACAGCTTTACCTTCTCACCACCAGCAAACTTACCCTCCTCCCCTCTTCATGTCACTGATTCTCCTGACCCCAAGGTCCTTTCTTATTTTGTCATTCCCCCCCCCCCCCCATTATCCCTTTTGTGGAGTGGCTCTACTGGAATTCTCTAATTCAGGGGTGACCAACCTGAGCCCGAGAAGGAGCCAGAATTTACCAATGTACATTGCCAAAGAGCCACAGTAATACATCAGCAGCCCCCGCATAAACCCCCCCACATCAGCAGTCCTGTCGATCTGCACCTCCCCCTCCCTCACTGCACCTCCTGATCTGCTGTTTCATGGCATGCAGGAGGCTCTGGGGGTCCATAGCAGACACAGAAGAGGGGGTGGAGTGGGGGCAGGGCCTGTGGCAGAGCCAGAGGTGGAGCAGGGATACCCCCCCACCCCACAGCACATTGGAAAGTTGGCCTCTGTAGCTCCAGCCCCCGAGTCGGTGCCTAGACAAGGAGCCAAATATTAACTCCTGAAGACCCGCTGGCCACCCCTGCTCAAATTCAAAGGAACCACTAAAACTTACAGTTGTTACTAAGGCAAAAATCCCATTGACGCCAATGAGTATTGTGACTAAGGCATTCAGCATTTGGTTCTGGGTTTTTAGCCCCTATTCTCCTGTAGGGAGGACAAATGCGAGTCCTAGATAGTCAGTTATTTGTTATTAATCCATTGTAAGAGCAAAATTTTGTTTGCTAAATATAAAATTAAACTTGTGGTGAAGTCAGAGGCTGATTTAGATCAAGAATGTTCCCTAATCACACTTTAATCTTCTTTTTAGTTTGCTGGCAAACAGATCTGTTGTATCCACTGAATTTGGCTACTCACCCAAGTAAAATCTACCTATGCTAGTAAAGATTTGCAGAGACAGATCCTCGTCTGGAGTTTTCTTCCTTAGTTATCATTCCACTTCCTTTCTTCTTTTGCAGCAAAAGGACTCCACAAGGCAGCTAAATAATCAAAAACCTTCTGTACAGAAAGAGAGGTCTATATAGAATCATAGACTATCAGGGTCGGAAGGGACCTCAGGAGGTCATCTAGTCCAAGTGTCAACTTTCAAAGAAGGGTAGGGAATAGCCCCTCAATATCCCTACTCATGACCAAGATTATGATTTTGTCACAGAGACCACGGAAGTCACGGAATTCATGACTTTCAAAGTCCTCCGCAGTTTGTCATGGATATTCTGAGTAAAAGTTAGGGAAAGATCACCAGCATCTGTGAATTTTTCTTCATTGCCTGACCTGTCCGTGACTTTTACTAAAAATACCCAAATGACAAAACCTTAACCTTGCTTGTGACATGACAGGTTCTAACCTCTGAGGACAAATATAACCTACGGCTCAGCAAAAAATAGTCATTGTGTGTGTCTGTACCAGGAAACTGCATTGCTGTGTCTTACTCATTGCATTGTGGTACACATTGGTTTAAAAGGCAGTACGGGGGGGGGGGGGGACCAAACATTCTTATTCTATTGTATCTCCAACATTTTGAGTTAAGTTGAATGAGCCTACAAAGTCAAGAAAGTCTAGAAATAGCATTATCCATGACATTTATAAAACCACATTAGACTGGCTTTGTCTGGAACAGGTCTTGCTTTGGAAAAAAAGAGTGAAAGACCAAAGGATGCTAATGTTTTCTGATGCATCCAGAAACTCATTTTTCCTCATACTCTTTCAAGATGCAATACAGCACAACTTGCATTTTCACCTGAGGCAAAAGCCAGGGAAGGGAAACCGTCTGATTTAGAAAACGCTTATCACATTTGGCTGAATTTTGTGAACTTTCCCACTAATCATTTTTAAAAACTCAGGAAAGTTGCCACCATCATCATTAGCTACTCAATGCCAGGAAGTTTCGCTGCAGCCATTAATGCCTCCTCCAACCCATGTTCCTCAGTACTTTAGAGGAGATAGAAAAAGTCCATTCCAAATGGATAATAAAGAAAACCCTTTCTCTCCATGGAGGTGACTAATTCTGTTCACGTTCCTGATGAATGTGATCAGTTTGACAGCAGTGATTTTTTTTTAAAGTGCACTTGGTAAAATTACAAACTGTACACTGTATTTTTAATGCTTTAATGATCAAGTAATGTTTCCTTGACATTGGCAATTGTTAATAGCAATAATGACTAATGGATTAGACTGCTGGCCACAGGCCATCTGTACTACAACCATATACCAGTTCCTTAGGGTTCATTCACAGAGCTGAGTCAATGGAATTTGGGTAGGGAGCTCTGGCACTTTCCTCTGCAGGAAGAGCAGCTGATTACCAGTTCTTACAAAATCCATCGGGCTAGATCTTGATCTCAATTGCACCAGTGCAAATCTGGAGTTATATTGGTATAACTGAGCTCAGCCCCTGAGAACAGCTTGTTAAAAAGGTTTCCTACTGTTTCCCTTGAGCAAGAAGAAAAATACAAAGATAGAAAGAACTACAAAGTTAAAATCCAAGAAAAATTCTTATTCCCACTTCTGCAGTATTTGTAAACTGAGACTCTGAAAGCACTTAAAAATATTCCTGAATTCAGACTTGCAACACGCCGGTAGTGAAGGCAATCTATTCTTAGCCAGCCCGTTCAGATCCTTATACTACCTACATCAGGTATGCATTACTGTTCCCATGTTACAGATGAGAAAACCGAGGGACACAGATGTATCCACAGTTGCACACTAAGGCACTGGCAGAGCTGAGAAGACAGGGGTCCTGACGCCCAATTCCTTGCTCTAACCACAGAAACACACTCTTCGTAAATCTCTAATCAGATCTAGTGAGCAGGGCAGCTCTTCTTTCCAATTAAAAGCTGCACTGCTGCTTTCCAGGTGTTGCCCTCACATTTTTCTTTTATCCCATTTTCCCCACTGGCTACATTTATTGTATTGTGCCCTGCATGAGATCACACAAGAACATGAGAGAGGTCGTACTGGGTCAGACCAAAGGCCCATCCAGCCCACTATCCTGTCTACCGACAGTGGCCAATGCCAGGTGCCAGAGAGGGAACAAACAGAACAAGTGATCCATCCCCTGTGGCCCATTCCCAGCTTCGGACACACGTCTATTTCTCATGACTGCGACCCAGCAGTCTGCCACGGAGGGGAATTTGGCCTAAAGCGATTGTAGCATTCTTGGGATCGGGGAGACCTCCCTGGCCACAGAGATTCCAGGAGTGGTGCAGCTGGACTGTGGGCAGGAGACCATCTTCGATCGCTTTAAACGCACCTGCAATTCAAAAGATACAAACGTGGGTTGTTTTTTTTCCTGAAAAGTGGCATATCGCACTCGGAGCCCTTGAGTCACACATCAAGTTCCTAGTAAATATTTATGTCCCACGGGTACTAAAAAAGCCTTGAAGGTGGGTGTTTCTAATAGCACTGCTGATAGAACCTATGATTTTAATGGTGCATATGAGCTACTAATGTTTTAATGAGGGAATTAGCAAAAAAGTCTAATAGATTAATGAGAAGTTTTAATGCAAACACAAACCTAGAGGCTGTTCTCACAGGTGATCGGCATCTATAGGGATGGACACCATATAAGATAGATTAATTCTTTATTGGCTGCAGTGGTGAAATCTCTGGGTGTCACACAAGGATGGGTTTAATATGGGACGGGGGGTGGGCGGATGGATTAGGTTCCAGGCCTATACAGGGATTGTCTTTTTGTGCCATGTTTGTTGAGTGCCCAGAACAATGGGGAGCTGGTCTGTGAGGGCTTGGACACAACTAATGTTAATAATAAGTCACAACCAGAACATGGACAATCACCAGAAACAAAGACTCCCAGCTGATTGATAGATGTTTCATGCAAATATAAATGTCATTTTGGCTAAGGGGCATTCAGCGACAGATTCTCCCAGGTGAACAATCGCTGGAATGCAGAAGTACACCGTGCACAGGTACAAATATACACCATGAGAACCCAGTGGAAGAGAGCAAAATCCTTCACAAAAACTGCTCTTATCTCTCCACATACATGGATAATACACTTTTCAATATTAAGAAACCCTCTGGACTGGAGTCCAAATTCTTGCCCTTAAGCAGGAAGAGATCAGAAAGTTTCATATGCAAATATCTAATCGGCTTTTTGGCTTCTTGCAGAGTAGAATAAACTTCAGTCTAATCCAAGTAAAACAAGAGGTAAAAAAAAAAAAAAAAGGTATATTACAGCCCACTATAACCAAGGCCTAGTCTGTTTAACAAGAGTGACTCAAATCTTCCTTATGATAGCGTTTATGCGTCCTTGGGGAGGTCTATATTGGCTGGCCATGGGAGTGAAGCTGTTAACATTCTTATTTGCCTTTTTGCTTGATTTCCTCTGGAGATCTCAGGATGGTGACACAATTAGGAATCATCCCAGAGCATTAAGAAAAGGACAGCGGAGGATGAATATCAGAATAAATCGATTACCTTGTGGAACAGAGGCATATTAGAAGCCCTTTCCAAAGGAGGTAGGGAAGAGATCATTGCTTGGCATGTTTAAAACTAGATTGGTCAAAGCAATGGAAAATACACTGCCAGGAACAATCCTGCACTGGCCAGGAAGGTGAGTTGGATGAACTACCTGACCCAATGGTCTCCTTTTGCTATTAATATTACAGTAATGTCCAGAAGCCTCAATAAGGACTAGACCCTCATTGTGTTGGGTGCTTTACACACACACACACACACACACACCATATAAAAGAAATAGTGCCCGCCTCATCCAGAAGCATGAATCCAAAGCTTTGGTACGGCGGACTTGGAAAATGCACAGTTCTGGGGTGCTGCCATGGTTGTAATGCAATTAATTCATTAAAATAAAAGCACCATCAGATTTCCCCCTCTACCTTAAAAGCAAGACACAAGCCATGTCCAATGTTCCCTCTAATTGTTGACAGGCCGTGTGTGCAAAAAATGTCACCCGTGCACATTTTTGTGCTTCTGCGCAAATTTTTGTGCGTGCGGCATTTCGCCGTGTGTGCGGGGTTTAGGATCCATGTGCGCGCGCACATCTTAGAGGTAACAGCGGCCATGTCCTTGAATAAAAATGATGGGCCACATCTTTAGCGGATGTAAATGAGAGTAGATGATTTACTTCAATGAAGCTTTATCAATTTCGATCAGCTGAGGGTTTTGACCTTTGAATTTTGCAGAGGGGAATTTGCAAACAGGGCCTGCACACACCTGTGCCTCGCTAGATAAAACAAGCCTCCCCATATGTTTTTTCCCATGCCAGTTATTTGCTGAGCAGCAAAGAGTATCAATGGGAACTGGCACAGCTTGTTTTTTGCTTTCTGTTTATACAGAGAGAGAGAAAAAGAAAGCAGCTTCGATCAGCTGCACATGCAGGCAGTGCACACTGCAGGAGAGCAGCCCCGGAGCCGATGCTTTCTGCCCCGCAGCATCCTCCTGCTGCATTGTGCATATATTGGTTGCATTTCCCCGCACAGTGGCAGCTCTGCCGTCTCCCACCACTGTGGGGATACAAGGTCTTTTCTTTTCATCCCTTCCTTACCAGCCTCTATCATTCCCTCCATGCAGATTCTCTCCGATTTTAAATATTTCTAAGTGCATTTTGACAAGTGATTTTTAATGCTGGGAGGAAGAGTCTTGCATTGGCAGCCCTGGAGACCGATATCCTCAGTCCGTATGCATAGATACAACACAAGCAGTGGCAGTCCAAGCTTCCCCCCAACAAACCACCCCCCTAATATTTCTCACACCTGGCCTAGAATGAGCCCAGCAGTGAGCCTACAGTCCAGCCTCCAGGGTCCATGCAATCCTGGGTCTTTTCTCTGAAACGGACAACAAAGGGGGCAGGCATGGAAGGTGGGCTGCATGCTTTTCTCCACCAATAACTGGACGCCCCCCCCCCCCCCCGCTCATTGCACATGAGCCACCAAACGTTTGGCAGAAACTTGCCCTGTGGGCAGGTGATCCCATCCCTGCCTACTGCCGGGTTCTTGCCCCGGTCTCTGAAGCAGACTGTCAGAGACAGGATATTGGACTGGATACCTGGGTCTGATCCAGTCTGGCAAGTCCTATGTTCACAATGGAGGGGCAGATTACGTTATTTTGGAGCCTGGGGGCGAAATCCTGGTTCTGATGAAATAAATGGGTATTTTACTATTGACTTGAGCGGGGCCAAGGTTTCATCCTGATACGCACTGACAAGGGGAGGCTATTTTCCTCCTCTTGTGCTCCTGTAAACCCAGGATAAAAACCTGTACAACATACCTATGCAAATGGGTTGTTATGCAGAGACTGGGCACAAACAAACACCTCACTAGGTAGAAACCAGTCTCAACACTCGACCACAGCGTTCATTAGGCTTAGTCGAGTGTTTGAGTTGGTGCACTTCTCACTTAAAGTCAAATTTATGGACGTGCTGCAGCAGCAGCAAGAACAAAAATGTAGAGCATACTCATTGTTCTGAACCAAACCTGCCCCATGGATGTTATAAACCATCTTCATCACTGGTCAGAATGCAATATATGTGGCATCTCTCTTTGCTTCTAGCCCTCTTAAGTCCCTTTGACAGTGCCTAGCAAACAGTAACTGCCTCATCTTCCCACCCTCTCCCCCCTTCAAAAGCCTCATGTCTGCACAAGCAGTAAAGTTTAGTGAATTTCAACGGTACTTACTGGCATTCTCCTTCACACCAGTACTCGATTAATTTCTCTTCTGTACTTGCAAATCCAGCAGTGAATGGTCTTCGGAAGCCATATGAAGCAAGAGCCCCGTCAGCAACAGAGGTTTGATCAAATTCTCTTCCAGCCTCTTGGATAGCGCCTGGGTCTGGTCGACATAGCAGCAAAGCTTGTGGGTTCCATTTCTCCGTGGCTGGGAAGTGGCATTTTTCCTGGGCACAGGGCATAATACGCAGCAGGAGAACAGGGGGTTTCCAGAGACGTTAATCCACAGACCTATCTTCACTCTTGCCATGGAGGTACCAGACAAAGAGCAATTTATGCAACAGCTGATTACACTTGCTCGGGCTTGTTACTTGAGGGGAAATTTTCTCCATAAATGCTGTGTTTGCAGTGAAGGAATCGAACTAAGTCTCTAATCGGATTTGACTGCCAGTAGCCCAGTGGATTGTTTCTGTGATCACAAGTGTGTTTGCCTACACGTGTGACTACAGTTGTGCTCAGACCTGCACAAATGCACACACGTGCACTTGTGTTGATAGGGATGCTTGCATGAGCTTCTGCACACACATGCAGTTTCACACACTTGCACACACCAGAACATGCTCCTACATTCCAGCTCTCCTTGAACAAGGCTACAGCTGTGTTCCAAGGAGCTCACAGACCACAGCTGATGTTCCTTTGTTACCTAATAGCGAATATCGACCATAAAGAACCACAGAATGGTTGACTATTTGCAATGAAATCAGCCTAACTGTGGACTCTACAGAGGCTTTTCCCTCTCTCCCCTACCTCTCCCTTGGGCTGTTTAATCTTCTTGTCAAAGGAGGAGGAGGAAGGGTCTGGGGTTCTGGCCTCTCCCCACCTCTCCTAGGCTGGCAAGACAAGTTGGTGCTTAGGCAACAAGGCCGGCTCCAATAAAACAGTTATTACTGCAAAAAGCAGGGCCCATTTTTGTGTCCATTTGGTTTTCTGCAGCTGAGTGGGTCTTGTTTATCTTACCAGCTTCTTTGGGGAGGTGGGGGGGGCTAGCTAAGGACATTTTTCATGCTCTGGGAGTTAATTATTAGCTACAGACAAGTAGCCATTGAGCAACTAGATACCACAGCAAGAGAAAGAAAGCACAACAGAACACCTTTTATCTGAAGGAGGAAATAAAACCCTCTTTTTGCTGGGAAATACCCCTTATAAAATAAAGCCTGTCACCTGATGCCCAGAAAATAAACCAGTCTGGCTATTTGCACAAACTTTTCTTGGCACCCATCAGATTCTCAGTAACTGAACAATCAAACACCACCGCTCCCTAAATTACTTGATGGGTCATTGATCATGCATTGGCGCATATGCAAAATTCAGTGCACTCGATAATTCAGCGATAGGCAAGCAGGTATAAAATATTAAGAACCTCAGTTCCCTCCAGCCCATCTCTCAAACGCCCATCTAAACCATTAAATATTTGGGACATATGAAGGTTTGAGAAACGTATGAATTATAAACTGACCGATTAAGATGTGCACAGTTTAGTTAGGAGAGTTTTAATACCCCAGTGTTTGGAATTTTGATCCTTGACACTAGGTGTCATTTTTGGGATCCTACTCTCTCTTCCCCTGGCTGGATGCTGTGTAGCAGTGGACACAGTATGATAGATGGGGGGTGACAAGTACACTGCAGTTTAAGCCTAGTTCTCAGAGATGTTGAGTAACTGCATCTCCCGTTGATTAAACAGAAGTTGAGGAGGGAAAAGAGGAAACACTTTGTTTAGATCTGCACCTGTGATTGAAAAGGGCAGAAGAACAATGGTCAGAAATCAAACAGTCTTACTAGAGCTATGGAAGCAGGTTTTTAAAGGCATGGTTTTGGCAACCACCATGATACCAAGTGAACAATCTTTCTTCCTGCTAGGTGAATAATGTTAAAAAACAGGAGGGAGAAACTGAGGCACCAAACTCTTGAAAAGGGGCTTTGTTCCCAAATGGGCCCATGTTGAAGAGTTTGGCTCCAGATCCCAGCCCGGCTTTCCTACTCTCGCTCCCCTTCTCCCTTCAAAGTTCAGAGGCGTTTGGATCTAGGTTTGGGTTCAGCCCATAAGAAGGCATGAAAAGTGTGGGCCCGGATTTTGCTTTGGATTTTTAAACTTTAAAACCTGCAGGAGGCAAATCAGGCCCATTTCTCGTTTGGAGAAAACTGAGCCCTTGTCTACACTACAAACTTATGTCGGTGTAAGTACATCGGTGAGGGGTGTGAAAAATAGACATCCCTTAGCGATGCAGTTATACTGACAGAACGCCTGCTGTAGTCAGTGCTATGTCAACCAGAGGACTTTTGCTGTTGATATAGCTACCGCCTCTCAGGGTAGGGTGTAGGTAACATCTTCACAACTGCAATGTTATAGAAAATGTGAACCAGCCCTAATTCTTTGCTCTGAGCAGTGGTTTAGCGGAATGATTTCTACACACGGAGTAGGTTTATGGTGATCTTCATAACAAAAGAACTAAGAGGGACAGAGGGGAACATGAAGCAAGGTAATTCCACAGTTCAGGCTGCCATCCTGAATGTAAGACTATGCCTTACAAATACTGAACAGCTGTAGAAAAGAATTGGCTTTCACAGAAGGGGTTATAGAATCCAGACATTTCACTCATTCCCTGTACAGAGAACAAAACCCACCACCAAATAAATCCATTCTCCAACAAAGATTGTACCAATAGTAAAAAAGAATTAATATCACTTTGTGGAATGCTGTGGTCCACGCCTGGTCCTCCAGAGTAAATTATCCAATGGGAACCTTCAACTGGGCAGAGATCTGCAGTATAGTTATTCTCATATAAGTCATTTCATTCGTACAGAAACTCATGTGCTAACACTACCCAGACTGGATTGTTTTAGAATGCCATTGTACCGCAGATAGGAATATGCACTTGACTAGACTGTACTTTCTGCATACCACTGCCCTCTAATGGATGGAAATCAGACCTCTGCAGGCAATCTTTCTTATAGCCGGCCTACAAACTAGAGTGATTTTTATGCAAAGACAATAAAGAACAGACATGAGTTCATTTAGCATAGCAATACCCCATGGGAGGCAGGTAAATATGATTATCCCCATATGACTCTAAGAACATCCTGATGCCAGATGGCTAGAGGCCTAATGTTATCAGGCTAGGAGTTTCAGCTGCCCTGACCAATTCGGTGTATTCCAGCTCAACTATGGTTACAATCTTACCTGATACCTTTTTAGGTACAGATATCATTGGAAAACCAATAATTTGCTGCACATTAATATTCTCGTATGATGTATGCACAGGGTTTGTGCAAAATGTTATGAACATGTGCTAAAGTTATATTCTTAAAATGTGCATGGCTAGCAATGCATAAGCACAATGTACCTTGGACAAAGGAATGACCACTTGAATCTCTGCCCAGCCCTGTCTTCAGGCAGAGACAATGAAGGCCGTTTTTACATTTCAGTTTGTGATGTGGCACGCCACTCACCACAGGTCTGGCACTTCCTCTTGGCTCTTTTGGGGAATAGCTCACCAGGCCAACACCACTGCCTCGGTCGCATGCCGTCACTCCCTCTCTCAATCTGGTCTGCAGCTCCTTTCTTGCTCCAGGAATCTTCTCCGTGACTCAGCCCTCCAGTCAGGTCACGTGGTGTTCTCCCCTGCCAGGAGCTCCTTCTTCAAGGTCTCTCTCATTCACACAGTGACCGAGGCAGTCTTCCATTCACTGTCCCACCAGTGCCACTTCCTCAGTGGCGGGTAAAGGGAACCCAGGCCAACCCTCCAGGACCCAGCCCAGGGACCCTACCACACATAACCCAGGTCAGTTCAGTCCCCCACCTTGCTGCTTCCTCACTAGGCTGCTTCTTACCCCAGCACTCCCCCATCTCTGGGGTTTACCAGCCTCTCTACTCCCTCCTCCTAGGGAGTCACCAAGGGCTACTTCCTCTATAGCCCCCAAATCCAAGGGAGTGACTGCAGACTACCTCCCTACAGTCCCCTACCTGCTTTTAGCTCCCTGGCTTTATAGAAGCCCCTCCTGTTCCTACACAGGTGAGCTTCCCCTAATTAGAGCTTTCCTCTCAGTCTTCAGCTTAATAGGTTAATTGGCCTATCTGGCCTTCATTAACCCCTTCAGGGCACATGTGTGTGTGCGGGGGGGACCCATCACACAGCTAAACAAAGCTATCAAGTGGGCAAGGAGACAGCAGAACCTCTGTGCCCACCCCTCAGCAGGAGAGAAACTTGGTCTGAGTTTTTCTTTCCAGAAACTACATTGTGAAGGTTCATTGGCCTATAAAGACAGGGGGGCTGAACCTCTAGTGATAAGCAACTGAATCAACTGATTGTGCATAATGTAGTATTAAAGTGTATCAAGTAGGTGTTTATGAAAACTAATGACACACTGGTGTTTAATATCATCATAGAATGTATGTATTAAAACTTTATAAGGAATGATGGATACTTATTGATATAAGGCTTTACAGTCTATGTCCAAACAAAGGGAGAAACAGGTCTCTCCCGGACAGGAGGGAACATAGCAGCTATTCACCGGTTTCCTATGTAAAGTAAGCATGGTGGAATCAAGACAATGAAAGTTCTGTGTAAATACAGGGAGATGGAAAGCCCACAAGAAGGGAAGAATGAAGTCATCCCGCCTCTTGCAGCAAAGTCAGTACATTTTGGGAGATATGCAGACAAAAGGGAAAAGACTCTTGCAAGCTGAGAAGGATGGGTCCCTCAACCAGAAGGGGTTGAAGCCTCTAGGAACTGAATTCCACTTAGGCAAAGATCTTTCACCTAGGAAGACAAGGGAAGCCAGCCTCTTGTACTTCTGTGGAAGGTCCTAATAGAGGAGGGAAATAGCCATGACTGGGAAGGAGAATGATTGGTGAGAGGAAACATTATAAGCAAAGCCTGTACCTTGATAGATTACATTTGTCTTTTAGATATGTGTTTTTTCACTTGTGTTTGTTGGTAACCCTTTCTAACTTTATTCCTTTTACTTGGCATCACTTAATCTATATCCTATTGCGAATACATTTAGTTTTTTTACTATAAACTTACTCAGTGCTGTGTTTAAATGGAAGGGTGTATTTGCCCCAGTGAAGTTAATAAGCTATGATGTTCTTTTGTGACTTTAGAGGGGAAAATAATCATTTTTTCTGAACTGCTCAGGAGAGGACTGGACATTACAGAGCACATGATTTTGGAAAAATCGAGGACTGGGAGTATGCTGGGGTCACTCTACAATAGTGACCAAGGCTCATAGTGACCAGGAGTATGACTGGTGTGTTGCTGGCAGATTGCTGGGTTCAGAGTTGCTGGATCAGAGGTGCCGTTAAAGAGACACTCAGGGTGTGACCTGCATTCTTGCTGCGGACTGTGAACATCCCAGGCAGGGAATGACAGTAGCATAGCCTTTGAGACACCTCGGGATACAGGGCAAGTAGTGGCTCAACCCCTCACTGGTCTGGATTGCGCCCCAAACAACCCGACGCCCCATTTTACTAAGAAGGAAAATAGGGTCCAGGGATATGAGGTGACCTAATTCTAGTCACATAATGAGCCAATGGTACAGCCAAGAACACAAGAACCCTGGGGTCCAGTTGCCTGCTAAGGGAAATAGATCACCCTTTTTCCGTTAGTACAAATGGCTATAGACCTATGTTTCTGGTAACACTCCATGCACATGGCCTAACTCGTGACTCAAGGTGTTTGTATCATGGATCAATTCAATGGGTGGTTTTAAAATTGTTTAAATATCCAACCAAATAAATAACGTGACCTTCTGAATGTGGTTATTTACAGATTTCAAGAGAGGTTGGGAAACCAGGCATTTGAACGAAAAATGACTTTCTTGGTGTTCATCTTCTTGCTCTCCTTCCTCCAGGTGGAGTCTGCAAGATGTGAGTATCTGACCAAACAGTGACTAAGTTAAGAGTGAGAGAGACATGCCGATGTTTAACACAGTCAGTGTAGGGCTAATCTTATATTGTAGATATCAGTGAAGACAAAGTAATGACAAACTAGATGAATGTTCTTTATAGCCCTTGCTGATCTCTTGAAACCATTCAAATTAGAGGCAAGTCAGCGGATACATCAGTTTTCCTGGCTTTCCCATTCCTTCATCTTTATCTCTTTGGTGTGGTATTTGGTCTGAAATCTCCTGGGAACAAGAGCTGCATGATGCACTGCAGTTTTTGTCCATGGGGGCCTCACATAAACCTTTCTACAATTGTTTGGATTCCACACCCCGACTTTCATTTTGAGTTTGGGGTTCAAGTGGATCTAAAATTTCAATGTAAAGCTTAGCCAATCAATTTGCCTGGATTGGGCCCAAAATAATGCAATATCCATCATGTTTAAGATCAAATCAGCCCCAGGGATCTCTGCAAATTCAGGCCCCCTGGCCCCTCAAATGTTCTTGGACCTCAGTAAAACTGTGGGCAAAACCTGAGTTTTGGGTTTGCAATGAAACTAGCCAATGAAACCATCATTAAGGAAGAGTTGCCTAGCAATGACAGGGACCCACTGCTTTGCAAGATTTCAGATATATGCTGGTTTGAGCCAGGATGGAATAATCAGAGCAGTGACTATTTTCACAACTATTTAGTATTTCTGCCTATGAATGAAATCCAAGGTTGCAAGAACATTAAAAGAATATTAAAAAGCCAAGTGAACTAAAACAGTGAGGTTCATTTCAAGTTTAGCATGAAGGTTTGAACTGGTTCTTACTTCATCCAAAGCAGTTTAACCATCACAAGAAACTGCCACTCTATATTGCCACAGAAATTTCACAGCACTTTCCGAAACAAAGAGGGGTTTGTGGCTAAGGCACTAGACTGTCACACAGGAGATTAATTTTTGGCTCTGCCACAGATTCCTTGTGTGACCTTGGGCAAGTCATTTAATTTTTCTTGTGTCTGTCCCGACTATTTTGACTGAAAACTCTCTGGGGCCCTGATCTTCATTGGGGCCTGAAGGTGCTCGTATAATAATGACATGTCTTGGGGTGAATAACATGAAACACGTTTCCTCTTGCCAGTGTCAAGTTCAAACCCCATATTCGGGCCGAGGCAGGTGACCGGTTTGCAGGAAGGATCAGTTACTGTGAAATGCTTCTACCCTCGCACCAGTGTGAACCGCCATGACAGAAAGTACTGGTGCAAGGAATCAACAAGGGGTTGTAAGACCATCATTTCTTCCAATGGCTACACTGCTGCAGACTTTGCTGGAAGAGCGACCATCACAGACTTCCCAGAGCATGGCATCTTCACCATTGAGATCTCGAAGCTAGAGGACAAGGACACCAGCTTTTATAAGTGTGGCATCGGCCTCAATGATAAAGGACTTTCCTTCAGAGTCAAGCTGGATGTTTCCAAGGGTAGCTATAGCTTGGGGGCTTCTTTTATTATTTTTCTTTTGTAATAATTTTGTTTGGGGAAATCTATCCAATCGGCAATATCCGAGAGAGCAAGGTGATTGGTACCTGGAGTAATAACCAAGATCTCTGCATGTCTAGCACCCCCATCACTGTAACATAAAGGTACCATATAAAAAAGGAGATGTACTCTCATTCTGTTCAAGGCAGCCAAAATACTCCACCATTCCTTGATCCATCTACTCTCCTGAGTGGAAGGTACTAACTCAGCAAAAATAACGGTTGTCCGTAATTTACAACACCATGTGCGATCATGTGGTGGAGCATAGCATAGGACAGGACACAATAGTATGGTCTACTGTAGTATGGGAGAGTAAGCAGTGCCATGTGACATAGCGTAGAAGCATATGATACGGTGGACAGTAGCATGGTGGATTAAGATATCCCACAATGCAGCGCATATGGGGTGGCCTGGTACAAAATGATGCCGGGTTGAAAAGTGTATCAAGGGATGGTACAGTAGGGTATCCTATACTGGAGTAGGTTAGGGTACAGTCTGGGGTAGTACAGAGAAGTATAGAAGAGTATGATTACTGCTGTGCAATAGGGCATGGTATAGAAGAGTGTTGTAAACTGCTGTACAGACCGGGTTCTGGATACTCACTTGGACTATCATTCACACAGGTCCAAAAGTGCCGGAAGACGCCGATCTCTATTACGTTGAGCTGGGAGGTTCTGTGACCATCAACTGCGCGTTTGGCACGCAATATGAAAGTGAGAGGAAGTACATGTGCAGAATGGGGAAAACTGGCTGCTCTAATATCATCGACACCCATGGGAACATTAACGAAACCTACAAAGGGAGAGTTTTGCTGAGCTATCAGCTGACTCCTGGATCATTCAGCATCTATATGACCCAGATGAGGAAGGAAGATTCAGGTGTATATTTGTGTGGGGCTGGGACTTATGGAGCTAACGGAGAATCCAAGGAACTGAATGTGCATGTCTACCAAGGTGAGGAATGGGCAGGGTGAGTAGATTTCTGCCTTTCCAACAGTCTGAAGAGACTAAAATTTTATTTCCTAAGGGTCTGTGTTTCCCTTGAAAATCTCACTGACACTGTTAATTTTATCTAGAGAGAATAAGAATTGTACTTGTTATTCTTTTATGTTTTCATCTCTTTAGCTACCAACGGTGTCCTAGATGCATCGCAGACAAATAAGAAAAGTCCCTTTCCCAAAGACACTATGTTGCAATCTCAATTGTGTGTTGGCAGCAGGGCGGTTAAACTTGAGCCCTCATCAGAAAAGCTATCGCTTGATTTGAAGGAGTAACTTCACTAGTAGGCAGCAGTGATAGACTGTTATCCTGTCCGTAAACCAGCCTTTAGAGAAGATTATGATGGCACATGCAAAAGGCAAATTCTCTTTACAAAACTGGGATGAGCAAACCCCTGCTCGACCCATTTAATTGGCTTATCTTAAACATAGACTATAGAAGGAAAAACACTCAGACATTTTCCTGACCACTAGACTGCCTGCCTATACAATTTTTTAGAAATATTGGTCCAATATGAAGAGACGAACTACAGAATTTAGAAAAGGTTAGAGCCTGTCAGAGACATATAGTTTAGTCCCTTAGTCATCCCAGGATAGCCCTCTACAATCTATTCTCCAGTCTAGTTTAAATGTCTCCCATGATGGGGTTTCCACCACTTTCTTTGGGAGACTATTGCATATTACAATAGATCTCCCTTTGCATAATCTGCCTGCTGCAAATTAGCCTCATTGCTTCACTGTGGATTAGTTTCCAAAGCACATGTGCAAAGAGCAGATGCTATAGGCAATAAGACAAAGGTATTTCTATGCTCAGTTGGATGCACTAACAGTCTTGGGGCAGATCTACACTACCGCTTAAGTTGATCTAATTTATGATGCTCAGGGGTGTGAAAAAGTCCACCCCACCCACTCAGTGATGCAAGTTTTGCACTGTCCACACCAGCGGTATGTCGGGAGGAGACACTCTCTGGCCAACGTAGCTTATGCCTCTCACCAAGATGGAGTAATTACGCCGATGGGGGAGCGCGTCTTCCACCTTCACCTTTTCCAAACATCCGGGAATCCAAACACACCAAGATGCGTCGATGCAGAGCGTGTGTAGACTTGCCTTTAGTGGCTGCTCTTCCACTTGAAGTATGTGGGGCTCTTAGTGTTCCACTTGTGTTTGGATTCCCGGATGTTTGGAGAAGACATTGTTTGGCCTGACGCCATGCCACTTTGCCTAGGTTTCTCCACAGGTTCCAAGTGAAGGGGACACCAAAACATCACATGAACCATTCTTGTTCAACTTTAACCAACAAGGAAATGCCCATTCTAGTTGGTGTCCTTGCTGGCTCTCTTGACAGAATGACAGGTCTGTGGAGGACTGAACTACTCTCTGGCTTCTAGAGGGGGTCCCTCCCCAGTTCAAGATTGAGGCACAAGGGCCAGATGCAAAGTCCACAAAAGTGAGGGAAAAGACTCCCATTATTCCTCTCGAGGCTGACAGGAGTCAGTGTCTGAGGGAAATGTGAGCTCTCCTGGCCATGCTGTGACTGTTCTTTTCTGCAGTCACCGGCATTGTCAGTCTGTCTTCCATCCCCGCAATTAACTTGCCTTTAAAAAGTTTAAAAAGTTTAAAATATTTTTAAAAGAACAAACCCAACCAAACAGCCACGAGGCACACGCTGCAGGCACGTTAGAACAGCATGAATATGTGAGAGGAACCTAACAACACGTGTTCCATTTTGTATCACCAGAGACATCTGTCCCCCAGAGACGACATGTCATAAATGGAGTCATAGGAGGTTCAGTATCTGTCGAATGCAACTATGATCCACGAGGGAATTACACACTCAAGTACTGGTGCAAATGGAGGAAGAATGGGTGCACTCAGTTAATAACCAACCTTGCAAGTATGATAGATTCATATGAAGGAAGGATAGTCCTGCATGATAACCCAAAAAACGGAACATTCACAGTAATAATGAACCGGTTGACAGCAGCGGATGCAGGATACTACTGGTGTATGACAGATGGAGAAATGGAAAGGAAATCCACGAAGGAGCTGAGGATTATAGATGGTATGATGGTGCACATAGTGATTAGTGCCTCTACCAGCACAAGTGATACGGCACTTGATCTTTGTTCCTCCCAAAGCAGCATCAAAAAGCAGACCCTCATTTTCCTGAGAACTGTTTTCTATTTCTTAGCTTCATGATCATAATGGGTAAAGCTTGACATTTCAAGGTACAAATTAGAGCTGGTGAACATTTTTCAAAAAGTACAAGATTTCAAAAGAAACTTTTTTTTTTTTTGGATAATGAAAATGTTTTGCGAAGATTTCACTAATTTCCCACCAAACACTTTCACTAGTTTTCAAGCTTTTCTGACACAAATGCTATTTAAATGCCATATATATACTATAAAGTACATAGAGATATATGTATCCATACACATGTATAGTACATTTAACTGTTACGAAAGAAATATAAGGTGTGCTTAGCCTCATAGATATATTCTGTACCATGAAGTTACATAATTATACATTCTTATTAACACCTTGTTGATAACAGTACTTCTGCATATTAATTGTTCAAGTCATTAATATCAGCCTCATTATTTTGTTTCCCTTCTAACAGGGCAACCTGGTTTAACAGTACCAAAAGAGATTGATGCAGTCATTGGTACACGGGTCACTATACCATGCTCTTATCCATGCAAATATTATTCTCACCAGAAATATTGGTGCAAGTGGCGTAATACTGGCTGTGAAACTCTCATCTCCTCTGAGCAAAACCAAACCGGCCTGGTT
The DNA here is from genome assembly GCA_032164245.1 of Sternotherus odoratus. Taxonomy (NCBI): domain Eukaryota; kingdom Metazoa; phylum Chordata; order Testudines; family Kinosternidae; genus Sternotherus; species Sternotherus odoratus. Next base: position 7,782,513 of record JAVMKO010000022.1, read on the forward strand.
GTCAGCTGCGACAAGGAGAACAGGACACTCTACCTAACTTTTGACCAAGTAATACCGACAGACAAAGGGTGGTATTGGTGTGGAGTGAGCCATTCTGGTCACTATGGGGAAACCACGGTAGTGTACCTGACAGTAAACGGAGGTGAGCTTCAGGATTTATTGCAGGACAAAACAGGCCACATTCTCTCTGAAGCCACAATGCTCACCCATAATGGTGTCATTGTATTGAGAGGCACTATCTCGAACCAACCATCAAGTGGTGGCATTTCAGGACATCAGAATCTCTTCTGTGGTAGCCAGACAACACTTTCTGTTTCACTAAGAATCCCGCGGTATTCACAACATTTATCGCTGTAACTCTCATTCGCGCATTGGTTACAGCATTCTTCCATTTTCCAGTCACTGTAACTAGTCTTGAAAATAGAATGGAGTCTGCACCACTTTTACATTTCAGTCCCCTATTATTTATATTACAACAACAGCACTGAGAAGGCTTGGCCAAGACCAGGGTACACTCCCTTTCCCCCAAAGCTTACCGTTTACATAGAGAAGAGCACAGGGAACAAGAAAATAAGGACTATTGTACTATTTTATAGATGGGAAACTTGACTGCTCAACTCCATCTCAGTACATTTAAAATAAAGATAATTTTTTCTTGGGTCAAAGACTTGGAGGAAGTTGGGGGCAAACATAACCCTGTGGTGTTGGAAACCCAAACCCAATATCCTTGTGTTAATTAATGCATGAGAACCAGGAAGAGCAACAGACTAGAAATGAAAGGGAAGCAGTGTCCTTGCTGAGTGAAATGGCAAAAAGTAACGTGCAGTATAAATGGTGATAAGCATCTCAAATATTTGAGTCATATTCTAGAGCATACTAGTCACACGGGTAGGGATTAAAAACAGTATTTTTAATACATGGCTAGGAAGATTTTGTTATGAGGTCATTTGGTAAAAGCGACTCCTGTTTTAAAAAGTCACTTTGGAACCAAAGTCCCATTGAAAATCAATGGGAACATTTTGAAAAAGATGTAGGCACTTTTGAAAATTGTCTTCTTCATGAATCAAGTGCTGACAATATATATTGGGGTGTTTTTTCCCCCTCTCTCTTTCTCTGCTTTCATGCTGGATGCAAATGACCCACCACTCCCATCTACTACTGTTTGAAACTGAACATGCAGACCGTCCCGACGCAAAATCTGAAGATGCTGTTATTTCCAACACAGACACTGAAAATAATATTAATCCCCAAAACAGAGGTGTGGTCCCAGATGACAACTCTTCACCAAGGTCAGTCCCTTGAAGACTTTGTTCCAAAGTGGTTTGGAAAAGAGTAAGAATTCCCCTGCCCCATCCAACCTGTGTCCATTTTTACAACCAAACTTTTTTTTAAGAGTTCTCACGTATTCTCAATTCCACTGAGTACTAATTACAGTCAGAAACTATCCATTCATGTTTCCCAGCAAAATTTTGCTCATATCAAAATTTTGGACCAGCTTTGGGTAATCATCCAAACTGAGTGTTTATCCACTCTGAACTCCAATTTTTTTTACTTTTATCCATCATTTCTCAGAATGCCATTTGGCAAATACTCATTCTTCTAAGGCTTCTCTTGGTACAAAGGTTGCAACATGTTCTAGTAGCTAGAATGGCACACTAGCGTCGAGGAACCTGGGGTCCTATTCTTAGCTGCAATGCTCATTCCCTTTCAGATTGGGAGAAGCCAATTCACCCATCGGTGTCTCAACTACCCCATTCTGCAAAACGGGGATAAAGATATTTATCTGTCTCATTGGGATGTCGAGATGCTTTATTAATTGTTTATTGATAGCTCTGACATCTATAGATGACTAGCACTATGAATGCAATGATGATTTTGTTCTAAAAAAATCCCACTTGAATCTAAATTTTGAGCAGTTATCCATGATTTTGCCATTGTTAAGCATGTCTGTGTAAGCAACCGTGCACAAGCTTTCTATATAGATCTTCTAGGCTATGCTGGTTCAACTATGTTATACAGTCTTGTATAGGTCAATATAAAGTCACATGGATCACACGTGTGTATTGCTCAATTGCTCCCTTTCCAGCTCTCAGGAACACGACAGCTCTAAGGTGATTCTCTCAGTCCTGATCCCCATTGCTGTTGTGTGTCTGCTCCTTGCTACAGTCTTTGTGGTTGTTAAATTTAGGCTCCTGAAGCGCACAGGTGAGTCCTAACTTTCTTTCTTAGCCTCCCATGGAGCTTTGGGAATACTGTAGGTTTGGAGGTAGAGGGTGTGTCCTGACATGTACAACAGTCTCTGTACTGGTTTGGGCTACTCCTTTAAGCCTCCCCCTGTCAGAGCACTCATATAGGAATGGTGGGGAACAGCATCCCAGCCTTTTGCCCCAGAACAAAGCAACTCCATATAAAACATTGCTGGCAAAGGATAATATTTATGGCCTGGACTCGATAATTTGATTGTACTTCAGAGCACTTTACATCTAGCTGATTGAACCTCCCGCCATCCCATTTTACAGACCAGGAAACTGAGGCTGCAATGGGAGCTGTGTTCTCCTGGCATTAGAGCATCCACTCCCCCAGTCCTGTGATCAGATCTACAGCCTTCGCCCTCTAAAAATCAGGCAGTAGCAGAAAGCTCAAAGAACGCTTGCCCTCCTGAGACATCTAGCCTGGTTTCTATACCAAAGAGGTTCAGATAAATATCTGAGTGCTTCTAGCATCCGACTAACAGGTCATCAAGTGCTAATAGATGCGTGTGTGGCTGGGAAGGGAGGGGGCATAGCTACTAGTGAGGCATTTACCATGAATGTATAAAACAAAAAGGAGCTTATTGTATTAAATAATGTCGTGTGCGTATGTCTGCTCCCTGCCTTCCTTTCAACAGAATTGGTTTCAGTTGGAAGCTACAGAACAAACATCAGCATGTCCGAATTTGAGAATTCCAGAGATTATGGAGCAAAGGACAACGTGGGCATAAATGAGGCTCAGGAGACTCAGTTAGGAGGAATGGATGGTAAGTTCCATATTAACGTTGCCACCCGTAACGCATCTTGAGGTAAAGAAATGACTGGCCTAGGGGATAGTGCATATAAAGAGGATTCTGCATTGAGGCTGCTGGCTACAGAAAAGAGACCGGGATATTTTCTCCCTTTGTTGTGCAAAAGCAAAACTTTTAAAAAATGTATCTAGCAAGCCACTGCAAACTGGGTGGTCTCTACAATGGGCTAAATGTTCCACATCTAAAACAGATTCTCCCGGAAGTGCTTACAATATTAAATGCAAAGTAATGCACATTGGAAAAAATAATCTCAACTACACACACAAAACTACCAAAATTAGCTGCGGATACTCAAGAAAGATCTTGCAGATGTCATAGATCACTCTCTGAGAACATCTGCTCAATGTGCAGTGGCAGTCAAAAAAGGCCAATAATGCTAGGAACCATTACAAAAGGAATAGATAGTAAAAAAGAAAATATCCTAATGCCACTACGCAAATGCTTGGTACTCCCACATCTTGAACACTGTGGGCAGTTCTGCTCGAATAAGGATATGTTATTTACCCTTTCACATAACACCCTAGAATTAAGGGTCAATGAAATTAACAGCAGGGTGAAAACAAACCAAAAGAATAACTTATTCATGCAATACATAGTCAACCTGAGGAACCTGTTGACACGGGATGTGGTGAAGGCCAAAAGTATAATTAGGTTCAAAGAAGAATTAGATAAGTTCATGGAGACCAGGGTCATCAATGCTAAGAAGATGGTCAGGGAGGCAACCTCATGCTCCAAGAATCAGAAAGGTAGCCGTGTTAGTCTGGAATAGCAGAGGTAACAAAGTCCTGTGGCACCTTAAAGACTAACTATAAAGTTTTGAAGCATAAGCTTTCATGGGCTAATACCCACTTTGTCGGATGTTACCTCATGCTCCAAGTGTCCCTAAACCACCAACTGTGAGAAGCTGGGACTGGATGACAGAGTGCAACACTTGAAATTACCCTGTTCTGTTCATTCGCTATGAAACATCTGGCACCAGCCACTGTCAGAACAGGATACTGGGCTAGAAGATGGACCATTGGTCTGACCCCCTATAGACATTCTTAGATAAAAACACAAATAGGAATAATGGAGACTTGGTCTCCAGGTCTCTGATCTCAGCATCTTTCACAAGCACGACATTCACAAGAAATCATTAAAATCTCTTATCTTTTTGCTAGTTGGGGTTATTGCCTAAAGGTTCCAGTCCCTAGACCATCAAACTGAGTGTGTGGGCAATAGAGTCATGGGGGATGCTCATCGCTGGAAACAGGAAATAAAAACTTTTTTAAAGAAACATCAAAAGAGGTTTGTTCTACCCTAGAAATCTAGAGGCTTCCCTGCAGGGATGCCCAGAACGTAATGCAGATGCAGCACCGTTGGTTCATGGGAAAGGAGGTGTTGTGGCTGCATTGGCAAAAGCTTTACCGCGCTAGTGCGTCAGCCTGACATCCATCCCAGAGAAGACGTGATACCCTGAACACCAGCAGCAGTTTAGTACACGTAGGAGCTACTGAATACGTGGGGCTTGGCCCACGTATGATCTCCCAGGCCGAGTATCCTAACATCTGCTCTGCTTTTCAGAGTTTATAACTACCCCTGGCAATGCTGGAGGTGCTGAAGAACCACCGAAGGTGAAAAGGGTAAGAACAGCCGGAATATACAACCCAAGGTGCTGCATGCAGGCTAGTCTTTCTTTCAGGCGGCAGAGCTTCAGCAGCAAAAGTTCCTCTTTGCCCCTGTACTCCCTATCTATTAGTATTGAGAATTAATTAATTAGAATGAGCCATTAAGCATCACACCTCCAGTCTCTCCAGTGGAGTTCCTAACCGTTTACTGCACCTACATCATTAGAGCATAGAACACAACAGCAGTCACTTAGCTTTGATTCATGGTTTCAGATCAGCTGGAAATATTAGCCGGCGTTCTTGTTCTGGAAGCCCGAGTCTAGAAGAGGAGACTGATCAATCCCAAACTGCCAGATGTACTGACTCAATAGAAGCTGTGAGCCTGCCACAGAGATCCAACTGCTTTTGGGTTCTTCCCTGTTAAATAAGTACAGTAAAACCTCCATTTAACGGACGAATTCGGGCGAGGGGGTGTCCGTTAAATCAAAAAGTCCATTATTTAATAATAATAAAAAAAAAACCGAGCTGTCGGAGCAGCAGCCCGCCCGCCACAGGGTCGGGGCGGCAGCTCCGCAGCCCGCCCGCTGCCGGGACCCGGGTCCCGGCTGCCGGGAGCAGTCAGCCAGCCCGCCTGGGTCCCGGCTGCTGGGACTCGGGCTTCCTTTACAACAGGCAAATCTAATGCCAGTTTCAACAGAACTAACACAGGGATGCAATGAAGGGCACATTACAAAGAATTCCAGATTTCCAAAACTTCAGACACTTCTCTGAAGTTGATCCAAAGGACCTGATCCTCTTGAGTAGGCAACAATAGGACAAAAGGATTCTCTCAGTGGTAGCTATGTTGGGTACCTTGTTCACATTGGATACGCTAGTCTCGTTACACACTGGCTCTTCCTGGCACCCTCCCTGTCTGCTACCTCCTTGGTTCTTCCAGGGAAGTCTGAATAACGTGATTCCTCTCCTTCTATCAGGGTTCCAAGGAGGAGGCTGATATGGCTTACTCCACATTCCTGCTTCAAGCGAACAAAGTAGCCCAGACAGAGGCTTAGCGAGATCCTCGACTGTCCCAGTACAATTGCTTCTGAAGATGGTACGAGCAAAAAGCAACAATGATTGAAACAGATCCTGTGTTCTGAATCAGTGAACAACAGATCTGCAAGTTGCAGCAAAATAATGCTTGACAGTAAGAAATAGCGCATCTAGATCTTTCAGAGCCTCAAAGATTTTTAATGAGGTTCCGAGTGGTGATATAAGAAGAATCTTCTGGTCAAAAATAAATTGCCTTGGGGAAGTTGAACCCTCAGAAGTTTGATGTTTTTAATGTTTTTTTAAAGCACAGGATCTCATTTCAAGCAGATCAGAGGTGAGATATCAATAAAGCTCTAATGCCTTTGGTTTCCTGCCGGCTGAGCTCACACCTTTGGAGTTCGCCGAGTCCCAAGGATGGCAGTGACCTAAGGGTGCATTTAAGATTTGCATCTAGTTTGATTTTAAAGCACCAGGAAATATTTTAGAACAACGTGAATCTCTCTTTTGATACCGGTGAGCTTTTTAAATCTGTAAGGCAGTACCTGTCAAGTAGCCTGAAATTGTTTTTTCCTTCACAATCAATAAAGAATATGATTGTATTTTAGTCAATCAGCTATTCTGTTCAATTTCTGATACCACCTGGACTGAACGCCATGGGGAGAGGCACATTTTTGCAAGGGACCAGCCAGGGATAAAAATACACTTGGGATTTGGGGTTAGTTTTTGTCACTCAAAACCAGAAACCTGTGGAGATACCAGGTACATTTGTACCATACTGTAACATATATATTAGGACTAGAGTTTCTCCTGTGCTGGGATCTGCCTATTAGAGTGGAGTAAGGATGAGAGTTGTCTGGGAGCCAGTCAAGGTCTTAGTGTACAACATCACGGGGGGATTAGAAAGATTGGCATCTAACTCTGATCGCTTGCTGGCCTGTCTTCTAGGTGCCAAAAACACACAGACTAACCCATCCTATCCCCCTCCCAGGGGCTGTGCTAACACAACTCAGAACCAGCTGGCTATGGTCCCCAAGCAACTGTACACCAGCTGAGAATCAGTAGAGCACAACTGTGCTCAGCTACCCATCCTCTCCTCTCCCCAGCACTTCCCTGACACCAGGGATGGGTGATTACTGGCACAGGAAATGGAGGTGCCTGACTTTTCATCAAGGGGATTCTCATCTGGCCTGATTTTGGCTTCTTTATGCTCCTTGTACAGTGCAAAGGAGCTGGTTGGAGGAAGAAAATCTGCCCCAGATTATCTCTTGCCATCCTGACTTCTAGGTGCCAGGATTCCCCCTGGTTGGGCCTTCCTGTCTCCCTTCTGAGATCATCAGGGTAACAGGCCACCAGCACTGCCAGGTGAACTCAAGTGGCTGTCTCAGATATGGAGACGGGCTACAGCAGAGGGAACAAACAGCTGCACACCCACTATCAATAGAATCCTTCATCCAGAGAACCCAAAGATCTGGTTAGGATCTTGAGGTAGGGACACTGACCTTCCTCATTTCATAGCATTTGGTACAGAAAACGCACCTGGCCAGCCAGCAACCTCTTGACACAGGCTCCCGTCACATCTCAGTGAAGGGCGTCTGGGGCAGCAGCAAGTTTAGGGCAAAAAGAGTTGTGCTTGAGACCTTTTGAATGATTTCACACTCACTGCAGCGTCTAGGGCCCGGAGTGCTGATTCCTGGGCTGCTTCCGACACTTGGAAAAGCCGCTGGAGAAACTAATAAAAAATAGCACAACGCACAAACACATGTGAGTCCTTTGATTAGTGCCAGATCTTTGTATATCTGTAACCAACCTGTTTCCTTGCTGCCTTATTTGTGAACTATTAAAAGTTTTACACATTAACTATTATTTCAGGGACCACAGTCATGGGTCAGATCCCCCAAAGAGCTTACGGTCGGAGTATAAGAGGAGAGAGAAGAGGTGGAGACACCCAGGGGAATTAAGTCACAAGACAAAACTGGTCAGCATGAAAAGCAGGTGGTCTCAGCAAATCAGCTGCCTATGCACTGTCATTACACAGAGCAGTGAATAAACACACTAGATAGGGTCTTTGCCATAACAAGGTTCCAAACATAGACAAATACAAAACATGGGATGATGGTTCACACATGAGAAGGTACAAGGGAAAATGTTGGAAAGTTTCACAGAGGGTTTTAAGAAGGCGGGTGCTTGACACATGGAAAGTGGGAGGCGGTTTCAGGGGGAAGAGGCATGACACAGAGTGGGAGAAAAAGAGGAAGTGAAGAGTTTTAAATCCCACTCAGAAGTTTAGAACATGGATCTGATCCAAGGCCCATTGGCAGTCTTTCCAATGACTTCGATGGGCTTTGATTCAGACCTGTTGGGTCTGACTCTCCTCTCAGTAACACCAGTGTAAACAAGGGGACACCGCTGCCCTGAAGTCAGTGGTATTGCCATGATGTGAAACTGGTGTAAACAGGAAGAAAACCAGGCCGAGTCTTCACGTTCAAGAAAGTGTTCTGCCGAGTTCTCGGTTCCACGGGGTTCCATGACGACACCCGCGGTGAGGCAGTGTTATTTCCTGACCTCGCCGTCCGCCTGCTTCAAAGAAAGCCATTGTGGTTTGTCATCAGAGCTGGGAGGAAGCACAAGAGGGAGCGTTGCTCGGCTACTAGGAGGAGACGATGCTGACAAAAACACTGCAGCTAGTAAAAGGGGCAAACCCTGCCTCACACCACCTGCTCGGAGATGCATGAACGCTTCCTGTATTACTGTACCACGCACTAGAAGCAAAAATAGGCTGGTTGGTTTTTTTAAAAGTAGCACTGACTGGGTTCTCACAACCTAAAAAAAAAAGGATATAAATACATACTGGTAAAAGGAAGGGTGTGCGAGCTATGGCCCACTCATGTATCACCCCATTAATTCCTTCAGTGAAAGCACTAAGCGGAGGTCAGAGATGCGACCTGTCTTTATTTTAATAATGGGCTGCTGAAAGGTACCAGGCGGACAGCCCTGGAGACTAGGAACCATGGAAGAGCTCCAAGGACAGCAGGAAGGCGAGGCTGCCTCCCTCCGCAACCCCTATGTGCCTCAGCCCGAAGGACCGGGGGGGGGGGGGAGGAACAGAGAGTTTGCTCTCTATCCAGGTTCCTTCTCTTTGTTTTTTCACCCTCCCTCACTCTCTTCTCCAGCTGCACTCATTGTTTTTTCCCCCACCAGAGTGTCTCTCTCACTTACACTTTCCCACACTCTTGCTCAAGCAGAACACGAAAGCCACACCTCCAAGGTCAGCCTGGACTCTGGGACTCCGGCTGTTCAAGTAGGGTTGAAATAAGCTCATGCCACATTGGGTTATGCTAAGCATAATGGGCCTGACTCTAGAGGTATGTCTCCACGGCAGAGGGGTCACTGTAGCACGTGTAGACATACCCAGACTAGCTCTCCAGCGATAGTAGACTCTCAATTATCCAGGATGATAAGGAAAAAAATAATTCTGGTTAATAAAATCCTGGATAATCACCATCCACAGGAAATATGGAGTGTGGGGGTTCATTCACCAGCCATCCTGCGCTGGGGGGAGGGGGTGTTGGTTCACTGGCTGCCCTTCACCCTGGTAGGGTTTTTTTGTGTGTGCGCTTGGGACGACAGCAAAGCCAGAGCCGGACCTGCGAGTTGCGCATATTTTTTTTTGACATCCTGGTTAATCCACATCCTGGATAATCGAGAGTCTACTGTATCTCCAAAAACGATAGCAGTGAAGCCACGGCAGCACAGGGCGCAGCTTGGACTAGCCCCTCAAATACATATCCCGAGTCCTGGATGGGCTTTTGCTCCCCATTCTGCCACCCTTGCTTTTGTGGGGGTTACTGAAGCTAGCCAGGTTAAAGCTAGCTCAGGTATGTCTACACATGCTGCAGCTTCCTTTGACTCAGAGTGCCTTTGTGTGCATTAGCTTAACTTTGGGCATGCTGAGGGCACTGTTAGCGAGCAGGCCGGAGCATCCACACAGAGTTAGCACTGAGTAGCTCCTGAACACTATCTAGTGCATGGCAGCTACTCTGGGCTTTTCTCCCCGTGTAGACAACCCCAGGGGGGTTTAAAGGAAGGTTTAAGCTGCATTGGTCATAGGACTGATGATCAGATGACGTACGTTAAGTGGAACAAGAGCTGCTTGTTTGGGTTGGTTTCTACTTTGCAGCTCCTGTGTTTTTAACTGTATGTCTAAAGCACCCAGAGCTTTGGTTGGTGGGGGGCGGGGTGCCCTTTGGTTCACATAAGACAGAAATCTAAATAAAGAAAATAATTCAGGCCAGGTGCAACCTCACAACAGGGTTACGCCTGGGATGAATTTGGTCCAACATGTTTTGAAGCCTCCTATAAAACTTCCTTTATGGTTTGCATACCATTTGTAGAGCGAGAAAGGATCAGATACAGAACCTCAAGCATAGCGAGTCCTTTTTGTTGCTTTACTCCTTTCTGTTACTGGAAATACGTGACACGGGAAGCAAGCAGCCATCACGGAGTGTGCTCTAACTCCTGTTTCACCAAGGGAGAAGATGGAGTTCATCAGTATGCTACTTTTCTTGCTGCAAGGTAAGAGCTGTATAGATTAAAAAAGTGTGTCAGGGAGTCCAAATGGAGATAGCCGGTAAGAACAAAGAAGATGTTTGAGCTTTGTTTTTAGTCTTAGGGCATCTACAGTTAAACAGTTTACTGGGCCTGTTTGCTTTTATCATAAATTGCAGAGGATTTTCACCCTCCAAGAATGTTCAATGTGATTTTTAACACTTTGTATTTGGGGTGGGGGTGGGGGCAGGGAGAGAATTAAGGATGCTGGCAGGTGGGTAAGCCTGAAATGTCGGGAATTGTTCGATGCTGGACCATTAAAAATATTTGTGTAGCTTTCCAAGAACACAGAACAGCTTGGGATGCTTTAATTTTGTAGAACAAAGGAACATTTTCACTTCAGAGATGTTCATTATGTGAGCCTTGTTTCTAATGCAGAGTGATTTACAAACCTAAGTGAATTAATTGGGCACACAACGTTAACTCAGTGTGAGCTACACTGGGATACTGGACACCTAAAAGATTTTAAATGAACTCATGTTTGCAAATTGGACCCAGGGTGTTAGAGATATAGGGGTGAAATCCTGAATCCATTGAAGTCAGTGAGTTTTGGTATTGACTTCAAAGGAGCCAGGACTTCATCCATAGGGTCAAGTCCAGCCAGCCCTCCTTTACTCAAGCAAAACTCATATTGCAATCAAGTTTTCTCTCATACTGCATCAGAGATGGCTGGATTTTGTGCATAATCATACGCACACCTAGTGCATGTTGTTTTGTGGTTAGCCAGCCATTAGCTTCCTCCCTGTAGTCATGCATGGCATTTTTACCAAGCTAGGCTCAGGAAAACAGATCACAGCCAGGGATTACTGCACATATAGCTCGATGGGGAACCATGCTCATATCCAGATGTTCTACTTTATTGAATTATTGATTGATTTATAAACTGTGCCCTCCCTTACTTAGCTCAGGGCACGTGAATGACATGCAATAAAAACCTGGAGCCTGATCTTCCCTCCGCTTTCATGCACTTCAGTTAGAGTTGTTGGAACGTTGTGCTCCAGAAAATCAGCCTGTACTCCCAAAAAGCCAACAGAAAAGGGCATTCCCAAAACCAGACAACAGTTCCCGCCCATTCAGATCCACCCTCCCTCAGGCAAATGTCTAGCAGAGGGACACGACGTTATATGCTGACTGTTGACAGACCTGGGCACTGTTACACTAGAGGGGGATTGAATTCCAGAGCCGGGAACCTTCATGTTTAAATACTAGGAGAATTCAAACAAATGCCCTAGTGGAACTCAGATGCTGCAGTGACAAACAGGGTGGAAGGATCAGGACCCTAGCCATTCAGAGACATAGTGGTGATCAAGCGGATGCTGTGAACCGCGGGCACCGGGAGCCATAGGCAACCGTGCCCATGGATGGTCAATGTAAACAAACTGTCTCGCGGTCCACCAGTGGATTACCCTGACGGGCCGCAGGTTGCCCACCACTGTTGTGGAGGTTTTTAAGAACAGCCGTTAGACAAACAGCTGTCAGGAATGGTCTGGTTATTTTGTAGTCCTGCCTTGAGTGCAGGGGATCGGACTAGCTGACCCCTTCCGGTCCTACACATCGATGATTCTATAAAGAGCCCTAAGGCCTCGTCTTCACTCATATTTCACCTTGTGAGAGTTATCACATGGTCAGAACCCACCTTTTTGCCTAGTGAAGACAGGGCCATGGTGTGACGCCCCTTTAGCATAAATGCAACTCAGGACCTGTGACTTCTTTTCTCTGTGTCATCAGTTTCAAGTGCAGCAAGACGACGCATTCAAGTGACTGGTGAGGTTGGAGGATCCATCACCATAATGTGCCCAGCGACGGAAACTTCCTGGCGAAAATTCTGGTGCAGGGAGCTCAAGTCAGGGACCTGTGTCACCGTCGTCTCCACCTCTCCGTACACCCATGAGAATTACAGGAATAGAATAGCCGTCACCGAGAGGCCTCGGGAAGGAGTATTTCAAATTACAATCACGAGGCTGGAAGAGGAGGATGCTGGGCTGTATACGTGTGGGACAGGAAATCAAAATGACAGAGGCAGTGGAAGGACCCTCCAAATGGAGCTGAAGGTTTCTAATGGTACGGGATCACCCTGTGCAATCTCTCTCTGCAGTGCAGGGGTACCATGTCACTGGTGCTACAGTATCACTCTGATGGTATGGTGTCACTGCTAATCCAATATCACTCTGTACAGTATCACTGCCGACAGTGCCACTGAGGCTATGTGATCACTCTGTACAGGATCCTTCTGGTTGTACAGTCATTGGTGATGCACTGCCACATTAGGCAGTACCTCGTCTAGCTTCAGTAACGAAAATTGGCTCCTGACATTTTAGCATGTGCGCTAGGAACACATCTGGTTCTGTTCCATGCAGGGAATGCGCCACCCAGAATGGGCATGTTGTCTGCTGAACCCCTGAGACGTGACAGACCTATTGTGGTACCAGCAGAGTCTGGCAACAAAGGCACTGACACTGAAGGTGAGGTTTGCTGCATCCCTCTCTATAGCCGCATGGGAGGCGAGGGAAGGGAATTGGCACTAACTGGTCCCCATCTCTCCCTTAGGGAAGGGGAAGTCTCTCAAGTCCACACGAATGGGGTGATGCATGGGGGAATCATATGCCACAGCTGCCTGGGCTGTTTGGTAGCTTTCAGGGCACCTTTCACCAGCACTGGATTCACTACTATATAATTATCAATCTAATCTAGGAATTTCTCTCTCCCAGCCAGGCTCCAGCCGATTATATTATGAATTAGTAATGAATGAATAAATAATAATTAATTATTAATTATTATTATTATATGAGAGTAGAATCATGTCCACCACGTTCTAGACTCTAGATTTTTACAATGTCTATTTATCATGGATCATCAGTAATAACCTTCAAAGATAGTGACTGGCTCTAGTCTTACCATTAGCATCTTTGGTCCCCAAGGCCAAACAAAGGCTAAATCCTAACCTCAGTTATGCCCAACCTTCAGAATACAGTACGAGGAAAAGAGAGCAGAATATTGCTCAAGCACTTTACAGTTTAAAAAAGAAAAAGCCCATGCCAAATCTGGGTGTCACTCAGATTGGTGTAAATCCACATAACTCCACTTAAGTCAATGGAGTGTCTCCAGATTATACAGGTGTAAGATCAGAATTTATCCCTCGCATTCATCCCTAGTTTTGACTTGCTTGCGTTATTGGAAAAGATACACATGGTCAAGAATGGGAAACGTAGTAACCATTCATTTTAACACGCTTTCCCCAGGAGTCTCACAACCACAGATACCTAATGGAGCATGGGCAAAATATACCTCCTATGCTGTGCCTGGCATCAAATTCCCAGAAAATATGATAATCATGCCTACAGACGTCATTGGCAGCACTGTTACCTATGCAACAACTGGAAGCATAAAGGGGATTCCAAAGGATTCCAGGACAATCGGCAATGCACATCCCGGGCATAAAAAGCAGTGAGTGCCACAAACTTTCCCCCTCAGTGATTTTTCAGCATGAACTCTCCCCTAGATCATTTCATTTCCTCTCAAGCTTACAAATATTGCCGGGTCAATCAAGCTGGTTGTGGGAGGAGTGGATCTGCATGTCAGAACTGGCACTGAAACCACTTCCCCCTTTGACTCAATATTTTCCAGCCTGTTGAGAAGCAATTATGGGAGTGATGTCTTTCAAATCCTGATACCTGTTCTCCTGATAATGCTGCTGCTTGTGGCTTCTATGATAATTGTTAGAAAACAGCTACGAGGGAAGAAAGGTAAGAGAAAGGTCATATACTTCTTATACCAGTCTGTGGTATCTGCCACTCTGTGGTAAAAATAAAGGACAAGACAGTTACCACAGTTGAAGAACTATAATTTCTCTTTGAAAAAGACTGATTTCTGCTTTGGATAAATTCACATACGGTAATTCCTTGCCTCTTACAGAAAGTAATGTTTTTATTTTTCACTATGAAAACATTGTGAAAACACTATGAAAGCACAACTGTAACCTGGATCAAATCCACGAATACTCGTGAAAATAGCTGGTGTTTGCACAGATATTTTATTCTAATCTAGTTGTACCATACCCATCACACTTGCACCTATCACACCAAGGGAAAAATTACCAGTCAGCTGGCTTCATTTCTAGGGGAAGAAACCAAACAGCTAGATAGGCAACAAAACAGTTTCAGATGAAACATAAGACCTACATTGGTAACAAAGTCCTGTGGCACCTTAAAGACTAACTATAAAGTTTTGAAGCATGAGCTTTCGTGGGCTAATACCCACTTCGTCGGATGCAAGCAGTGAGCCCACGAAAGCTCATGCTTCAAAACTTTATAGTTAGTCTTTAAGGTGCCACAGGACTTTGTTACCTCTGCTATTCCAGACTAACACGGCTACCTCTCTGATTCAAGACCTACATTGTGAACATCCATATCTGATGATTGTGTTAGTTGCCACATCCTGGCCAAGTTTCAATTTGACTAATTACATTCTACCTGCATAAAATTGCCCTATAGTTTCCATTCACGTTTTTTCATTTACTTAACCTACTTCATTTGCTCACCTGCCTTCCATCCTAGAGGGGGCTTCAGTGAAAACAGTGTAAACAACTTGTCATCCATTTGGTAAAGTCTGGTGAACAGAATATTTGCCTTTAAGTTACTGTAGAAGCACCATTATTATAACTGCTTTCAAGTCTGATTTACAGAGCTGCCAACATGACACACTTCCACTAGTGGGAGGTGAATACACTCTGCACTCTCAAAATCCAGACATTAGTTTATTTCAGGGGGGACTATAACAAATCATGAACGCTAAAGGTATTTAGCCTGTAAATCTGCTGACTGCCGTTGGTTTATTTGCATTACAATCTACGTTTGGATGTTTTGGAGAAGCAGCTTCCAGTGAAACCTACGGAATAAATCTGAGGCTGAGTGCGCTTGAACATGGCCCAGGGCACATTCCAATGGAAAATATCTACAGCGTGTTACCTCACAGGCTCGAGGGAGCAGACAGGAACAGTAAGTTCCCCCACAACTATTCAATCTCTCATTAATTGTTCTCCACCTATGGTCTTGCCAATCTACAGCAGATGCTCACTAATGTCAGAGGGCAAGATTCTACTCTCATTTACAACAGTATGATGTCAGCATAAACCCACTGATATCCCTTGAGTTATTTTGGAGTTTTACCACTGCAACTATTCTATTCTATGCAGTTCTCATACTGGGCTAATGCATTTGAGTGCCTCCCAGTAGTGCATTAAACATCATGACCAACATGTGTTGCCTGTTTGTTCTGTCACCCTCTCCCCAGAGGACAAGCATATGCAGTGCAGTGTCCTGTTTTGGTAGGGTTTTACGTTTATAATTTGTTGTTTGTTTTTAAATATACATGCTGCTGTGAATTATGTTAGCCAAAGCAAGGTCAAAGAAAGACACTTTGCGCTTGGAGTGAAAAGTGATGAGGTTTGTGATGGCTCTTAGCTCCTGGAGGAGTTTATTCCGGTCCCCAAGAAAGATCTGTCTCCCACACAGCCCGGCTTTACCCTCATCATGCTGAAAGCAGCATTGGCCTCATTGTCTAATGTTACTCATGTTACCTGCACCACTGACTGATGAGCGTGTGGGCTGAGAGCTTTCAGGATATGGTTACGGAACTGTCCTCAGACTGCCCCTGACAATCCCATTCCCTTTGACTTACGCAACACGCACCTCCGTTGTGCTAGTAATGCACTTGGCTGCCGGGCGAGATGCTCCCATGTTCAGCATGAGCCTTGTGAATCCTGTCTTGCTCCTTCCCTTCCCTTTGTTTCGGGGGGGGGGGGGGGTGAGGGGGAAGGGATTTACAAAAACTGCTGATGCAAAGTTGCGCAGCAGGACAAACAAGCATCAGGGCAGTGCTAAGGCAACGGAAAGTGGCAAATCTAGCGATACCAGTGTGTTTATACAGACCGCAGGAACAACCAGATCCAGCAGTTCTCAAACTGTGGGTCGGGACCCTGTTGTAATGGGGTCACCAGGGCAGATGTTAGACTTCCTGGGACCCGGGGATGAAGCCAAAGCCAAAACCTGAGCCCCACCGTCCAGGACCAAAGCCTGAGTGCTTCAGCACTGGGTGACAGGGTTCAGGTTACAGGCTCCCACCCTGCCTGCTGAAGCCTTTGGGTTTTGCCCACCACCCTGGAGGCTTGGGTGCTGCCCCCCCTTCATTTGGGGGCAGTGGGGCTTGGGCCTTGTGCCCCCCCCCCCACCTGGGGTGGCAGGGCTCAGGCTGGCTCAGGCTTTGGTCCCCCCTTCTGGGGTCATATTGTAATTTTTGTTGTCAGAAGGGGGTCACGGTGCAAGGAAGTTTGATACCGCCCGAGACAGGGTATAAAGGGCTAGATCCCATACCCAGCTTACCCATGCAGTGTAACCGCACAGACCACGAGGACCCGGGATCCGCCTCCGCAACAGACTCAAACCCAAATGGGGTAACCCTGGGAAATGAAGCCCAGTCTCCTGCAGGTTAGGACAGAGCATTAACCAGTAGGCTGCTGCAGCCCAGGATATTGATCTTAAATTAATTTGGGGAGGGGGACACGTATACACAGTTAGCTAGCGATACACATGCTAATAAACCCAGACCCAGACTGACTTCCACTCATTTCATATGATCTAATCACCTCCCTAGGCAAAGCCCTATGCAAACAGATACGCCTTGCATCAGGCTCTGAAGAGAAGCAAACTCAGGCACTGTCTGATGAACAGAGGGAATAAATTCCAAGACCCACCACTGAGAATTTCAGATCTGGGGGCTGATAGTAAAAGCACCCCAGCTAATGTGACCTGCTAGGTAGGCAAACCGTCTTCACAGATCAATTACAGCAGTTGGAAACACACAGGAAGCCAGCAAAGTCTTTGCTAAGCTGGGCTAATGTGTTCCAAGAGGCATGCTACTATGGAACTGGGCAGACTTGCCCTGTACCAGCCATGGCTTCCGTGCACAGGCTAGAGATATGTGAGCAAGAGACCATCCAGGGCCGGCCTTAGGGAAAATGGCTCCCTGGTCAAACTTGTATTTTGGTGCCCCACTGCCTCCTTTCATACATTGCTCCACGCTCCCTTCTGCAGCTTTGCACCCCACGCCTGCCTCATGCCTTGCTTCTTGACCACGGCATTCCCCTGCCCCCAGCACTCAGCCCCGAGACCATCAAATACTGGAAACATTCCTGATGTGGCCCTAATGCAACAGCAAGCTAGACGAGACAACCTTGTGCCGACGGCCCAAACTATAAACCTTGGGTGTCCATGCTGATTGAAAGAGCTTCGGGGGGGGGGGGGGGGAGGGGAGGAGGGGAAATAGAGTGAAATGTGTTAGCAGTCAGGTTGGACTCCCAACTCTGAGCCATTATAGCAAGTTGCTGCTTCCTACATGGTGGCTCTGTTCAGCAGGACTATAGCACTGAGCCTCAGACTTGAGCCAAGAACTAGCCCACAAGGACTTGGAGCTGTGGGGTGCTCAGAAATCCAGCTCTTTGGCAGCTGCTCCTAGATCAACAAGCCATTTCCCATGACTGCCCCCCCCCCCAAATAATGTGGACACTGTAGAAGGTTTATAAATAGATGAGGAGTCTATTTAAAGGCCTCTCGCTCTCTCTACCACTCCCTCTCCTCTCATTGCAGTAGGAATTTCTCTCTGAAGTATAATTAGGCTGATAGAGTCATCCACAATTACCTGAGCCTTCAGGTCCAGCTGCCTGATGATCTCCAGGTGTTTTGGCCTCTGATCAAAGCCATCCCCTTGTCTGAAGCTTTTCCAACCCCCGCATGCAGCAGTTTCTGCATTGCATCACCCACACTGTTCCTTTAGGTGAGAGGGATGTTTCATCACACCACTCAGAAACCACAGAGATGTCAGGAACCTGGCAACCCTTTCCACACATAGAATAGGTTGGAAAGAAAGCCACTGCAGCTGTTATTCCAGTCCATCCCGGGAGACAGCTTAGAGCTACAGGTGTTGCCATGCATTATGGGACTTTGCATGGTGAATCAGACAGCAAAGCCACAGGGAACAGAGTCCTGGCTTAATCAAGCTCTGGATTTGACCCCAGATCTTCTATTAACTGGGAGTCAACTTAACAAACCATTCACTGGGCTAAAAATACAACTCATCTGACTGTGTCCAGCCCCTTGTTAGCCAAAGTGTATACTACATTTTTCATACTTTGGGGCCCAAATCCATCCCTCAAGTAACTCAATTGAAGGCACTAATGCTAAATTAACAATAAATTGAAAAAGTTGGGTTAATTTTAGTCCCCCACACTTCTCCCTTTAGTTTTCATGTCCTCTCCTGCCTCTGCACTGATTCCAGATGGAAACAGAAATGGAAGAGCTGAAATTCTTGAGCATGAGATTCTGGTCAGATTTCTAGCCCTGATTTTCAGCTCCAAAAAGTTTGGACACTTTTCCAAATGGAACCTGCAAACTTTTCAGGGTTCACCCAACAGTACATGCAACTTAAATCCACATCTATTAAACCCACCTTTTAACATTGCTGTCAAGATTACATCCACCTGCAGTAGACAATTAACTCCTGAGAATGGCTTCTGAGGGTACGTCTGCCTAATAAAGAGGATAAACATTAACACTGTGCATTCAGATATCCAAGACCCAGGGATTTATAAAAACCAGTTACATAACACTCCCCTCTGGGTGCATGTTATTAGCCCATTTGTTTCAGCTGGAGAAAGTGGAGCACAGAGAGGCAGAATGATTTGCCCAAGCTCACCCAGAGATCAATGGCAGCCATCAGACTAGAAGGTAGGAGTGAAATTTGGTGCTGTGCCTCTACAAAGCACAGCACAGAACTAACAGACTGGAAGGAAGTGGGTCTAAGGGAGCTTCTGGCAGCTTGAGTACCTTCCTAGCTCTGAGGGCTGGAGAGGCCTGTCTAGGTTACAGCAACCTCCCTGGGCTGTCCTCTGGGCTGCAGCATGGTCCCAAATCTCCCACTGCAACAGCCCTCAGCCTGTCTCCTACAATAGGGCTTATGATGGGGTCCTCAGAAGGCAGCCATCCTGTGTTCTGCCTGTCCTGGGGCAAACATCATTTCTATGGGTGTCAAAGCTTTTAGAACTGCTTTCCATTGCTCTGGCTTTTATACCTGGCGTGAAGGGGCCGGAGAGACAGGTAGGCTCTAATTCCAGAGTTTTTGTTCCAGGCTCTAACCACCACATACATTCTCTCTCCTTGAGTTGCTAGGGTGACTGTATTTCAGGCCCATGGAGAGGGAGAAAGAGACAAAATCACTTTCTTGCCTTTATTACTATAAATTATCCATTCGTAATTGCAGCTGCGCCTTCTCCTCACCAGCCATCCAGGTGCAACCAGCCCCACCTATCTAAGCCTTAACAAAAGCTCATCTCTTAGCAGTAACAGAGGAGAAGACAGGTTCTTGCTCATACCTTCTTCCTCTCTAGAGGAGGACTATTTCCAGTGTCCTCTTCTAGAGAACAGTTCACTAGTCATCAACGACAACAACAAAAGAGAGAGAACTTTGGCATGATATATGGCTTCCCAATGGTGAGTTCAGCTTATGCAATCAATTGTAACACTAGGAAGTAACTTACAAGATGTGTGACTTAATGGACAGTTTATTTTTGTCTGACAGGTTTCACCTTTATAATGCTGCCATTTCTCAGGACACTAGTCAGAGCACTGTCTGAATGGGTATAAATAGTAGTGATAATAATACTTAGCCTTTACATAGGCCTGTTCAGCTGTAGATATCAATACACTTGACAAAGGTACTCAATAGGGAAACTGAGGCATGGAGCTGTGTCATGGACATTAGGAATATCTTGGTTATATACCCCGGCTCAGGATGTATACTGACTAGGACAGGGTACATTTTTAAAGAATTTTTTAGTCTTGTTTAAGTATCCTCAATGATAAGACTAAATAAGATGAGGAAGACTTTGTAGCACCTTAGAGACTAACCAGTTTATTTCAGCATAAGCTTCCCTGGGCTATAGCTCACTTCATTGGATGCATAGAATGGAACAGAAGTAAGATGCATTTATACTCACAGAAAGAAAAAAAAGCTTGTACATTAGCATACCCATTCTAAGAGGCTGTTTAATTTGGATGGGCCATTATCAGCAGGAGAAAAAAAATACCTTTTGAAATGGATTTCTGTGTCTAGCAGGAGATAACACCTATTGAAGGTAAATTAACTCGGGAAATGCAATCAATTAGTGTAATGAGAGAACCATTCGCAAGTCCTATTTAGCCCTTAGTTTATTGTGTCCAATTTGAAAATTAATTCCAGTTCCTCAGTTTCTCGTTGGAGTCTGTTTTGGAAGTTTTTCTGTTTCAAAACTGACACCATCAAGTCTTTAATGGAATGGCCAGGAAGACTGAAGTGATCTCCTACTGGTTTTTGAATGTTATGATTCCTGATGTCAGATTTGTGTCTATTTATTCTTTAGAGATAAGACTGTTATCTTTTCTTAGGCTATTCCACTGCCTAATAGATCTCACAGTGAGGCTATTTTCCTAATAACCACACTGTTTCTCTTTTTAAATGTTGTCCTCATCTTCTAGCCCCTTGGAATGCCTGAAATAGGGGCCGCAAGCGGTAAACTATTAAATAGCAAAGCTAGACAATTGTAATAAAATAATGAACTCAATTAATATAACTGCCCTATAAATATCGGAGTGATACATTAGCTCTGACAGCCATAGTGGCACAGCTAATGATCAACATAAAAATTGTGCCAATGGGTAATTCCAGTGTTAGTTTACAGGAAGGGGTATTATATTCCCTACTCAACAGGGCAGGCTCTGTATTACACACCCTACACAAAAAGCTACATGTTCATAGTGATGCTATGCAAAGAGACAGCAGGAAATGTTTTCATTTGGGAAATGCACAGAACTTGCATCATGTAAGACTCAGCATTTTTTACTGGCAATGACTGAATGAAGGTGCCAGCTAACTGGATGCTCCATGAGATATTATTTTTTTTTAGGCACTGATGAGACAGGTGAGCCACCTGCCTTTTCAGAAAATTGTGAGGCAAGCGGGGAAAATGCAGTTAAATTCACTTGGGGAATTGTAGCTTGTGTTGTCATTTTTTTTTCTTTGCAGGCTAGTCAGACAGACAGTGGATATTTCCAAGTTTGCAAACCCTTGTAATAGTTACCTTATCATAGCAGGGTGGCATTGTGGCCTAGGGGTTTGAGTGCTGGACTGGGCTCCAGGAGACTCATGTTCTAGTCCTAGCTTGGCGTAAGAAGTAAGCTTGGGCAAGTCATGTCCTTTCAGTGGCCCCAGCTGTAAAATAGGGCTAATGAGTGCCTACATTTTGAGCGCTACCGTTCAAAAAATGCTATCTCAACATTGTGATTCACCTGCTGATGATGATTACATGCTTTCAACCCCCCCCCCTTCCCCCCAGGCAAACTAGTACCCAGAAGCTTTACTGAGAGCCAAGAGGTGCTTCAGATTAACTCATTAGACTGTGTTCACAATACAACATTTTCCTGGCGCTCTCAGGCCACTTTTTTTTAAAAAAAACCCACGAGGGACTAAACCTCAGACTCCATTGACCCTAAAGGCAGGATTTCAGCAGCTCCCAGGTGCCACTGGATGTCGTCAGGATTTTGTGAGGAAGCTTTTTCAGAGTCACACATGGCCGTAAGATGCTGCTCTCCCTAGCAATGCCTTTTAAAATGTCAGTGGCCAGCTCTGCCTGTGTTCCTAAGTCACTTGGGCCTGTGCTACACTTACACGTGTTATGGCATAACTATGTTGCCAAGAGGTGTGACTTGGGTGGGGGGGGGGGGGAGAATAGTTTTACCTCTCTAGCCCTCTCAGGGCAGTGCCCCTCCCCCCCCCCCCCCCCCCCGACAGGGATCCATTCCTGGATAAACTCACACCTAGAGTGGGGCACAGAGATCAGAGCAGGACCCAGAGGGGCTGGAACAGCTGCCTTGGGGGCCCAGGAATAAGCTGTGAAGCAGAGAGTAGGATTTGGAGGGGTTGGGGCATCTGCCATGGGGCCTGGGACTGGGTTGGGAAGAAGGGCATGGGATCTGCAGGTGCCTTGGCACCTGGACTCAGGCCATGGCAGACCCCCACCCCCAGGATCCTTCTGCAGCACCCCCCCCCCTCCTCTGCCCCATTGAATCTCAGTACCTCCCCTCACACCCCTTCTGGCCATGCATCCGCTTTTGTGGGCAGTTATGGCAATATAAAGGTGACTTTGCCCTTATAACCCTCCCCTGTGTCTGCAGCACACAAGGTTGAGCGGCTAGTTCACTATATCACATAGGTGAGGAATAGTTCAGTGGTTTGAGCATTGGCCTGCTAAACCTAGGGTTGTGAGTTCAATCCTTGAGGGGGCCATTTAGGGATCTAGGGGGGAAAAAATCTGTACTTGGTCCTGCTAGTGAAGGCCGGTGTTTTGAAGTCTTTCTGGCTCTATGAGATAGGTATACGTCCATTTATTATTATTAAGTCATAATGGAGTTGAGGAGGTAGTCATAGTATTCCTCTCTGCCTCATACCACTGTATTACCCTTTGCTAGATGTAATGGTTTATAAAAACTCTTCTCTTATTACCATCCACTATCTATGATTTTTTTCTAGGTTCTCATGCATCTTGTGACTCCCATCACTGCAGAGTTGACTTATAAGCGCTACTATGAGACTGCACTTCTATGCACTGGTCACCAGGCACAGCTGAGGAAGGACTTGAGGCCCATACAAAACAGCCTCCAATCAGCACATGAACCCTACCCAGCAAAGCATTACTTTGATGCTCCGTGACCACAGTGCTCTGCAGAAGCTGGTCTAGATGCTTTCTCCACACAAAGTGCTAGCGCTAAGTTTACAAAGGTACAATGGATGGGCTGTAGTTGTTTAAATGTGAGTTCTCATTTGCTCTGCAGACCTTGGTCTGTACAGGTCGGTGTGAAAACACGCAGATTCAGGCAAACAATTATGAGCAGAGGCAAACTTTCTCCCTCAATATTTATTGACTATGGATGAAGATTTCTCCTATGCAGAGGGCCAGTGCAGGACCGAAGCACCATTTAAATCCTCAAATTAGGTTAATGGACTGAAGTGTAGGCTAGGTTTTGTGCTCTTTGCAGAAGAATGGATTTCACCCAATAAGCTCATTGACATTTTGAGATTGTTCAGCTTTGTCAGCTTGACCTAGGTGAATATAGTGCGTAATCCAGTGCCTAGAAAAAGAATTGTTTTGCAAAAATTTCTCATGTTTCATCAAATGCATTTTTGAAGCTAAATTTCTGATCAGCCCTATGAAACTGGCTGGAAAACAGTGTTTGTTTGGTTTTCCCCCTTTCCAAATACTTTATACACTTTTCATTGAAATAAATAAAAATGTTTTGGAGAAATTTTTAGGTGAGTGCTTATTGTTATTGAGCCGATGGGCCTGATCCCGATTTAACACTGATGTAAATCAATTGATATTAGTAAAGTTATGTTTAATTCCAATGTGATACCCTTTCTCCTTAATCTGTCCCAGTTTAGATTCAGTTCCAACACTCCGCTTCCTTCCCCAGGTCTAAAGAAGAACTCGTTGGAGCTTGTACCTTGTTCCAGCAGAA
Organism: Sternotherus odoratus; assembly: GCA_032164245.1. Taxonomy (NCBI): domain Eukaryota; kingdom Metazoa; phylum Chordata; order Testudines; family Kinosternidae; genus Sternotherus; species Sternotherus odoratus. The sequence goes on from JAVMKO010000022.1 coordinate 7,806,416, forward strand.
GTTGGTCCAACAGAAGATATTACTTTGCTCAGTATGCCTCATGTTTGATTTATAGCAGTATAAATGAAATCAAATGCTATCATAGCCGTAGAGAGGTTCCTCAGTGTATACGCTGGTGTTGTGGGGTTGGGGAGCTTGTATTGCTATGGTCCAGGCAGAAGGTATCATCCCACACTACTTCAAGGTGACCTTCACAGTGATTCTGGATCCTCTTCTCTAGTCACCATTCCCTTCCAGGACTTCTGATTCCTGGCCAGGACTTAGTATCACCCCCGTGTGCATACACTGGACAGGATGGGCTGTGTTAGTCTGGGAGCAAAAGAACCCCAGGGCCCATCTGCGTCCAGTAGCTTCAATAAAGAATCTTCCTTATATTTCTGAGTCCTGTCTGTTCTGCAGTCAGGAGGATAATACAGACCCCCTCCCCGTGCTCAGATGTTACCCTTCCCCTAACATCTTTAAGAAAGAAATGATCCACATCTGTTTTGAAATGAACTATTCAACTTTTATTAGCTACACAAAAGCAAAGAACATTGACCAGACATCTTAAATACAATTAGACATTTAAAATATTGCAAGAACAAATATTGTCATTACACTTGATGTCAATTTCTCAATGACATTCACCACTAGTAGCTTGTACAATATGTACGTACTGAATAATAGACAATATCATGCCATATTAGTTATAAAAGAACAGATATACCTTAAATACATTTTACTATAAATACATCTTAAATAAAACAATTATTTAAATAGAGCTTATTTAAAATAAATAACATTGGGAACTTGCATGGCATCTTTCATTAGAGATCTCAAATGAGTGTTACGATAGAAATGTAGTTTTAGGTTTAAGATATTTTACGAGTTACTGTCTGATAAGTTCTTGTCACTTATACCTGTGTGTAATGTGATGTGGGAACCTCAAAAGGTTCCGCTTTAGGTGAATACTTATCTAAACCGCTAGGGACTGATTCTCATCTCATTGACACCAGAAGTGAAGTCCTGACCCCTTTCAAAGCCAACAGCAAAATTCCCATTTGACTTCACTAGAGCCAGGATTTCACCCCAGATATATAGCTACACATCATCTACTACTGTGGGGTTACTCCTGACCTACAAGGGTGTAAGTGAAAGGAGAATAAGGCCACTTCAGCTGGACAGCGTAGTGCCTGATCTTGTACTCAGAAAAAATCTCATTCAGGGGAGTAAGGGGACAGCTTTGAGGATGACCTCCGGATGTAAAAGAAAAGGGGCTCTTGGGAGTTTTCTGCTACCTCCTCCTTCCAGATAGGCTGGAAATGCTTTTGGAAGAGTGTTTCTCGCAGTATTCAGGTGCTTCCATTTCTAGCCCTGATTGGGACCAATCAGTACAGAGGCAAAGAAAACATTATCAGTTGAAGCTGTGGGTGAGAAAGCTTATGCTTCAAAACTTTATAGTTAGTCTTTAAGGTGCCACAGGACTTTGTTACCTCTGCTATTCCAGACTAAGACGGCTACCTCTCTGATTCTTGGCTTCTTAATGTAACCGGTGCAACAATATAGCTGAACGAAATGCTCCTGAACGGATTTAGATCCCACGTTTTGTTCAGGCCCATCGTTCGTAGTAAGTACCAGAAAAGTAGCGTTATAATGTTGTTGGGCCCTGTGAAATGGAAACCACATCAGTTTGTTCCTGGTGTGACATCTCCACTTCCATGGCCAGGGGCTGAGAAGCAAGGAATGCTCACAACTCCAGGATCAGGGCAACCTGCTTTAGCTGTGCAGCTCCGTCAGATGAAAGTAGCTCACAGCCTACATCACCAGACCCCTTGAGAGTCTAAAGCTCAGGATCTTGGGGAATGTCTCCTTGAGCCAGACAGACATCGTTAACCAATGGACATACACAGGACCATCGTCCACTAGTGTACACTGTTAGACCTCCCCGGATTCCCATGGAGCAACGTCCGTTTACACCGCATTACAGAAAGCAAAAGGGACACAAAGATTTGTAAACAATTCTGAAATAAATAAGTTATCGAAATAAAAAAAATAGGTGATGGTCCAGATTTTCTCCGCGTTCTTAGTTCTTAACCCCTTCCATCCAGGCAAAGAGAACATCCAGCTCACCCAGAGCTTTGTTTGCGGCAGCGTTTCTATCCAACTAAAGAAACAAAACCAAGTCATGCTGTTAGTGCCTTCATAAAAAGCAGTAGATAAAATTAAAGGTTGATCATATTGATTTGGCTTTGCATAGACCCTTTTTACTTGTGTAATCAATGTTATCTCGCAGGAGTTTACTAAAAGCGCTCATTTTAAATTTTTTTAAACTGATTTTCTCTTAATTGAAGAATGGAGAGTGAAATGGTAGCCCCTGTAAAAATTCATGATTTAGCCAGTAGGTACCATCCACTTAGCACAGATCATTTCTAAGTACAATCTGGAGGAAAACTGGTAGCTTAGACATCAATATGCGACAACTCGATCCTTTTTGAAAATGAGATTTAGGCTCCTAAATCAATTAGATGTTGCAACAGCGAGTACACCACCACTTGAATACCTTTCAGATTCTTGGCCTAAGCTCTTTGGGGCAGGGACTGTCTCACCCTGTGTGTCTTTGCAACGTCAAGTGCAATGGGCCCTGATCTTGGTTGCAGCCTCCAGGGGCTATTATAATACAAATTAATAATAATGAGGTGGTGTGCTGTTTGTCCCCTCTCCCCCGCCCCCACCAGAGATAGAAATCCATTGTGCAATGCATGATTGGGAGAATCCCCCAAGTTACCTTTTCATATTCCTCTCTGATGAGTTGAAATCTACTGTTTGACTCTTCCCCACAGGAACACTTCTTCTGATCATGCTATGTATAAGAAAACATAAATACAGGGTTAGAACTATTGCACAAAGCAAACAAATTTGCTTATTGCCTGTTTTGGGGAATGGATTGGGGCAGTCCTGGAGACTGAAGTCCGTGCTCTGGAGCCAAGCAGGCAATCCTATATTGCCCCAACCCTGGCTTATGGAAGAGAAAGTCTGCTCAATCTCCATGGCTCAGCCAGTCCTTTCCTACCTTGCTTAGACTGCAAAAGAATGGGAACTAGCACCAGGTATGATTCTGTTTTTCTCATCAGTGTTCACCAGGAACTAGACAGAGATCCACCCACCCATTTCAGAAAAGCTGTCAATCCATGGTCAGTGTTTACCAACAGGTGGCCTAGAGACAGGGTGACCAGGCAGCAAATGTGAAAAATCAGGACAGAAAGTGGGGGTAATAGGAGCCTATGTCAGGGAGTTTAACTATGTGATTGCTGGTGAGGAAGAATACATGGTGAGAAGGAGCGAGGGAAACTGAGTTAGCCTTAACACCTATACAAGAAAAAGATCCCAAATTGGGACTGTACGTATAAAATCAGGACATCTGGTCACCCCACCTAGAGGTGAAAAGCTTTATGGCCCAGCTCCTTAAAAGTATTTAGGCACCTAACTCCTATTAAAATCAATTAAACTTTAGGTGCCTAAATACCTTTGAAGCTCTGGGCCTATGTCCCATTTCTAATGCCGGGTGGGTTCATTCAGTCACCCAGCAGGTAGGTGTTACTCGAACAGACAGCACAGGCTGTGCTAGCTTATTTTATTGAAGGTTTTATTTTTTAAACATATTTCACACGCTGTTCTTATAACTATTGGACCCAAGTCTCCATCTTTTCGTGATGTTATTGGCCCCTCTGTTGTGGCATTAAAGAAATCTGATATAGCCTCCACACTTACACAGTGTTTCAGCTTCCCCTTAATGCTGAGGAAGGAGTTAGACAGCCTACTGGTTTTCCTGCGAAGTAGGGAGTTTGTTGCTTCATGGTGCCTGAAAACACTTTCAATGTAGAACCTCAAGAGATGGCGGAGTAAGCAGCAGCTCTCTGAAATCTAAGGCAAGAGAAGAGGACATGAGGCTTAGTGCAGTGTCAAATACCCTATGTCTCATTCATTTGCATGCAGAGTCTCTTGGTATATGCGTTAACTTAAATGAAAGACACACACACACACACACACACACACACACACACACATATATATTTGCATAGTAAATCTTGAAATCATGGGCAATTCCACACAATGCTCAAGCAGTTGAACTCCATTAAGTGGTTCCTTTGTCCACACTGAGCCCTTGGTTGCCATTCCCATTTCCCAAGATTATTTTCCATTGTATTCACACTCATATTTCATCTCGCAAGGCCTCAGCAGGCTTTGGTCCTTGAGATCATTGCGACGTAATCCAGGCAAAATGCTCCTCTTTGAGCTCAGGTTTGGATCTATTGTGACTACCGCGGGATCAGATCTGTAGTGCATGCCTGGCATGAGAAACCCCCAATGGAAGGTCTGCACAAAGCAAGAGAGCAGAATAGGCAATAGATCCAGGGGCAGCTTGAAGAGGAGATTCTCTGCTTTTTATACTGTATGCTTCATAATGTGCCTTTCAGAATGCATTAAGAGAAAACACTCAAAAGGCTAAACTGAAGAGGCAGCTCTTAGAGTGAGATCTTTAGATTACAAATGACACGGGGTCTTGGAGAGAAGAGCTTTAAGTGTAGACAGAGTTGCAGAAATGAAAGACCACATTCAGCTGTAAAGAGTCACAGGCATAAGGTGGGACATTCTGGGAGGAAAAGGGAAAACAGGTGGGGGAAGGGTGTCTTTTTGGCACATGACCTATGTAAGATCGATGTTAGAGATGAAAAATGACTCAGATTTCTGGTCTTGAGGGCAAAGTAAGAGGCCTGGGACAAGGAGAAAAGGGTGGTGGTAAAAGTAATGGTGTAGTGATGGAACCTTGAAGATCTCTTTTGAGACGTGATAAGAGGAAGATATGAAAAGCTCTCCTCGAAATTAAAAAAAGCTTTTGTGTGTGAAGGGGAATTTGAACCAGGAGGAGAGAGGGCAGGAAATTACTTGAGAGCTTCCCTACTCTGAGCAACAGGATTTATTAACAAATGACTATTTACCGGGACTCCTTGCAGAGCCACTCTCTTCAGCAATACAACGTCAGTCAAGCGGTCTTGGGTTTGCTGCAATTAAGAAAGAAGAGACATCATTTGAATGAAGGGCTGAAAAGGGGAAATCAGTTTCCATTATCTTTGGCTTAAAATTATAGTCAACCACCTGAGAGTTTTGCTCAGGGCTACTGTTTCTTTTTTACATTGGTTTCAAATGTCATTAGGTTGGAACAAATGCCATCAAATGCTATGGGCATTTGTTCCAACCTAATGACTACTATAAATGGTAAAGAAAGCAGAATGTTCGTTCCAAATTCCTTTCACTTTCTATAGGAATAATTCAATGTGGTGTTCAGTTCTTCTGCGTCTACAGCTGTTCTGCTTCTGAACTTGCTTCTAAATGTCATGTTAACCAATGCTCTGTTTGGTCTCCTTTTTAATTCAGGCTTCTCAATAGGCACTTGTGATTTCCTGTGAACAGATTGGAAGCCAACAAGCATTTCCAAGTGGTACTTACCGTGGCTCCTCTGATTGCACCAAAGTAGTCCCGTAGTTCCTGAAAAGACACACCTCTCAGTTCACAATCACCAAAGTGGAACTTTCTTTCTTCCATCATTAGTATCCCACCAAAGAAAAATGGAAGCAAAGCCAGGCAGCACAAACACCTCTTGGTCATCATCCTTCTACAGAGCAGACAGGCCAAACTGCCCCTGTTAAAAAGAAAGGGAGGTTGCAATGTTACTTTCATGTTGAGCCTGATTTTTAGAGATGCTGAGCATCTGTTGCTCCGTTGACTTCAACTGGAGTTACGGGTGATTGACACCTCTGAAACCAAGTCTTTTGTTAGCATAATTCACTGTTTATACAAGTATGATTCAATGTGTTCTCCACTTGCTCATTTATCTCTATAATGCCTTCCAAATGTATCCCACTTTGCCATTTTCAATTGCCATTAGAAATGAATGACTCAATTTCTTTCAAGTATGCAGTGTTGTGATAGTCTCGCCCACCTTGTCTCTCAATTTCTTTCCTTATCTGCGCATCTTTCTTTTGACAGTTTCTTCAGTCTATTGACTCCATGGGACAGAGCCTCATCTAGTAGAAGTCAGCATAATAATATGTAATATACTTAAGCACTTGGCTGAATAGTGAATATGCTTACAGGCTTTGTTCAATCACAGTCTTAAGTCAAGTGATGGGATGTCTATCGCTTCCCTGGAGCAACTGTTCCATTCATTTTGCTCACCAAGTCTAAAACTCGTAAATGTTATATAATGCCACGTATGTTTATGGAAAACATGAACTAAAGCGAACATGCTAACAACAAAAGTGAATTTGTTTAATTTTAACAGTAAAACCTTTTCATTTTATTTTACTTGGGTTCTGAAGCATCTATAATCCAGAGGGACATATTCTGTATTTATTCTGTAATAACACTTGGCCCTTCCTGAGTACTTTATATACCAGGATCTCAAAGCACTTTACAAACATAAATGAATGTGTCCTTAAAACACCTCTGAAAGGTATGTAAGAATTCTACATGTGGGGAAACAGAGGCACAGAAGTTTACTGTTTGGCACAGGCTGTTTGTGGCAGAACTAGGAAATAGAACTAGAAGTTTAATAGATTTCAAGGCCAGAAGGAATTAACTTGTCTATCGTCCTATATATTACAGGCCATAGAACTTCCCCAAAGTAATTCCTAGTGAACAGCTTTTAGAAAAACATCCTACCTTGATTTTTAAAATGGTCAGTTGCGGAGACTCTGCTATGACCCTTGGTAAATTGTTCCTATGGTTAATTACTCTCACTGTTACAAATTTACACCTTATTTCCAGGCTGAATTTGTCTAGCTTCAACTTCCAACTATTGAATCGTGTTAGACCTTTTCCTGCTAGATTGAAGAGACCATTATTAAATATTTGTTCCCCGTGTAGGAACTTATAGACTGTAATCAAGTCACCCCTTAAAGTTCTAATTCCCAGTCCTCTCACTTGACCATAAAATCATCCTTCCTACTTTCATATTAAATATAAGATAATAATGGGTTCTCATGAATAGTCCACATGAATGGCAAACCCTCCAAGTAATCAGTGTCATTATTAATGACCTACTATTGATTCTAAAGGTTATTTAAAATGGCCTTTCTAGGCTCTTTGTATGTGATTTCATATGGGAAAATAATATGCAGATGTCATTCTAATTCTTCCCTGATTATAAATAGTCAACTGTAGAATCTAGATTGTGCCGGGGCAAAAGTATGATCACTCACAAAATCTGAATTCACGTTCAAGGCAGCCTGCTTTTCAAGCATAGTTTAAAATTGTTTTTGTTGCTATAGAAAGTGTTCCTAGACTAAAGCGAAATAATTTATTCCTCTAGGCTGTAGACAATCCATGTTCAATGTCTAAACCCATTTGAAATAAACAATAAGAAATCTTCTGCTATTATAAAGCTCTTTTCATCCAGCTATCTCAAGATACATCAGCAACATCACCATTCACAGACGGGGAAATGGAGACAGAGAAATGGAAGACTTTCCCACAATCACATGCCAAATCAACAGAAGTTGGGAATAAAACCCAGGTTTCTTGAATCTTTATCCCATATTCTAACCACTAGACCATGTTGGTTTTTAATATACAGTTCATTCAAAATATAGCATCATTATTTTTATGTTAGCATAAAGTAGAACACTCAGTTCCATTTCTTACCTGAGTTCCTTGGAGACAGTAGCTTGATGTTTATGGATTTCTGCTTCTAACTGCAGGTTTCTGGTCCTTTTTATACAAGTGAAAGGAAATTTCCTGCAAACCCTTTCAGCAGTCAGGTACACAAGCGTGGGGGTGGCTTCACCTACCTTCCTGTCTAGGCTTCATTTGCATATTTCAACAGTTTCACAAAAGCATCCCCAAAAAGATATCCTAGTCATGAGTAATTAGAAAGTGACTTCATGCACTTGCAGATTCATGATGATTTTGAAATTGAACAGGAGATGGATTCAGGACCAACTTCCTTTGCAATAAGGCAGTGGCTAAGTTTCACACCATTACTCCTTTTAACAAAAGACAGTAACTAAACAGATGTTTTACTAAGTTTTATTATAGATAAACAGAATCGCTGACAGTAGAAGTTAGTTCTTATGTGGGCGCTGAAAGGAGAGAGTGAGAGAGAAAAATGGACAACAGTAATTAACAAGAAAATTAACTTATTCCAGAGTAAATAACTGGAAATGCTCTTCAGAGTTCATTGGAAAGTTTCCTGAAACATCAGAAATTCAAATTGAGCAAACCAATCTAAAACATCCACAGTGGTAAGATGACAACAATGGACATATTTAGGACATGCTTTAAAGATGGCACCATTTACACAGCAAGTGATAATATGGACACCGCTTGAAAAGAGGGTGACCCAGAGAAACATGATGAAGAACAAAAGAGAAAGAAGCCAAATTATCAACATGTCTCTCGGAAGCCTCAACAGACCAGCACAAGACTGAAATAAATGCTGGAAACTGGTGGATACCCTAAGCACTGGACTATGCAGGAGGGTAATGAAAGATAAATATGAAACATTTATCTCAGAAAGAAGTTCCAAGAACATGGTACTGTATATAGTTTATACGGATGTGTAAATGGATTAGGTATAAGATGATTATCTCTGACACAGAAGCCAAAAAGTTGGTTTGTTTCATTCTTAAAAATGTCTGCACACCAAGACCTTGATTCAGAAAAGTACTGAAGAACTTGCTTAAGTCCATCCCTATTAGAGAAGCACATACACACGTACTTTAGTCCTATTGAAAAAAATGTTGACACTGGGCCCAAGCTAGGAAACAATGTGATATCACCTTGTACAGTACTCAGAAAGGAACCACACTAAAAGTGAAACGAATAACCAAAATTGCCATCGAGGCTTTAGTAAAGCTGTATAAAAATGGATTTTTTTTTTGGTTCACTGCCAATCTTGAATAATGAAAAAAAATTGTTTTGGGGTGACACCAAAAACATGTTTTCCCAATGTTTTCGGCAAATCAAAATGTAAAAACATTATTTTGGGTTGAATGACACATATGGTTGGACTCAAACCGAACTATTTCATTTCAATTTTGAGCAGTTCTTAACATTTAAACATTTCTTAAGCAATTACATTTTAAAACGCGAAGTTGTTTCAAATCAAAATATTGGAAACATTGGATTCCCCCCCTCCCCCCAAAAAAAGATCAGTTTGGTAAAAATCCACACAAATTCACAAAATTTGTTTCAGTGTGACTGAACCTCCATTTTTCACAGAAAAACAGTTGTGGTCAAAAGATGTCACCCCATTCTAGAGTGACCAGAGAGCAAGTGTGGAAAATTGGGACAGGGAGTGGGGGGGTAATAGGAGCCTATGTAAGAAAAAGCCCCACATATCGGGACTGTCCCTATAAAAGCAGGACATCTGGTCACCTAGTTCTAGTCTTAAACCCAGCAGCTGCCTGAAACTCACTAACTAAAGCCTCCCTTAAGAGCGCCCCAGGCTAGCCTCCCATTCTCGTAAGGTTTCTTATAGTCCAACAATGTCCTACTGGTTCTGAGAGATTCCCAGTTTGTTGCACCTGAGACTTAAGTCAAGGATGAACAAATCAGCTCCATTAGCAGCTAGACAGCCACCAGCACCCAGACTTCTTTATTTTTTTAAGACATAAAATGATTAACAAAAATTACCTCTCCAAGGCTCTAGGCACCTTAATTATACTACGTTATGAAATCCCAGCAGCACTGAAATAATCATTCCACCAGGAACTCAGTCAGCCAGACACCTACAGAAACTCATTTCCACTCCGTTATCATTACGGGACATTACTCAGGAATATTTATTTACATATTAGGGCAAGATTTTCAGATGTGCTTAGCACCCAGGAGTTTTTTCCTTGTGACACTTACAGCCAGATTTTCGAAAGAGCTCAACTTCAATACTTCGGGTGTTGAGAACGTCTAAAAATCTGATCTTTAGCATACCAGGCATGTGTTGCTTTAGTACAGGGGTAGTCAATCAGCAATCCAGACCGCCAGATGCTTTTGAACGGACCGCGACATCTTTTTATTTACTTCTTATTATCATCATTATTGTTCTTGGTTTCGTATTGTTTTCTCTGGAGTCTGGACCCTGACAATACCTTGGCCAAGAAATTTGGACCTTGACAAACAATAATTGATTAGCCCTGCTTTAGGGCAGTTCTACAATCTAATTTAGGGCAGTTCCACATTCTCGTCTCTTTTCTTGACCCGGTGGTGCTGAGGTTCTGAGACACGAAAAGCCATTAAAAATATACGATTCTCATAGCTCCTGGCCTGACATCGAAAAAGGGTAGGTAAGCATGAAGAAGCAATTTTTCAATGCACAGGTTTAAAAATAGCTGTGTTCACACTCATCTCATCAATGAGATGGGGGGATAGATAGACAGAATAGCCTGTAGATAATGCAAGTTAGGAAATAGCCCTGATGAAATAGTTTCAACAAAGCAGGGAAGTAAATTTCTCTGAGATGCAAGTTTTTCAGTTTATGTTTCTAGAACAAGTGGGAGGTTGTGGAGGAATCTGATCGTCTGGTGAAAGTTTGGTGGAAATGTCAAACAAGGGGCAGAGGTGTTTGGACAGTTGGATAGACCGAAATTCATATTCCCATATCCCACTCTGTTTTTATGATGTATACAGCTGACAGACTATGATGGAATAAACTAAAGAGAATAGGTTATGTCTAGCCTTATTCTCTGGAATTATTTTTACATATAATCTGTTGAGTGTCTTACATGAATGGTACCCTCTGTAAGTGCATTATAAAGTGTTCAGGAGGTGGTGACGCTGATAAGGAGGCGGTGTGTGTGTATAATATATACACATGCACATTGAGATGTTATGAAAAAAGAAAAAGAAAAAGAAAAAGAAAAAAAGAAATTCAGCCACTGATTATTTGTCTGCTGTTTTTTCCAGAGCCAGGGTGGGTGAAGTAATCTATTTTATTCAACCAACTTGTGTTTGGTAAGAAAACAGACATTGATCCAGTGAAAAATGTTACCTCACCCACCTTGTGTCTCTAATATCTCGGGACTACCATGGCTACAATAATACTTCATACGACAATGGAAGATATTTTTTTTTCTAAAGTCAGGATTCTGGGATTTCAGCATTAAGACCCAGATGTGGAGCCGTCCTTGAGAGTCAAAGTCATAGAGCCAAATTCATTCCTGAGTTTACTCCACTGGCTTCACACCTGAGAGGAGTCTGACCCATCTTGAGTAGGACTGTCGTGATTAAACTCTCTTCTTTGAAAATAGTTTGAGTGCTAATTGCGCATTTTCCCTGTACCAGCCCTTCCCTTGTGGCCTCTGGGCAGCTTTACATCACAGTTGTGTCAACTGTCCCCCAAACTTATCAATGCAGTCATTTGTAAGGTATAGGATCACCCAGGAATAAAGAATATAGGCCATACTTATAGGGTGGGGGACTCTATCCTGGGTAGCAGTTATTCTAAAAAAGACTTGCGGAGTGATAGTGGATAATTCACTGAACATGAGCTCTCATGTGATGCTGTGGCCAAAAGGGCTAATGCAATCCGTGATAATATAAAATGGGGGACTACCAAGTAGGAATAGGGAGGTTCTATTACCTCTTTAATTGGCACTGGTGCAACTGCTACTGGAATCCTGTGTCCACTTCTGGTGTCCACACTTCAAGGAGGATGTTGAAAAACTGGAGAGGGTTCAGGGAAGAACCATAAGAATAAATAAAGGATTTGGAAACATCCTGACAGTGAAAGACTCAGGGAGCTCAATCTATTTAGCTTATCAAACAAAGTTAAAAGAATTATACCAGGGATGAATCTGTCCCATGCCTTATGGAAAAATCCTACAGAATTTAACAAAAACTTAAATCTCTTCTATAATGGTCCCCAAAACCTACAGAATGGTTAGTATTTTCTATTGGCATCCATGGGAGTTTGGAGTTAATTTCTGTGAAACCCTGCTGGTTTCATCCCGATTAAATTATTATTAGTTTATCTCTAATTTCTATAGAACTCTGTTCTTTTCACGCTATAAAATCCTATAGATCTTCCATGAAGCTACTCTGTTCAATTTCTATTAAATACTGCTATTCCTGAACATACAGTAGACTCTCGATTATCCAGGATGATAGGGAAAAAATTAATCCTGGTTAATAAAATTCTGGATCATCACCATCCATAGGAAATATGGGGTGGGGGTGGTTGGTTCACCAGCCACCCTGTGCAGGGGGAAGGAGGTGTTGGTTCACTGGCTGTCCTGTGCCGTGGTGGGGTGGGCTTTTTTTGGTGTGCGTGGGGTGGCAACAAAGCCAGAGCTGGCCCTGCAAGTTATGCATAGTTTTTTTCACATCCTGGTTAACCCAATCCTGGATAATAGAGAGTCTACTATAGCCCAAAAAAGTGACACTTTTCAAGAGAAAAATTATCTATGAAATCTATACTCCCTATACTTCTCCACAAGGCGAGACTGCTGCTTGGGCCAGTTTCTCTCATCTCACTATGTTTTCACATGTTGTAAAAGGACCTAATGGACTGTGTACTTAGCTACAGAAAGGAATGAGTGGGATGACAGGCCCAAGCCTGCACAGAGTTGCTGGAAATGAGCAAAGGGCTCTGGTGCAACGGAAGAAGGCGTGTCCGTGGAAAGTGTCCCCCAGGGAGTGGCAAGCAAGGAAGCTGGAGGGAAGTGCTTAAGGTTGGGGATTTCCTGAGAAAGAAAAAAGAGTCGGCTCCATCCTCAGCCCATCCGGAAGCATTTCCCTCTCTGCCCTGTTCATGCCCACACTCCCCAGACTGTGTGACTCTGCAAAAAAAAGAGTGAACTCTGCCAATACACCTCTTCCCAGAGAAGCAGCATGCCCCGCTAGTCCAGTCCTGAGTCTCCAACTATCCACCTTAAATGTATGAAACCTCAGTTTGCCACCTCATCGGAAACATGGCACATTACCTGGCCCTAAGCATTGGACTCAAGAGAGAAAGTGTCAGCTACTGAAACACCTGCACAACTTCCTTGGACATCTCCATTAAATTACTCACTTGATTTGACGATTGCCTAGTTTTAAGATGAGACCAGAGAGCCTGCAGGCAAATAAAACTCATGCAATTACACTCCAGGCAAAGGGGGATTATAGTACCAGGTAGCGCAGTCCTCTCGAGCAGTGTGAATTTTTTTGGTTGAATGGTAAAGTCCCAAAAAATTGCAATTTGGGGACAACAGAAACTATTCAGAAATGTGGGTCAAATTTGGTGAATAATTTCAGCCAAATAAAAAACAATATTTTTAAAAAAAGCCAAAACAATTTGTTCCTACATTTTTTAAATGAACTGTTTTGACATTTCACTTCCAAACCGTTTCATTTTGAAACTACACTGAAAACATTTCGTTCAACCCTAATGAAAATTGTTTGGTTTCAGTGAGAAAAAAAATTCAGAATAGGTTCAAAATGAAATGAAAACACCACATCTTTGGATTCTCCCTTCCAAATCAATCAATTATTCGCTCAGCTCTGTTTGACACCGCTTTAACAGCTAACACGTGTACTTTACTAACATGAGTTTATTGCTTTTCCCAGCATCCCAGGGAAGTGAAAAATTTTTTCAGATGGGTGAAACTGATGCACATGAAAATGTACAAGTCATTTCCACAAAGTATCACTGGCACTCATTAGCAGAGCCCAGGAATCCTGTCTTCAAGCCCCTCCATTTAAAACTTGAACTCACTCACGGATTGAACGTGTGTCCAAAGATATTGAGTGGGATCACATTACAGATGATAAAAAGACCTCTCTCCCTGTACAGTCTTTTAAACAATTATTTAACATTTTGGTCTCTACCCAGGGCTTCTAGAGGTCTTAGAGCAGTGCCAGGGAATGACGGTTCTGTTTCGTGACAAGTTTTCTAACTTTGTTTTTGTTCTTCATTGGAATGAAAACACAAGGACATGGGTTCTGTAACCTGATGGGGTTAGAGTACCAACCAGGGCCATACCAGAGCCAGGGTCAAGTCCCTGCTCTACCTGAATCAGAGCAGAGCTTTTCATCCCAGATCACTCCAAGTCACACAGAACAGGGATTTGAACCTGTTTCTCCCACATCCTAGCCAGTACCCTAACTGCCCAGCTTTAGGGTATGTCTACACTTCAGCTGGGGATATTATTGCCAGCTCAAGGACATATACCCACGCTAGCTGTGATCAAGCTAGCATGCTAAAAAGAGAGAGTAGCCATGACAGCACAAACGGCTGGACAGGTTAGCCACCCCAAGAATGTGTCTAGGTCTAGCATCTCAGATGGGCACATTCTCCCATTGTTCTCACTATACACTATTTTTAACTAGTTAACTCAATGAGAACTTGTGTGAGTACATTTCCTCCAGCTGAGAATCACACCCCCAGCTCCAAGTGTAGAAATATCCTTAGGGAGACTCACCCTCTCTCCCCACCTAAAAACCTTCTCAACAAAACTTTGGTAGAAACCAATATGCCTCCACAAAATGTTTCACTGAAACAGCATATTCCAACCAGCCTACTCCTACCTGTCTCTCTCAGGCACCCTACTCCTACCTGTCTCCTGTTACTGGATCAAGCCTCGCAACCCCTCCGCCATCCGTGGTTGGTGAGCAATACAATCCCCATTTCACAGAGAGAGAAACTGAGGTGACCTGTCCCAAGGAAGCTTAAGACCAGGAATTTAAACCAGATCTGTTGACTTCCAAATTTGTGTGTCTGCCCCAAGACCATCCTTCTTTCCAATGGATTAAATCAATTTAATCTGGTGAATGATATTAATGCAAAAATATTGGAATTAAGAGCGTTGGACCCTGAGAGGAATTCAGTCCGAGTATGAATGTGTGGCCCACCAAGATGTGAGCCCTAATCCTGCACTCCTTGCTTAGCTGACCCAAAGCCCACTGAAGTCAATGGAAAGACTTTCATTTTCCATTGGATCAGGTCCTTACAGAAGCAGTCCCATTGCTTTCATTGGAACCGTTCTCAGGAATCAAGAACCTGATTTGAATTTTTTCTGTGACCAGCAGCTTTTCCTGAAGACGAAGTGATGGCATTTCATGAAGACACCACCCCATTCATGTTTTGTTGCTCTGACTTGAAAACAGGAAACATGCCATGTATCTAATCCATATTAGCTACCCCCAGGCACCGCAATGCTGAACGCTGACTCTGGGAAGTTATCTCAAAGCACAATGGAGGGAAAACACACCCAGTCTCGATTGGGACACTATTGTACAGCACCCTGACAGTGAGACAAGGACAAATACATAGACCTGATTGTGACAAAACAGATTAAACACAGCATAAGAGGAGGTAATCCCAGGAAGGGTCCAGTTTGGCAGAGGAAACTATTTGAAGAAGGAAAAGGGTAGTTTAGGAGAGCAGAAATTCAGATTTAATGCTTACATATGAAGAAATCTAGCTAGCTAGATATTAAATGAATTTTTGTGTTAATTTAGTGCTGGTAAATGATACTAGGCCACTCGCTCCTGAGAGAGAAGACTTCTGCATAGCTCCAGAGTGGAACCAGCATAGGCAGTGGCCATGCAAACTTCTTCCACCATTCTCCCCGACCAATGCTTCACAAATCTGCCCTTAGTTGTACAAAACCGCAATGTCATACCGTCTCTCACCTGATATCCTCCGGTCCATGACACACCTTTGTGTTCACTTTTATGCTGTGTGATAATAGGAAAAGAATCAGAAGTAAACCTCATGACCTGCAACATATTGCAAACAAAATCTGTAGTTCAAAGAAATGCATAATTACTGTGAGACAAAGCCAATGCTATGCACGGTAAGGGCCAGATTTTCAAAGGTATTTAGGCACCTAAAGATACAGATAGGCACCTACTGGGATTTTCAAAAGCACCTAAGCAGCATAGTTACCTAACTCCAATGGATTTCAATAAGGCATCTCTTTGTAGGGTACGATAGTAGTGTATTTGAGGAGCAACAAAAATCATATCTGCTCCACGGCCCATGCGAAAGCCACACTGTTAAGCACCCAACCAATTTAGGAGCTTTAGAAAATCCCAAGAGGTGTTTATCTGTATCTTTAAATGCCTAAATACTTTTGCAAATCTAGCCTCAAGCCCTGTGGAGCAGGGTGTACAAGCCAGATCCTGCTTTCAGTTACACCAGCAATAAGCTGAACATCCATGGAGTTACAATGGTGGAAAGGGGAGGAAGAGTTTGGCCCCATGTTCCCTTCTGAGCGCACAATCTGCACTCAACTAACATTTTCAACTTGAATTATTGCAACATCAAGATTGCCACTAGGTAGCAGCATGGTATGATTTTTTGAAGTGTTTTTATATCCTCTCTTAAATATTGATGCTAACCTCAGAGATAATGACCACAATACTAACAATGTCTAGTACAGAATAAAGGCCCATCCTGCAACCCTTATTCATATGGATAGTTTTTAGCCAACTACATAGTCCCAATGACAAGTCAATGGGGCTACTCACACAAGTAAGAATTATTTTGTGCAAGTAAGGGCTGTTCAAACTGAATCCCATGTGTGAAAAGCTGGGTTGTAGAGAGTCCGTATACCACAGAGGGGGCATGAGGGTGGGATACGGTGGATAGAAATGCTGATTTAGCCAGAATAATTACAGGAGCTTTTTATCTAAAAGAGAATGGGGAGTTTTCGAGGGAAATTATGATCACGGGCTTCCTTAAAATGAATAAAAATATCTTGCATGTTGTGTTTCATTTATGATTTAGACATAAGGACATTTCAAATAGGATTTTAATAGTTATAATCATCTATCCATCTTAAAATCCTGCACTGTTTCTATTGCAGGAGCTCAGGGCATGTTGTTCTTGGTGCTGTAGAAACCCACAACAAAGAGACCGTCTCTGCTCCGTCTTTCTGAGCTTCCAAAAGGACTTGGTCTCAGGCTCAGAATGTCTTTGCTTTAAGTTTTTCCTGTTTAAAACAGATCAGAGCAAAGCCCAGTTAGCGTGAAGTGCATTCACATGGACACTTCTGAGTAGCAAAGGCAGCCTCAGAAATCAGTCAGTTTGAAAACAGGAAAAAAAAGTGCCGCCTTTGCAGCAAACGATTCAGTTGGCTCCAGTTAAAATCTAACATCACTTGCTACAAGGACCCAACATGTACATGGAGGGCAAGTGCAGCCTAGATGCACATAGGATGGATGAGGTCTTTGCTGGACCCTCTTGGGATTGGGCTGACAGCGATGAAATCACAAGCATTAGGCAATGGCATGTTTAACGGCAGGGGGAGCTTTTTCCATATGTCATGGAGAGAATTACACAACTCTGGAAAACAGACTCTTCCCCAAGTGGTTTCTTCTCCTCCTCACTGCTCCTGCAGGGAAGAGCCACTGGAAACCACCTCTTTGGCCTCACTAGAAATTGCCTTTGCCAGCAGCAGGCTAACCAATGTAGCAGCAGAGGGGGGTGGGGGGGAAGACTTTGGTGACTAGGATTGTGCTCTGGTTTAGCAGATACTTTATCGGCCCATGAAGAGTGGGGCATTGTGGGAAGAGAGGGGAGGGGCATGAAAAGGAGGCTCACATGAACCTCAGCACTTTACTGCTAGGAACGGACGATGTTATTAATGGGGCTGACCACAATCCCTGAAGCCAGGGTGGGGTACTGAGTCCTTTCCAAGGGCTTCAGTGTCGGGAGTGTATTAATTGGTAAAGTCCTATCTAAGTGTTCCTGTGCTTGGTTGTGTAGGGTCTCTCAACAGTCTTGCCAACTCCAAATGTTCAAAATCGCAGTTGTGTCCAGTCCCCCAAAATCATGTGAATTTAAAAATGAGGGTTTTTTAAAAATAAATATTGGGGTCTCTATTTATCTTCTGGCTTTTCAGCTGTTAGGTTGCACTCATTTTATTTTTCCAAGTTTTTTATTTCCACTCAGGCAAGAAACTTTTTTAAATTAAAGCGGAGAACCTCATACAATAGCATGATTCCAGCAGCTGGGCCTTTAAGAAAAACACATTAAAAAGTGATCATCGATATAAAATCATGAGAATCACCATAAAATCACAGGAGTTGGCCACACTGAATAGAAAAAAATAAACTCACTCAGTTATACATCATATAATGATACATGATTTATATGATACATCATATGTATGTATATATGTATGTATCATGATTTTATATGATAAAAATACATACATACATACGTATGTATGTATGATAAAAATATGGTGTCCTTTCTCTCAGATGGGCCAAATCCAAACCCTGGATACTGCTCCCCCCACACACACACACACTGAACTTTCCAGCCTAGGATAAGGTCAACAGGGGGAATTTCAACATCCTAAACATTCAGGCTACAGTGGTACCAGGAACATAAATTACATGAATGCTCTGGCAAAATGCCCGCGCTAATCTGTTAAACACATTTACCACAGGCCTGAAACCACAAAATGCCTATGGGCTGAATAGGAGGCATGCTCTCATGGATGCACTAAATAAATGAAACTGGGTTCCTCTTGACTCATGTATTAATGTATTATTGAAGGAAGGCACTCCGATACCCCACTGATGAGAGACGTCAGTGCTATTTCTTTAGGTTGCGGGTGACAGCGGCCACTTTTTGTTTGGTTAGGTAAGGACGTGAGTAGAGACATTTGGGGGACACTAACGGATGAGCTTATGTTTAAAACAACGGATGAAAGTTAGGACACCTGGGTTCTTTTTCCAGCACTGCCAGAACCTTCTTGTTTGACTATAGACCGTCACTTCACTCCTCTGCCTCTCTTTCCTCACCTGTAAATAGGGGACAATCTTACCTACCCTAAGCAGGGCTCTTAGGATGCTTAATTCATTTATGTTTGTCAAGTGCTTGTCCCTCTTTGAATGGATGGTTCTGTCTAATCACAGGCTATTTGTCAGCTGCATTGTTGTTTGAGGTTTGGCTAAGGGACATTTTCACACACAGGCTGGGCACAATATTGTCTTTCCAGTACTTTTTATTTCAGAAAAGTGGGAGGGGTTTGTACAATACGCACTTGTCCGATGCCCCACAAAGATGTAACACAACTGGGGAGCACACCGTGCTTGCTGGCTTTAACAATAAGCTAAAGGTACATTGTATATAAACGTAGCCCAGAAAAATACTAAGCTGGTGGGTCAATAAAACTAATACACATAAATAAATTATTAATAAATAATAACTGGAAAATCTGCATTGTAGAAAATATTTCTCTGTCATGAGAAATTATAAAAGCCAGTTGCATGGCATGATAAAAGCAAGGGTGAAACAAGAGTTAGGTCATGCAGCTTAATGAGACCCGAGAGTTACACCTGGGCTGAACTGAGCCCCCATCCTGCTGAACACTTAAGCAGGAGCTTAAGCAGAACACTTAAGCAGGAGCTGAACATTTAAGCAGAAGACTTCACTGGGTCTATTCATATGCGTTAAACTACACAGCTGAATTTGCTGGACTGGAGCCACAGAGGTTCTGGATGTGATCATGCTGGGTGCTGATTGCCTCCTCCTGTGAGGTGCTGGGCACCCTCAGCTCTGCAGATGAAAGGCCTGGTCCCGTTCCTATTGAGGTCCACAGTTACTCTCCTGTTGACTTCAGTGGAAGCAGGGAATCCAGGCCCTAAAAGAACTTCAGAGAGCCTGATCTAGGACCCAACCTATGTCTTACTCATGCTGTGTTCAATGGGCGTTGTCCCAAGGTGGCAAGATGGGGCCCTGCAGGATGGCAGTTCTAGATTTCCCTCCAATCAGCCTCATCCATCCAGTCCAATAGGATATCCAGCTCCCCAAGAGCCTTCAGGCCTGCAGAGCGAACGTCCGTCTGAAAGGGAATGGAGAGGATTGTTCGCTAAACAGCTAGTTCAGTGATAACAAGACTCATTTTCAAAGGACCATTTGGTTTCCCTGCAAGGCCCCAGAACTAGTGTCTGCAACCAAGAGAGCAATAAATATTCAGTTGCTGCTCTAACAAAGGATGAAAGTATCTCACCCATGCACTCTCATGCATGTGTGTGCGCTCACCCACTCACTTTCCCCCTCCCCATCCTCAGACTGAACCTCAGCTGTTTGCTTCATTGTCGTCTCTTTTTTTTATTTTAAAGTTAATTTTAGTGCTGGTGAAAGCTACCAGCCTATTTGATGACTGGCTTCGGGAGGCAGAGCTCACCAAAGCAACAAAGATCTTCTCTATCCAGTCTGGGGGAGGCCACACAACCCAGACATCAACCAAGCCTGGGGACCAAACAACGAACAAACAAGGTGGAGAGTGAAGGTCGGAGGATCAGAACAAGGGATCCAGGAGGTGAGAGAGCAGAGAACCCCAGACAACACGCACTGTTCTGAAGAGTCTGTGGGTGCCACCTAGAGGAACTCAACACATTCACAGCTCTGAGGATTAATGGCCTTTTTACGTAACACAGAATAGTTCCAGCATGGGGCAGCCACAGTGCAAGAGTCTCACAGGGCACTTTCCATCAGAGGTGATCCGGAGAGGAAAGAGCATCATTCAGCTGTCATACAGTAAAGCCAGACTCCTGCTTCCAGCATGAGAAACTCTCTGCACCTGCATTAGCTACGTCAGAAAACAAATAGCGATTTACCTTTTCATGCTGGCTCAGGATTTATCCGTGTTTGTGCGTCACATCCTCTCCACAGCGGCGGGTGCTGACTTCATGCTGGACAGGGATAAAGGCAAGGTAATTAATGGCAATTACACAGACATGAACAAAAGCTGGAAAACGGGACCCCATAGGCTCAAAACCCAGAAGGCAAAGAAGAATCCAGCACTCGTTATTTTTTCAAAGCTTTAAAAGCAGTCTCATTGGGACAGTGTGACAGGGTGCTCCACTCACTGCTAGGATGGCGCCTCCTCCTGGCCACTCTGGAGATTAGCTCATCAGGTCCACACCCATTTCCACGGTCGCACACCGTCACTCTGTTGCTGTCTCTGGCCCTCAGCCTCTCCCTCGCTCCAGGAACCACAGCATCCTCTTCATGACTCAGCCCTCCAGCCAGATCACTCAGTGTTCCCCCCTTCTGGGGTATATCAAAGTCTTTCCTTCAGCTGTCCTAGGCATTCTTCCCATTCACTGCCCCAGGTGCCACTCCTTCAGTGGCTGATAGAGGAAACCAGGCCTCCCATCTATTCCAGCTTCCAGTCCAGGGACCCTCAATCCAGCAGTTCTGGGCTTTACTCTCCGAGCCTTCACTTCTCCTTCCCTGGACCGCTTCCTACCGTTCCTGGTTCCCCCCCATTTCTCTGGGACTACCAGCTCCAAACCATCCGCCCAGGGAGTGACTGCTGCCCCTGTCTGTTGCTAGCTTCCTGGCTTTATAAGCCACTCTCTCCCTGCCCAGCTGATCCCGCTGTCAATCAGTTCCCTGCTCCTTGGTTCTACTAGGCCATCTTAACCCCTTCCAATCTTGTGTGGGGTGGACACCCCATCACAGACTGTCTCAGGAATTTTGAGTGTATTGGGCTGACAATACTGAATGTGTATCAAAGAAAACATATCAAATAAGTCACAAACAAGAATCAGATACGCAATTGTTGGGAAGCTTCACAAACGCAGACCAGGCGGAATTAGCATCATTTTGAATAGCGTTTATTTAAGATGAGTGCAACTGATCAGTACAATATATACTTATTGAGTGTCTTGCACACAACATAATACATATGGGAAGAACACAGTTCTTTTTCCGTTTGAGAATAAATTACCTTACATAGAAAATGGTTTCACATGTAGAGAAACACAATGACACTAAGCATTATTTCAAGAGACAATAGTCATTCTTTTCAGAGTATCAGCTGTATTAGTCTGTATCTGGAAAAAAAAACGAGGAATACTAAGATGCCACAAGTACTCCTCGTTTTTTTTAAAGTAACTTTAGTGGTTTAAAAAGCAAAATTAGGGGACTGTGATGGGGCAAACTGCCTCTCACTGGCTGACAAAGGGTTAACAACAGCCCTTGGAGCAGCTGTGCAGAACCCAGCCAATCAGGGCCAGGCTGGGCCCTATAAGAAGGGCTGCAGGGCAAAGAGGAGCTCAGTCTCTCCCTGGAGCTTGAGGGAGAAGGACTGTCTGGCTGTACCTGGGATAGGGCAGTGCTGGGCAGGGTAAGGAGAGCAAGTGGAGCTCCAGCCTGACTGGCTTCAGGACTGAGGCCTTGACACAGGGGTCGAGTAGGTGCTGGGGCTACAGGGAAGTAGCCTAGGGAAAGCAGGTAGCACCAGAGGGGAGGGAGAGGCAGTGACCGGCTGCTAGCTGTAGGGTCCCTGGGTCAGGGCCCAGAGTAGTGGACAGGCCTCCCCCCCCCCCCCCCTTGCCCCACTGGTCGCTGAAGGAAGTGGCCAGCCAAAGGACCGCAGTTTGCCTCTGAGTGAGGGGCGGCAGTTCATCACTGTGCTGAAGAGGACTGCTGGTACCCCCAGAAGGGGGGAGACAAGGGAGTTGGGGCACGGCAGGAGGGTTGGGCCCTGAAGAGGACACCACGGTCCGGGAGTGACATGGGTTCCCACAGACAGCAGTGGTGGAGAGTGAGACACCACCAGAGGGAGGCGCCCTGCTGCTGGACAGAGCAAACTCCCAGAACAACCAGTAAGAGTGGCCATGGTGGTGAGCACAACCCGTTACAGGGACCAATCCTGCAAGGCTTCCCCAGGCTGAACTCCTGTTAGCTTCAACGGCAGTTCACTACCTAAGGGGGTCTTGTAAGACTGAGCCCTAGGGTTGTAAGCATAATTCTTCACGAGTATCTAGACTGAAGTAGTTGCCAAGGGGTGCTCTGTGCTTTCCAAACACAGATGAAGATACAGTCGCTGTCCCAAAGAACACACAATCTAAACAGTAATTTCATTAAATTGCTACATGAGATTCATCTAACCATGATTCAAAAGAATAATTAAAAACTTCCCTTAATAGCAGAGAAAGTCTTTCAAGGCTAATCAGGAACAGAAGTGCTGTGATTTGAAAAACCATAGGTGAGTTTGAAATAATTGGTTCTTTATGCAAGACTATGTCTAAACATTTACGTTGCCAATAGGAAGACCCCCCAAGGAAAGTTGGATTTCGACCTTATTCCACACTCATCACTATAGCAGCTGAACAACTTTAAAGGATCTTTAAAAGTAGCATGTTGGTTATTGTACTCTGTTCTCTAATGAGCCTTCTCCATCCAGTCTAGGAGGATATCCAACTCCCCAAGGGATTTCATTGCTGCAGAAGTGATGTCCAGCTGGAAGTAGATAGAAAGAAATATTTGGTAAGTAATGACGGCGATTGGAAATGAGTAAGAAGGAACCCGAGTCTTTGCATGAGGGAATAAAGTCTCATCAATTTACCTGTCCATAATTGGTGAGAATTTGTTTATATTTCTCTATTGCTTCCTTTCCACAATCACACACACTTTGTTCATTCTAGAAAAAGAAGAAAGAATTCATGAGGCTTTTCTCCTTGAATGAGCTGTTGCTTTCTGATTAACATGGAGACTTTTTTTATAGGCAAGCTCTTGCTCAGCAGTGCAAAACATGGCACTCCCCTAAAACAGATGGCCTCATCCAAGGATGAAATTCACCCCGTGCCAGGGCGAGTCCAAGATCCCAATTAACTACTATTTTGGGGATTCAAATAGGAGCTATGTGGGGCAAGGGTAAACCTCAAAGATTCCCAGTGATGAGCACATGTGAACAATTCTTTTCACGGCGTTTGATGCTTCCGTTCCTTGTTGAAGCCCAAAGCAGTATGAACTCTCTCTTTTAAGCAAACTTTCGGGAACCTCAGGAAATGTTCTGCCTGATTTATTTAATGTATGCCAAGTTTGTTCATATGCCTCATGTCAATGGATTTAACATACATTTTAGAGGTAAATGAGATGTATTGAAACCGGACATACACATTGTCTGAATTTCTTCTTGATGCTGAGGAAAGAATTGGCTATGCTGCTGATTTTCCGGTTGACATGAGAATCCTCAGTCTCACAGTGTTTGAAGACTTTGTCCACGTAGAATCTTAAAAGGTGATGGATGATGCAACATCTGTCTGCAGACTTAAAAGAAACAGTATCTTTTAAAGTGCTTTACAAACTGCTCTAAAAAACTATAATCAGCAACCACTTCATCCATCACTAAAATGAAGCCATCTTTGGTGCTAAACATGGCAGTTGATAGGATACATTTTTTAAAATTCGGTTTGATATATTTTTGCTACAATATTTCCAGTAGATTTGAGATAGATTTTTCAAAGGAACTCCGCTCCCAAGAGGACTGTCCTAGGGCAGCCCCTGCCTGGAGCAACTCTCCTGCGGCAGGCCACAGCGTGATTGTCATGCCTGCCTCAGTTTACCCATTCAGAGCACCCAGTAATTCTATGCAAGCTTTCTTGACACAAATGTACCCTCCTCGGGGCTGGTTTATAATGAGACATTGGGAAAACAGTCCCAAACACAAGTCATTCGTTTCTCACCCCAGTGCAAACAGTCATTAAGATCACCCGACATCTTGTCTCATGATGCCCTACATATCACACACCAGCACCTCTGACCATGCCCAGACTCTCCAGCCCTCCTCCTCTGTCCTTGTACCAGGACAGCCATCCCAACCCTTCCTACTGGAGTGTAACTTCTACTCTTCCCAGTGGGAGTCCCCACAGCCTCTCTGCTGGGAGATCGTCTTTACCAGGGGAGCATCCCTCACTCCCCCCGGCCCTCTCGTGGCTCTTCTGGGTCCAGTTCCCTGATCCTGGAGACATCAACAGGTAAGTGTCCTGCACTGCTCCCCTGCCTTCTTTCCTCAGCTCTGGCTCAGAGCTAGCAGGTAACTCCCTCTGCTGCTCCTGTTGCCTTCAGACTTCTCCAGTCGCCTTCAGCCTTCTCCAGTCCTGTGTTTGCGGGGACAAAGCCACCCCCTGACAAGGACCCATGGAGGCACCTAAACAAGTTGCCTGACTTTCAAAATCTCCCAGCAAGTGAAGAATACACGTGAAGAATACGACTGAAATTAGTAGGGAACTGTAGGTGTGAAGAAGGTTATTACTCCAGCTGGAATATGATAAAGTTGCCAGGGTTATCATCCGTACCTATTAGGAAAAGTTCTACAGGATTTTAATATCAATCAGCAGCCAAGAACTTGGCTACATGCCTCTTCCAAAAGATGATACCTCCAGCTGCACACCTTCTAACACGCCTGAGGCCACCTACAAAATTATCAGTACCAACACCTTCCTGAAGCACCTGAGTAGTACCCTGAGGCTCCTTCATTGTGGGAGCGGAAGAGAATGACACCTGAAGGGATACAACTACAGTAATATACTGAGCAAAATGGTTTTGTCCCCTCTTCATTATCAAATACTATCAACATGAAATCGCTACAGAAGCAGGGAGTCCTCTATCTTAATTCATGTAATCAGCCCACATTAGTCCACTTAGCTATGCACAAGTATTCATATTATTACAGCTGCGTGGGAACCAGAATTTCTGCTTCCAGGTAAATTCTGCAATTTTGAAGTTTATTTTCATTCTGAATCAGAACAAAATGTTAAATTTCTTGTGAAAAAAATTTAAAAAATCTGTTTCAGATCCATCAAAATGTTCACTTTGATCAGATCAAAATGTTTCATTTCAGTTGCGACTTTTCTATTTTAAAATATTTCATAATGTAAAATAATGTAAATTTTGAAATAAAAATACATTCTGAAACAAAAAAAAACAACGAAATATTCTGTTCCGAAAAGGTCACTTGATTTTTCTAAATCAAATTTTGTTGAAATCAACACATTCCCATGGAAAATATCTGAGTTGACAAAACACTATTTTCTGATGGAAAGATGTTCTATTGGAACCTTTCAATCAGCGCTAATTCACACTTTTTGTGGAATTTTACAGTCAACCTTGAGAAATGGCCCACATAAAATTATCTGTAAAAGATAAATTCAGCAGAGAAAAGTTGTACGGAGAGGCAATGATGGTACCTACATTGAAACTGCGCAGAGAGTACGGGTGTGACAAAATGCTTATGGTTCGGATGGCGTCTTTGGCTTGCTAAACAGAAAGAGAAAAATACAATGATGTTAATGCGTATCCGCTACCGAGATGTTTAGGCAGCGCTTGCACACAGCATATAAACAGAGCTTTTCTTCTTAAAAACTGAAATTGAATTACATGTTGCTGAAAACTCCCAGACTGATGATCTCCGGAGAGTGAAATCTCCTTGAAAAACAGGTTCAGCATCATCTCATCCCTGATTTGGAGGGCCCAGTGGGGAAAGGAAGAGTTCAGCCTCCAAGGCTAGTTCTGTCCTTGGCCACTTGGCTGAGACTGCCCAGCGAACTGTTTTGGTCTTGTCTGGGGCTGCTTTTGTTTTTTAAGCTCACAAGGAACTGAACTGAGAACTACCAAAACTCATTTCACAGATAGGTCACTTAGACATCCGATGGGGACGACTTTGGTGGCATGATTCTCCATTACCCTGCACCTCGTGTTGTCATTCACATCAGTGTCAAGTGGATGTAAAGTGCTAAACACTAGCATTACACCCACTGTGCACTCACGCGATGATGTAAATAACCGCACAAGATGTGGAGCAAGGAAGAATCTGGCCTTGGGTCACTACTAAAGCTCCATATTGCAATCTCCCAAGCACCCAGTCCCCAGATAACTGATTTTGAAGAGATATTGGTTGGTCAAACCATAACTGCGCTGGCCTTTCTACAGCGCACAGGGCAATACTTACAATGGTGGCTTTGATCGCTGTGAAGCTGGCTCTAATTTCGTTAACATTCATTGAAATCATGCAAGGTCCAAATTGCAAGATTTTGTTCCCAGTTGTTGGTGTCAGATACAACCAGCACATTGCAGAAAGGAGGCAGAGAGAAAGGCAGATCTTCATACTGCTGCAGAATAAGAAAGCTCTGACTGGCTGGGATAGCTGATCAATGGGGAGAAAATATTTCTTCATTATTCTTCATCTACACAATTTAAAAACATACACTCTCCAACTCTTGGAGGTTTGTACTGGCTGAACTCCTGCCTCCCTCACTCCCAAAATCAACAGCAAAATTCCCATTGGCATCGATGAGACAGGACTGTAGCCCTGATCCCATGTCAGCATATCTGATCAGGAGCTGCTTTGGAAAGGTTTTTAATTTTAAAATCTACCCCCCTAAACAAAATATTAGCCAAGCCATTAGCCCTCATGAAGGCATGTTCTCGTGAAAAAAAAATTTGGTGGACAGGGAAGGAAATACAAGTCTATATTAGATACATGTAAGGTATTTATCATACAGCATGAGTGCATATATAGGTGTAATATATATAGTATATTACATATAGCATAGATGTGAATATTTATAAATGCTATTTATATACATGCTTTATATACACATGCATACATATAAACTGAATTATATAGACAGGGGGTTAAAAGTTTTTAAATCAACTTTTTTTTTCCAGTGAGAAATGGCTTTTCAAAGGCAATGACCATTTTTATGGGGAAAAAATATTTCCTATGATTTTAAAAAATACTTTGATTAAATGAAAGTAAATTGAAATGTTCGCTTCATTTATTTCAAAGTTGAAAATTTTTGTTTTGTTGCAGTTCTTGGGTTTTTGCTTTATTTGTTCCCTTGTGTTTCCTCCCTTTTCTTCTGTTTTCCCCCATTTCTTTCTTTTTCCCCTCAAAAGGGAGAGAAGGAAAACAAACTAAAATAAAACAAATTTTGATTTGAAATTTAACCAAACAAAATCTTTCCTTTTTTCATGTCCAAAAATTGAAGAAAAAAACCCCACCTTTATTTTGAATGAAACAAAATAATGTCTTCTCAAACAAAATTTTTCATGGCAAAATTCATGTAGCCCTAATTACATATTTCAAACTGTTTAGAACTTAAAAGCAGCTGGATTGGATTGCCAGGAAATTTTCCCCAGTCTGATAGTCGTGCTGAGACCCAGAATGGATAGTTGCATCCAAAAGAGAAATTTTTCCCTCAGAAAATTAGGAGCAACTGAAAGTATTAGATTACACAAAAATAGTTCTGTTACCTTAACTATAATTATGATACCACTGAAAATTAGCTGATTTATTAACAAAATCTTGTAGATATGTAGGCATATGTGTGTATATACACATTAATATACATACATACCTATGCAGACTGTGAATATAAATATATGAACTGTAGACAGGTACAACAGATGGATTGATTGCATAGATATACAAATATATTGATGCCTTACCTTATTCTGTAATACGTATTTGCTTGCTTCTTGATGTGCGGTCTCACCTGGAGAGTGCTGATCATTTTTATGTAAGAATAGGGAGGAAACACCTCTGGATGAACTTTTGGGATTCTTCCCACTTCTCTAATTACTTGATTTCCCTTCCTAATTTTATGACTTAATTGGTTAATAAAAGGGGCCAAGTTTCTCTCCCACGGGTGTTATTCCTGCACATGGGAGTGGAAAGTCTTTTGTCCTTTGCGGGGGAGAGGCAAGGCTTTGCATAGGTGTTACGTCTATTAACCTTCCGATCGCAAGGGATCTGATGAAGTCCGGGGGCTGACGGCACCCATCCCTTTCCGCTTCCCCGTCTTGGAGGAAGAGTGCTGCCAGGGGCTTTCTGGAGAAAGGCTGCCCCTGGAATCCTTTAGGGGACAAGAAGTTTGTGTGGGGGATGGAACTGCTGAAGGCTGGAGCTTCTGGTGTCATGGCGAGATTGGCTCCAGCTGACATTGCGTGACTCATGAGGAAATCATCAGAGTCGGCCATACTGCTTCCAGCAACTGTTCGTTTTGCTGTGTAGGTCACGGTGGGTATATGAGGCCTTCACTCACGGCTATAAGGGAGCCCTTGCCCTCAGATTTGCAGGCCAGATGGACAGACAACGGGATGCCTGACAGCAGCTTTCTTGCCTCACTCAGGGGACGGCTACACACTGAAGATGGAGGTGTCATTTCCAGCCTGGGTTCATATAGGTGTGCTAGTGTGCTAAAAATAGTGTGGATGCAGCTGAATAGGTGACAGGAGGGACCGGCTGTCCCTGAGGTATGTACGTAGGTCTCAGACTGGATTGTGCTAGGGAAGGCTAACCCATCCCACTACCTGTACAGCCACAGCTACCCTGCTATTTTTAGTACTCTAGCTCACGCAGAGCTAGCCCAGGTATGTCTGCTCAAGCTGGCAATGACAGCTGCTGCCCCACATAGACATACCCCTAGGATCCATTTGCATTTCATTATCACCCAGTGAGGGAAAATTTCCAGATCCACAGTGAGGCCAGAATTTTCAGAAGAACTTGGCTCCCATTTAGGCACCGGAAGTAGTGGTCCGATTTTCAGGCAAGCCAGCCTTTTGGGTGCACGCGCTGCACTACCCAAAGTGAACTGTGGATGTGTAATTATTCATCTTTCCACTAGAATCAGAGTTAGAGTTCTGGTCACATCAGCCAAGAGAAAGTCCACCCACTTCTTAGACAAGCCCCCAGCCCAGCGGCATCAATGCGATCTTTGCCCCAAGAAGAGATTAATATGGTGACATCTGCCTTAAACAACCGCCCAGTAGCAAATAGTGGCTGTCTTTAGGAGAGCACAATCTTTATATTTAGGGCCCTACCAAATTCATGGCCTATTTGGGTCAATTTCATGGTCATAGGAGGTTTCAATCTGAAATTTCAGTGTTGGAACTGGAGGGGTCGTAACCCAAAAAGAGGTTGTGGGGTGGTCACGAGGTTATTGTAACACAGAGAGGTCACCCGGAGTTCTGCACTGCTGCTGGTGGCGGTGCTACCATCAGAGGTGGGCAGCCAGAGAGCGGTGGCTGCTGGCCGGGAGCCCAGCTCTGAAGGCAGCGCCACCTCCAGCAGCAGCACAGAAGTAAGGATGGCCTGGTATGGTATTGCCACCCTTACTTCTGCACTGCTGCCTTCAGAGCTGGGCTCCTGGTCTGCTGCCACCACTCTCTCGCCACTCAGCTCTGAAGACAGCAGTGCAGAAGAAAGGATGGCAATAACCAGACCCCTCCCTACAATAACCTTGCAACCCCCACCACAAACCCCTTTTGGGTCAGGACCCCCAGTTTGAGAAATGCTGCTCTCCCCCGTGAAATCTGTGTAGTACAGGGTAAAAGCACCAAAAAGACCAGATTCCACGGGGGAGATTCCATGGTCCGTGATGTGTTTTTCATGGCCGTGTATTGGTAGGGCCCTATTTATATTTTAGAGAGTGTTGTCCTGTGGGAATTGAGCCTAAATACAGGTTTCACTGTATTCATTGGGAACCAAATCTTGAGCTCCTTACTCAAGTTTGACTCAATCCTTAAATTTAGCAAGAGTTTTGCCTGAGTAAGGACTGAGTGAAAGCTGAGTAAGCGGTTCCGAGTCTGGCCTTACGTCAGGCGGTTTATTAAATGCTCCGGAAATCTAATTGTTCATCACTTTATTGTAAGCCATTTGAATATTTGACCTAGGTCCATGATGCAGGAGTAGAGAGGCATGCTGCAGGATGCACAGGACAGTTATAGACCTGGAAATATCCATTTGGTCGTCTGATTGAATGTTCCATGATGTGGAAACTCAGTGACTCTCACAGGGTTTGCTGGGTACTCAGTACTGAACAAATGCCTTGGAAGGGGCAGAAATTCATGGAATCAAAGGAGTTAGAAGCAGACAAGCCAGTTAGCTCACCCAGCCTGTTCCCCAAAGGGTCAGTGCACGATTCATCCCTATCCTGTAATCCACAGGACTCCAAGCTTTAAACATCTCAGAATACGACCTTTCACTTGGGACGTGTCCTGCAATTGAAGTTGAAATAACACACTGTACAAGGCAGAACAATATCTAATCCACTGACTACTAACTTCCAGGGAGGTGCTTAAGGATTTGGCTTCTCCTATAAAAGTCCTAAATGATTTGGGACTGTTTCCTTCTGCCTTATGTGGAAGATAATAAAGATCTCAGTAGGGACAGAAGGGGGATTTGGGAAGGGAGCAAGTGCCATGGAGCTGAAACAAGCTAGGAACCCATGATTGAGAATAATGATGGCTATAACAAGAACCACTGGAAATGAACAATTCTCTCTCGGCTTCCATAGACATGCCCAGCCTCCTCTAAGGATAGGTCTGCAGAGCGTCATGAAGCCTGCAAGAGTGAACCTCCTGGCTCAGGTCAACAGGCTCAGGCTAGTGCTCTGAACACAGCTGTATTGATAGCTATTTGGTATCGTAGCTTGGGCTGGAGCTCAGTGTATAGTTTCATAGATTCCAAAGCCAGGGGACCGTTGTGATCATCTAGCCTGACCTCCGGTATGGCCCAGGACCTGGGTGAGTAATTTTTCTGGTGAGCATGTTAAAGCTCTTTGGTATTTTCACCAACATGGTAGGATTATATAAGTAGATTTTGTGCCCAGCCTGGTAAATTCTCATGACAAATGTGACTTACACCCATTGTGAAGTTAGGCATCCAAGCCTTCCACCACGTGCCTGCCACTAGCTAGCTTACTCTTCTACCCAGTGCTGTTCAAGACCCTGGCGACGGAAACACGGAATAGGAGTTACAGCTGAGATCACGCCGATCCACATAATCAATGCCGCTCCCCATCACTGCTACTCTGCACGATAAGGAAAAACAGTTAGTGCAACGAGAAGCGGAAATTAATCTGAAGCAGGTTGTGGTTTCCCCTCACCGAGGAGCTGGAAAGATTCCCTGTAGCCTGCAGCACTGTTGCACAGTGCACTCCTCCCTGGGTTCCCGGCTGCTGCCTGGCAAATGCAATGGAAACATACGTTCCACTCGGAAGAAGGGAACGGGCACTTGCTAGGTGCCCTTGACCAAATTAGTTTCCCCATGCACCCCCCCAGCTCTCCCACACCACTCCCAAATCCCATTAAGGAAATAAAGAGGGAAAGTGTTACTCAATAATTATGTAAATTGTGGATGAGAAGAAGGGAAATTTTAAAGCTGAACTGACTATTCAAAAAGCAATTAGGCTACGTGCTAAAAAAAGGAAAGTATTAGTGGGTCTGCTAAACACCGGCCAGACAGGCAGAGGAAGGACAGTTCAGTGATCAGAGTACTTACCTGGGACACCAGAGATCAGGATCCAATTCCCTGCTCCACTACAGATTTCCTTTGGACCCTGGGCAAGTCACTTAATTGCTCTCTGCCTTAATTCCCTATCTGTAAAATATCTCATCTCACAGACCTGTTATCAACATAAATACACAACAAGACTGCAAGCTGCTTAGATACTATGGTGAGGTGACAGGAGCCATACAAGTACCATCAATACAAACAGACACACAAAAAGGTTTCATGAAGAGTTGATCAATCTTTCATGAAGAGTGGATCAATCTGATACAAATGTAAGAAACTTACAAGCAAAGATAACTATGCCCATCCCATCGGGTCTCACCATAGGAGAGATGGCTGCAATTTTTAAAATGCAACTTTTTTTTCAATATAAAACAAAAAATGCATCAAAATATTTTCAGAGTTTCATGTTTAGCAAAAAAAAAAAAGTGTCATTCCTCTCAACATTTTAATATAAAACGTTATTGAAAGTTTTCTAAAAAATTGTTATGAACATTTTTCCTTTAATGTAAACCACGTTTTGGGCAAATGACATTTTTCAATTACATTATATAGAATATATAAACATTTTCAAAAAACATCAAAAACTGGAAAATGGGTCCATTTCAAAACACTTTGTAATGGAAAAAAACTTCAAAATGTCAATTTTTTTTGTGAGGAATTGGTTTTCATTTTTCACACAGCTCTGCAATTCCGCATTTGATAAACTCCTCAGTGGATGACCCAGTAGCCATGACAGCAAGAATCATCCACTTTCATCCCCAGCCTATCAGAGATACGCCTTGCCTTGGTAATCCATGAATTGGTGACATCCAGGGGCTTGGTTATTGCAACTCCACAGTTTGAGGGAAAAAGCTTGCCTGCCTCAAAAATGTACAGCTGACAGAAAATGCAGAAGCAAGGGATGGTCCTAAAATGCTGCGTATTTTCTGTGAAAAATTTAGAATGAAGTTTTTCCTGGGCACTTTCATTTCTTCATCAAAATGATTTAAACAAAAAAATATTTTCAATTTAATTTGAATCAAATCAAAATTGTTCAGGGTTTCTTTTGGGTGAGAAAATGGAGGGAAGGGAAGGGGAAAGGGGAATAAAATAAAAAATGTAGTTGCAAATAAACAAAAAAAATCAAAATAAAAATAGGTGTAGTTTGATGGGAAAATGTTATTTTTCCCCAATGTAATTTAGAAATCCATTATTTGTCCAAACTGTTGGGGGGGAAAAAAGACAACCCCTCTGCTTAGCAACACAGGTTGCTATGAATGCAGCCCTCCAACTCCCATTCTCTACCCTTGTCACTGGTTCCCCAATCCCCAGTGAGTGCAGAGTCCATTCCTAGGGTGCATTCCTGATATTCAAAGCCCTCATTACCTGAGATACCTCCTTTCCTCCACAGCCGTGACCTCCCATGACAGCTGTATTCTGCTGGAACAATGAAACACTAAAGTTGGGAGGGCTAGTGACTGCACAAGACAGAACTTTCTGAGGTGTTGGACCTTGACTACAGAAGTCTCTTTGGCAAGAGATAGGAATGTTCATCACTGGGGTCTATCCCAGTAAGCAAACACCACCACCGATTTTTTTAAATGTCCAAAGGTACATTTTATCACCATTCTGCACTTGTTCAGCCTATGGCTGAACCGGTCCTTACTGCTGTCCAGGCTGCCTGTGTACAGCTTTGTGAGCATAGAAGCAAGGGGTAGGCTGGGTCTCCCAGGACCACGACTGGCATTCCAACATCCCCAGTGGTTATTTTGCAGTCTGGAAAAAAAAAAGTCCCTGCTTGCGAATTTCTGAACAGATCAGAGTTCCTAAAGAGGCCTTTCCCGACCATCCCACGCTGATGTCGGTGAAATGGCCCCTGTGATCCACCAGCACTTTGCAACACTCTTGAGAAGTATCCCTTTCAATTTATGTACTCTTTGGCGAGACGGTGTGGTGTCAAGATAGGTCTGTGTGTTCTGTCTATAGCCCCACCGTGGTTAGGGAACTCCATTATGGCAAACCCATTCATTATGTCCTGCAGGTTGCTCAGAGTCACTAGCCTTCTTAGCAGAAGTCACCCACTGTTCGGTAGCAGTCTGGCATTGCAAACTTCCACAGAGCTATCAGCACTCACTCCTCCACTCTCAAAGCAGCTCTCAGTTTAGTACTGCTGTGCTTCAGGGCTAGGGAAAGCTCTTCACACAGTTCCTGGAAAGTGGCCTTATGCATTTGAAAGTTCTGCACCACTACCCATCATCCCATAAATGAATAACCATGTGGGTCCTACCGGTCAGTGCTTGTTTCCTGGGCCCAGAAGCGGCACTCAGCTGTGTCAAGGTGATGCGTAACTGTCGCCCGCAATTGCAAATGGCTCCGCTCTCCATCTTCCAGCAGGGGTGCTTGCATGGCATCACTTTGTTCCATGTGGTGACTTCTCTGTCAGCTGTTTTAATACTACAGGATAAGGAGTGAGTTGTTTGTAATGCTCACAACAGTGTACAGCTGAGCAGGGTTCATGCATATCGTGCTATGGCATCTACGTGGGTAGCCCAGGCTTACAAAAAAAGGTGAGATAAAGGCTTGGCTTGTTTGCCGTTGATTTCAGGGAGGGGGGTAAGTGCATCACAGGCAGAGCCACCCAGAGAGGGGGCAAGTGGGGCAATTTGCCACGGACCCCGGATCCCACAGGGGGCCCCATGAGAATACATGTTACTATAGTATTGCAACTTTTTTTTATGGAAGGGGCCCCCGAAATTGCTTTGCCCCAGGCCCCCTGAATCCTCTGGGCAGCACTGATCATGGGAGGCTAACGCCATGTTCCCATAACCACCTGCGCCAATGTTTTGGTCTCAGAAGGCACTGCATGCCAAACCCAAAATTCCACTTGGCTACATGCACTGTGGGATAGCTACCCATAGAGCAGCGTTCTGTGTATTGGTGCAAGCCCCACTAGCGAGGATGCACTGTGCCGACACAATGAGCATAGTGGGGATATGCCACCTCGACTTGCTTTAATCGGAGGCTCGGTGTTGACTTACATAAACTTGACTTGACTTTGGAGTGTAGACATGGCCTAAGAGTCTGACCCAATGCCCACTGAAAGAAACGGAAAAGCACCCATTAATTGTAAAGAGCATTGGAGTGAGCCCGGAATTCAAAGCACACACAAACACAAAACAAAGACTTCCCGATCACACGCACACACAAAATAAAAAAATACCTCAATAAAACTGATGAAGCCATTTCTCACACAGGCTGGGAAGGAAGGGGGAAAAAAACCCCAGATAATAGGTGTTCCTGGAACATGCTGGGATGACAATACATATAGAGCACTGAATGGTAAACTGGGAATTGGCACGCTGAGGCTACCTCCTGTAATGATGAAAGCACTTATGTATAGCAAATGGAGCAAATCAGCAAACAAAGTTTATGTTCCTTAGCAATCTCCGCAACATTCAGTATCATGTTGAAATTCTCTCTCCCCTGTGACTGCTGTTTAGACTAGTCAGAACTAATTGGGGAAACTTATCTAGTAAGTCTTTATAATAAAAGTTGCGTCTCAGCCATGTGATGGGCAACTTCAGGATTGCAGTTTATTGAGCCCAGGACCCATCGTGACTTCATCGTGACTTCAAGACGTGCTAGGCTGGCTGACAAATCATTTCGCCTTAAAAGCCGGGAGTGAACCTTCTACAGTCTTCACACCAAAACTAGAGAAGAACTTCATGAGGAAAATGATTTTATCTGCAGACAGATGTCAAGGAAGAGAGCTTATTCTGCACCCTGGGTACTGCAAATACTGTAGTAGGATCCCTCACAGCTAGATGATGTCAAAACATAAATACCCATCTGTCTGAGACTCCACCAGGGCCCACAATATTAAGGGCTTTCATTGGGGGGGGGGGGGCAGGGTCCTTCATAGAAGAAAGTTTCTCTGGACACAGGTAAATTAAAATAATTGTTCAAAAAATAGTTCCTGAATCCAATACCACTAGGAACACTAGAGGGCAATAAACTATCAACCATGACTCGATAATTTAAGGCTCGTTTTGTCTAAGAACATGTCAGCGACAGGGAAATTTGCACACTTCCAATACAGATGTGTTGCACCTATGCCAAAAGAGGCTTCCCCTACACCACTGCAAATTCCCCTAATCTAGACAAACCCTCGGGGCCAGTTCCCAAGTCCACTGTGTGTGCGTGCGTGTGGGAGTGGGGGTGGGGGGGTGGGGAAGACGGGAGTAATCCTCCTCCCGTGCCATACAACTGCTGAGGAGCTTCCTTCCTCAGTGACTAACATCATGTATTTAAATAACTAAAAGGGAGTTTTGGTGTCTTGCTCAAGGTCGCATACGGAGTAGGTAACAGGCAAAGAATTAGAAGTCATGGGATTCTACTTCTACTGCCCAGGAGGTGAGACAGCTCCCAGAGTCGCTGGCTCTGAACCCCATGCTCAGTCCACAGGACTACAGTGCATCCCTGCTGCACAAGAACCGAGTGGCAGAGAACATAATATGCAAATCATCACAACCTGAAATAGAAAGATTAAAACAAAACCACGAATATGACAGAGCACCTGAGTTCATTCCTCCCCCGCTCCTGCGCGGCACACTCAGCTGCCTACACATGCACACGCAAAACTAGAGTGTCATTACTGATCTGTGGACTCTTAGTTTCCCTTCTAACCCTGCGTCAGTCACAAACTCTCCTTAGTGTCGTTTCCTTTGAAGCGTCCAGTGTTTCTTTCTTTTCCAGTGACAAATGATGCATTCACCTTTCTTCTTCCTTACGATACTGTCACCCTCAGGAAAACCACCTTTAGAGACTCCTCCTGTGACTGCAGCCCACCTCCATTGCTTATTGATATCATCTCCACAGTCATCTCCGATTCGCGTGGTGACTAAAGGGTTTATCATTAAGTGTCATCAGCACTCCAGAGCAAAACAGGCAGCTGAATTCACGTCACTGTGAAAATGGCAAAAGCAGCATCACAAGTATGTTGACAAAAATAATTGCAGTCATCATAGGAAAGGCTAGGTTTGTGCATAATGAATGACTGAATGAGCCAAGGATAAAGAACCAAGTGACCCTCTCCTGGGGAGCACAGTGGGAAAGCAAGACAAAGACGCCTCTGTTCAGGGAAATTCAATAATAAACATTAACAAAGATCCCAATCCGGCATTAATGTCAATGGGATTCTGCATAAGGGATCCAGGTACACAGAGTCCTTTGCACTAGTGGGGGTATATATAGTCATTCCAACCCCCGGACCATGCACTCCTAGTTAAGCAAACTTGGTTTTATCAAAAAATCTCCAAGGAAATAGCTGAGCTCCTGCACATTTTAGATTTCAGGTAAAAATTTCCAAAACACCTACATGATTTAGGAGCCTCTTATTGACCTTCAATGATACTTCGGCACCTAAGTCACTTTTGAAAATGGTGCTTTGACTCTTAAATCACTTCAGCACTTTTCAACATTTTACATATCAGCTGCATCAGTAGCCTCTTTCATGGGCTATTTGATTGAACTGCACTTCATCTCAATTGCATTACAAGGCAGTTTCATTCCAAAATACAGAACTGAAAACATTTTACTAAACATTTCTTGTTTGCAGGTTATTTCATGTTCCCCCAATTTTATAGAAAAGGTTTAGGTGTGTCCCTTCCATCCTCAGACATACGTAAAATTGGGTAATCTTTTGCACTGGGATCTCTGAATGAGATGACCTTTATTATAAATCTACTTTCATTAGTTTTAGTGAGGCACAAGCAAAACCCAAACTGAATGGCAGTGTTTGATCTTAAGGAACTGTTTGCAAAATAAGTCTGGCAAAGATCCTTGAGAACCAGTGTAGATACGCTGTTAAGGAAAACTGGGAGAAAAAGATATCAAGCCTCAAGAACATACCATGTTCTGTCAAACCAGATAACTGGAATTTTTATCTATTTACACTGTTCCTGGAAAAAAAGATATACAATATATTTCAGTTCTAGTATAAGTCAGAAGTAACTCCACTGAAGACATTGGGAACTGCTGGGTACTGAGCATTTTCAAAAAACACTCCACTTATTTAGGTGCCTGACTATGGATTTTAGGCATCTGGGTTTGGAAGTCTTGGTCTAATTTATCTGTTTCAGGATGCAAATGTGTTGGAACAACCCTAATCCAGTTTTTCTGTTTTGTTTTTCACAACTACACATTTAACAACATTATCAATGACTCCCAGGTAACAAGCAACAAAACTATGGATTTGCCAAGGGATTTTAGCTCTGTTGGCATATAGGAACTGCTTCCATTAGGCTCTTACACACTGAGAATTAAAAAAAAAAATGAATGACATAATTCTTTAAATCTGCCACAAATTATCAAACTATAATAAACTCAATTATAACAGGTGCTTCCCTATGTTAAGCATCAATAATTCTTTCCCAGAATTGTTGCTTTAGCCTGGAGTTCTTAGTTCGGACAGCCTAAAAGTGGAGGATTAATGGTCATGAAATTAACCATAAAAGAAAATCAGATCCTAAGCCCAATTCTGATCTCTCTTTATAGCAGTGCAAATCAGGAGTTATTCTACTGATGTCAATGAATTTACACTACTGTCCATGAGATCAGAATCAAATCACTTTACATTTACTCCATTAATAAACTTTCACCCTGAAATTGCTCTATGTACAAGATGGAATCACATTTTTGGACTGCTGGTTCTTCTGCTCTCTCCGGCCTTCAGAAAAATCTGGCTGCATTCTGTTCTCTTTTATTCAGCACAATACGTTATTAACAGCCTCCAAGATTCTGTCATAAGGATACAATTGCCAATCTTAACACTCAGGGTAAGATATGGCTCACATACCCGCAGCTCTGCAATGCTGCTGACAGCAGGAGAAAATTGTTTTTCTCAGTAAACTGAGCAGATATGACTCAGAAGACACACCAGGAGCTGATATGGGCTGATAGGTCTGATACAAATAGTGCCGTCTTTGCAGTCACGTTTCTGACCATAACCGCTTTATTAATTCTGAAAAATCAAACATGACCCATTGTATTTTGGAGACTCACCAGGCTCACCTTAACAAAGCACAACTCCGATTCAGCGCAGGACTGGATATTCTAAAGAGTGACAGATAAAAACAGCAGTTTAATCAGCTTGAAAAGCTAGACGATTCCTCCTTCAAAAGCTCTCCAACTTCCTTTCTACCGAGCATGGAAAAGCACATGTTCCCTGAAAGCTAGGACCTTATTTCCAAGGATGCTGTAGACTGGAAGGTGCTCCAGAAGTGAGAGTGCTACACTGGGATTTGGGCAAGTAGGGCTCAGTTCCTAGCTCCACTACAGGAGTCGTGTGTGACCTTGGGTGAACCCAAGGGAGTTAGATGCCTAAGTACCTTTAGAAAGCTTGTGCTTGGTCTCTGTATGCCTCAATTCCCCATCTGTGCAATGGTGACCTCACAAGTGTGTAGTGTGGGTAATTATATTAAAGATTGTGCCATGCTCAAGTACTAGGGAAACGGGGGGCATATAAATACTTACGATAGATAGAAGGGAAACAGTCAGCTGGGATGAAATCCCGACCTCGCTGGAGTTACTGGGAGCTTGGCCATTGACTTCACTGGGGCCAGAACTCCACCCCTGGTGTGCAGAAGACTCAAAGATAATTAACCCTTTAGTGACAGCCAAAATTCAGATGCTTATTTCAGACACATGCAAAGTTTAAAAATGAACTCTTGAAAAACAAAAATATTTCCAGTTCTAGCTGAATATTGAACACAATTTTAGTTCACTTCTTTTTATTTCTTACATCCCAACCCAAATAGGGATGTCACTGTGCACAGGACTTTCCAAACCCATAGCTCCTTCCTCCAAGATGAACCAGAGGTGGGAGACAAGAAGCATTATTATCCCATTTTCCAGTTGGGGAACTGAGGCACAAAGAGGGAGTCTGGGCTGAGCTCAGAATTGAACTCAGATTTCCTGAGTTCTAATCCAGGGGCTTCATTTCGTCTCTACTTCTAGTATCCACAACAGTTAATTACATCTCTGCTAATTACTACTAATTAGTTTTCAACATATACAAGCAACAGAGGCAAAAGGAGTCTGAAGTAGCTGTGATCAGGTTCAGCAGTGCTGCAAATCTGCCTAGGGCACCAGTCCCTCAGCTTGGCCCAAAATAAAACACTCTTGGAAAAGTTACATTTGTGTTTAAAACACATTATTCTACAGCTGCGAATTATAGCTCAGCAGGCATTGCAGAATGTACGCATTCAAATCCCACCTTACCAAGGGAAATGGCTGGCATGGGGAATAGGTAATGGGATTCAGAGTCTTTCAGTGCAAGGTCACTGGTCACCATTTCCACTAAAGTGTCCCAAATCTGTCCCCTTCGGTGGCCTATAGGAAATTATTTTGGTGGCCAGGTGTCCACATCACAAAAATCACCATCGCAATCGGTAACTTAGCTGACCTCCTCACAGAAGGTAAGAGAGATGTGCATTAAAATCCTGACCCACTGATGTTAATAGCAAAGTTCCCATTGGGTCAGGATTTCCTCTATGCAACAGTTTTAAACACTCCAACCCCTTGAAGATTTCCCCTTTGGGGAAGCTTCCATTGCCGCTCCTTGTGCTGTACCTGTTCTGTGGATAAACACAGAAATTGAGTCTTTAGGAAGGGAAAATAAAATTGAAGCTGAAGTCATGGCTTCCACAGCGGTGCGAAGACTTGAGCTTATTATTCTGGCATCTTCCCCAAAAAGAAATGCATGTGGAATGTCTTTACAATTTAACCTTACGTAAGGTTGTAAAAGGGCATCATCATGGATTTCACCTGAAACATGTCACATGGACTGGAACAAGGACCGCTCTTTGTCAGGGCCTTGAGCCAGGAAAGCACCTAAGCGCACACAATGTTTAACAGGCAAGTAGCCCAACTGAAGTCAATGGGACTTCCTGTATACTTCAAGTTAAGCATGTGTTTAAGTGCTTTGCTGGATTGGGGTCCAATCTAAGGGAGTTCAATGAACTTCTGCTAATTTAAAGAGCTGGATGCATAAATGTATTATTTGTTCTTGTGAAATGTTCACATGAGAACTGCAACATTCCGGGAATTTTCCAAAGGGCTTCACTTTCACCTGACAGGGGTGAATTTCGCAGTTTGGCAATCATTTTCATGTCATTTCACAGGCTGTGGATTTTGTCGTCATTTTTGACTATTGTAATTAAACTTGTCATTTCAGCAAAAACAAGGAAGAAAATGTGAACCAAGAACTGCTTTGTAATTGAATATAGGCAAACGCTTTCTGATAAAAAGTGCAAAAAACCACAATTACCTCAGATGCCATAAGGTTTGCACTACTCGGCAAATGCACATGCTCTGTAGAGGGTCCCTACTCCACTGGCAAGATCTCAGACACTAGCTTAATCACATGTTTCAGGTTTCATAAGGTTTAGGAATTCTTTTGATATGGGACCTGACATTTTAGTATTTGGGCTTCTAAAGGAAAACTGCAGCAGCGATGAATGAAAAATAAAAACAACAAAAAACATGCAATTTTCAAAAAGGTCTGTGATCCTCAGGGTATCCTAAATCCCAGAAAGTCCCAGATCTTGGGCCAGCAAGAGATCCAACTATTTAGCAGAAAGGATAAGCCCTTTAAAATGTATTGAAGTCAATGGGTGAGAAAGTCTATTGCAGTCAATGGGTGAGAAGCTCATTTTTCACTGATGCATTTTAAGGTTCTTCAAAGCCCACAAAAGCCACCTACATATATTCTTCCTTAGATGATTTACATTTGCTTACCAGCCAGGGCATGAATTCTGAATCCAGAACTTTTACCTTTCTCACAACTAAAGCTAGATGTATAATTCATTATAATTATTTATCTCGTATTACAGTAGCACGTAGGGGCCCCAATGGAATTTGAGACATCATTGTGCTATACAGACACACAGTGAGTACCCCAAAAGTTTGCAATCTAAATAGAAAAGACAAAGGATAAGATGGGAAACGGAGGCCCAGAGCGGCCATGCTTACTTTCAGCAGGTCAGTGACAAAACCAGGATTCAAAGGGAATAAACTATACCAAAAATGTGGTCACTTTTACTGCTCACATATGACCCATCGCCAGCTTGCGAAATTTTCTAATTTATCTTCTATTTCTAAATTTGTTCAACAATTTTCAAATAACTCTGGGCCCATGGTTCATCTGCAAGCAGCTTGTTTTAAGTATATGAGGTTCAGAATGGGAAGGGAATTCATTTAGGCATTTGATCCAATTCTCCCAGAATGTTTATTTTACATCAAATGGGCATTACTGAAAAAAAATTAAGCAGTGAAATGCTTATAAAAATAATTATAACTAATTATCTTATTCTGTATATATTAAATAGGATCAAGAATTTTGAAAGAGGTTGGCTGGGGTGCGCATTCACATTGAAAATTAGCTGTGCCTTTATGAAATACAGTGAATTACATGATAATATCTAACACTTCAGACAGGCAATAACCTTGAAGGTCCTGTCTTTTAAAGGTTCAAGAACAGCAGCCATGTTAGTCTGTATCCGTAAAGACTGCGAGGAATACTTGTAGCACCTTAGAGACTAACGAGCTTATTTCAGCATAAGCTTTCGTAGGCATCCAATGAAGTGAGCTATAGCCCACGAAAGCTTATCCTATATAATAAATGGCCAGAGGAAGTTTGTAGAGAGAAGTGGTAGAGAAAGAGGGTAGTGGTAGAGAAAGAGGGTAGTGGTAGAGAAAGAGGGGGACCCCAGTGAGGTAAAAGGGCACAGTGAAGTGGGACTGAGGGGGCAGTGGTGGAGAAGGAGGGGGACCCCAGTGAGGTAACAGAGCACGGTGCAGCAGGGCTGTCGGGCAGTGGTAGAGAAGGAGGGAGACCCCAGGGGAGAAGCAGGGCACAGTGCAGCAGGGCTGAGGGGCAGTGGTAGAGAAGGAGGGGGACCCCAGGGGAGAAGCAGGGCACAGTGCAGCAGGGCTGAGGGGCAGTGGTAGAGAAGGAGGGGGACGCCAGTGAAGTAACAGGGCACTGTACAGTGGAACTGAGAGGCAGTGGCAGAGCAGGGGAGGGACTCAGTGAGGTAACAGGGCACAGTGCAGGGGGACTGAGGGCAAACACCATTAAGCACTTTGGCCCGTGTACATGGGCTTTTACACTAGTGCTGAAATAAACTAGTTAGTCTCTAAGGTGCTACAAATATTCCTCCCTGTCTTTTAAAGTTATCAGTTGCATTCTCTGCCACTCTGTGTTTTAGGACAATGGTCAATGAATAAACATCAATGACAGTCCATTCAAATGGTCTTCAATCCCTGCAATGTGTCAGGGTAGAATTTACAACAAGCAAAGTTCTCCTGTAAGGACAGGTAGAGTAGCAAGTATCTTTAGCCATAGGTGTAAAATGAAAAAGAATATTAGGTTTACAGTGAGTCAAGGCTTCAGTAATGACACTGAGGATGCAGCTGCAAATTGCAGAAAGCTCGTCAAGATTATCTAACACAATTTAGACATTTTTACACCACCAGTCAGTTTAGTCTCAGGCACGAATTGAAATAGAGGCCTATGTATTGGACAAACAGCGCAGCTGGGATTCCCTCCGAATGCATTTCTGCGTGCCAGTGGAATTATCCACTCATTGCACTAGCCCGCCTCAATCTGGCAGGTAAATGAGAATCTGCAAGGTTTAAGATTGCATTTCATTCAAAATGGCCCATTTTCACTCTATTTGTTTTCACTGCTGAGAGTTTTGCCTTTTTTTGCAATTATTTTGCATTTACCATCTGTAAGCGTGCGGTGACTCACCCCTGCAGCGCCTCCTGTTGGTCGTCCAGGAAATTGGCTCCTTCCGCATCTGGAGCGCCCTCTGCAGGCCTGTGTCCCGCTTGCCGCTGGCCCCATGTCCCTTCCGGACCCCTGTGCCCTCTTCCCTGGGGTGCTGCACCCCTGCAGTACTCCCACAGTCTCACTGGGTCTCCACTGCCCAGGGAACCCCCACCCACTATCCCCACCTTGCCTCAGTCTATGGGCTACTGCCAGTCACCATTAAGCCCCCATTCACTGGGGCTGACTGCAGTCTGTATAAGCCAGTCATCATAGGCAAGCAGGCTTGGCCTGCTGCCTCTGCCTACCTATGGGCTGCCCCCTGCAACCTCAGTACCCATTCTTGGCCACAGACTAGGCCCTGCAATAATTGCAATTCGGACTTAATACGGTCACTTTGCACTGACCTAAAGGATTGCACAAGGCACAGAGGAACAGAGAACCAGGCCCTAAACATGCCATTATTACTTCACAGTTAGTAGCTGTCTGAGCTCAGGGAGAGGCTGAAAGAGAAAAGGTGCCCAGGGAAATTGAGATCTGCATGGGAAGACCACACACAAGACACTGCTCAAACATGTCCCCCCAGCAATCACTCTCCTCAAGCCATTAGCTCACAGTGCACAACAATCAACAAAATACTTCAATAAATTAAATCCCCAAACGCAAAAATGAAGATTAGCACAGGCGATGGGAATCACCACAGTCACACGCTGCTGATATTGTCTGAGGCTGCAGAAACCTCATTATGTGTTAAAATGACTGGGCCTTGGCTAACCATGGAGAATAAGAGCACACCCTCAGAGCCCCATTAGTCATCTCTGTGGGTCTTCAAAGCCTGCTCCTACCAGTAAAGGACTAGCACCAGCAATATAACCGTCTTTCCACAATGCAGCTTTCGTTTGCTTAAGAGGTTTGAAAAAAATATGCTGATGATGCATACAATAAATGGTGCCTAATAGAGGAGAAACTGCCTATTCAGTGCTCTTTTGGCTCAATTTTTGAAATATCTCAGAAGCAAATGAATCATCCCAATAGCCAGTCAGAGCCCTAATAGATTTAGCTTTCACCAAAACCAAAACCTGCCAGCAA
Source organism: Sternotherus odoratus (assembly GCA_032164245.1). Taxonomy (NCBI): domain Eukaryota; kingdom Metazoa; phylum Chordata; order Testudines; family Kinosternidae; genus Sternotherus; species Sternotherus odoratus. The sequence continues at coordinate 7,851,389 of JAVMKO010000022.1, forward strand.
ATTCAGAATGTAACTCAGCTCTCAAATATAAGTTTCAGTTTTGCTGGACAGAAATGGTCCTGAACACATCTGAAAGAATGGCTTGGACCAGTGCCAGTTTCACTAGCAGGGGTTGAAAGCTGGTTTCACTGGTGCTGGATGTATTAAAATTGAAGTGGTTTCAAAGGTGGGGGTGAGGAGTGTGGTTCATTCACTTCAGGGACCTTGGGTGGGGTACAGGAGTGAGAAAGGGAATGCAAAAGGGTTGGGTTTTTTTTTACTTTTATATTTTTTATTGCAAGCTTTGGCTTTCCTGCTTCCTGTCTTATCTGATAGGTGCAGTTCCTGGGGAAAATAATGCTGCAATAGCAGCCAACATGGGCCCAATCCTGACCTGCTCCAGAGTCAAATGGTGCCATACAGAGAATAATTTGAAGAGACCTCCCTCTGCCGTCCCAATTATTCCTCTTATATAACTCAATACTTGCTACACACTTGCCAGGTGAAGATAATTAGCCTAGTCTGTTCTCACGTGTTACACTTGGAAAACCTAGGCATGTCTAGCCAGGTCTATCCCAGACTTGGAAGGCTGTATTCCTTGCCCTAGGGAATTAACTCCTTTGCCTGCCAACCTTTCAAGTTATGACTTGCTTACCTGGAGGCAGCCTCCCTGTTCCCTATGGAAAAGTCTTATAGAATTCGACAGGGATGAAACCATATGGTTCCACAGACATCATACTAAAACCCTATAGGGTAAAATTCTGGCCACACTAAAGCCAGTGACAAGAGTCCCACTGACTTGAAATGTATTGAAAATATTAGTAGCTAGTATGTGATAGAGAACGAGATCTTTCCTGAATCATTCTATACAATTAATAGGATCATAGGACTGGAAAGGCCTTCAAGAGGTCTTTTAATCCTCATGTCAAGACTAAGTATTATCTACACCATCCCTGATAGGTGATTGTCTAACCTGCTCTTAAAGATTTCCAATGAAGGAGATTTCTCAACCTCCCTAGGCAATTTAATCCAGTGCTTAACCATCCTAACAGTTAGGAAGTTTTTCCTCATGTCCAACCTGTTGCAATTTAAGCCCGTTGTGTCTTGTCCTGCCCTCAGATGTTAAAGAGAACATTTTTTCTCTCTCCTCCTTGTTACAACCTTTTATGTATTGGAAAACTCAGTTGTCTCTTCTCCAGAAGGTAGCAGGGGTAGAATTCTCCTTTAAATTCCAGTGGATGGCTCAGATAAATCTACAGGAAGATTTCTACTATAGACCCATTTTCTACTAAATTCTATAGGACTTTTCCAAAAAGATGCATCTACAAGGGACACCATAATTGCCAGAAGTCCCCTCCATGTAAGCAGGGTCAGCTTGTGATGACAGAGCGGGTTCCTGTCTCAGTGATTTCAGGATTTACCTCAGGCTAACCGGAAAGGTAGAACCACTGCAGTAGAAAACTAGATGGTTTTGGCCTATATGTTAGACAAGCCCTGGGATGAAATATGGAGCAGGCCTAGCAAAAGATAGTTACTGAGCAATTATGGGGGAGGTGAATCAGTGGGAAAGAGAAATATTCTAATGAAAAGAGGAAATACTGGAGAGAAGGGCCTAAGCTCATATCTGGATCTCAAACTCCTCCAAAGCACAAGGGTATTTGGATTCAGGGTTTTTGGCTCATCCCATCGCTGAAATACAGCCCTGCATTTAAAAACACCCTTGCAAGAATCTACTTGCCCATCCCCTTGGAGCTAATCACTTCTTTTGCTGGACAAGGACAATATCATGACTTCTTTTCATCCTCATCAACCACCAGGTTATGACTTAGTGCCCGAGATGGTCAATTTTATGACATTTTTGCCAGGCTTTATTAATTTTTCCAGGTCAATGTGTCCCCTCTACCAAGCTACTTCAAGGCATGAGAGATCATGTCGGACATCTTGGGTCAGCTCCGCACAATTGGACTGGGTGACGTAGCTGGTTGGGGAACTTATTATCAGCATCGATCAGATTGATGATGATAGTATTAGGCACGTGGTTCCTTCTGGCCTTAAATGCTATGACTCAGCGTGGAGTGAAACTGAGGTGAAGAGACTGAGGGAGAGGATTGGAGCAAATAGCCAGTCAGCACAGGGCACTGTAGAAAGTTGTCTGAACATTGAGAGCTCTCTGCTTTGGTTGCTTCTGCTCCCACCGGCTGGAGCAGGTCATGAAAGAAGAGGAGTTAGTGATTCACTATCTAGCGCTTTTCCCCCTGAGTCTGCCCTAAGCCAATACCCCCGTGCTGCTAGCTGGCACCCTGCTGGGGAAGGTAACTTTTGAATAACTGATCCCCTGACCACTCATGCTCATTAAAGAGCCCATGGGACATTTGTCCAAGCTAGGATGGCTACATTCCACTTTGAGTAGATTGATTCTGCCTAGAATCCCTTCAGGGTGTTGTGTGCTGCCAAATCCCACCCCCAGAATTGGATGCATTTCTGGGGTGCGTGAAGTGATAGGCCAAGGTGTTTGGCCAAGTATCTTAAGATGACTGGTGATACATACATGTGTATTCTTATGATATACCCGACAGCCCGCCCGCAGCAGGGCAGGCATCTGAGCAATGGAAGCAAACTGGAAGGTGTGTGTCAGACCTGAGACGTAGGCTGGATTCAGAGCAGAACTTTTCCAAACTGGTTCTGGGGCTGGTGTCTTTGCCCCACTCTACAAACTAGGATCCTGGAAAGATTACCTTTCCCTAAGTGTTTGAGACATCATTAAGAACTGGAAGAATTAAATGATTGTGAACGATCGTATCTGGCACTAAACATTCAAAGAGAAAGAGATACTCCGGGCAGAAAGGGCTGCCTGACAGAAGAACTGCTTATTATGGGGAGAGAAGCAGTAAACTTCAGATCCAATACAAGGGAGTTAAAACCTGGCAGAGGAAGCTGGGGGTGGGGAGGTCAAAAAAAATTGTAAACACATTATTATACCTAACTCAGTGATCGGGATATTCCAGACTTCATATTCAGCTGCCACTTCCCACATTACAAAAGTCAAAAACAGCACCAGAACTCCGGTAAAGGGACACAGCCCTGATCCTGCTGCCACTGAAATCAATAGCAAAATCACCGTTGCAGTCAGTGAAAGCAGAATTGAGTTCACAGTGCATCCAAAGCTCTGCCTCCCTATGACGAAACCCTGAGGATTCACCTCCTAGCCCTCTGCTTTTCCACTGTTACAAGCAAGACAAAAATAGCAGAGATCAAGCCAGGGTGGGGATCGTGGTTACTCTTAATGTATTGCCTAAAGAGAGGGAGACATCACAGCCACAATTCCGTAGGGGAAAAGGGAAACCCATGCTCAGAAGATTCATCCCAACTTTGCTATCTAGGAGGCATTCTATACACGCAGAAGAATTTCCAGAGCAACTTATTTACTTGTTCTGCAACAAAAGCTACAGCAGTAGAAAACGCAGCTTATCTTTACAACAGACCTCATAGACTACTCTGTTCATGCATCAGGAAAAACCAAATCTTCTCTTCTCCTTCTCTATTTATATACACCTGCTACCAAGTTACACCTGCAAATAGGTGACAAGATGTCCTGATTTTATGAGGACCGTCCCAATTTTGGGGTCTTTTTCTTATACAGCTCCTATTCCCCCCCCCACACACACACACACACACACACATCCCGATTTTTCACACTTGCTGTCTGGTCACCCTACCTGCAAACCTAGAACTACCATGCCAGAATTTTTAACTCTCTGATGCATTAGACAGCACATCCCCAATTTATCAGGCTGCAGTAGAGTGACCATATATAAAGTGTGAAAAATCGGGACAGGAGGTAGGCATCTATATAAGAAAAAGCCCCAAATATCAGGACTGTCCCTATAAAACGAGACATCTGGTCACCTCAGGCTGAAGACCAGGCAATGAAGTACACATAACATTTATTTTATATCTGAGATGAGAGACGGAGCTGATAATACCTCCTAAGAGCCATTTTATTTCAGTGAAAGTGTAAAATGATTCTCAGGCATCAAGATCTACTGCAAAGCCTCTAGCCTTCATCCTTAGGTTCATTTTCTTCTCCCTTCTATTTAGTATTTCAATGAATGTCTGAATTTTAAGCACCTCTTCTCTAATTAAGCTATAGAACAGTAATAATACATGTATTTAATCGAAAGATCCCCATCTGCCTTTACCAACATGGACAGCCGAATTATATATACATAAAAGCACACTTTTTTTTTTTAAACACAGAGTGTCAGGAAGCTGTTATTCCAGGAATCCATATTTCAAACGTGCTCGTTTTGCTTTTCAGACAAACCGTGTTTGGAGTGTCATGAATACACATTCAAATGTCAGCTTTGAATAAACCTTTGCGTGCCGATCAATAGTCTTCTCTCTGGGTGAGTAACACTTGAACCCAGCCGGGTGGTTTAGTTTTTACAGAATTCTTCACTAGGGAATAGCAGAGGGAGAGTCCCTCAGAGGCCGCCATTATAACACACACACAGATATTTTTAAAATGGGGGAAAACCCCTTCTTACAAAACTGTTACTGATATTTAACCTCCTGGGTTACCCTGAAAGATCTTGTGATGACCCACCCCCATCTGTGCTGTCTTATGTGTCACTTACTGCTGCCAATGCTCACGGTCATGTTATACAATGAAAAAGGAAGTCCAGGATTTCTCAAGCACACAGTAGGGCGAGCCACTTGGTGTGTGTGCAGAAGGAACCTCTTCATAATCCCAACAGCGATGTTCAAAGGTCTGAAAGAATGAAACAAGAAGAAACCAATCAAGAGCTTAGCATTTCCACAGGCGGCAATGGCAAAGCCTCCGTCAATTAGCAGAGATATTTCTATGAACTTGTCTGAGCTGCTGCTGTCCTTGATTATGTCGGCCTGATTTTAAACCCAGAATCAGCTCTCCCATTGAGGGCCAGATGCCCATCCACATCGGGAGCTGAGCACTGCTGAGATATCTAGCCCAGATAGAGATGCTTAATTGGGAGTTGAGCTCTTTGGAAAATCTGGCTCCATTTGCAAGAGTTGAGCACTTGAAAATCTGGCCCAGCTGATAAATCAGGGATCTTGACGTCAGAACTTCTGTGTTTTGTCGTCCTCTCTGCCACAGGCTTGTCGTATCACTGTAATCAAGACACGCGAGGATCAAATTTCTACCAACTTTGGGTGCCTCTGTTACTGAGTGCCCAACTTTAGAAAAAGACCCTGGTTTTCAGAAGTTCTGAGCACCTGCAGTTCCCACAAAGCTCAGCCGGAATTGTGGGTCTTCAGCAGTGCTGAAGCGGTGTCTACACTGCAGCTACGAGCGAGGCTCCCAGCCCAAATAGACAGACTCACGAATGGGACTCTAGCTAGTCCCCTAAAAATAGCCATGTGGACATTTGCAGCTTGGGCTCACAAGCCCGCCCAACTCCCAGACTTGAGAGCCTGAGCAACGTCCTACTAATTTGAAGACTCCTAACTTGAGCCTTGCTCGTGCAAATCTGTCTACCCAGGCTGGCAGCCTCACTCCCAGCTACAGAGTAAACACCCTGAAATTGAGACCTGAAATTGAGCACCTGAAAGGCAAGACACTCAAAATTCAGACACTTCTGCAAATATTGGCCCTGAACTCTGAATGAGGCAGGGATCCTGGGGAAAAAAAATAGCTTGTGATGATGTAATTAAAGGTTCTATCAATACATATGCACAAGGGGCTGAATTAAGTTTGTGCAGGCAACTTAATTCTGACTTTCCTTAACTTTCAGTACTTGACTTTGCAGTTTTAATTTTCTCTAAATGAACTAGTTTTTGTGTGATTTTCTAGGGTTTTTTTTAAAGCAAATTAAATTCCACCATGGAACTGGAGCCTCCCATGGGTCATCAGCAGGACTTGGACCCTTAGATCCACAGTGAAGTCTTCTAAATATTCAGCTAACAAAGTAAAGGATAGCAATAGTAGGCTATTATCTTCTATGTGGTCCAGCCTCTAGATGGGGAAGAGAAAACAGTACTCACATTATTGCCAGATCAGGTCCTCTGTCCTCCGCAATTTTTACCTTGTCCTTATATGCACAGCAATCCTCATCTGTGTCAGTGTCTGGCTCCAATGGGGATAATACTTACCTGCATCTCAGGAGTGTCATGGCCAAGCTTAAATAGCACCTTGAAAATATATTTTGATACTCAAATGGTTAGTACTATAGATTCATAAGGTACCATTATGATAATCTATTCCAAGTTTCTGCATAACACACCAGAATTTCACCAAATGCTTCCTATATCAAGCCCATAACCTCTTATAAGAGGTCTTAGAAGAACAACCAGGCTTGATTTAAATACTTCAAGTAGTGGAGAATCTGCCATAGTCCTAAGTATAACTACTATACATGTGTAACTAAGGAGGCTCATCAAATAGGAATTATGAAAGGACCCCTCTTGTAAGGGACGTCCAAAGTTCCTACAATGCCCGACATAGCCACACAAGGCATAAGACATTAATAGAGATAGAGCTGATACTGTAATTCATGATGGGTCATTGATTCAGATGTTTTTGCCTGTCTTCTTCCCTGTTCATAAATTGCCCACAGACAGCTCGCAAACTTCTCAGATTGGTCCCTTTTCTTGTTGAAATGCAAAATTCAACACTGTCCTTGCACAAAGCCACGCAAAGCGTATAATTGACATGGTTTTCAAAAAGCAGAGAATCGGCCTAACCCTGCTCTCATTGGAAGAGTATATTAAATCTGAATAAGGACATAGTATTACCTCTACATATGGAACTTGTGAAACCACTGCTGGAATACTGTGTGTGTGTCTGGTGTCTACACTTCAAAAAAGGATGTTGAAAAACTGGAAAGGGTTCAGAAAAGAGCCATAAGTGTGGAAAACTTGCCTTATAATGAAAGACTTAAGAAGCTCTATTTAATTTACCCAAGAAAAGGTTAAGAGGTGATTTGATCACAGTCTAGATACACCTAGATGGGGAATTTTGGATAGCAGAATCTAGGGGAAAAGGCACACCGATATCCAGTGTTTGGAAGAAGCTAGGCAAATTCAATCTAGAAATCAGGGTTAAACTTTTCACAGTAAAAGGTAATTAACATCTGGAACAACTCACCTAGGAATGAGGTGAATGCTTGAAGTCTTTAAATTGTTGGTTGTCTTTCTAAAAGAGCTGCTATGACTCAAACAAAAGTTATGGGGTGGATGAAGAAATTATTGAATGAGGTCTGTTAGGTCTGGTTTATGCAGCAGGTCACACAAGGAGATCATAATGGCTCCTCCTGGCCCTAAAATCTATGAACCTGTGTCGGGACAAGAATATACAGTAGACTCTTGATTATCCAGGATGATAGGGAAAAAATTAATCCTGGTTAATAAAATCCTGGATCACCACCATCCATAGGATGGGGTGGGGGTGGTTGGTTCACCAGCCATCCTGTGCAGGGGGGAAGGAGGTGATGGTTCACTGGCTGCCCTATGCCCTGGTGGGGTGGGCTTTTTTTTGGTGTGCGTGGGGTGGCAACAAAGCCAGAGCTGGCCCTGCAAGTCACGCGTAGTTTTTTTCACATTCTGGTTAATCCACATTCTGGTTAACCCAATCCTGGATAATTGAGAGTCTACTGTATAAGAAACAATCAGAGACATCACCTAAATTTCCAAAGAGTTGCATGGGATTTACCTGTTAAGGAGATCAATCAGGTTGCTAAATTCAGAGCAAGCCTTTTTAAAATAGCCGGTGTCCAGAAGTGAAAAATCCCATGTCATGCTTGCTATCAGTAACACAGAAAGAAAGAAAGATCCCCTTTATGTTGACCCCACCAGGAACTTTTAGTTATCAGAACACCGCTGCAGACAGGGCAAGCAAGATTGCTTCATTAATGCCATTCATACCAGATGAACAACAAGAACTGTGAGTCTGTGAGTTTCCCCATGGGTGCCACGGTTAAAGGATGGGATTTCACACACACTCAGAGATGCAAAACGGGGGATTTTGGGAAAGAAAAGGAAGCAATATCTTGATTTGATAGTCTGGAAATCTAGAGATTTAACAACAGTATACAACACACTGCAGAGTAAAATGACTAATTAGTACATTAGAGATGACATGCAGTGACACGTTTCCCTGGTAGGCACACAGTAAGATGACAAAGCAGTTACCTGTTCCCTCCATATTGTATGGATTATTAGAGGAATAATAGAATCAACACAGATCAGCAATGTCTGTCCTTCAAAAATATACTAGGGTGGGATTTTCAAAGGTTCTTAAAGGACTCAGGTGCCCTACTCCAATTAATTTCAGAGGTAAAATTTTGAAAAGTGCTTAAGTGACGTAGGTGTCTAATTCCAAATGGGAGGCACTTAAGTGCCTGTGGGACATATTTTGAAAGGTATTTAGGTACCTAAAGATGCAAATAGTCACCTAATGGGATTTTCAAAAGCACAAGGCACTTAATTCCCCTTGAAATCAATGCAAACTAGAAATCAATGAGAGTTAGGTGCCCTGGTGCTTCAGAAATTCATACTAGGTGCCTATCTGCTCCTAAATACCTTTAAAAATCCAGTGCTACACCTCTTTTCATAATAGGATTTAGGCACTTTTGCAAATGTTACCCACCTTTAGGTGCTTTTCACAATCCCAGCCGTAGCCCATGACTGACATGTCCCTTCAGCAATGCTCATGCATTTGGCTCGTTAGTGAAAATCAGCATCATTCTCCTAGCCCCATCAAGAGTAGCAGAACTGGAAACATTTCCCTCATTAGTTTATAGTCACTCCAGACCCCATAACAACATGTAGCTACTTTCGACACGTTACTGGTTGGAGTGAGAAAGGATTAAAATGGGATTACTCACCTGAGTAAGGGCTCAGCAGCATAAGGAAAGGATGCACACAGTATGTAACACTTCGTTATGAGCAGGGTCCGAGCACCACTTGCTTGCAGTGCCCAATGAGATGTATAGTGGGACATAGGGGTGGAACTTGTTCAGGAAGGAAAGATGGGGGGAAAAAACAGAGGAGGTGTTGCAGTCTACATTGGGAATATATACACTTGTTCTGAGGACCAGAAAGAGCTGTGAGACAAACAAGTTGGAAAAGTCTCCAAGTAAAGATAAAAGGGGGGGGGAGGAAATAGGGGTGATGCTATGGGAAGGGTCTACTATAGATCACCAAATCAGGAAGAGGAGGCGGATGAAGCATTTCTAGAACCAATAGAAAAATGCAGAACACAAGAGCTGGTATTAACGGATCCATTGGAAAAGTAATATAGCAAAAAGTAAAATGGCCCCAAGTCCTTGGAATGCAGCAAGGACATCTTTTTGTTTCAGAAAGTGGAGAGAAAACACAGGGAGGCCGTCATTTCCGATCTGATTCTGAGCAACAGGGAGGAATTGGTTGCAAATCTGAAGGCAGAAGGCACCTGAGTGCCAGTGTGCACGAAATTGTAGATTTCACTAATTTAAGGAAAGGAAGGGGTGAGAGCAACAGAATTAGACAATGGAGTTCAAGAAGCAGATTTTAAGAGACTCAGAGAACTAAGAGGTAAGGTCCCATGGGAAGAAAATCTGAGGCGTAAAGGAACTCAGGAGAGCTGGCAGGTTCTCATGACCACAATATTTAAGGAACAACAGTAAACTATCTGGATGTGAAGGAAAAACAGGAAAAGAGTAAGAGGACAATAGGGCTCCATCAGAAAGCTCTTTAATGACCTGAAAATCAAGAAAGAAACCGACAAAAAGTGGAAACATGGACAAATTTGCTAAGGAGAAGTACAAACGGAGCGCTACAGCACAAAATGAGGAACACCTAGAAGGGACATAAGAGTTGAGAGGCTATTTACATTAGGAGCAAGAGAAAGCAGAAAGAAATTGTAGGTCCCACTTAGCGGGGAAGGAGAATGAATAACTGATGTCGTCAAAAAACCTGAGATGTTTCATCCCTATTTTGCTTAATCTTCACGAAAAAAGTTAAGAGTGACCAGACATTTAACACAAATAATATCAATGAGGGAGAAGTAACAAAGTCCTGTGGCACCTTAAAGACTAACTATAAAGTTTTGAAGCATAAGCTTTCGTGGGCTAATACCCACTTCGTCGGATGCGCAGTGGGTATTAGCCCACGAAAGCTTATGCTTCAAAACTTTATAGTTAGTCTTTAAGGTGCCACAGGACTTTGTTACCTCTGCTATTCCAGACTAACATGGCTACCTCTCTGATTAATGAGGGAGAAGGAACACAAGCCAAAAAATAGGGAAAGACAAGGCTAAAGAAAATTTAGATAAGTCAAGTCAGTGGGGCCTGATGAAATTCACCCTAAGATAACTAAGGAACTAGCTGAAGCAATCCTGGAATCATTAGCAATTATCTTTGAAAACTCCTGGAGGATGGGTGAGGTCCCAGAGAACTAGAAAAGGGCACACACAGTAACTACGTTTAAAAGGGGCAACAGAGAAGAACCAGGAAACTACCGAACAATCAGCTTAACTTTGGTACCTGGAAAGATACTGGAGCAAATTATTAAACAATCAATTTGTAAGCACTTAGAGTATAATAGAATTATAAGGAATAGCCAGTACAGACTTGTCAAGAACTACTCACACCAAACTAACCTAATTTCTTTCTTTGGCAAGATTACTCACCCTGGATAGGGAGAAGTGGTAGACAGGATGTATCTTGATTTTAGTAAGGCTTTTGCACTGTTCTACGTGACTTTCTCATAAGCAAACTAGGGAAATGTGGTCTAGATGAAATTACTTTAAGGTGGGTGGAGAACTGGTTGAAAACCTGTATGTAAATTGTAGTTATCAATGGTTCTCTGTCAAACTGGGAGGATGTATGTAGCGGAGTTCCACAGGGGTCAGTCCTCGGTCTTGTACTAATCAATATTTTCATTAGTGACTTGGATAATGGAGTGGAGAGGATGCTTATAGAATGGGCAGATGACCTCAACTTGGGAAGGGTGAAAGCTCTTTGGAGGACAGGATTCGAATTTAAAATTATGTTGAAAAATTTGAGAATTGATCTGAGATCAACATGATGAAAATCAATAAAGACGAATGAAAAGTCCTTCACTTAGGAAGGAAAAATCAAATACACAGTTACAAAATGGAGACTAACTGTCTAAGTAGTAGTACTGCTGAAAAGGATCTGAGGGTCATAGTGGATCAGAAACGTGATGAAGGTCTCCTTCAAGCCTCGGTTCAGGCTTGAAAGGAGACCTTTTCTTGACTCTGCATCATCAGATGTTTCCTTTAATCCTGCAGTTTCTTTTTTAGTATCATTTACTCTAAAGCCTGTAGCGGTTACATGAATTGTGGCTTTGCATGTAGTCTTGACATCAAAGTGGTGACAAGCCGTGCAACCAGTATACCACTTTTCAAAGCACACCAAATGTCCAGCTGTTTCTCTCTGAAGCTCCAAGTAACTTTCCAACTGGCCTGGCACTGCTCAGGAATGCTTCAAGCCACCAAACTAACAGTCCTGCCCCCCTGAAAATGTGATTTCCAGGAGCCATTATTTATTTGGAGGTGGCACATCTTAGGAGTTAGAGCAGGGTAACAGAAACCAGGGGACCTGGTCTCTTTTCCCTACTCTGTCCTAGATCGCCGTGTGACCTTGGTTCAGCTTCCCCCTCAATAAAAAATGGAAAGATACTTACCCACCATTGCAAAGCACTTTGAAATCTTTGCAGCAAATGCTCTGTGTAAACACACACTGCGATTGCATTTCAGGAATGATAGTGTGGAGTAAAGATACTGCAACAGCTGTATATTTACAGTATTGCTGTATATTACCCTGGCCAGTGTGCAATTTGACCACTGTTTTTATGCAGTCACTGTGCAATATTACCCATACTGTGCTCAGAGGTGGAATATCTGCCAGACACCGTAATGTAGGGGAATACTATTATCCCCCTCTGTATATCAGAGGTGCGGTTTTATGTAGGCTAGTACTGAACGTGGGTGCAATTTCTCTGCAAGACTACTTATTCCTCAGGTGTGCAGGACCATACATGATGTACTGCAGGGGTATACTATTCCACTAACTGCAGTATTTTGCAATGCATACCGCAGGGAGCATTATCACTGGGCTGTAGCATCTCTCTTATGCACAGGAAAGTTCTTAGAAGATTGTGGGAAATGGAGCAGAAGTGCAATAATGACTTTTCAGTAATGTTCTTTCCTTCCTGAAACTTGTTGGCAAACGTAAAATCTATTTCCTAAAGATTTAGAGATACACCCACATCCCTGGACATTCATTCATGCATTCAACCACCACATAGTAGTGCGCAGTGAATGTGTTTCCATAGCGCCAGGCAAGAGCAAGTCAGAGTGAAACTGCACACTCAAGATCTCAGATGCATGTCTCTGCAAAACGGAAACACAGGTAAACACAGAGCAGCATTTCACACAGAGGCGCTAGTTTCCTTTATGAAATGGTCAAAGCATAGGCTCTTCCTACAATCTTTGCACAGGAAGAGGCCAAATGCTGCTCTTCGTTACAACGGTGTAAATCTGGAGCAACTAGAGGTCAACCGTAACTATGGGGGGTAGATCTTCAACGGGCATAATCGGACCATGGCACCGCTGATTTCAATGGAATGGTAACAATTTATATCAGCTGAGATCTACCTCTGCCCTTTACCTTCCCATTAAGAGGCTTAATCTGTTCCCATCGAAGTCAAAGGTAAATCTCTCCATTGACTTAAATGATGCGGAATTGGGATTCCGACCGGCTCAAGGTCTCATCTCTAGAAAATGCTGCACAAAGAAACTACTAAAGAAAAATAAATAGGCCAACTACTTCCCCTGGGGCTCATGATCTGGATACAGGAAATTCTCCGGGGCAGAGAAGCCTGCATTTGACATATCAGGCTTGCACTGGAATAACTAAATCAGTTTTTATTCATGCCTTTTGTTATTTTGGTGCAAGTCTCTGTGTGGACACTTATTCTGCCCATACCCAGACTTGCACCGAAGCAGCCATTCATTTCATTTCAAGTTTTGCATATAAACCAGCCCTGAGATATTGTCTACATCAGAAAGTTGCACTGTTTAACTCAAGGTGTAAATTTAAATTGATTCAATAAACTGGCACTAATTCCCACATACTCCTGTGTGGTTTAGCTTCAGTTGATTGGGAACAGCTTGAAGCCATGCCAAAGTAAGCTATTCTTAACCTGAAATAGGAGTATCCACACAGGGGGCTGTGCTGGCTTAATGAATCAGTTCAAAAAACTCTCTCCTGTAGGCAATATCTTAGATGCTGGTCTTCTCTCTGCCCTCTTCAGCTTCCTCATTCTGTCTGTCTCTGGATGGGAAGAGAAACAGATTCTAAAATGACTGATATAAGAGATGATTCAGATTATGTCCTATGCCCAGGGCAATGATTCATTAGAAATGCCCCTGCTCTTGCCTTTTAAAAGTGTGTCACCCATTCAAAAAAACCCACAGGCATAGGTATCTCCTTCATTAGAGGGAAAATTGCCCCACTGCAATCTTCCTATTGTCTGTTTCATTCTTTGGTTCCTAGTTAGTCATGCCGTGGGGCCGACAATGAATCTGCTTCCTTCACGTATATCTCCCTGAATTGCACAGATACTAACCTTAATATAGAATATTTCTCATTAATAATTCTTTGGACTTCTCTAGCCTCTTTCCTTCCAGGCTCTCTCAGGCATTTCCCAGCACAAACTAACTGTGCTTCCTAGAGAACTGTAGAACAGAGAGGTGAAGTGACTTACCCAAGGTCATGTGATGAGTCAGGGCTCAGTAACACAGCAGTTTTAAACCTTTTTTCATTTGCAGACCCCTGAAAACCTTCAAATGGAGCGGCGGATCCCTTTGGAAATCTTAGGCATAGTCTATAATATCCCCGGGGTTTGTGGACTATGGATTGAAAATAGCAAATTGCTTCAAAACAACACCTGCCCTTAAAAACAAACGTAAAGGTTATTTCTACTTTCTCTTTCCTGAATACAAGATGCTCAAAATATTGTCAGAACCTTTCTTGCAATGACTCAGCAAAAACAAAAAAACAGAAGAAAAAAAAACCAATAACAAAAAAGAGAGACGGCCGGGTAGGAAAGTGGAAATGGAAAGAAGTGTCAGAGGAAATATCTTCAGCACTGAAATGGTTATTTTTCTGACTGCCACTGTGATGATTTTCACAGTGTGATGCTATTACACCCAGTTCATACAGCCAGCACAGAGTCGCCGGTGTAAGGTTATTGTAAGGGTGTCCATTTCCAGGAAGCCAAACAGGACTAAAACGAGCCCGAAACACAAATACACACAGCTAGCAATGCATTTTAACCCCAAACCTTAGTGCTAAAGCACTGGCTTCCATGACACATGGTCCCACAGATGCAGCTGCCTGAGAAAGCACTTGGGCACCAGCTCAATCATAATAAACAAATGCTGTTCCTTATATATGAAGCTGGTCGGATTAGAATAAGACAACCCCACAATCCTGAATACCAAAAGGTGCCACCTGCTAGCAGCACCACAGCTGCTATTGATCTGGAGGCCAGTGGTGCTGGCAGTTCTGGTCTCTGAGCTGTTTTGCAGGTAAGTGTGAGTGTTTGCAATGAAAGAAGCAATGTGTTATATTTATCCCTGCCATGAGTGCCTGTAGGGAGCCCCATTGACGTCAACACGACTTCTCCTCTGTGCTGGATAGTAGCCTTATGGAAGGCGCCATATTTATCTCTGCATCTGTGTGGCACACTGCAATGGGACATGAATCCTGGGACTGCGGCTTTTGGAAGCAACCACAATGATAATTTGGATAATCTGGGCACTTTACCTATAACTGCTCCCAGACTATTAAGAGTGGATTGATTCTATTCTTGGCTCAGCCACTGACTGTCTGGGTGACCTTAGGCAAGACACTGCCTCGCTCTGTGCCTCAGTTTCCCCATCTGTGAAATGGCAATAATTATACTTCGTCTTCCTTTGTAAAGCTCTTTGAGAGCCTTGGGTGAAAAGTGCCACAAGTGATAAGCACTGCTGTTGTTATATCTGTGGAAACGAGAGACGTGTCTCCAGTGGCTGGGATGCTCAAAATGCGTGACCCTCGAATAGCCACATTGGCAACTAGCCAGGAGGCCAGTAGTTGCCCCTTGGCAAAAGCAAATGCAAGAACTACCATAAAATGTCCTTTACAGATCTAGAGCTCTATTGAATTAAAACCAAACAAAATGTTCTGAGCCAAAATTCTAACCCCCAAATAAAATCATTTTTATAAAACCAACAGAGTCTCCATTTATTCTGACCATGTGAATTGATTCAAATGTATTTTCCCTGGAATGTCAAGCCACATCTTAGAGTACGAAAATCAGATGTAGTATTGTATTAGGATGGCCCGCCATCGGACAGCCAAATCCTATATTTGGTTGCTTAGATAAAAACATAAGTGCACAAACTGAATAATTACTTACCAAAGTGAGGATGATCCAAATGCAGAATCTGGATGCCCTAATAAAAGTGCCTGAAAATAAGGCTATATAGGCTTAAAATATCCCTCGTATAATTCATTGATTTCATAGAGGTATAGCAGGGATCAGTTTGGCCCCATGTTTCTTAATTTTGCAAACTTTTCTCTTTCTTTTTTAATGTTGATTGAAAGAGCATTTGAATTGCCAGATTGGGGTCAGACCCACGCTTCGCCCCACTCAGTATCCCGTCTCTGACAGCGGTCAGCACCAGAAGCTTCAAAGGAAGATGTAAGAACTCCTGTAGCAGCGCAGGTGTTCCTGTCATGTCAACTCCACAGCAGTGAGCAGCTCTTGACTTATTCTTCAGTTCCCTTTGCGGACATTATTTACATATCCCTGAAAGAGAGAGACCAAAAACTGGTAGGTTCTTGCCAGTTTGTTCCCCTCATTTGTTCTTGTCTCATTAAACTAGTTTCCTAAAAGCTAGTGAGATGAAAGTATTTGCATAAGTCCTATATGCTTTGAGTGATAAATTTAAAATAACACAGAGCAGTGGCTTTAGAAGTGAAGGGGGAGTTTTCTTTAAACTTAAAAGAAAAAATTAACTAGTAGGGAAAAGCATGCATTGGTCTGGTGGCAACTACAATAGATCCTGCATGACCTACTACATTGTTTTCCTGCCATCTAATCATGCATTTACGTGACTACCTCTGGCTGTATATTACAGATATAATGCAGCTAGGGTAATGGTATCCATTATTGTCTGGCCTGTACTATAAAAATAGGAAGATAAGTATTGCCATACTGGATCGGACCCATGGTCCCTCTAATCCAATATCCTGCCTCAGACGCTGGCCAGAATCAGATACGTCAGAGGAGGGTGAAAAGAGGACTAAGAGTGAATAATTATGAAATTATCCCAGACTAGCAGGAGGCTAGTCTGTAAAAGAAGTTTACACGAACATCTCAGAGTGAGATTTCATCTATAATCACTTTCTTACCGTATTAGGTTTAGACTTGTGTGCTTTATTTTATTTTGCTTGGTAATTCTATCTATTACTTGGAACCGCTTAAATCCTACTTTTTGTATTTAATAAAATCACTTTTTACTTATTAATTAACCCAGAGTACATATGGATACCTGGGGGAGGAGGGGAAACAACTATGCATCTCTCTCTATCAGTGTTAGAGAGGGCAAACAATTTGTGAGTTTGCCCTGTAGGAGCAAAGATCCAACCTATCACACATACCTCCCTACAGTTTTTGCCAGAACGTCTGGAAGATGCCAAAGTTATACAGGTTCAATGGCTTCACTCTTTGTACGAAAAGCAATAAAGAAACTAAAAATGAGGCGGCTGCAAATTAAATAGCCTAAAATGTATGAGGAACCTCCTTATCTCAAATGAGCAGAAAAGGGAAAACTATGAACATTTTAAGAAGATGAATGGAAATAGTTGGTATTTATAAGCTCCTTTCACCCAGAAGCTCTTAAACTTAGGTCAAATTCTCTTCAGTGACCCACACTGCGGTTCTCCCTTACAAATGCTGCACCTACATAGAATTTGGGAATTGATTAGGAATCAGAGCCAATGCCTATGGATTTGAGGACAATGGGAAGACTTCCATTGATTTCAGTGGGCATGGGATCAGACCCTAAACTCCCATGATGTTAATACTACTAAAATTACTATTACACACATTTATAAAGTGCACATCACCGTAATATCTGAGCACGCACCAAGGGCCTAGATGAATCCAAGAGGAGAATATTGTGTAATAAAAGACGCAGGAGTTATTCCAGACCCCCTGCCATGCAATGCCCTGTAAGAGAACGTGGCAGCTATTTAACAGTGCACAGCAATGCTACACAAAAGATGGTGCAACGTGAAGAAGGTTACTATAAAAAGAATACTTTATTCAATTGAAACGAACTGGGTAGCGTATTTGAATGCTGTATTTGAATGCAATTACTACAAATGTTGGAATTTAGCCAGACCATGAGCGCTACCATATTTTCCCTATGGTAAAAGTCCAAAGGGTTTTTTTTAATTGCTCTGTACTGATTTCCATAAACCCCCCAGGGAAGATTTTATTGGTATTTCCTCATAAGAGCTTCTATTTGTTTATTGATAAAAGGTTTAATTTTCACCTTGAAAGAACCTGGAAATGGGCATTCGTACTTCTTGGTGATAAGGGGTTGAATATTTCCCTGTTCAAAAGGCTCAAAAGCCATTAAAATGACATTTTCTTGGTGGTGACGACCTAGAAAAATTCTAAAATTAGGTAAATGCATTACAGAGATTTAAAAATGGAAAGACTTCCCCCTCCCACCACAGGTCTTTCAAGTAAAAATAGAAAATACCCATGAGAATGCAGAAGTGTCCTCCACACAGCACCTTTTCATGTTCAAATTCTGCAGCCACATTCAAATTTACAAGAAGCAAGCTATGTAAAAAAAAAAATGCAGTGTCTAACACAAATGATTTGATGGGGTGTGGAAAGGGGAGGGGGGTCAGAGCACAGGAAGCCTGTTACTGGAAACTTTTGTGACCTTTGGTTTTAATGAATGTCTTAAAACCCCCAATATTTGTCCCCAGGAAATGGGAAAGGAAATTGAGAGCATGTCTGGAGAGTATAAAATCAGGAGCTCCATCAAGGTGAAGACATTCAGATCTGACTTTTTGCTGCTTGTGAAATTGAACTAATAACTGGACCACAAGAAAGCAACTCAGCTGAGAAATGAAACTTCTTACAGCACTCATTTCCCTAGCCCTGATTGCCAGCATCAAACATGCCTGCTGCCAGCTCTCTGAAGAAAGCTGCATACAACTCGCCGATCTCATGCCCCTTCGGCTCAAAAACCTGCGGATTGCATTTGATGAAGTTAAAGATTATTTTGTGAGTATGACACCTGTCAAAGCTGTCGCGTTCGGTCTACTGCTTTTGTACTTTCAGTGATTTGGCATAGCCCACACACAGGAGACAGGTTCCTTTGGGCAGAAAAGATTTAGATGCAGGCACGTTGTGTTTTGTGTTCACTGCTGCGAGTGAAATAAATAGTTTAGCTTCATCTCTTGCTAAGGGGAGAGAAAATGTGCAAAGATTTCTTTTGTTATCCCGTCGCAATTACAGAAAAATCAGCAGTTTTTACAATGAATTTTAAGGCATTTTAATTTTTTTCAACATTGCATTTAAAACTACTCCTTTACAGATGGGGATAAATTCAACTGTAGTGCAAGTGGGTGCACCTCATTGAAGTTAATGATAGATGAGATGGAAATATTTCACTATAGCTTTCGAGTTGTGTTTAGAAACAAACATTAAGGTACAACCAAAGCCAGAAAGAAGTTATTCTGTATCTAGAGAATTTAGTGCTCCTTTCCCGCTCCGGCCTGTGAATGCTGTCTGTGGATAGATTGCCAGGGTAGCATTTAACCTTTCTGGTGGGAGATATATTGGAATGGTCTGGCTGACAGCTGAGCAAAGTAATCATGAAAAAGGGATGCATAGCATTTGTAAACTGTATTAGTACCAATATTGCCTTAAATGCATCTAAATAGCAATATAAAATCAATGGCATCATGTACTAATGATATAAAAACTTGAGATGTCATCCCTCTAGGTTAAATCACCAAATAATAGCATTGTGTTTGTATTATCAGCCAAATTAACATGAAAGTTGGTAGGTCTATAAGATTTAAGATTTTAAATCAAAGTTTGCTACAAGTGAGTGAAGTGCTGGTAACAGGATCAAGTTGTTCCTTAACAGACCTGTTAAGTAGGTGCAACTCCAGTCATTTGGGGTGCTGTTATGTGCACATTTTCCAAAGTCAAAAGAAAGTAACAGGGTTTGAAAGGCAGGTTAAAGAAATTAAACATATTGAATAAATCATCCACATATCTGATTTCATTTTTCCTGTCTTCTTTTGACTTCAAACTAATTTCATGTGGGACAGTATCAGCACCTGAATGTTATACTGTGTGGTGTGTGTATATATACATACATACACACATACACACCCACACAACTTCTGTATGTTTAGATGCTTTTGTTTCCAGTGTTTGTCTTAAAAGAACAACACACACACTCAGGCAAACCAGACATTTGATTAACTGAAGTACTTTTACACAGTAGAAATGAAGATATTGTAGGCTGCCTACCTTGGTAAAACTGACACTTCCATTGCATACTTTTACAGCAAGCCAAAGATGATGAACTTGACATCTTATTGCTAAAGGAGGATTTGCTGGAAGATTTTAAGGTGAGAACTTTGCTGTGTGAACAAGGTGTGATTCTAATTCTAAGCTAATGCCATTCTAATGGAGGCAGCTGGAAATATTATACAAAGTTCAGGGTGTTTTTAAAACTGGTAATATGATAAGAATGTCACACCTATGAAAATTGGTTTAATTGTATCTTTGCCTAACATCTGTCTAAGATAATCACTCCCTTTAAGATTGCTCTGCTTGTGTTTTCATGCTTGGTGTGGTCTAGTGGTCACAGGAGTGGGAGTCAGAGCTCCAGATTTCCAGGAGGCTGTTGCTGTTTGTGGGCTGGAGTAAATAGCTTCACCTCTCCACATCTCTGTTTCTCCATCTGTAAAGCAGAGATGATCATGCGTATCTACCCATCTTGCAGGATGGCAGTAAAGCACTGTGGAAAGCACTGTAAGGTGCATAGCATAATCCAGAGAACCAGACCTCTGGTCCGTGATGAGGACTGAATGATTCTGACAGCTGTTAATACCATTTCCACCACTTGTGGTGGCGTCTCATTAACGCAACTCGCTCCTCTTCCTCCAGGGTTATCTGGGCTGCCAGTCAGTGTCAGACATGATCCGATTTTACCTGGACGATGTCTTACCGAAGGCGATCAACAGCAGCAAACACATCAGGCGGAGCATGGTAAATATCGGCGACATGCTGCTGAACCTGAGGCAGACCCTGAAGCGCTGTGTGAGTATTTCGCAGGTCACTTGCCAAGTTCCCGGGGAGCTGAACACAAACGGACATCAATATATGTATCCCAGGCAATGCTGCAGCATAAAACTTCTGCAGCTTCTTGATGGAGAGTGTCTTAAAAGTTCTTTGCCACAGGGAGCTGAGGGGCTGCAGTACAGGCCAATAGTGAAGAAGAGGGTCTGCGAATTCACTGATGCCGTGACGCAACAAGCAGCTACGGGTGGAGTTATAGGGGAGGAGGCCTACAAAGATTTTACCAGGCCACCTCCAGTCTGATCCTGCCCACTGAGGTTGATGGGAGCTTGGCCACTGATGTCAGTGTGGCTAGCATAGTGACAGGCACATTAAAAATACAGACCGGCATCCCGGTCATTACATAAAAGGGAGGCAGAATTTTACTCATCACGGGGAAGATTTCACCCTGTATAGACCAGAGATAGATACACTGCAGCTGGGGAAGGTCAGACTGGGTGACCCAATCGGTCCCCTGCTATCTAGGAATCTCTGATTTGTATCATCGAGATTATGTTGTAAAGTTTTAGAAATAATTATTTTTAAAGGCCAGCCCACAGCCCTGTAATCACCACCGGCCAAAGGTGAATTTAAAAGGGTTCCTCTGAAGCCCTTACCTGAAAGGAGCTGCTCTCACAGGCTGGGACGGCAGCACTAACACTGAATGCTTCTGGAACCGCCTGGCTGTGGTATCCTGACTCTGTCATCTGGTAGTGAAATGAGTCAGTGAGCAAGCAATTCGGCAAAAGGGAGGGGGGAGAAGACACAACACAGGCTGATTGCTGAGCTGGTTACTAGAACGCCTCCAACATAATGGCTATTGGTATCTGCATAGGGGTGGCCGTCTGGAGGTCCCAGAATGGATCCATCGGCCTTTGGGTAGGTCACGGTACAAAGTAGCCACTGTTCCTGCTCCAGAGAGCATCTAAAAAGACAAATGATGGCTGAGGGGAGGGGGAAAGGATACAAATCTCCTAGCAAGGGGGCCACTGAGAATACATATCTGTGAATGGCTTTCATTTATATCTGTCACAAAGGCTTGGTGTTGAAGGGCACCTGTGGCTGACATGGGGGAGATGAGGGGAATTTTGAAGGAAGCGAGGGAAATGGATGAGGGGAGAGGAAAGCTGGTAAAAGGGGAGAGAGCGGGACTGGGGAGCTGAGGGGCTACCATGGCAGGAGGAGTGAGGATAAAGGACTCAAACATAGTTTCCTTAGCACACACCATATTTCTAGAAAGACCCCTTTGTGCTCTAGCTGGACTGGGGCAGCCTGTCTCTCACCCATCCAGAGCTGTACCGTAAGGGAAGGCCTTTTTGTTCTAAATCCGTGGTTGCTTTCCTCCACAGCACAGATTCTTCACCTGCGAGAAGAGGAACCAGGCCTCAAAGGTGATCAAGGAAACATATGAAAAGGTAATTCTCCTATCCAATTGCTACCCATGTTGTTCGGGAGCAATCCGTCATCCCGTTCAAGTCAATGGAGATTGGCCAATGACTTCCATTGGAGCAGCATCAGACCCTTATGGGAAAACTCTGGAGGGTGGCGATATTACAAACATGAGAAAGCAGCATGGGGGCGGAGGGAATTCCAATGTAGGGGCTCATAAAAGTAGTACAAATAAATAAATAACCCAGCCCCCGAAACCTGGCGTGATACTGAGACCCAATTTTTTTTTTTTTACAAGGATCATTTGCTTTGCATTTCTGGCCTGGATTGGGACCAGAAATGCTGCAATAACAATGGTCCATTCGAGATCCATACCACACCCCCTCTACACACATACACACACACACACACACACACACACACACACACACACACCCCTTTTCACATTCAAGAGAGTTAGACTTCTCGGATAAGGGTCGGAGAAGTATCAAAAGTGATGGCTGGTGAGCCAAACTGAACCTGGACTCTCAACCTTCTCAGGTGTGGCTAACACTAATGCCAAAGCAAAGGACGTGTCAACTCTAGAACTGTGAGAGGGGAAAGATAGCCCAATCTGGGATTTTGGAGATTTGGGTTCCAGGTCCTGCTCTATCACATACTCCCTGCAGGACTTGGGGCACTCTCTTGGCCTTGATTCCCTGTATGAACAATGGGGATAAGAGCACATCCCTACCCCACCATTGTTTTGTGAGAATAAATACACTCAAGATTATGGGGCACTCAGTAGGTACATGGCTAAGCAATGGGGCTGGGTCAGATAGATAGAGTAACTACACTAGCCAGAGCAACTGCAGGAAAACAGCTTAAATTGTAGACGGAATTAAATTGTGTACAGATTATCTACACAAACATCTGTACGGTATATTCTACAACCACAAATGAGTTAGGAATGAGTCTATCCGTTCACATTGTCCACAAGCTGGTATTATGATTCCTATTGCAGCTGGGCAAATGTTGCTTTAAAAAAATCTGCAGAGGTTTGGGGGTTTTTTCCCCAAAACCATAGCTTGCTTTGAGTGGGTTTGCATTACTTCTGTTTCTTGTCCTTGAATATTCTGACAAATGAAAGTATTTTAAGCAAGTCAAGCAGGACTGTGTGGGAAGCCAATTTTGAATTCCTAATCACAAGCATCCCCATTGGAAACTGATCCTAAATTTTACAGTCAGCCAATCAGAGAGCAGAAATAGATCATAAGCGCTACGTCTCCAAACAAAGCAATTCACAGTTGGAATACACTTACTGAACTTCTTGTGAATTACATATCAATTCTCCCATCACTTCTGAGTTAGCTGTGATTCAATGGTTGTGGTTTAATGAGACTGAGTAACATTTCCACGCACTCTATGAATTGTGCATCTAGGCTTATCATGCTTCAACTTAAATTATCTTGGGATTTATTAGACACTTACTCATGTGTAAATTATTTGCTATTAAGTAATTTATTTTCTCTGCTCCTCCCCTCCCCCTAGTTACAAGAGAAAGGAATCTATAAGGCAATGGGAGAATTTGACATATTCATTAACTACATTGAAGATTACTTGATGATGAAGATGGGAAAGTGAAACCCAAAAAGGTTCTGCATCTTTCACAACAAGGAAACTGCTGTTTTATAAAAGTAACGTTCGATTCACCAGACACATGAGACAATAATCTTATGGGTTTGGGCCAAGGGTTCTGACTAAATAGTATTAATACTGTACTTTAAAAAAACATACTGTACCTACCTTATTAAGTATTTATTACCTCCAATACCTCAATGTTTACATTTACAGATGTCTTATTTTTTTAAATAGGAAAAAGCAATGTTATTGTTAAACTATTATTTATTGTTTGATATTTGTACTTTGTAGGATTGTGCTATTTTTATACTTCGCTTGAAAATACCCAAACTTATATTTCAGGAAATACTCTTGAGGGAGTAGATAACGAGTCATACTCATCCCTAGTGTAACTCCACTGACGTTCGTGTCTGTCTAATTGGGAGTTCTAGGCCCTAAATCCAGCAAAGCACTTATACTCATGTGCTTTAGGTTAAGCATGTGCTTAAGGGCTTTGCTGAATCAGGGCCCTAGTCCCCGAGCTAAATATCTGTAGGCACTGTCTCTGTTCTGTAATTCAGAAAGGGAACTAACCTATTCTCTAGAATCAGAGCTCCCAAGATGTAGAATAGCCAATTAAATCATAGCTAAAGCAGAGGGCCTTTTCTTTCCTGAAAAGGCTTTTTGGTCAGCTTTTACATTCAATGAAATTTGGGGGTGCAAGGTTTACATTCATAACCTTCAATTCTCTAGGAAGCACCAGCGGATGATGTAACAAACAACAGACTCTGATCAACCTGCCCTCCGTTTACGCGATCATAAGAAAAACTAGTATTTGGAATGAAGTGCTTTGGTTCTAATAGAACTTAACTTTTAACTGCTACTAGCCATTTAATCACCTGACTTTCAGAGTCGCTGGGGACACCCACGATGGTCCTTGAAGCCCACGGGAGCTGCAGCGGTTCAGCACCTTTGAAAGTCAGGCCAAAATGTCTTGTCCTCCAGTCTTTGACTGGGATTAATTCATTGACAGGTTAGGGCTGTGGGGGATAATTTAAATCATTACCCACCATTTTAAGGTGGATTTGGTAATTTGCATTCAAATGCATGAAGCTGCACATAGGACTCGCAATGGTTTGTTTTGCTTTACTTCTCACATTATGATCCAGGAGCTGCAACAAACAAATGCTATGCTAGAAATGTTACAACCAATGCTGGTTCTATCTACCTAGAGAGTCAGTATTCTCTGTCGGTCAGCACTTGGTTCTCCTTTGTTTCATGGGCCCAGGGGCTTAATATGAAGAGAATAACGGAGCGAAATGCAGTAATGTGTGGGAGCTAGGTTCTAATATTTAGAAACAGTAGGATACTCCACTGGAACGGAACACTGTCCGTTTGTCATTCCTGTTATTGTGCTTTGTACGTTACCATTACGAAAAGAGATAAGGAGATTTATACTTAGCTTGTGCTTTCAGAGCTAATGCCACAAGGGCGGGGATTGTGTCCCCATTCCGTGGAATGTGTTGCAGTGAAGCTAGTTATGCAACAGAAGTAACCAGCCCAACTGCAACAGCTGTGTTCGGCAACTCAAGGGCTAAAATTCAATTAGAGATGGTCCCCAAGTCAGAGTAAGGGCCAGCCTTTGGTGTAAACAGGCTTCTGCGAAAGCCGGCCCCTTTTTCCATTAAACTCCTGTCAAGCCAACTCTGCACTCCTTGATTCCACCAAAATTCCCTTTGGCTTGAGTGAC
The DNA here is from genome assembly GCA_032164245.1 of Sternotherus odoratus. Lineage (NCBI taxonomy): Eukaryota > Metazoa > Chordata > Testudines > Kinosternidae > Sternotherus > Sternotherus odoratus. The sequence goes on from JAVMKO010000022.1 coordinate 7,876,527, forward strand.
ATCACAGGGCTGTGAACTGGGCAAATGGGATTCCATCTCGCCAGCTGCAATTTCAATTCTGCCAGACGTGTTGGTGTTTAGAGGGCAGTGCCTTTGCAGATGCTCTGTTAATGTGTTCATGTGCATGACTGCAGAATGTTCATCTGTTTTTATGTATGTGTAAAAATAAACTTGTTATGGTTTCTACCAGCAATCTGATCGATTCTTTCACTTCTTTAACCCAGTTCTGAATGTGAAATATTGCTCACCACCCAGAGGAAGGGCATTTATTTTGGTGTTGTAAATAACATTCTGTCTTCCTTGAGCATCTCACATTGGGATACATGATCATATATAGCTCCCCTCCTGCAGAGGGATCTGCTAGGGCACTCTGAATCAGTGGGACTCAGTGTGCATGTACAGAGATGAATCCCTTTGCAGAGCCTTTTTAGTAGCCATTGCTCACACAGGGCTCACACCTGAATTAACATGGTGATTAAAGAAACATGGTCAAATATAGATCCTTGTGTGACCTTGGCCAGGTCAATTAGGCCCTGATTCAAGAAACCCTTTAAGCATATTCTTAAATCACCCCTATTCAGGGCAGCACTCAAACAGGTATTGAATTATAGGCAGGTGATTAAATTCCAGTGACTACAATTGGGATCTAATCTACTGTGCCTCCATTCCCAGCTGCAAAACAGGGACTTCCTTTGTTTGCCGTGTCTAAGTAGTCTGTAAGCTCTCCGGGGCAGGGGCGGTCTCTTAGTATGTTTGTACAGCACCAAGCACAACACAGTCCTAATCGCAGCTGCAGCCTCTGACACTAGCACAATACAAACAATATTAACCACCCTGATTGTTTATCTCATTTACAAAGCTACATCATAGACCTAACTATAAAGAATACATGTACACATACAGATATAAGCATTCCTTACCCCTGTTCCTAATAACCCCTGATTAGAACAATACATGTCCATTTTGCATTCCACCATTTAAGCCCAGCTATTTATGGATTTCAGTCAGCAAGCTAACCAGTTTCACTCTCAATTTCCAGTCTCTTTTACTGGCATGAGGCGCCTTATTTTAGGAGCACAATGATTCCAAACATTTAAAAAACAACAACATGAAAATATTTGTAGGCAACGAGATAACATCTGCTGTGTTCTACCCATGCATCAATAGGGTTAGAGGTCAATGTCGTTGCATGGAATTTGACCAATGCATCTTGGTCCGATACTCATTTTTATCCTCTGAAGATACAGGAGTGGCCTGTACAGCAGAAGTGCACCTGGTGTGACTGCAGCTCCTGTATTTCAAGCAACTTCCTTATTTCATACTCCTTTAGCTTTGTTCCTGACCGATATTGCTACCCTGCTTCCTTTCTTGGACACATTATTCCCTTGCTATATAACTTGTCCCTCTTCAGGGCCCAAGGAGTGTAGTATAGTGCACTACCTTTTCACCACTGGCAATCCGGATTCATATCCCCTGACACTAAGCACAGCAGGTGCTCAGCTCAATCCCTTGTTGGCATTGCTCTGCACTGCCAAACCACTATGCAAAGGAGCTAGTGCTAAGGCGAACCAAGAGGTTTGGCACACCAGTTTTGAGGTGCAATGACGGAGTAGTCGGGCGTATGGCATGATCCAGGCCTTGCATAGCACGGCCTATTACACAGATATTGACGTCTGAGAGGTACTGACTGAGCTACAGTGGTGGGGACCCCAGTCCTAGGACACTGTGGGGTCCTGAAGATTAGGATGGGGGTATATTAGAGCTGAAGGGGGTCTGAAAGCCTGCACTGGAGCCAGAGCCATAAATTAATTATTTAAATTAGTCTAACTAATGTGATTTCAGTTCTCCTTCCCACTCTAGCCTATTGGCACATTAAGGCTCCTGACTTGGATTTGCTGATATTTTTGTTTAAATGAATAGCAAGAACAAGTCCATTTAGCCCACGTCAACAGTTTATAGGCAGGAGTCTGCCGAACAGTAGCCGGGGGCGGACAGAGATACTGGTGGATTCTCTTGATTGTTGCAGGCACCGTACAGTCTGTCCTCCGCAAAGAGAACGTGGCTTTTGTCAGCGAGGCCGTGGTCAGTTTTTCAGTAAGACACAGTCACTATGGTTAAAGTAACCAAAGGAAGGAAACAGACCGGATGCCTCTTGATGTACAGATTTTAAAAAAGATTTCCCGTTACCTGGTGCCACAGGCGTCACTCAATGCAGAAAGAAATGGAGACCTTGTTGCGGTGAGCCTTTTTGGGGGAAGGACGGCTGCGTGGCGCAGTGACCACAGCTGTGGTTTGAACGTTTGCTGAATGGGAACTGAGTAAGGTGAGCTGTGAAGGAGAAACACACACACATACCTCTAGGTCTCAGCCAGGGCCATACGCGGAAGTACTCGGAGAGATTTATCCTGCAGGATTCCCAGCCCAAGAAGCCAGTTAGCTGGTGGGATGAGGAGTGGTGAGCCCTAGCCACAAAATGGAAAAGCTGAGAGTTAAATATGTATGCAAATGTTGTTCCCAAGTTGCAGGGTGTTTAGCTCCAGGGTGCATGATTGGAATCTATTAAACACACACGCTTGGTAAGCATAAACACATACATATGCATTATCTCCAAAAGATTTCCAGACTGGTATTACTGAAATACAAGAGAAAGCCCTTGCCCTGTCATCTGGGCAGAGGCAGCACTACTGAAAGGAGCATTTGCTTGTGTAGGGTGGGGAGCAGGTGGGTACTGTATGCCCATTGTGGCTATCCCTCAGAGCAGGCTAATTCAGGATGGGAGGGGACCGCAAGGTCCCCGGCAGTCCCTCTTCACGCGGTTTCACAGCTTACGGAGCAGGCTGCAAAGCTGACACAGAGCACCATTAGAAGTCATCCCCGTGACTCACGACACCTACATCAAACCAGAATCACAGCATGGGTGTCTTCTAACCTTCCTTTTGGCTCGCCTTCATCTCGCCTAATCTTTGTCTCAATCAGAGAGCGGCTTCACGTGCTGGATGCGGATTACAGTTCCGTGGTTCCTGCAGGGCTTCCGGGCTCCAAGTGTGGCCGAGCCCTCTGACCCACAATATACCAGCTCACAAGCACTGAGAACACTAGAGATGAAAACAAACCATCTCCCCAGCATTGCACGCAACTGCAACTGCAGTGCAGGCTGCGAGCATGCTATCGAGGTTACGCTTGCAAGGACAGCCTATGGAATGAGCTCACAGAGAAGAAGGATGACCTGGAGGTTAAGGCAGTGGGATTTGGATGGAGGAGACCTGGGCTCACAGTTCCTGGCTACGTCAAAGACTCTCTCTGTGAATTTAGGACTAGGGTAGCCATACATCCCATTTTGGCTGGGACAGTCCCTTTCTTACGCCCTGTCTCGGCCATCCTGACTTTTAGGCATTTGTCCCATTTGCTCTTGCCAACTGATCAAGAGGTCCAGAGGAATATGCCTGGGACAGGGAGTGGGGGGAGGAGCAGGCAGCCCTGCACAGGGGGGAAGCAGGGCTCAGGCAAGGAACTAATATTTTTACTTTTACTGATGCACTGGTCATCAGTTAGGCAAGGGGTGTGCTGCCACTGCCACTTATTAAGCTAATCAGGCCTCTTTCAGCCTTTCCCCCCTCCTCATTTATTGTTTTATCCATCACCGGTGGTCGCCTCGTTATATGTACAAATTGATCGCTCGCTGGAACCGCAACTGGCTTTTTACTAGTTCTGCACAGTGCATAGCGCAACAATCAGACCCCTGAACGGACCCCGTAGGTACTGGTGCAACAGAAATAATGAAGTCATAATAATTGAATCTATCGTGCTGCATCACTGCATGCAAGTTAAGTTTCCTGACAATCTTCACCTGCCTTCCCTTGTTACAGTAACATCTGGAAAGTGTTACACAAATAAGACATGGTGGTTTTTTTTATTTTTTCCCACACAGAATATGGTTTCGTGGCTGGGTATCTTCTTCCTGACAGCTAACCCTGCGCACGCTCCACTTCCCGACACTCAACCCTATTGCACCGTCAGGTAGCTCCAGTTCATTCACTGCGTTCGGCCACTGCCGCTCAGCTACACTTGAAACACACTTGAGCTGCTTAAACCCCCTCTGTCCCCTGTTACTTCCATCCTGAGCCAAACCCTGCAGTCATCAGCCAGACAGAACTCCTCTTGAAGTACTGCAAGGACTACAGATTGCAGAGTTGATCCCACGTGAATCACTTGGGGTGGGAGGGCGCAGATGGGGGCAGGGACTAGGTTTCAGTATTAGGGGGGGAAAGGGGTTGGACATTTGTTCTAGTTTTGCAAACCTAAGAACATAGTTCATGCAGCTGGGAAGCCACTGAGCGCCAAGAGGTTCACCGGTCCCTACTGAAAACAGTGGGGCCCTGGAACAAGCTGCCAAGCATGGCCTGCATCCGACGAAGTGCGTAGTAGCCCACGAAAGCTTGTGCTTCAATACTTTAAGGTGCCACAGGACGCTTTGTAACTTAAGCAAGACATGGGTTCATCTATAATGTATTCAGGCTAAAATTCATTCCCATGAATGACTGACTAAGTAGCAAGATCCACCCGGCCCTAATGCAGCCAGAACTAGACAGACAACCCCAGGAGAGGGCTTTGCGGACTCCAAAATTGTGTGACTCACGAGTCCATGTGCCAAGCGCTACCTCTCAAGGGCCATTAACGTTGAGACACGATTGACAATTGTCACTCTTTCACATAGCACTCTCAGCCTGTGGTTTAGGTAGCACACTTCCTACAGATGAATGTGATGGAGCAAGTGGTGGGCTGACCACATGGCACGGGGCCCAGAATCTGGGGACAATCCTCCTAAAGCAACAACAAAGTACAGGCTTACACAATGGTGCGGTCATGCCAGGCTGGTACTTCCACGGTGAAGTGAGTGGCTGACATGCAGTGGATGAATCACAATGTGAGCGCTGTTTGGAAGGGAATGCCGGAGAGAAGGCGGAATTGAAGGGCAGGCTGGAAGTACCCTCTGTTAGTCAAACACTCACAAGGTGTTGCTGCAAAGAGAAATGTGTCAGCTACTCTGTTACGCCTCTCACACATTGCTCAGCTGGGGTGAAATTCACCCCCGCGCACTGGGCCTGCATGAGATTGGCACACCACCGATGTCCTTCCTTTGAAGAAGTATCTGAAGCTTATTAGAAAAATAGGACACAGGCATAGATAAAAGAGCAGCTGCACAAGGGATTTGCACTGATCCAACAACCTAGGTTTCAAAGCTGCTTTTTAAATCCGCGCAGATGAAATGCCCGGAGCATGTAAGCCTGGTGCTGTCCCTCTGCATGGAAACATGCTTCGCCCGAAATGAGGAACAGGTTAAGAGGGGTCACAGCTGACCGTTCCAGTGACTGTAGGAACAGTGGCTTCTGCTTTTTGTGCGCGCACACGTACAGAAATTTGCTTGAAAGCAACATATGACCCTGTACTGAACAACCTGTCCTCTCTGAGGAGGAAGCCATTAAACATCTTAGTCATCACCTCATTGACAAATGTGTGAAAGGCAGGCAGGGTGGACGAGTGGGGGCAGTCGGAGGGGGTTATTCACCAACCTGGCCGCAGCTGAGGGAAACGCAGCACAGATGAAGGATGGGGCCACCTCCAGGCTTTTAGACAAATCGGACTCAAAACGCCATCCCCTCTTCCTTCTTCCGAGAAAAAGGGGAAGCTGCTGCTTTCAGTTTAAACAGCAGATTTATCAGGATTGGGGGCCTTTCCCTGGAGGTTATGGGTATTAAAACAAACAGTGTTAGTATTATTATTTTAACTAGCGAAAATACCCGGCGTTGCTCGGGTCAGTCGGAGGTGGGGAGGGGGCAGACAGCTGAGTGAGTGTGGGGTCCGTTGGAGGGGGCAGAGAGCAAACCAGACACCCCCACCTCACCCCCCCGACCAAACCCGACACCCCCACCTCACTTACCCCTCGACCAACCCCGACCCCCCTCCTCACTCCCCCAACCAAACCCAACACCTCCTGACCAACCCCAACCCCCACACCTCACCCCCCCAGACACCTTCCCACCACCCCAGACCAAACCCAACACCCCCGGCTCACTTACCTCCCGACCAAACCCGACACCCCCACCTCACCCCCCCGACCAAACCCGACACCCCCACCTCACTTACCCTCTGACCAAACCCAACTCAGGTCCGTCGGAGGTGGGGAGGGGGCAGAGAGCTGAGGGATTCCGGGGTTCCGTCGGAGGGGGGAGGGGGCACAGAGCTGAGCGAGTGCAGTGTCTGTTGGAGGGGTGTATTATGACATCATAACTATGTCACAGAGAACAGCAGCTGCCCAGCTGATGTGATTGGCCTTTAAAGAATTTCATCCCTGGGGGGCATCAGAGGTGAGATTTGAAAAATTTTCGACTCTTACGGTCATTAGGACCCCAAGACCTCTAACTGTTCCAAATTTCAAGTCTGTAGCTCAAACGGTGTGGAAGGAGTAAGCATACATCCGCGCATACATACACGCATACACCATTTGACTTTTATATATATATAGATTATTCGTTTTCTTCTGAAACCTTAGCAATAAACATCCCCAGGAAAGAGTGGCCCCAACTCTTAGTGGCCTGTACTTGGCACAGGAAAGGGAAGGGGGTAGAGATGAATTTAAGCGATGCTCCTAGAAGTCTGGCGTTAGACAGGGGCCTGCCCAGCCCTCGACATAGTTAGAGCCACCTCATGGCTGCTATAATTTAGGCTTTGCTTCCTATGGCCCCCAGGGACAGAGAATAGCCGCAGTGCACAGTACTCCAGCTATTCATCCTCCCTGCCACTGACATGCCTGCTCAGCGCTGGGGGAATTGGGAGCAGGCCTGTTTAGGGCTGATCTGGTAGCTCTAAGCTGGCAGAGGAGTCCCATATGCAGCAGGTGTTTGCTGGGGGTCGTTTCTACCCCCACCTTCACTTCTGAGCGGCATAAAGGGTCCCCAACACAACTGAGGATCAGGTAGCAGGTCTCTAGCATCATCAAAGAGCTGGGGCTGGGGGGTATTCATCGAATGAAGCGTTTTAATATTGCAGGTTTTTAAAATCATATTTCTTTCATGGTGGTTTCATTTGAGGGCATGATGGCCTCTTCAATTGTCTGTGCCCCTGGCCCCAGGCTCACGTCTCTCCCTGCCCTAGATTTTAATACGACTGTTCTAAAAGCCTGGGGTTTGTGGTAACGGAGGCCTAGTGTAAAAATGAAAATGGAGCAGACAGTCCTGGTGCGGGTTTGGTGCATTCATTAGGGTAACAGAGAAAGAAGGAGGCTGCCCCAGCTCACACCACAGCTACTCAGACTACCACTTTCTTACTCCAGCTATGTCTCAGTGTGATGAGCCTGACTAAGATCGGCTGCTGAGGAAGGATTACTAAAGCTAAGAGTGCACATGTTGCCACAGCCTCTCACCGCCCCATTTGCAGAAGCGTTTGCGACTTTTGAGCATCTCCATTTCTGGGGCCCAGATCCTCAGAAGTGCATGTAGCCTCTGAGTGTCCATTGAAATCAACTGAAGTCCATCAATGAATGAAAGAACCTGGCTGGATTATCAATGGACGCTGGGAGCCTAAATACGTTTGAGGCTGTAGCGGGGTGCTCCCCGCTCCCTGCCGGCCAGGGCTGGAATAGCCCTGGAAAGAGGGTTTGTAGCTGGCTGAGCCTGCTAGCAGGCTTAAGTGGAAAGCAGGCTCAGCTGTGTGGCCACCCCCCAAACATTCCAGGCTGTATAAAAGCCTGGGAGGCAGGAGTTAGGGAGAGAGAGAAAGGGAGAGTGAGTTTACTCGGAGGGCAGTCTCCTCTGTAGGCAGCGGGAGACAGGGCCTGGCTGCAAAGTACCTGGACTGGGACTGGGACAGGGCATGGGTGAGGCAGCTGGGAGCCAGGGAGCCTAAGCTCTAGTGAGAGGGCCCCAGCTTGCTGAGCCTAGGGAAGGCCCGACCCACGGGGTACTGGGGGTTGCAAGGGGGCAGCCCTGGGCTGGTTAAGAGCAGCAGGCCAACCCCTTCTTGCCGGTGATGAGTAGCCATGAGACTGCAGTCAGCCTCAGGGGAACTGAGGCCGTGGTGACTGGCAGTGGCCGTATCTGAGGCAAGTTGGGGATAGTGGGCGTTGGGTTCCCCAGGGAGGGGAGACCCTTAAGACCAGGAGGGTACTGCAAGGGTGCAGCACCCTCAGCAAGGGGCCCCGGGGTCCGGGAGGGGCACGGGGCCGGCGTGGAGAAGCGGCGGTTGGCCGGCAGAGGGCGCTCCTGGGTCAAAAAGAGCTAATTCCCAGACGACCAGACGGGGGCGCCGCCGGGTGAGTGACCGACGCTGTTACAGAGGCTCTGGGTGCCCGATGTGAGACCCTTATGTCTGACACTCAGAGGTGCGGAGAGTCTCCAGGCAGTCTGTCCTGGTATTGCAGGAAGCAGGTCACTAGACACAATGGCTATTTGTTCTGTTCCAGCAGCACAGGAGACAGGACCCCAGATCTCAACAGTACTTTGGGTCTGTTTACATCTGGCAGGTCTTACGGGCGAGAGACAATTCACACCCACTGCCCAGGGCCTCACTTTCAAGATTTTGACAAATGAAAACTGGTTCCTACACTTATTCATCTTTGTTCCCTCTCTACCCGTAAAGTGTCGGAGCAGCGGCCGCCGCTGTCTCATAGCGAGATAGTAACACAGGTGCAGGACCTAGCCACAAGGTGGGTTCTGACGCATGCGAGGTGTGAGCAGGCAGACAACCACAGAATTCTCTACTCGGTCTCAGAATTACTCGGGCTGTTTGCACTATCAGTCTCCATTTTAATGGACATGATAATATCGTATTCCGGGCCCTAATGTCTGGCACACTACGGTGAAGGTTAAACAAACAACCATTTGTATTACTATAGCTCCTAGGAGTCCCTGTCATAGATCAGGACTCCCATTATGCTAGGTGCTGTACAAACACAGAAAGAGACAGTCCCTACCCCCAACAAGCTTATCACAACAGCATTGACTTCACCTTTCTCCCCTCTAATAGCAAAACAGAGAATCGTGCAGTTTATAGCATACACGGTTTTGTACTGGGAGCTTAAGGTGAGTTCAAAAAATCTCCTAAGAGAATTATGCACATAACTCCCATAGGAAAGTCAAGGGAAGGTGGGTTCCTAACTCGCTCTAGGCTCCCATGAGAACACAGTCTAAAAATCTAGACTCAGTCAGCTTCTTACAGATTTTAATATCCAAAGGCAGAGACTAGAGTTGGTACCATAGGGCAAAATTTCCCATTTCTCCCCTAATGCTGTGCAGTGTTCTATGCACTGGTTCTTTTCCAATGTAGCTAGGTTCTTTCTCACGCCCATCACCATGGTATCCGAGCTCCTGCTGTCCTCCCCACCCCATATGTCAGTGGCACAATAGGTCACAAAGCACATCGGGATTCTCTGTAATTAAAAAAATGCCGCATGCTGGAAACCCCCTGATTGTTGTCCCGATACTATGATGTCACTTGTATTCCGTTTCAGTGTTACTGAATAACACTGTATAACAATAGCCTCGCATGGTCGTTTTGTAGCACTTCACGAACACTGAACCTCAGCAGCTATGGTGTAAGGTCAGTCAGCGGCAACAGCGGCCCCATGCTGTATCCATTAGATCAGAATCAGATACAAAGTATCAGGAGGATGTCAACCCCTGACCTTCCCCTAATAAATGGGACAGGGGTTTGTGCACACTGGGAAGGGGCTTGTGGAGGGGCCCTGGTATGAAAATAGTGCGAACCACCTTACTCCGCTCAGCCACACTGATCCTCTAAGAACTGGTCAAGAATGAGAACCGAAGATGAATTGCAAATAGTTTGTGGGTCTTGGAAAGAGGCCTGTGGCTTGAAGGCCAAGCACCTCCAATTAACTGCACCTGCAGCCTGCGAAGTGAGGCCATCCAGGGCTTCTGGGACATTTGGGAGGCACATGAAGCTCTTTTCCAGTGCAGTGAACCATCACTCAGCCTTCTGCAGCCCTGCCCCAAAAACCTGGGAATCCAGCCCTGAGGCTTTGGTCCCCCACTCACCTTAATAGAAAGCAGAATCTCGTTGTCTCTCCCCACTCTGGCCAACGGCAGTTTCACAATGACTGAGAGAAGGTTACCTAGGGCAGCCCTGCAAGGCTGTGATCCCACCAACACAAGCGAGGTTTGCTTTTCCTTTCATTACAAATGGCTTTATCCAGACGCAGTACAAGACTCTCCAAGGACATAAATCCAAACGTGGAAGCTGGGCAACTGGGAGTTTTTAGAAGGTGTTGATTGGAAAGCGGTGGTGCAGATTGGCAAGATCTCCCAGGAGAAATCCAGGAGCCCGGAGACACGAATTGCTCATATTACATACGTTAATTAAATAGAATAATAATATTACATATGGTCTAATGGGCGCACCTCCATTGACTTCTTTGGAATGCCGCTGATTTATTCAAACTGAGAACCCAGATTAAGGTGTTGAGACCAAACCTGCATTGGCCAAGGGCATGAATTAAATGACCCAAATAAGTTTTTTCCATCTTTGCCTTCTATGAGCTGCTTCTTCAGGGGTCTGATCTCACCTTTTTATCGCTCACGGCAGTAATAGAGTATTTCTTGGCTTTCAACGGTTTGCTATTGCCACGCTCCAGCCACCGGGTTTCTTTTCTTGCAGGAATATCGAAGCTCACTCTCCTTTCACTCCGATTTCCATAGCCGGAATCTTTTACGATGCTCTCCCCAGCCAGCCCCTGCTGCTGATACATCCCGAACACGCCAGTCCGTTCACACTTTCCCTGGTCATTGATGCTCCGGAGTGCCTTGATTTGCTCTTCAAAGCAGCGAGAAAAGTTTTTGTCTTCCTTGCCTGAGACAGGTGCGGAGAACGTTTGAAATAGGTTTTCCAGTAGGTATATTGAAAGATCTATTCTAGCCAGGGGTATTTGGGGTTACCTGGTTTTCATTGAAGAGAACACCTTGGTCTCTATGGTTTTACAAGGGCAGAATGTGAATCAGGTCCCATTGAAGTTGTAAATGATTTTATTTTTTTTGCTACAAATTCACTGGCATACGCCCTAGTTTAATTCCTCAGAGGGGCTTCAAGACAGCTGCTGCTCTCAGATGGGAATGGGACATGATCACAATCAAGGTGGGAGGAGGCATAAGGATGCCTGTAAGACCCCACTTGATTCCCAGGTACAGGCTTGGTGAATCCCATGAGAATATCCTTTGTGATCCAGTTCAAGCTGTCTGGATAGGAGGGTTACCAGCCCTCCAGGTCTGGTCTGGGGTCTCTCAGAATCAGCATCGATCTCCCAGGGACTATTGATAGCAAGCCGGGGGGCGGAGGGGTGGGAGGTTAATAGGATTTTTTGAGAAAATGGCATGATGTCATGTCAGGGGGAAAACAATCTCCCAGAATAGCTCCAGTCAGAGTTGGCGACCCTGCTGGACAGAAGTGCACAGTCATAGGATTGGAGTGCACCAGGGGAAACACTACATGATGGGGGGTTTCCTCCCTTTTCTCCATCTTTTAAACTCTGGTTTGGAAAGCTAAGTTCTGCTTGGTCTGGATGAATCAGCCTTAAGAAGCCTAGATTAGAAGATTTCATCCACAACTAGCATTGAGGACCTCGAGAACTATCCTGTGCTGCTTCATCAGAGTCATCCCTCACCACTTCTGCCTTTCAGAGGAGCTGTATTTCATCTAGAGATCCACGACATCGGTTAAAGAAAACTTCAGCTGGTCTAGAAAGCAGTGACCACAGCTTCTGTTGTGGAGAGTAATTTAGCGCTGGTAAAAGATGCTGAGTTGATCACCTGAGGGACTGCAGACCTCTGTTTAGGCACAGGACAGGTGAAGCACTGACTAGAGCAAAGCAAGCTTCCTTACACTTGTTAACAGCTGGCGTAAAGAGCCACACAAAGGAAGCTATTTGGAGTGCACAACTTCAGGAAGTTGTATTGGTCCTACAGAACCTTGGCAGTACACCACAGAGTTTTGAGCACCACCTGCCGGTACCTTAATAAATATTTACATATATACAAACATAGAGCACTCTTGTAACATCTCCCTTCCGCTAATGGAAACTGAATAATTTCAGGTAACTAAATGGTCTTTGAAATCACTAGGCAATCTGATGACTCCCCCATTTGGTGGGGTTTCATTTTGAATCCCCTGCTTCTCTGGTTGATTGCCTTCAAAATGACCATCCTGTTACATTTTCTGAAATCACCTTTGCTGACTTCTCAGGGTTGTCCTTAGGTGAATACCCTTCACTATCATCACCACTCTCCCCTGCATCTACATCCACCTAGAGGGACTCATTGGGGTGAACCTTAGAGGGCAACTGTTCCTAATCACAGTTGGCCGTACTACTGTTCTAATGGTGGTGGTGGGAGGAGTAGGGAAGCCTTGTAACAACACTGTCCAACCAGTGTGCCCCCTAAGACTCCACTTCAGTGCTCAGCTCCTAGGATGAGCGGAGAAATAAAATCCATGGACCATTCACCGTTCTTGGCCCCTCTGCCGAAAAGAGTGACAATTACTGCCAGCGGTGAAAGACTAGGAAAGAGAGTTTCCCCCAGTTCATCTTACCAGGTTTATTAAGATCTGTAGATCAGATGGTAAACTGACTATCAACCTCAGCTGGAGCCAAACCTGTGACCAACACCAACAACCTTTCACTGGTAGAGAGAAATTAATATTTTTACTGCACAGGAAATTTGCTGCTAAAAATAAAGGAGTGGGGTGACAGGAGAAGCTTTTTATTTTTTCCTGCAAACTATTAACGTTTTTAAACATTGCGGTGAATCTTTCACACCTCTAGTGTCAGCAGGTCACAGATACAGTCCCACGGATTTACTTGAGAAGTGCCACCTAGCCGTATCACACACACACCCCCAAACTCCTTTACAGAACACACACTGCTTACATTTGGTGGGACAAGTCTTTTAAGGGGATCCCATTCTATGGTCTCATTTCCACACCTGCAAGTCACTGTGGGCCCAATGATGGCATGCAGGTGTCTAAACACTGCACCAACTATGGGGAAGAGATGTCTCCCAGCCACCGTTTGCTAAAGCAAAATGGCACCCACAATTATTCGCGGGTGCCTGTAGCGACTCACCCCTGCGGCACCTCCTGCTGGTCGTCCGGGAATTAGCTCTTTTCAGCACGGCGCACCCTCTGCAAGCTAGTGTTCCGCTCTCTGCTGGCCCCGTGTCCCTCCCAGACCCCGGTGCCCTCTTACCTGGGTGCTGCCCTCTGGCAGTTCCCCCCCTACTCTGTCTCTGGGTCTCCCCTCCCTGGGGAACCTCCAACCATTTAATCCGCACCTTGCGTCAGTCTGGGCTACTGCCAGTCATCATCGTGCCCCCGCTCCCTGGGGCAGACTGCGGTGTAACAGCCAGTCAGCATAGGCAAGGGGGTTTTGGCCTGCTGCCTTTCCTTGCAACCCAGCTCCTCTGGCCTTTCCCCAGCCCTGCTTCTCTCCTAGTATCCTTTCTGCAAGCAGCCAGGCCCTGCTTCCTCCAAGACTGTAGAGAAACCTTCTGGCTCACAGCCTTTTTATACAGGCCAGCTGTGTCCTGAGTGGGACATGACCCAGCTGCAGCCGCTTCCCCAATCAGCCCAGCTTAGCAGCTCTCAGCCCCAGCCTTCTCCCAGGGCTGACTTTAACCCCTTTTCTGCTGGAGTGGGGCAGCTGCTGCACTCCAGTGCCAAATGGAAGAGTTTGTAATTCAATGTGGCCTGTGACAACGTGGGGGAAATGTCTTCCTGCCTTTAAGGGTAGTTACCTGGAGCCTCCTACTCTGCACATACCCTCCTTACATTACAATCAGTCACTGCTGACCATTTCACTCCAATAAGAGACACTCTCAATTCACATATCTAGCATGTCATAGACATTACAATCAACTGTGTTCAGGGATAACCAAGCATCATACAACGGAGTTACTTTTGTCTTTGTTTCTTCGGTGGATGCTCTATTTGGGTAACAGTGTCCTGGGATCATTTAAAGTCTCTACTCAACGCACCAAGGTTCACTATTAAGGTTAGAAACGAGCAACATTATTGTCTGTATCGACTGACCTGAAGCTCTCCTTTGAACTAAAGAAAAAACTCAGAGTCTGGTCTAGGGTGACCAGATGTCCCGATTTTACAGGAACGGTCCCAATTTTGGGGTCTTTTTCTTATATAGGCTTCTATTACCCTCCACCCCCGTCCCGATTTTTCAGATTTGGTCATCCTAGTCTGGTCCCTGTGTGCTCTGGGGCTTGTGCAAAACTTGGGAAGGAGCATTCTGGAGCAGTCTCCAAACTCTGGGTCCAGAACGGGGAGTGGAATATTCCAATGGACGTTACAACCACCAACAGTCTAACAGCAGCATCACTGAGGCTATATTTGCTGGTCAGGGAGTTGACAGATGAAAGAAAAAGTCACATCCAGTTTGCATAAATGTTCCCAGCAGGAGAGGCAAGTGTTCCATGTCTCAGAAGAGAGAAGCCTTGTTTGGACGAGGCGTCATCATATGGCATGTGGCAATGACCTTATCCCGGCATTTAACTGTAGTTACCTACATTCTATTACTCTGCAAATACCTTCCTTACATTACAACCAGACAGACCACACTCTCAAATGAAGTTACACAGGGAAATGATAAAACACAAGAACACCCTATCACCCCTGGGTGAACATTTTCCACAAAGCGATCCCTCCAGGTCTGACCTATCAGTCCTCATCCTCAAGGCCTGCACAAGGCGAACATGGGAGGGTAAATTCATAACTTTGCAAGACACCAAAAATCTTGTTAATAAAGATACTAGATTTATGGCTTATTACACCCATCTGTAACTCCTTAGCCCCCATTTTTGTCCTAAAAGTAAAGGGGTATTAATGGAATTGAATGATTCTTAGAATATATGATAACTATTTATGCTAAACTATCTGTTCAATCTTGTACGCTGAGTACCTTTCCCAGAGCGGAAGAAAAGCTCTGTGTAGCTCCAAAGCTTGTCTCTCTCCCCAACAGAAGTTGGTCCAATAAAAGACATTACCTCACCCGCCTTATCTCTCTCTTCTTGGACCAACACGGCTACAACCACCAGCATTGTTCACGGTCAGTGTCTTTGCTGCGTTGTTTCTAGTTGTGCCTTTCAGGCTGGAGCAACAGAGGATGCCCTTTTTAAGCATGAAGGGAGTCCGAGATGAAGATGGTCTCACTATGTAGGGGTCAAGGTGGGAACCGCTTTGTTTGTAGTGGCTAATGAGTTTTGTTTGTAGTGGCTAATGAGTTCCTGGGCCAAGCCCTAAATTCTTCAGAATTGCATTGAGATTAACCAAGTCACTTGGGCTAGGAAAGTGAACGCTACTATGTGGGGGATGGGCCTACAGCGCCACGCTGTAATCATCCTTTATGTCACTCGCCAGCATTCCCACAAGCAGTGCTTTTCACCCACTCTGCAGAGAGGCCAACGCACTGGAGACCACAGTGCTGATCATCTAGGTGTGAAAGCACAGATTATCCTGTGATAATCTTGTTCCAGTCATAGTTGTAGGATAAAACATTTCATCAGAATTATCGTACAATCACTCCCGGTTTCCAGTTATGCTCGAGGCATTTGCAAAAACGAATGTTTGCAACTGAGGTTGTCATGTTCTTATCTTACCGCCACTTATCTTTGTCTCAGATCGTGAACTTCCAGTTGAAACCAAAAAAGAATGGCTTCTTGTAAGACCAATCAGAGGTCAAAGCAAACAGGGTTATATCGGAACAGGTGTATTATTAGGACTTGCTGTATTGTTATTAATCAGTTAAAGCAGCACCGTAAGCATTCATAGCACTTGATGCAGTTCCACTCATATCCTCTGTTTGCAGGCTTAGGCTCTCTACACTGCAAAGTTAAGATGCATTAACTTACGGTGACGTACTGTCACGGCTGTAATTAGACTGCTGTTGCACATCCGCACTATGATCCTTGTGTCGGCAGAGCGCACCCACCATAGCAACTCTTGTATGGACCCAGAAAGCAGTGCACTCTGGGTAGCTATCCCACTGTGCAATTGGCCACCAGGTGCGTTTGCAATGCCTCATGGTGGGGAGCAGGTTCCGAATCACATGACACCGGTTCCTCGAGCCTATCATTCCATGGGCATCCTACTAGATTTCCAGCCACTTTTCAGCTGCCCTGGTAACCCACCAACCGTTGGGTCGGAAAGCCTGGATTTTGCCCTGCTCTTCAGTACTGTGCTGTGTGTTCTGAACACAAGGCCAGAGGAGGCGCTGAAGGGGGGAGAGTGGGCTATTCACCACCACCCTTATCCCAGCCCGCCCCCTCTTTGTAGAAGTGGCATGTCTGCAGCTCCGCACTAGAAGCAGCTATTTCCCTCCTTTGCCGCCTGAGGCAGGTCTTTGATTTTTACACAGCACAATTGCATGAGCCTTTCTCCTCCAGGCCCCAAGCATGTTCCTGAGGCTGGAGCAGAGTTTGCACAGCCTCCTCTCCCCACAGACCCTGAAAAATTCACCACCTCCCGTGAACTCCAGGCAGGAGCATGTTTGCCGCATGGCAGTTGCTATGTGAGGTCTCCACACTGAGGAAAAGAGAGCAAGTTTAAAAGTTCCTGGGGCTTTAACAGGCTGGGGAAGGGGGGCATTAACTTGTGTACCTGGCTGCAGAGCAGCGGAGTTAAAAATGGTGACCAGAGCGGTCACTGTGGGCATTTGTGGGATACCTCCTGGAGGCCCCTTAGGGCAACATCAGCAACGCAGTGTTTACACTGCCACTGCGTCACTCTAACTACGTCACCCTAAGCTCTATACCTCTCGTTGAGGTGGTTTTACAATGTTGGCATTGCGGGTGAGTTAAATCGGCGGGAGGAGCATTGCAGTGTGTACACCTCCATAGTTAGGTCAACAGAAGCTGCCTTATATCAACAAAACTGTGTCGTGTAGACACGGCCTAATAATTCAGATAACTAGACCTGGCAAAAGTATTTTTAGCTCCACCCAAACACAGTAGTCAGTGGAGTTTACTTCAATTCACAGCAACAGATGGTCTTTGGCAGGAGATCCCATCTCCAGCGTCCACCACAGTGTGATGTTATGTAAACCCGATCTCATTCATAGTAGTGCAGTACACTAGAAAACAAAGGGCAAATTCTCCCTCTTTGAAATGCTCTCCAGGTTCTTTTGTTCATATTAGAATATTACCTACAGAGCCCGCTGTGGTAGGTATCGTACAAACACAACAGACAAATTAAGTGCCTCGTACAAGGTCACAGAGTATGTGGAACTGGGAATCAAAGCCAGACCTTATGAGGCGCAGTTTAATGGCTTCATCACAAGACCTCCTTTCCCCTCATCCCCTCTGCAGGTTTTCGCTAAAGCAATTACATAGGTTTTGCCTGGTCTCTTCCACAATCAACCCATTCACCCCATACAAACCAGTGAATTGGAGGTGGGGAGATGGTAGCATGCCCTTCTACCCACAGAGGATGCGGACACGGGTATTCCTGAAGATCTGGACTGGCCCTTTATTTTCCTATTCTATTTATTTACAATGGTTTTGTTTGCTAGGGATTTTTTTCTTTTCAGATCAGGAGGAGAGCGTGATAGTGCCTTGCATGAGTAAGAAGCTCTTCTCACCAACACCCACACGTTGACATACCAATTCTTTTTAATAGCCACATCTTTACAGAAAACAGATCTGTGCTCTTTTTCTGGGCACGCCCCCAGCAATACATAAATATGTGAGAGAGCAAAAGAGGTACAAGGATGAGAAGAGAAGCCTATTGGGTGTGAGGAAGGCGTGGCCTTCCTGGTGTGATGTCTAAGGCTCTGTCTACACCACGGCTTTTGAAACAGTGACATAAGTTTCATGGACAAAAGCGTTGGTGTGGACAGCGCTATGTCGGAGGCAGAGGCTCTCCTGCTAACACAGCTAATGCTGCTCCTTGTGGGTGGTTACATTTTGCCGGCAAGAGAGCGGCTACACGGGAGAACTTACAGCAGCACAGTTGTAGCGGTACAGGGCCTTAGCGTAGATACAGTCGAATAGAGACGGAGACGCCAAGTCGGTGGATGGAGGGGGAAGGAACGAGGCTGCACTGAAGCTGTGGGTGAAGAGGGCAGTAGTGACGACCCAGTAGGGTACGTCTGGTTGGAGTGGCAAGTTGGGGGAAGGAGCTATACGACCAGACAGAGCCTGGCTGGAAGGGGAAGGAGGAAGAGAGGAATAGACCCTGGCTAGAGCTGTTCCTGGCGGGGAAGACAGGACGTTGCTGGGAGCTGCAGTAGGAATGAGCAGGATTAAATCAGGTGCCCTGCTCTCAAGAGGCTACAAGATTCTCCCAGATGATTCCTGCATTCAGAGCAGTCCAGCAGCGAGCACCAAGTTCCACTCCACTTGCCGCAAGACTCACATGGCCAATGAGGCCTCGGTTATTTCCCTTCTCTTCTCCTCCTCGCCGATTCATCCCCAGCACACCGGGAAACATTTCCAGGCCAGAAATCTTCACGCGGGAGTTGAGATTGGTGCGAATGAGCGCTGTGATTGATTCTTTTTCTTAAAAGGCTTTCAGTAGGAAACGTGAACCTCGCCCCTAGAGCTGGGGCGGGGGGTTTTATTGCTCATTTGGTATTTGTTGATATGAAATAATTTTTCCCAAACGCAGAGTTTGTGCAAGCGCTTCACGCCAACGGCAGCCGTGGGCCGAGACCCTGGAAATACCAGCCTCCACTTCACACCTCTCTCGGTGCTGTGCGTTGGTACAGTCCCTCGTTTCCACTGCAGTACAGTAACCACAGCATGCAGAAAGGATGTGATTTACTGTTAGGGTTCAACTAGGGTGGCACCCTTTTGGAACTCAGCAACTGGAGGAAGTGACGCCTCCTCACACCTCTCCTGGGAGGAGCGCTTGGAGGAGGTACACTGCTCGG
Source organism: Sternotherus odoratus (assembly GCA_032164245.1). Taxonomy (NCBI): domain Eukaryota; kingdom Metazoa; phylum Chordata; order Testudines; family Kinosternidae; genus Sternotherus; species Sternotherus odoratus. The sequence continues at coordinate 7,895,464 of JAVMKO010000022.1, forward strand.
GCACTTCCCTTTGGTCCCCTCCCTTTCTGCTCAGTCACCCCTCCTTTCCAGGAACCTGTGCAAGTTGACATGGTGCCTTTATTTCCTTCACGCTGTAACACATAGTACAGCGTGACATCTAACATGACCTGCCACCTCCCAGAACCAGAAAGAAACCCAAGGCCTGTTCTGTGGTGGATGGAGACACAGGACGTCCGGATTCGATGCCTGGTTTTGTCACAAACTCCTGGGGCAGGTCACTTGATCTCTTTGTGCCTCCGTTTCCCCACTCAGAATACTAATTCCCTAGGGTGCAGGGAAGATGCCATTTTAAAAAAATGGATTAAGATTCAGATACATAAAGCACTCATCACCATTGTGAGGCGAAAGATTGCAGATTGACATAAACCAGATCTCAGAGTTGGGGCGGGGGAGATGCCAAATCTTGATCCAATTTTACAGCCCTAGTTTAGCTCTGCCCGTGCCAATCTAAAATACTTCCTTGTAAGTAAAAGAAAGTCCTGCAAGGAAAGCATTAAACTGGAAAAAGACAGACATATAGCCAGGAGCTGCTGACATTTTTCATTAGCACCTTTTGCTGCTGGGATGTGAAACATTCAGAAGATACAAGACTCTGAGCTCAAACCACCATCAAATCTGACACTATCTGGGGCCTGATCTTTTAATACCAAGTGCACCCACTATCTCTCTCTCGCACAAACACACAAAGCATAAGCATGCACAGGTTGGCTTATTGTACATGCTCATAACTAGACACAGGCATCAATGTAGTCCAGAGGGCACAACAAATAACCTGATTTTGCACATGGAAAGTGTGCATGAAACAAATAGTCCCTACTTTGTAACAATCAGGCCCTGGTGTATGCTCCCGGTAGATCGGTTGCACACCCTACATTCCATAGCTCACCAAAGCAGCTAAGCACTTCGCTGGAGATGAGCAGACACAATCATTAGTTCCAGCACTTGCAATACCAAACAACGGGTTTCTCTGGCTGCCTGACTCTCAGGAAGAGAGTTCAGCTTTGCACCCCTGTCAGGTCTCAGGGTTCAGCTCATGACCTCTCACTTTACACTTGACACACAGTGATCATGCAAATTTGAAATGTTTTGCTAGCTTCTTGCTTTCCGGGAGTGCAGCTCTAAACCACAATGTTCTCTGACATTTTTAATACGCGGTATTATCACACACCATAAGCATATGGCTGAAACACACTCCAAGGCTATCCATGCAGCATCTGGTTTGCAGAAACTGAATACATGGGAACGGGAGGAGAGGCACATTGTGATCAATTTCTAATATTCCCTCGACTCCTGCTCCTGTCAGCATGCATCACTTGGCCTAATGAAATCATTTGCACAACAGAAAGCTATGATAAAATGCTAACATCAAACAAACATCATGGCCAGAGATTGATAGAGCAGGCCCTTAAGGGGCTCAGAAGTCAATGGGAGTAAGATGGGGCAGGAGTGCTAAGGGAGGAGGTGTGTCTAATGGTTGGAGCAGGAGATGGCCAGTCAGGACTGTTGGGGGCCAAGATTTTCAGAAGACACTTGTAGTTTGGAGGCTTCACTTGGGACATATTAAAGAGGACTGACTTCCAGAAATGGCTGAGCTCCCATTCTGAAAATCTGGCCCCCATCTGGTGTTTTAAGTTGGGCTCCCAAAACTTGAGGCCCCCCAAAAAATCACCTGTCACTTATGGGAATCTTGGACCAAGACTGTTCTCATGTAGCAGCATTGGGCAAGCCACTTTCCGTCTCTGTGCCTCCGTTTGCCCATATGTAAAATGGGGAAACATTTAACAATGGCACAGATGGGTTGTGAGGCTTCATTTGTTCATATTTGGAGATACTCAGAGGAAAGGTCTTACGGGTGACGTATTCTTTACACAGCAGGAATATTGCTGCTCATCTTCCAAGGAGGATTAGTTAAAGAGTGTCTAGAAAGCATTGCGAGACCTGTTATTGAAAGGCTAAGAGGTACAGGTATGTGCCATCAGTAGCACTTAACAGTGACACCAGCGAGCCCCTCAAGTCAGGTAGAATCCAAGACTGGGAAACATCTGTTTCCAACTGGACCTAGGTGTGGAACTGAAGCAACATCGCTCAGAAGGGAGAAAATGCTGTGAAGAACCACAGTCCTCCCCTTCCACTGAAGGTGCGGAGGGAACAAGTCCTCCTCCCATTTACCCAAAGTCACAGGAACCCTTAAATTCTTTTCAACTGAAGACCAAGCCCAGCCAAAAATGGTTTCTACTTCCAGCTGACTAGGAACCTTCTCCTCTCCGTCCTTGTTGGGGACCTGAAAATAGTGACTCAAGCACTTCTATCACCTCCAGCTTGAGTTATTGCAACTCTCTGCATCTGAGACCGACGGTGGAAACAGTGCACCGCTTGATGGACCACCAGCTCCAGTCCAATGGTGGGCCTCCATCACTCACCCAAGGCCTTGGAGAACTGATCGTCAAAGCCTTTGATGGGCCAAGCCCCAGCTGCATCCCAGTCCATCAACCAAGACACCTGCCCTCTTCTGGGCCAAAGCCCAGTAGGAAGCTTGAGAACTGGAACCATTCCCAGCTGGTCAAACTGGGTCAAACTCAGCATAGATCACACTAACCCAGAGCTTGGCCATCTCTGAGGACTGAGCAAGATTTCCCCATCATAACATTTAGATGTAGATACGCCAAGCACAGCTCCATATAACCAAGGAAAGCAGGAGACTCCAGAGAGTTCACTAAATACCTTGTGCTGTTGATCAAATTTAGTTGGGGAGTGTTTAGTTACCGTGATGGATACGTGTAACAAAGACCTAAGTCAGATTTAGAGGGAAAAGATTCCATCCGTTATTTAACGGGTGATATCAGAACATACGTCAATCCCTGCTGGCTGGAACGGAAAAGAAAAAAGTAACCAGCCTCCAAAAGTGAAATCATACAAATTGCGTAAAGCCCTTCCTGTTGCTTCCTCCCACCATGTCTGCTCTCTGTGGTTTGGCAAAGCTCATGGGCTGCCCTTTCATGTACCCACACTGGCAAGTGCTCGCCCACAACTACAAGACTAAACACTCACGCCAGGCAGGTGCTGACGGCAACACCTCCAGAAGCTATGGGAGGAGGAACATTAACATGAGCTTGGCAGTTCAGCATGGAGGTGCAGTGACACAGCTAGCTGCGTTGGGGTCCAACAACAACATAGCAAGGGTGGGTTGACTTGAATTAAGGTGCATTAGGTGTCCCTTGATGACAGCATCCTGTTACTCTGGTCAAACTAGAAGTGCCTAAATCACAGCTATGCAAGGACCCAGGAATAGGATGTTACGTGCTGCTGCAGGTCCAGGATTAAATGGATGAACTGAGCTGTAGGGGTGTTGCGGGTCAGAATCAATGGAAAAGCTGGAGGGGGGGCCGGGGCTGGATTAGCAGGACGTGCTCTGGGTCAGGAGCGAGATGCTGTGACAGCGGCGCATGGAACAGCCCAGATCATGTTCTGCGCCCTTCTCCAGTTCAGAGGTGTTCCGATCCGGAGGCTGGGTTCAGTGCCGCGTCTGGTTCGTACCATGCGGGGAGCTCTCCCTGCATAGGGTCCAGGGCCAGGGGGCCAGTATGAGGAAAACCTCACAAAAATAAAGCTAAAAACCAAAACCGAACTCCTCCTCCGCACCGAACACGCTTCCGCCAGCGGGAAGCTGAAATTCAGAGTGAGTGGGGGGCTGTTCTCACCCATAGCCTTCCGCAGAGCTCAGACCCACGGACCTCTGATCGGCACAACGCAGTGCACAAAGGGCTCTCTGCCCTACATCACAGCCACTGCTGCTCTCCACCCCATCGTTCGCATGGGGAGCCTCACGACACTTTTACTGGCTGAAGCCCAGGCGGGTGTTGGTGAACCCCGGGCCTCTCTCCTCTTCACGTCATTGGCCACCACAGGAAGACTCTGCAACCGCCAAAGGGAAAGGCAGGGAGGGCTGCTGCAGAGGCCACCCCAGGGTTTGAGCATTTCCGGAGAGCAGCATGGAATGAGGGGCCACGTTCACCCCCCAGCAGAGCCGGTCGCTTTATTCGCCCCCCCTCAGCCCTCCCCCAGCAGAAGGAAAGACCAGCACCAGCTGCACCGCTAATTGCCTTTGCTGTCCCGGGACGTGTCCCATCTCCAAAAGTCAATACAAAGCGAGCTGGCAAATGAATCCCACAAAGGAAAGGGGCTTTTTTTCCCCCAGGATCTGCACCTGGCCTCTGAGCATCTGAGGAGATTCTCTTCCGGAGCACGGTTAGTCCCCCCCTTCCCCTTTCCATACCCCAGCTTTAAGAGTGGCTGAAACTCCAAACTTTAAACCGTAACGGGCAGCTGAGCCAAGATTGGATGAACGACTCCCTCTGCTGCCTCTTTTGTGTACTGCTAGATGCTACTTGCCAATGCCTCGTCCCATCAAGCCGCCACTTCCAGGTCCAGCCCCTGTCCCGCCGTGGGGTGGGTGAGCTAGGAAGCCGCTGGCAAACACTAAGAATGTGAGTGCGTACAACTTTCCCCTCCCCGTTCCCGCCATTTTACAATAATCGGATCAGAACTTCGCATGGGGCCCCGAGTCACTCGGCCCCCAACCCAAAGGGTTTTGGCAGCGTGCAATGTTCCATGCATGACAGGGGAGGGAAATGGTCCGGAGTTAACCCACCTCTGTAATTCTGCTGCTTTAAGCACCAACCGGAAGGACTGTCCTCGCCTCTGAGCAAAATCCGTCCCCACTGCAGAGGGGGAGGGGGGGAGGGAGGGAATCAGAGACCAGGGGGGTGGTATGATGCAGGAAAAAGAGATTTTTAGCTAGGGAAATGGCAAATGAAGACTCATTGGCCTTGAATCTGCTCGGAGTTCCACGTGGGGTACCAGAGTCCCATCATGTTCCCCCCGCATGGAGCAGTGGCCACATCAGGGTTTGATTTGCAGGAAACCAAGCACCCACACATCTCCAGCTGAAATCAATGGAGTAAAATCCACCCCTGTGCACATGGCCAGAGCAAGGTCAAAGCACGCTCCAATCCCACTCAAGCCGTCACAATAAGTGGTGCACAGGCCCTGTGCCTGGAGAGCTGGAGCCGGAGTCAGTGCGTTTTCCCCCGGACTTTCCTCGGCTTTGGCTCAGACAAGGGGTGAACCCCACTCAGCACTATGCTCAGCCCCTGTGGGGGGAAAAATGAAGCCCTGAGTATTGTGCTGTGAAGATCCCCAGCAGCCAGTCTGGAGTAACAAGCCGCTTTCCACTCTACCACACACGCAAGAAGGAGGAAGACGACTGCATGACGCATGAAGTGTCTTTAATCCAAAAGAGGGGAAAGCAGACCAGAAGGATTAGTATAAGCCAACAGACAAAAAAAATTAAAAAACTTGTCTTTAAAACAAATTCAAATTCCATACAGTGCCTAAAATGTCACCTAAAAACTAAACATTTCCATAAAAAATGTTTTTTTGTTTGAACACATTAAAACGCAGTGAAACAATGTGACAAGGGAGGGGGCAGGGAATCAGACTAACGACTTCAGGGGAGCTATTCTGCTCCCAGGAGTAGAGACTGGTTGCAAACACCAAACACCACCGGGAGCGGAGAGGTGGTGGGGGCACACATGAAATCAGGGACTGCCTTCCCCTTTGGTAGCGTGCGGGCAAACAGGGATGGGGTTCAAAAGGGGAGCTTACCATGAGCCGGGAGTGCCGGGGACAGGAGAAGGAAAGGAAGGGGTCAGTGCTCAAATCCCAGTTGAAGTGTTGAACAAGACTGAAGCCCAACTGATCTTTAGCGGCATTCCCAATTTCTCCCATCCACGCCAGAGTCAGCTGGCTTTCTTGGTGGGACCTTGACCGGCTTCTTCCTACAGTGGCTTCTTGCCACTAGGGGCAAGTAACAGCCAAACAGCTTAAGGAAACGCCGCAGCACTGCAGGAACTGGAATCCACAGCAGTCACCAGTCAGATGGCTCAGAAGGCGGGAGGGGAGGAAGTGCCCCATTTGACTCCTGCTTCCCCGATGCGGGGTAAGTGTGTTTCCCACATCCGAGTGGGCCAGGAATAGGTTAGTTGGGTGAGTGAAGGGCTTGGCCTCCCACAGGCTCAATGGTAAGTGCTGGGGCCCCCTGAGGAAAGGGGGACTTGCAAGGGGGCTTGTCTGTGTCTTTTTACCTCCGCTGCAAGTTTAGAAGAGGTGCAACTTGACGCTATGGGGTAGTTCCAGACTGCCGTGCTCAGCACTGCGAGACAAGGCCCCAGGGAGCCCAGAGAAAGAGAGGGCAGGACCCTGCAAAGGGCACTAACAGTATGGGACTGCCAGGAAAACTGGACAACAGGGTGTGTGCTTTAGGGGCTTCTGGTCTAATCCCACAAAGGCTGGGGTGGCTGTAGTGAATTTGTCATCCCTCCCCCTGCAAAGCCCCCTGAGATTAGAACTGAATTCCAGGCATGTTACAGACCTCACATGTTCATCCAGAAAGAACCCCTGTGTGTGTGCATGTGCTCACATATAAACAACACGCCCCTCCCCCTCTGCCCCCGAGACGTATACCTACATACAGCCCAGACACACACAATGGTAACTGAAAATAACCCTCTGCCTGCACCGTTAGAGCCAAGGCTTCCTGTTGAGAGAGGATTTGCGCCACCACACCTTTAAAAAGGAATTTTCCAGGCCTGAAAAGGTGTTCGAGGTCCACAGGCTCTCCCAAGACCCCCCAAACCACCAGTCCCTGAAGGGAAATTGTTAAGAAAAGGAGCATGGACAGGACTAGAAGCCACATAGTATGTTCCTATCCCCGAGCCTCTTTGCTTTGGCCTGTGTTTCAGAGGCTCACCTGAGGGGCTAATCCATCAGCACCAGGCAAAAAAGCCAGAGGCCTTCGTCACTAGCCAGCGCTTCGCACGGGGAACATACTGTCTGGGTTTCAGCTTTACAGTAGTTTTTAAAAATATGTATATATTATATACCCTAAAAAGGTCGCCACAGGAATTTCCATGTCTTTGTAAGGAAGGAAAAAAATACTTTAAAAAAAAATCCAAATTACCGGAGCCGTTCAACTCTCAGGCCACAAATAAAGATGCGAGTACCTCACAGGGGCCTTTCTCCTCACCTGCGCCCAAAAGGCCAGAAACACGGGTGGGTAGCTAAAAAACACCACGTCTGGTAGAAATGTCGGAATTCCACACGTTTGATGAAGTCCGTCTCTGTCCTTTTCTTAAAAAATATATATATATACTATTGCTTTCTCGACGGCCTGGCAGGGCTCGTAGGGGCCCTCAGTGGGGGAGTGCTGTCGGCTCAGAGGGGTTCGCTTTCTTTCGTCTCTTCATGAGCAAAGGATTGGAGGAGTCTTCGATTTTCTTTATCTTAATTTGTTCGTAATCTACTCTCATGGTGGCCAAAGCACTTGTCATCTCCTCCTAGAAACACCAAGTAAAACACAGGGCCTGGTTAGTGATGGGGGCCTAGGGCCAGACAAGACCGCGGTGATCATTTGACTTCCCGCATAGCACAGGTCTAAGACTTTGACCCAGCGGTTCCATTCACATGTCCTGGAACACACACACCATTTTAGAAAGGCACCCCAAGTTTGATTTTAAGTCTAGCGATGGAGAATCCACCACGTCTCTCGGGAAGCTGTTCCAATGGTTCATTAAAAGTCTGTGGTGCGTTTCCCGCTTGAACTTGTCTAGCTTCTAACGTCCAGCCATTGGTTCTTGTTCACCCTATAATCTAGGTCTTTTTCCTTGGACCAAATGATTTCACACACCACTAAGCATTCCAGCTTGGTGGTCTGTGGCTCGGTTGCTAGTGGACAAGTAGTCCTTTCCAACCGAACACAGCACCCGTCGTCCTGCAACCTGATCCCTGTTACTATCCAACAGCGGCCTAGTGGTCCTCAGCAAGTGAAACTAGTTGTTGGCCTCTATTCAGTCCTTCATACTCACATCACAGGCAAACACCTTTATTAGTGGCCTCAGCAGACGTGCAGAGCATTGAAGAGGCCACGAGGACAATCGTCCACGCGTGCCTCCAGCTCCGATTTGCTACAGTAACAATACAGTTATTACTGGCGCAGGCAGGGCCAACCCCACAACAAGGCAGGAGAGAGTGGAGAAAAGGCTTTGCATGGCCACTAATCACCAGTTTGCACTTTTTCTAGCATGTGGATACAAAATCATTCCAGCCCCTTGATTTCACTAATTTCGTATTTCCAGGGCTCGAACAGAAACGGGCTGTGAACAGCTGCTTGTCCCTCCCAAAACGCTCTTCTCTCCCACGCAGTTTCTATGTAAGGAAACTCTCTTTATTCCCACTAAATTTAGTACAGCAAATGAAGGCCCTGATCCTGCAAGCTACTCCAGGTACGGCTGGCAGGACCGGGGCCAGTGACCTGCTCCAGTTCCCAAAGGCTCCCCCGCAGCCTTGCCGAGCGTGTTTGTGTGCATGGAGATGAGGCACTTGGAGGGCAGGCTGTACCAGCTGTGCCTCCTAGGTGGCTCTGGGGCAGAAGCGATTCAGAGTTTTTACCTTGACATCCTCCCACAAGTCCTTCTCCTCTTTCAAGACTCGACTAGTGTGCAGCGGCGTCTGGGGCACCTGCATCGATTGCTTGAGAGAGAGACAAAGGATTAGCCTCCAATAAAATTCCCAGCAGTCCTGTTTCTTAGTTCCAACAGCTGCCACATGGCTGGGGCTCCGGGCCTCGCCTCTAGAAAGCCGCGCGCTTACCATGATCCAGGGGTGGTTCATGAACTCTGTTATCGTCATGCGCTGGGTCGGATCGGTCTTCAGCAGGTTCCGGATCAACTGTTTAACTAGAGAGGAAGGCGGGGAGGTGTTAATAAAAAGCAACACCTAGGATATATCTTCACCCCAGGAGTACGCTGTGCCTTAGCAACCACAGAACTTCGGCTGGTCTCTTCGGCCTGGTCTACAGTACAGATTTCGCAATTGAAGCCATTGGTGCTGTGTCAAACCTTATTAAATAAGTAAAACCTTATTAAACCTGGACAAACCTTATTAAATTAGGGTTAATACCTTTAGAGTCCATTGTTATTAAACAGGGACTTGTGTGAGTGTTATTGTAGCATTGTATGTACCTTCTGGAGGAGGAGAGGGATGCTCAAGCAACTCCTCTCCTTATCAGCCTCTTGAAGCCACCCCCTTGGAGAGGTGCACCTAGACTAGCCCTGACTGGATTCTCAAGGGATCGAGAGGCAAAGAAAGGATTGTTGGATAAAGGGCTTCGTTTTAAGCAGGTTCAGGACCTTCCTCCTGATCCAGCAAACAGACAGGCCCCCCTGGTTCACAGGGGGCCCCAGGCCTTAGTGAAGAGGAGGAAGGACAGGGCCCATCAGACTGTGTCCTTGTTCTAAGCTGTGGTGAACTTGAAGCCACAAGGAAACCACTTGGTTGGGATGCTGAAGGACTGTTCCGGCCAGAACCCGTTTGGATTGGGGGTGAATTCCGCTAATCTTCCTAGTGTGTGGGGGGGGAGGGAGGGGCAAGGGGGTTGTTTTTAACATGTTGTTTTCCCTGGAACATTTTTACTTTAAGGATAAGAGAGACTTGCATCCAGAGAGCTGTGTGGTGTCTCCAGCTGAGGGCAGCCACGCTGTTCACCGCCTCTGGGGAGAAAGCAGGCCGGTGTGCTTGGGGCAGCCTGTCCCTGCTGGGAATAACATGGTGAAAGTAGGGAGCCGAACAGCCTGGAAATACCCTAGTCGGGAAGGAGAGAGACGCGGGTCTTCTCAAGAGAAGTGACGGTCCGGGGAGCCAGGAACCGGGGAGGAGGTGCCCTTGGAGCACCATAGAGGGGGAACATTAATGCAGCAGCCCTGAGCTGACAGCTGCCAAGCCCTAGAATGGACAGGCAAAGCCACTATTCAAATGGGATACACGGCACCAGTGTAAGTCCCAGCTTCACCTGTCTACGCTCGGGGTCTGCCCCAGTGCAGCTACGCTGCGGGCTGCCACAGGGCAAATCCACACATTAGGCAAGGCCTTGTTCTATAGCTGGAGATCGCACACACACTGGCCCAATGAGCTTTGCCATTGGGCATTATAGCTACAACCCTGACACACCCCAGGGAAGGGAAATCACATTGCCAGTACCGGGACAACCAATCCTTTGGGATTTCACCCCAGAGAGTCCAGGCATGGCTTCTGCAAGTGCCAGGAAACACCTGGTTTTTTGAACAAAGCAATATGTTCGGGTACCGGGGACACACGCGTTCATGGAGCAGACACTTGGCCTCAGCTTTTACCTTCTTCCGACACTTCTGACCACTCGGGGTTGGGAAATTCATACTGGCCCATTCGGATCCGTTTTTTCATGCCTGGAGAAATGGCCAGACCGTGGTTGGAATAGAAAGGGGGATACCCACACAGCCTAGGCCAGAGAGAGAGAAAGTAATGAAGTGATCTGCAGAGGGGAAATCCTTTAGACTGCATTAGAAACGTACTAGCCCAAGTTTCCTTGCTGGTATTATACGCTGAGGTCAATTCTGGCTAACTTGCCCGGCAGTATCCTAGGATAGCTGAAGTGGGTTATCCCTACCTCTATGAGAGGAGACAGCTGTAATGGATCACAGGGGTGACATCTGTCTGCATAACATGGTGGGAGGGGCTCGAAAAGAAGGGCAGGGAAAAAGCCCTTCAGTTGACACCAGGAAGGGAAAGGCACTTAAGGGAGTCTAAGGGTAATGAGATCAATCTCAGAAAGGGGAAATTTTAGGCCTAAAACAAGAAAAACTCCCCAGCAGGGAGCTCTGTTAGTCTCTGGAATAGTTCTGCAAGGGACGTGCGGGAACCCCATTGCTTTGCAAATAGGCCAGGCTGAGTACTAGACAGACACTGTATGCCAGGGAACAATCCTGCACTGGCTTGGACTAGAAAGACTAGGGGCCAGATTCTGAAAGGTCTTTAGGTGCCTAAATATGCAGATAGGCACCTAGTGGGATTGTCAAAATGACCTAGACCCCTAACTCCCATTAATCTCAACTGGAATTAGGTGCCCCAGTGCCTCTGAAAATCCCATTAGGCTCATCTCTGCTTTTAGGTGCCCAAATACCTTTCAAAGTCTGGCCCTGCAGGTACGTCTACACAGCAGTTCAACACCCACGGCTGGCACAGCTCAGCTGACTCGGGCTACAGGGCTCTAAAATTGCTGTGCAGACGTTTGGGCTTGGGCTGAAGTCAGAGCTCTGGGACCCCAAGAGAGGTGAGGGATCCCAGAGCCCGCTCCAGCCTGAGCCCAAACACCTACACACACTCCAAGCCAGCTGTCCCTGGACAGCCGTGGCAGGACCCCGGGTCTTTTATTCCAGTGTAGGTGCACCCTACATGACCCAGTAGGTTTGACCCCATCTCTAATAGCCAGGATCATTTCAGTGCTGCAGTGTCATTTGTCTGGGTCGGTCTGGGTCAGTCAGCATGCACTGAACAGCAAGGAGGGGTCCACAGGGAACCGTCCCAGGCTGGTGGCTTTCTGCAGCAGAGGAGGAGGAAGTCAGATGTCCATGAATGCGCCAAGTGCAGCCTTCCCAGCACGCTTCTTGGCCAGACGCAGGGAAAGGGAATCACACGCGTCACCCGGACGCTCGGGAACAGACACAGAGGGGGGAAGCTGCAGCTCCCCTGGGTTATGCACAAGTGACGCTTGTCAGGATGGTAGAGGGGAAACCGCTTACTTACAAAATGTACATGATGACTCCCAGGGACCACATGTCGCAGGACTTGTCGTACTTCTCCGGGCCCAGCACCTCCGGGGCTGGGGAAAGAAAGACGTTCACAAGGCCGTCAGAGACGCTGTGCAAGGAGGCTACGGGGTTACACACAGAAGTGATGCCTCTGGAGGGAGAAGCGCTAATGCAGGCTGAGGCCATGAGTTCGGTGGCCCAATCACCCCAATCCTGAGCCATCTGACAGTAGACACAGCTTAGCACAGCTGGTGGGGGGCTCCAGAGAAGCCCTACTCTTGGACCTCATTATACACTATGTGGGGGGGGGAACAAGGGGGGCTACACATCAGGCCAGAGGGGCAGTCACAGAGCAGGGTGGGGCAAGTGCAAGGAAGAGTCTCATGCGCCCGCCCTGAATTGCCTATACAATGCCCTGTTGTGTGCTAGGAACAGGGCAGAGCGAGGAGATACACATGCCCCTGCCCTGCTTACCACACCTGGCCCGGCACTTGGGATGGCGTTTGCAATACACCTGGCTGAAATTGTCACCATCAGCTCCTGAGCAGGGGCCACAAAGGAACAGATCTCCAGGCCACGTCTGCCGTCAAACCCGTCCCCTGGGCTGTCCAGCTGTGGAGTGTGGATTTTAACCTGGCTTCCGGGGCGGGAACCCACAGCTCATACTGACTTCAGATCCGAACACCCCAAGGAATGGGACTGTCTGGATCAGAGTTCTGCTTTGCAGGCCCAACCCTACCCCCTGCTACGGCTATTGTTTAAATACAGGCGGCCAGTCCAATGGTCACGGTGGTCCCCTTCTGGCCTTACAGTCTCAGATTCCACAGCTCCTAGCCGTCCCTGCACAAAACAGCTGCAAGAACGGGAGATTCGGGATGCCTGCAATCCTGGAAAGGGGCGAGGTATCCCAGCTTCTCCAGCGACTTACCCACATAGTAAGGAGTATAGCACGGCGTGGCCAGGGAGTTGTGTGTGGTGGTTTCTTTAGCAAAGCCGAAGTCGGTGAGTTTCAGGACAGTGTTGGGCCTTTTCGAGGTGTACAAGAGATTTTCTGGCTGTGAAAACAATGAAGAAAAAGCAAACTCAGTGCTGGCCATATCCTCGGGGCTCCTACCTCCCTCATAGCCTGGGGCAGCGTTAGAACAGTGCTAGCATGTCAGAGGCACTGAAGATTTGACCGTGAACCCATTGCAGCTCAACTCTCCGCACCTTGCTGCCTGATTCCCCCCCCCCCCCCCCGTAGGCAAGAGCTGATTTGGAACAGCTGACGTAGGTTACGTAACAGGGATCCCAGAATCACCCCTTCTCGCACCCCTGAGCCTTCCAGGTCCCAGCTGGGTCCAGAAGCAGAAGTGTGAAGATATGGCATGGTTAGAGGGACTTCCACCCCAGTTCTATAAACCCCCACACACTCAAGGAAGGATCTACAACTTCTCAGATGTGTTACAAGCCAGTGAGTGAGCGAGACCTGGGATATTCTGCAGAGAGCCCCGTCTCCCACGCCGATCGACAATGAAGAGCTAACAGGGGTGCGGACATTGGCAGTGTGGAGTTGTATAATCGTTAGGGAAGGGCACGTCTCCCAAAGCCCTTCCCTTGCCCCAGGGGCCTGGTACTATTCAGGAAACTTGTACTGAGTTTCCCGACACAATTTTAGCTCTTCAGTCTTCGTGCTTTCCTTGACAGCCCTCGCTCCACCCCCTCCCACTCCATAATCTCCTCAAGCAGGAAGCGGCATCTTTCTGAGGATTACGTGCACCTTTGCAACTTGTGCGGCTGTTGCCAACTGGGGGTGTTTAGCCCCAATATCCTGGGGCAATTCCAATCAAAGCAGCTCCGTGGGGCCTCTGCAGAATTCCCCGTGGTTTCATTTGGATGTGGGACTCCTCTTCGCTTCCTGCCCTGGGCAGCGGTGGCGTGCAACTGTGGAACAGCTGCTGGGGGCGGGGCGGGGGAGCTGTGTTTCAGAGGTGGATGGGAGGGTTTTTGTTTCTGAACCTCACCTGCTCTCCAAACTCACCACACCCCAGTACACAGAGCTCTTTGGGATGACAGATGCTATATGAAAATACAAGACCATACGAACAAGGAAGTCTTGCCCGTTTACGAGTAAATTCTAGAACACTACGGATCTCGCCCTTTAAGAATTCCTCTGCTCTTGCAGAAAGGAAATGCCATTTTAACAAGAACGTATTGTTTCAATGGGCTTCACCCTGTAGGGCAGGACAAATGATAGGGGCCAGGTCCACACACCAGGGTAGAGGAGACTTCAATTTCAGCAAGTTATCCACTTCCCCCTAAGCCAAACCAGCCACCATCTCACTGTCTCTGTTATGGGCTCCGACTGATCTCTGCGGACAGCCTGCAATGAAACCCCAAGGCCAGCCAGAGCTGAAGTGGGCCGGGAAGTTCCCACGCTCACCTCTGCTTTCCCGGAGGCCGTTCCCATAGACGTGCACAGAGAGACGGTGTCCAGACCGAAAATCTATGGTCCAAACACCCCCACCTTGGACCCCCACCGCTCCTGATCCAAAGTGTCACGTCCCCAGACTGACGGAGGCAGCAGTACGAAAGCATGGCTGTCAGCTCTTGTTTGAAAGGAACAAACAGGAGCCATGAGTCGCGCTGCTCTTCCACCTCATCCCGCAATTCTCCTGCCTTTCAAAGAGCAGGAGTTACTTGGGGCCAGTTCCCCTCCATGGGCCTCTTAAATCCAAGCTAGGGAGAGGCTGCAGCCAGGACACTGGAGGTCACGCAAGCAGAGGGCCTTCCGCTAGGGGCAAAGCCCTTGAAAACAGGCTGTAGCATCCGCTAGGCGCGCAGTACCTTCACATCCCGGTGCGCTATGTTAATCGAGTGCAAGTACTGGATGGCTTCTCCAATGCTCTTCATTATTTCTGAAGCCTCTAGAGGAGATAAAGAAAATTTAAAAGTATTAGAACTTTCCAACTCAAAGTAAAGCCACCCCCCGGGGGGATACAAGTGCATCCCTCAAGGCAAGGGCTGGAGAGCACCGCAGAGAAATCCTCTGAGAGTCAGAGACAAAGCAGCTCTTGGTCCTGAAGTCTCCCTTTCCGAGCAGGGTTCTTCACCTGGGAGTACCCCTGTTACAATCCCTCCCAGTAAGGGGATTTGGGGGAGTGCCAGCCACTGGCTTTGACCCTAGACTCAGTAGGCTGAGTCTCAGTATGGCTAACAGAGACCACTGCTTGTCACTTTGGGACGTGGGGAGAGGAAGGGAATTGGACAGTCTAGGAGCTCGGCTCTCGCACTTAGCTTCAGGGTGGCTGGAGTGTGCTGGTGCACACCAATCGGACAATCAGGCAGGATTAGAGCCGGCTGGAAAACAGCCTTCCCCCCGCCCCCCCCCCCAAGGAAAAATCTCAATGCACATGGACATTTTTTTCCTTTCCAACATTTTGCTGGGGAAAAGAATCAGGTTTTCTTAAAAATTACCCACAATATTTTAGTCCATGTTTGTGTAAAAACATTTCTTGGACAAACTCTCCATTTTTCAGTGAAATGTCTGGCTGCAGAAGTTCCAACCAGTTCTAAGGCAAGACATTTTCACCCAACAGCAACCAACATATAATAGCCAAGGGGGTAAGAAAGCCAGCGATCCACTCCGTACCCCGTTCTGTGAAGGCCTGGTCGCCCCTATCTTGAATTCGACTGAAGAGCTCCCCACCATCCAAGCTGAAATACAGAAACAAGTGGAGTTAAAGGTGGAGCCGCTACCTCCCACATCCATCAGACCTCTCCAGCGAGCCTTCAAGATCCTCACTGATCATTCCAAGCCAAGCACACCTAGGAGTCGCTGCACCGAGCTTTGGGGAGAAGCCCCAATGCACCTTGCAAGGGGTGAGAGATCTTGCAACATTTCTGGCCTTGTTTCCAAGTTCAGGGAGATTAACCTCCCTTCCTCCCACCCCGACCACCAAAAACACCCCGCCTCCAAGTTTGCCCCTTTTGCCCGCCAGGTCTCTGCCCCCTCTCCAGAAAGCAGCAAGAGAGACGGCACAGAAGAGGACTCCCTCCGCTGCAGGCAGGAAACGGGCCAACAGCTGTGGATTTCCTCGCCACATGAGAGCAACCGTACGGCGCCACCTCTGCAATAAAGAGAGCCGATTGCTCTAGAAACGCCGAAAGTCCCCAGACTAGCTGGCCTACTTTTCAGCAAAAGCCACCGGAGCAACATTCAAAGCACACAAACGAGGAGGCGCTGAACTCAGCGTTCCACCCAGTCACACCACAGCACAAGTTCATAGGCCAGTCAGTCACCTGACCAGCTGGGTGGCCGGCAGTCGGCAAAGTTACTAAGCGCAAGGGCAAAAGGGACACGGCAGAGCAGCACCCTGGTGCTCCAAGAGGCTCTGCACCAGCAGCTCCCACTGATTTCACAGACCCCAGGCCTCAGACCGGGAGATTTGGTCTCCCTGGAGAGTTCTGGCCTTTGAAGCCCCCAGCAGAAGTTACGTAGAGTGAACGATGCAGCTAAAATATTTGAAAACAAAGCTAATGTCTGTATTCCTCCAACAACAGTTGGATACAGAGGATGGATGATCTCGGGGCTAAAGCACTGGCTGAGGACTCAGGAGATCTGGAGTTCTCAGCTCTGCCCGACTCCTTGAGTGATCTTGAGCAAGTCACTTCACCTCTCTGTGCCCGCCCTCCCATCTAGAGAAACATTTCCTCTGTGTCTTGTCCAGCTCTTTGGGGTAGGGACGGTCCCTTGGCACGTGTCCACACAGCGACTAGCACAATTGGGGCCCAAATCTCAAACAGGTTTCTCAGCACTCTCCCAATACAAACAACGAACATGGAGTCGCACTAGGTGACAGAGGGTACAGAGGAGTCAGAATGTGTGTCCATGCGAAGAGCTTCACAGCCAAGTACTGAGTTACAAACGCCCGGATCTGAACGGAGATGCCAACAGACCTGAGTCGCAGGGGTGTACGGGACACTGCAACCATGTCGGTTTCCTCTTTGGTTACTTTCCATCTCATAGAGGGCCCAGCCTAGCACCATTGCAGCCTATTCTAGTCCATCACACGCAGGCTAGCTTTAAAATAGCAGGTGGCTATTAAAGCAACGTTTCACCCACGCATTTAACAGCATGGTGACCAGCTCCCCATTGTTGAGGCGTCGCTGTCTCCCCCACTCGTGTACAGAGGAGCTGTTCAAACCTTCTCTGCCCGCGGACGCCCGGGATCTATGCTGTCAGCCGTATCTTCCCACTCAGAAGACTCTTGTGTAACAGATTGGCCGCCGAACCTTTAAAACCCTGAACTGCTCTCACTCTCCCCCTCCCCACCCCCGACAACCCACTGGCCTCTGCCGGGGGAGAGGTTTTGGCAAGGAAACGGCATTAAAAATCAGAGCTGCGGTTGGGATGTGGTTTCGATATGAGGGAGGAATGAAGGGGAAAGTATCAAACTTCTGAGAGCACCCGACTCGCTCAGACGTTGCTGTGAACACCGGCCTGTCACTCTCGTCCCCGCTCCTTGCCAGTGGGGTACCCCTGCCTGACAGCCACTGCTGCCCAACGACCAGCTCAGACCCACACATGACAGCGTGAGGTCTGGATTAGGAAGAACTCTTTGCACGTGACAATACGATGGGTTGTTACAACAAGAACAATGACCCATGGGCCATACGCCTGCTCACCTAGCTCCAGGTTTTCCAAATGACTCCGCAACCAGCAGCTCACACTTGGGCCCCAGTTCTGGGTGCTGAACACTTGGGAAATCTGGCCCTTGAATACCGTGTTACAGCATCTCTCAGTGGCTTTATTTTTCCCTGATCAGAGAAGACCATTTCCCCCTATCAACACTGCCTCAGTCATTACAAGAACTCCCCCTACGCAATGAGGTTAGAATTCAAACAGCCCCTTCCCACCTCATATATAATAATTCTCAAGGGCTAGAACTCCTTGCCTGAGGAGGTTGTGAAGGTTAGGACTATAATAGAATTGAAAAAAGAGAACTAGATAAATTCATGGAGGTTAAGTCCATTAATGGCTATTAGCCAGGATGGGTAAGGAATGGTGCCCTTGTTTGTCAGAGGGTGGAGATGGGTGGCAGGAGAGAGATCACTTGATCATTACCTATTAGGTTCACTCCCGCCAGGGCACCTGGTATTGGCCACTGTTGGCAGACAGGATACTGAGCTGGATGGACCTTTGGTCTGACCCAATACGGCCATCCTTATGTTCTTAATAAAAAATATTGTGCATTTCTATAGCAAATTTTGTTTCAGTTCAAAGATCATAAAGCATTCTACGAACGTCAAGGAACATTTTAAAACTGTGAGGTAAATAGATTTTAAAAACCCATATTACAGATGAGGAAACTGAGGCCCTGAGAGGTAAAATGACTTGCATAGAACCACCCGGGGGGGGGGGGGGTCAGGGCCCAGGGGTTCCCGGCCCTCAGCCGCGTACTCTGACCAATCAGCCACGCTGCTTTCAAAATGGTTGAATGTATGTGATGGCAGGATTAGAGGTCAATCCTGTGAATCCAGGGGACACGGCCTTTCCAGAAGGCACCCGGCCCAGCTTTCAGCCACCAATACTTAACCCAATCTTTCACATGCTCAGAACACTCCTCATGAGGCACTAGGAGCCTGGACACCAGCTCCTTCTAGACGATCCCCGATATCCTAAGATTTCCCAGGCGTTTTCCACAGGTTGCACGGCTCTCTAGAGCCACAGCCTTCCCCAAGAGAAGTGAAGGGGTCAAGTGGGAACAGGGATTTGGCCCGTTTCTCCTCTCACACAACACTTACCACTCCATGATTATAAGCAGGCACTTCCTCCCCTGGTACAGGTTTTCGTAGACATCAATAATCTTCACAATGTGAGCACACTGAGAGGCCCTCCAGTGGAGTTCAACTTCCCTGCGGGCTTTGGGGCAGTCCTGCAGCATCTAAAAGAAAGAAGGAAAATTCAGTCTTTTCTCCCCCCATGCAACAGAATTTCCAGAATCACAATTTTGTCCTAGACACTTCAACAAAAGTTTCGGGCTTCAAAAGATCTTAGCTGTTGCCATAACACCATGATATTCTGCTCATAAAGCTTTAATGTGATTTCTATCCAACCTCTGCAGAAGATCAGGGAAAGATACAACTAGAGACATGAAGGACAAAGTAACAGAGACCAATTCATTCTCATCCATTATTATTTGGTACGAGGAAACAGCACAAGCTAAATCAAGCCCTATACAATCCCTCGAGCTCCATCTAGTGACGGATATACACAATTCCAGACATTTGGTTCCTAGTCAACGCAAAACAAAGCGACAG
This sequence comes from Sternotherus odoratus, assembly GCA_032164245.1. NCBI lineage: Eukaryota > Metazoa > Chordata > Testudines > Kinosternidae > Sternotherus > Sternotherus odoratus. Next base: position 7,914,465 of record JAVMKO010000022.1, read on the forward strand.
CTATTAGAGGTGTACAGTTGTGTTAAGAGCATAAAACTTAGGAAATGGGTGCTCTTAAATGAATCGTACTTGCAAGTAAAGGCCAAAGACGTCTCTGCTAGCAGCAGGAGGCCTGCACTTACGTCTTTAGCTCAACAAAGAAATAATAATCGACAGCAGCAAAGTTCTCCAGGGAAAGCCACAGCCTGTCTTAGGAGTTACTTCATTTTTATTTGGAATAGACACTGCAACCATTCACGGCCCACAAAGGCAGATGACAGTGTTACCCTGGTACGTTCCGCTCTCCCTCGCAATGCTTAGCTTTCAAGTCAGGGCCAGAAGTGCCACATCTCAGCCCACCACGGGGCCCCATCGCAGGATGGGTGCGAGGGGACCCTTGGGACTGAGCGTCCGCAATGAAAGGACAGGACAAGTCAACTACTACGTGGTGGGTGGGGGCCATTTTGGAGAGCGCGTCCCTTGCAAATAATTTTAATAGCTAATGCACAAGGCTCCTCCGATGTCCCACATCAGCGTCTCCCTCCCCTCTCCACCCCCGGCCCTTTGATAGAAGGATGCTCAATGCTCCTTTCAACGACCCCACACATGCAAGGATGGGGGGGGGGGGGGAGGTTTGCTTGAGCACTGTATGCAACACCCCACCGTTTTTGGAGGGGGAGGATGCTACCTCCACAGGAATCCCAGCATGCTCAGGGAGCAATAAGCTCTGCCCCTGCTAGCAGCAGACAAAGGTTGGCCAGGAAAAAAAAAATCCCTCATATAAGATCAGCACCTGGTGTATTAACGGGGTTTCCGGTCTGTCCGTGCGTAGGACTGGTGGGCTTTGGAGCCCGCACACCTGTGTAAAAGGAGTCCGGCAGGGAGCAGCTGTCTGCATTCTCTGGCAGACGGTGCCATCTAGTGGCAGAAAGTGGCTGCGTAAAAATTCTTGCCACTCTGTTGCCCTGAAGTACACACCAGTGCAGTAGAGAAGCTGTTCGTCACATCATGCCCAGCGGCTAGAGCTTGGTATTGGTCAAAAATCACCCTACATTATAAACCTCTGCAAAATCCTGTTGACTTTTTTCAAATCACGGTTTGCACTTAGCGCCTTCCCCCTGCGGGAGCTCAAAGAGATACAAAGAGCAAGCTAAGGCGAGGTCTACACTACCGCGGGACGTCGACCTCCGCTACGCAACTCCAGCTATGTGACTAGATCGATGTACCTTAGGTCGAGTTACTGTGGGGTCTACACTCCGGTGGGGGGGGGGGGAGTTGACAGGAGAAAATCTCCCATCGATTTACCTTACTCTTCTCATCAGGGGGTAAAGTACAGGGGTCAACGGGAGAGCGAACTGCTGTCAATTTGGCGGGTCTTCACTAGACCCGCTAAATCGACCGTTGGTGGATCGATCTCAGAGCGTCGATCCCCACTGTAGTGTAGACCTGCCCTCAAGCCTCATCACACTCCTTTGAGGTACGCCATGCTCATGATCCCAGTCTTACGAACGGGGAAACTGAGGCATGGATAAGGAAAGTAATTTTTCCCAAGACCGCACAGTGGGTTAGTGATACATGGAGGATGGTTCACACGTCTGACCTCATGAAACAGGTTTCTCTGCTGGGCTTATTCAGTCCATTGGATCCAAATTTGAGCAATGTTACAGACAAATCTATAGTAAAGGCCAAATGATAGATACTGAATCCATCAGCTACACCGTTAAACACCTGAAAGAGGGTTCAGAGGGAGGGTCAGAGGAGAGTATTACTACTCTAAGACTGGAAAGGTCATCATGGATTGGTCCGTTTAAGATCTTGCTGAGTTGCATGAGTTTGGTTTCCTTAATTACATCAATTTACCCAATAATTGCTCTTAATACAATAGTTCTCTGGAGCACATTAACTAACTTCCTCATCAAATTACTGTTATTGGAGCACTGGCTACTGAAGGACGCTGGCTAAATGTTTCCCTTCATGCATTTATGAGGCTGGCCCTAGAGTGGTGGAGAGGAACTATGTTTTTGTCACATAGGGAAACTGCGCTGGCATCCACGGAAGTCAAAAGCAAAACACCCCATCAGTTCAGTGGTAGAAGTATCAGGCCTCTACATAATAATCAGAGCTGGTTATAAACATCAAAAAATGTTAGCGTGAATTTGAATTCTTTTTTACTGATTTTTCAGTTTCAAAAACACAGCAACAAAATATTTTGCTCTCGGAAAAACAGAGCTTTATGGCTGATTAAAACAAACAAACACACACACACGTCAATAATGAACGCTTAAAACATATCCACATATTCCCATGGGACCTTTGAGGATCTCAGTCTATGTCCTACTGCTGATGTTTCCAGGCTTCGCGGGACACAGGCAGGTTAACCAGGCTTTTTAAAAACAAGCTTCTTTAACTGTGTAACTAGCATCACCTCAGATTATTAGCAGAGTAGGGCATAAGCCCGTACCTGCTTTAACTCTAACAGCCAGCTACATGGGAGATCAGGGGGTTCACAGGACCGGGAGTCAGGAAACTTGGGTTCTTCTTGACTCAGTCGCCGTGCAAACCTGGGGCAGGTCCGTTTGAGAGATGCAATGACGTACAACCATCTAGTGAAAGTGATGAACGCCTTGGCTTTATGGGGGCCAACACTGCTGAAGAACGGTAGAAAGAAGGGAACGTTTGGAAGGGGAGGAAAGGGCTTAATTTTCATTTTTGGAAAACACTGTCTGTTGGAAATATTAGTATTACAGAAGGGAAGTTTGAGAGGGTCCAGTTAGCTTCTGTGGATCCCTTTAAAAATTGCTATGTTGGCTGTGGAACATTAAATATCCACAATGAAGAGCCCTGGGATACCCCAGCTGGGTGCTATGGTCGCCACAAACATACAGAATTAATCTTGGCTGGGGAACACTCACAGCAGGTGCTCACACCCGAGCACCAGAGAGAAAGCCCATTAGCTGCACACGCCCCAGAGATTATTAAAAACCCAGCCCAGAGAAGACAAAATAAATAAGCAAGCTTCTCTCTAAGCAGAACGTTTCTCAGCTTTTCCAGCAGGAATCAACAGCTCTTTAAGGAGTCCTGACATCCACAAAGGCTGCTCACCACTCTCAGATGCAGGAAAGATTTGTTAGCCTGCCAGTCTATTAATTACCATGTTTGTCAGAATAAACAAACTGCCTTAAATCTATGCAGCAGACTCCTAAATACAACACAACAAAATGTGTCTTTACACAACGCCACATACTTGCTAGAGGCATGGAGGGAGGGTACCTCAAGGCACATTGTTGCATGCATGCTGTTAAGTAGGCTGGATTTTTGTCTTGTTGGGGTCTGCCTTTCAGTTTCACGGCCAAGTTTAGCACCAGAGCTGGGCAACGCAGGTGGAGAGGTATCTACCTACCCTATCCTAGGAATCTCACCATATGTGGGCACTCAGATGCCTAGTCAACTCCAGCTACACGCTGCCCATCTAATTTTATCTCCTTCGGCAGCACATGGCCTCAGATCGAGAATAAAGGCACAAGCTTCAGGCCAGTGATGGTTTGGAAAGACGCAAGCTAGAACAACTTGCTATCTGATCACCTTACTGTAAATTCAACAGTTAAACCACTTGCTCAACGTTTGACACAGTGAGTCAGTGGGGGATAGAACCAGGGAGTTCCATCTCCCAACCTCCTGCTCGAATTACTAGGTGAGACTGCATCCTTCCACTCTACCTACAGGTCAAAAGTTTTCAGTTAAAGGCTCTGCACAGAAGCTGGCCAGAAAAGCTTCCAGGAAACCCAAGCTGCAACGGGCAAACCGCATGACAGCTCCTGGAAAGAATGCAGCACCACGCCACAGTCTACCCAGATACAGCCAGCCACCCTGTGTACGACACACACACACACACACACACAGCCAGCCACCCTGTGTACGACACACACACACACACACAGCCAGCCACCCTGTGTACGACACACACACACACACACAGCCAGCCACCCTGTGTACGACACACACACACACACACAGCCAGCCACCCTGTGTACGACACACACACACACACACACAGCCAGCCACCCTGTGTACGACACACACACACACACACACAGCCAGCCACCCTGTGTACGACACACACACACACACACAGCCAGCCACCCTGTGTACGACACACACACACACACAGCCAGCCACCCTGTGTACGACACACACACACACACAGCCAGCCACCCTGTGTACGACACACACACACACACAGCCAGCCACCCTGTGTACGACACACACACACACACACACACACACACACACAGCCAGCCACCCTGTGTACGACACACACACACACACACCCCGGAGGGGCCCCAGCTGAGGCCAGGCACATTCCACAGGCTGTCAAACCTGCATTCCAGGCTCCAAGGCATCCAGGAGGGGGAAGGGAGAAGAGGAGGAAACAAAAGGAAAAGCCATTAGCCCAGGCTGGCTATTAGACAGAACCCCGTGGTGCATTCCTGGCTTGGAGGCCAGGGAGCAGCTAACACAACAAAAGAATCACGGAGGACTTCCCAGACACAGTCAGGGAGCAGACAGATGTCACCCTTTTATGGCCAAATCCTCAGGAGCGTAACAGGACAGGAATCCTGAAGCCCTATCATGAGCGAGATCCTGGTTATGAGTTTTCAAATCATCGTACACAGTTCTAGAGCAGTGGTCCTCAAACTTTTTGTAAAGAATCAGACAGGTAGCCGTGTTAGTCTAGAATAGCAGAAGTGACACAGAGTCCTGTGGCACCTTAAAGACTAACTAAAGTATTGAAGCATAAGCTTTCGTGGGCTAATACCCACTCTGTCAGATGCAAGCTTGCATCCGACGAAGTGGGTATTAACCCACGAAAACTTTTTGCAGTGGTGACCCCTTTCCCACACCAGGCCTCTCGGCAGGACCCCCCTTTAGGGCCGGGCCGGGCAGGTCCAGCAGCCCCCCCTCTTTCCCCAGGGCCGGGATGGGTGTGTGTGTTTCAGCAGCCCCCTGGGATCAAGGCCAGGATCGGGAGGGAGGGAGGGGGTTCCAGCAGACCTCTGGGGCCGGGATCAGTGGCGGGTTCACGGGGGTGCCAGGAGCCCGCCGCAGCAGGGGGATAGGCTCAGGCTCACCCACAGCCCACCAGGGCAGAGGCCGGGGCAGGCTTGCAGGGGTGCCAGCAGCCCGCTGCGGGGTGTGGGGGCACCGGCAGCCTGCCACAGCCAGGACTGGGGCCGGGCTCACGGGGGGGTGCCAGCAACCCACTGCGGCAGCAGGGGCCGAGATCACAGGCGGATGCCAGCGTCAGGGGTCAGGGCCAGCTGCTGGCAGCAGGAGCTCGCGACCCTCGCATAACCGAGTCGTGACCCCCAGAGGGGTCACGACCCCCATTTGAGAACCAACGTTCTAGAGCAGGAAGAAGCTTCTCCACTAGCTGCTCCAAGACATTTCCTCCAGAGACTACTATTGTTTTTCTACTGTACAGAAAGAGAAGGCAGCAACTCTTGGCCACATAAATGAACGTGCTTTGGTTTTCTTTTTAACCTCTCTCTCTCACACACACACACACACACACACACACCCTATATTTGCATGCGTTTGCATGTGCCCTGATAGATGAATGGGGCCACTCTACAAATGTTTGCTGGCACCGCTCTGTCAGACGGGGTGGGCAGAGGTGTGACCCCTTCCTGACAGAGCTATGCCAGCAAAAACCCCTACTGTAAACACAGTTATACCAACCAAACTCTAATTTTGCCTCTATGGTTTATTAATTTCGCTGGGTGCGTGAGGCGAGAGGGGAGGGGATGTGTGGAATAAGCTATCCTGCTGAAAGCTCAGTATAAACGGAGTCCTCGCTAGGAGCACTTGGCCAGGGTAATAGATCAGTATCCAGCAAAGCGCTCGTAGGGTAGATCTGGCCTGAAGTTCGCATTCCCAACCTGCAATAAAACCCGTACTTCGGTATAGGGAGAGGGGAAGCCAAGAGCTGCTCTTTGGTTACCTGGCCCCTAATCCCACTAGCCTATTTACTAATAACTTGGTCACTCACACCTCAGTATCCAAGGCCAATCCTGCCAGAATGTGGCAATGAGAAATGGCGAACATGGAAACAACTCCACTGGGTACTTGACCTAAATAGCTAAATTAGGAAGGGGGGGGGGGGAAGAGAGAATCTTTGTGTTCCCTGCTTGGTCTTTTAACAGCAGTCCTCTCCAGAGGACGACGTATGGAAGTCCGGGCATCATTCCCAGATACACGTCATAGAAACAGTATTGAATTTATCATTTGCATCACAGTACCATTGTGCTAAGTGCACAAACCATCAAGGTTATGTCTACACCAGAGTCTTCCGTCAGCATAGCTGTGCCTGCACGGTGGGTTTTGTAAGCATTTGGATTAGACAGACATCGGTCAGGGATGGCCTAGAATAGATCATACTTAGTCCTGCCTTGAATGCAGGGAACTGGACTAGAGGACTTCTCAAAGTCCCTTCCAGTCCTACACTGTAGAATTCTAAGGGGTGTGGGTTTTATTCCCCCTGCCTGATCTGTACATGCCAGGATAAGTTTTAAGTACAAATCAAGCCCAAGAGATCAGCTCTGCCCCACATTGGATTTCACCAGCATGGGAACAATCTAATAAAACCATATTGCACCACAGGGCCAATTCTACCACATGCACAGAAGCTACAGAAAGGAGAAGCCATTTTTGCGATAAGCTCACCTTATCCTTGTAGGGCACTAGTCCAAATAAATGTATAACAAACATTGAAACAAAGTTCACAGCTGCTCTTTCTATATGCCAGGCTGCCTCAAAGTCATTCATGATGTATAAAAACATCACGCATGCTGAGGGATTTCAGCAGTAACTAGAACCAATAAAGTTCGCTCCCTTAGTACTGTACCTCTAGGGATCCGAACACAGGAACGCTCCCCAAAGCATCTCAAACCTGTGCTGAGCAGATCTCACTTCAAAGAACAGAAATACACTCCAGTGTGTCTTGCTTTCTGAAATTAAATCATGGGTTTTTGGGTTGGGCTTGGGGGGAAAACCTCTGCCCACCTTGTTCTCCCCACACCATCAAAAACGAAAGGTGCCCTTGCTGACAATCCATATGCAGATCATAACCAAATCCACAGTCACTGAAGACCTCATGGTAGCAAGCAAGTTCAGAACTCTGATCCTCCTCCTTAAGTCAAGGAAAAGTCTCTGTTAGCAGGAAAGGGCCCATGCTACGGTTCACTTCAGCTGCTCTGCTTCCAACCAGTAGAGGGTGAGAGACACCAGGCTAAACAGCTGTTTTGACAGGAGGTTTTTTGGCACCAGCCAAACTGGAAACTCAAAGCAAAGTTCTGGGAGGGGGGCAGGTCGCCCCTGGCCAATTCTCATCAGTGGGGGTGGTGAGCCCACCCCGATGACATTTGTCAGCTCTGATATTTATCCATTTCCTCTCCCCCACACTCTCTACTGCCCCCCTTCATTGAGAAGAAAATCTCCCACACAGCACAGCAGGACTGGCCTGGAAAGAGCATGAGATTTCCCCTGTGGGTGACCTGGGACCCTGGGGACATTGGGCTGGCTTGGGAACCTCCAGTTCTCACGTCACTGCTGTCGGTTTCCCACAAGCACGCCAATGCTGCAACAAAACCCAACTGCCACCTAACACGCCCCATGTCACAGGAGGGGAGGTTTCCTTTGCTCTCATTTCTCTGGAGGAAGCAGCCGGGACGTTTTAAAATACACAGACGTTAAGGGGTGGGGGGAAAGGCCAACCCAAAAAAAACCCATCACCACTTCCACCCCTCCCCCTTGCGCGCACTCGCTCGGGGTGCTGCTGAGGCCGATAAAAGAACAGGAAGCACCAACACTATAAACAGCAAGGAAATAATAGAGTCATGAGAGACAAGAGGAAGTCATTGCAGAAGCTCTGTTCAGTGTCTGAAATAGATCGGTCCCCACCACCCACCCATCCAAGCCTGTGACCTTTGGAGATGGAGTGCCGGAATTGCCCTGGTGCTATTAACGGCTTACAGTGCAGAGGGCAGATCTTACCCTCTCCCTCCCCGGGGCCCAAGCACGTGAGAACGGTGTGGCCTGGGGACATGCAATGGAGGTATTATAACTGGAGAGACGCTAAAGAGGATTTGAGTTTTTAAGTAGCCTGGCTCACTGACGGGGCAGGAAGGTGTTCAGTTGTGTTGCATGTACATGGGATTTTTCTGGTGATGTTTGGTCAAGTGCACCCGGAGCCTATGGCTTCTCTTGCGTCTAAATAAACTAACCCACACACACGTGGCCGACTGTATCTCCCAATACATTTCACAGGGGCGCACACAAATTCATTTCATTCAATGCAACTGCCTCTGGGGCAGAACGTGGCAGCCGCTTATTATATCAATGGAGCGCAGAGTGTGAGGACAGAAGCAAAGCCAAATTTCGTATGACACTGGAAACACAAGGGGAATTTAAGGAGGCAAAAAGAAACTTGGAATTTAGCCAGGACACAGTTTTAACAACCCTGTGTTTGCTAAAAGGATTACAGGATCAGCCATGAGCCTAAGCAGTCAGAGTTCAGAGCACAGCACTTCTATTCCCTCTATGGTACAGCAAGGGCACCACCAATCAGGATTATTCCCCCGACTCCCTCCCCTTCATCGCTTGCGTGGAGACACACATCTCTTTGCCTTCTGACCCGGGTATTCCCAGGCTGAACAGTTTCCTGCCTTTCCCAGCAAAAGACATTCTGCCTCAGCAGACCTACTTTGCTTCTCACCTCAGACGGCACATTGTGTCAATGGACAAGGAAGCAAGGAGACAACCTTGGTCAGCATGGCAGATGGTGGTCTCAGTAGTCTAACCATAGGCAAGTTTGTGATTTTTCTGGTAGGCATCACAGCAAAGGAGAGATTTAAGGGGAGATCTGAAGGACAATAAAGTAGTTTTGCAGATGTTTATGGGGCGCTCCTGGCAAGTATGAGGAGCAGTCCGGGAAAAAGACAAAGGCACATGCGACACATGAGATAGGTGGAATAGCAAGAGAACCTCCCTTTGAATTCTTCCAATAGTTTATTTCAGTAAAAACCCGTCTCTTCTGACATTTTCAGAAACCACTCTTTGCAGGACCCGCCGTTAGACAGTGTGCTGTCTACTCCAGCACTGCCACTCAGAGATGCTAGTGCATCAAAAGATAATCTGAGCACAATCAACACAATACAGTAAAATCCATATCTCACAATACATGTGATATGTGCCATCATGTGCCAGCAACGCCCCTCTGCCCGGTACACTGGCCAAACCGGACAGTCTCAATGCAAAAGAATAAATGGACACAAATCTGACATCAGGAATCATAACATTCAAAAACCAGAAGAACACTTTCATCTTTCTGGTCACTCAGTAACAGACTTAAAAGTGACAATTCTTCAAAAGCAGACTCCAACGAGAAACTGCCAAACTGGAATTAATTTGCAAACTGGATACCATTAAATTAGGCTTGAATAAAGACTGGGAGAGACTAGTCATTACACAAACTGCAATCTATTTCCCTATGTTAAGTATCCCCCTACTGGTAGTCACACCTTTTTGCCAACTGTTTGAAATGGGCCGTCCTACAAACGTTTTTTTCCTCCTGCTGATAATAGCTCACCTTAATTGATTAAGCCACTTAAAGTTGGTATGGCAAGCTCTACCTTTTCATGTTCTCTGTATCTATCTTCCTACCCTACGTTCCACTCTATGCAACTGATGAAGTGGGTTCTAGCCCACAAAATCTTATGCCCAAATAAATTGGTTAGTCTCTAATGTGCCACAAGTACTCCTCGTTCTTAATACAGGATTGGTGACTTATTTTTAAAAGCTCTATTATTTATAGCTGTTCCCAAAAAGCCTGGTGGAGCAGGGGAGCGTCAGGAAAAGAAGAATCATCTGCAATAGCCAGCTAGAAAAGTTGGGCAGCAGGAAATAATTTCATGTTATTCTGACTATAACAAAAAGGGGAGGGTATAAATAGATCTAACTCAGAATCCTTTTCAAGCAGCTCAGTCTATTACTAATGAAATCAGAGACGTGACCCCCATAGCCTGCACCAGGTACAGCGAGACCACAGTGACATTTGCCTTTGTAAAAGGAATACCCAGAAACCCACACAGGCAAGTAAACAGCTGTTCCATGCCTTTCAAAACACCCTATCTGCAATTTAACTAAATAAATGCTCAGACCCCCCACGGATTTCCTGTGTCCCTGGGGAATGGGGAGCCGTCCATTTCGGGGTGGGAGAGGAAAGTGATTAACTCTTGATAAGGTCATTTGTTCCATTTCATCAGGTTTTTCTGATAGCAGAATGAAGGCCAAGCTGGGCTACAGCAGTGAGATTTTAACAAAGGCCAGATTTAATCAAGTTTCTTTCATATGCAGGCTTTCATTACTGGGGAACATGCCAGGCAGACCCAGGAGCCCTGAAAGAAAAGGGAACAGCTCCGGTTCTGAGATTCAGGACATACAGAAAGCGAGGAATACTTGTAGCACTTTAGAGACTAACTAGTTTATTTCAGCATAAGCTTTCGTGAGCTATAGCTCACTTCGTCAGATGCATAGACAGAGACTTTCTCAAAGCAAAGAAGCCAGGTAAAAATCACTCCATGGCATCTGGCCTTGAGGCAGAAAGATCTCAAAACTTAGAGCTGTCCCTAATTCCCAAGTGGAAACACCTGGAGAGTAGGAGTATTTGGCAGTCCAGGGAAGGTCAGATTGAGCAGCTGGAAATGGGGGTGGAAGAAAAACAGGAGAGAGTGAGCAATCAAGAAGGGATGCTTATATTACATGTACACACGCACCACATCTGCATTGCAAAGGGCTACAGGCACCTTTGACCAGCTGCGTAGGTCAGGGATATAAACCCATTCGGGGAGAGGGCTGAATTCCATTTTTAATTATGGTCCGGGGTCAAAGCTGCAGTCTCCATACTCCTCCCAACCCACAGTGATTCTCAGCTGGTGCCAGTAAGAGGTTTGCACAGAGCTCCAGGGGAACTCCTTTGTTTAGTAAATGCACATGGCTAGTATCATCGCTTGTTCAATACCTTACTGCTGCATTCCTCTTCACTCAGTGCAAAAATACGCTCACCTTCAGGACCCACACAATTTCTGCCCTTCGGTTCTCCTTCCTCCACCCCATCCCCTTTCTGTTTCCCTTCCTCTTCTCCCTGCATTTCCTTCCCTACAGTAACTCTCAATTCCCCCACTCACAGGTTTCACCCCCACCCATTCCTCCAATAGTTCATGCTGACTATTCAAGTGTCCTTAGGCTACAGAGTCAACACCCCAAAGAGGTAACAAAGAGTCCTGTGGCACCTTAAAGACTAACTATAAAGGTTTGAAGCATAAGCTTTCGTGGGCTAATACCCACTTCGTCGGATGCAAGCACCAAAGAGGCTAAGGACTGGCAGAGGAGTTAACAACTCACCTTTCTGAGTCCTTGTTTTTCAAGCCATGTGCAGACTCAGGTAGACCACCCGGCACTGGTTACCTGTGGGGGCCTCTCTCTGCAACCATGAGGTTAATTTAAAAAAGGAAAACTCAGATGATAAATATTCATGTGGCCCCCACGAATACCTCAGGCAGGCCATGGGTTTGACAGCTCTGAAGTAAGCACAGCACTTTCGAAATGCACCCATTTTGGGGATGGGCAGGTGGGTGGGAACGCGGCAGCACACAATGTAACAGTAAGGAAAAGGGAGGGAAATTTTGGCCAATGACCAAGATAATGCTCCCTCTTGCATCCCACATACACCCTCTCTCGGGAGGCAGCGTCTCCTCTCCATCCTCCTTCCCCGTCCTCCAACACTAAGAGCCATCACCGTCAGAACAACGAGCCCCCAGAAAGTGCATTCACCTCACTCAGAGCACTCAGCATTAGATCTCCCCTCTCCACCCCAGTTTCAGGCAGAGAGAGTGTAACAAAGCTGACATTTACATCCTAACTTCAGCATCAGCTCAGCCTTTCAACACTTTGGGAGTGTGGGGGGATGAGACAACAGGGTACTCCTCATTCCCGCCTTATCCTGGAGACCTCGGGATGTAACTGGACCCAGAAAGGGCAGGAAACTTGCTAATGATTTTCAGTGCTGTTATCATTCCTATTCTTAGTGTCACTTCTCATGCCTCTGGCCACTTACCCCCAGTGCATTCTGAATGTGCACGTCAGGTGACAGACGGCAAACACATCCAGAGAGCTTCCATCAGTCTCCAGGCTGCCGGCGGAGGAAACTCCCAGCCACCAGTAACAATTCTGAGGAAACTAGGGAAGGGTCTCGTGCAGTGACTCTCAGTCCACAGGGGTTCAGGTGCCAAATTAGCGATCGACATTACCCAAAAAAGCCAACGTAATGAGAACTTGTGGTTTCATTTACTATTGATAAATATATATCGCCGCAAAATGACTGACCAGGTATTCTACAATGGGTTAATAACCCAGTAAAAGCACCCTGATTGGTTAATAATTAACTCACATTGTCTTAATATCAGGTGCTGCAAAGAGCCATGGGAGACGCATTAAAGACTCACTTGCAGCTCCTGAATCTCAGTCTGAATATCACTGGTCTGGTAAGTAGGGCACTGGACTAGAAATCAGGAGATCGGGGTTCGGCTCCCAGAGGTGGCTACCGTGTGATCATGGGAAATTCACTTCCCCCTCTCTGCGCCCCCATTCGCCCCTGCCACCCTCTGTGACCATCCTGTCTATTTATACCGCAAAATCTTCAGGGAAGGGACCGTTTCACCAGGTGCATACACAGCCCCTAGCACAACGGGGCCCGGATCTCAGCTGGGGCCTCAGATTCTACTAGAATGCAAAGATAAATGACTAATCGATCGCGAGGACAGGGGGGATGGGAGAATAGGAGACACACACCATATGCCTTTCCCCCACTCTCCTTTTACCAGTGATGTGTCTCTTAAAGCTTAGACAAAAGGGAAAAGAAAGAGCAAGTGTAACACCCAGGGATGGAGAGACATAAAAGCAATTCTGGCTTCGTTCTTCATTGGCGGGAAGGAGTGCAACCCGAGGGCAGAAAAGAAGGGTAGTCCTGTAGGTACGGCACATCTTATTGTGAAGTCCTGTGGCATTTAACTGGATGAAGCAGTAGGTTTCTATGGAGATTATGCTACAAACCTATAAGATTTGATAGAGAATTAGATCCCTTCTATTTTTAGCTATCTTATACAATTCTACAGAGCAGATCCAACGATTAATTTCCATAGGATGTTTCAACAGCCCTTTAGCATACAAGGTAGGGGAGGTAATATTTTTTTATTGGACCAACTTCTGCAGGTGAAAGAGATGAGCTTTTGAGCTTACAGGTCTGAAGAAGAGCTCTTGGCAGCTCAAAAGCTTGTCCCTTTCTCCAACAGAAGTTGCTTCCGTAAAATATATTCCCTCACCCACCTTGTCTCTCCAATATCCTGGGAGCAACATGGTTACTGGTTGCAAAGAAGCCTTTAGAGATGTTCCATTCTACAGGAAGATTGTTCCCTAAGAGGCAGGGCTGGGAGTCAGGAGATCTGGGTGTGACAGGATGGACTCCCTGGGAAGTCCCTTGATGTGCTGAGATACCACTGAGACTACTTGTTCGGCCCCCTTTGACCTGCCTTGCTGAGCCAGGCTCTTAAACCCTCTTCTAACACACACAGAGAGAGAGAGAGAGACAGAGACAGAGAGAGAGACAGAGACAGAGAGAGAGATCTGGAAAGACTCAGTTTAAGGGACTTGCTCCAGCACTCAGATGTCCACCTCCCTTGGAGTGCAGACCCAAAGATTATATTTGCCTCTTCTCTCAATGTGGAAAACGGTATGCACAATTTCTCAGCCCCCGCAGTTAGAAATGGCGTAAAATGGGTTATATTATAAACCAGAAATAAATATATTAACCATACAAGTGCATTTTAAGTAGTTAAGGAGGTAGCAGAAGTGTCAAAGAGTCCTGTCTGCTATTCCAGACTAACACGGCTACCTCTCTGATTCTTGACAAGGTAGATTTCTAAGAAAATAAAACAGGGCACGCAAACTAAACTTAATACACTAAAGAAACTGGTTACATGTGATTTCTCACCCTAAATGTGGTTCTAATAATCTTCTTCACAGGCCAGATCCCCTTCCAGCCTGGGGGGGGGGGGTTAGTTCTTTCCCCCAGTTCAGTCTTAGTGGTTTCCAGCAGTCATCTTGGGTGGGGTAGAAGGGGAGAATGGATGACCTGGATTACCTCACTCCCCACCCTTAAATAGGATTTGCATAAGGCTGGAGTCCTTTGTTTCCTAGTTCAAACCCCCTTCCCTTACAGTGGAAAGTTACAAGTCGTCCCAGGTAATGTTTTAGTATCAGGTGACAAGACCGGTTGACTCTGCAGGGCCCTTGTAGTCAGTCTTCACAGGCTGACCAACATGTTCCTGGGAACACTTGGACAGTGTGTTTAGTGTGTTCAGGTGTGTTGATTCGGAAGTCCCCATCCCCCTTTCTCCCTAATTTAGGTCCAATGCCTTCGGCAGCCTACAGCTGGGGAAACACTGGCAAGTCGCATCTTAGGCGCACTTAACATGCGCGAATTCAGCTTTATGCGGTTGGCAAAAACAGAAGAAAAAAGAAAGAAACACAACAATTTAAAAACTCCATCTGTAGTGCGGGCGATTCCACCCGCCATTCAACTCAATGAAAGTTCCACGATACGCGGGTTTCACTTTACATGCTAACCGCGGAACGGAACCCCCGCGTAAGATGGGACTCTCCTATATTTGTAGTTCCTGTTTTACCTTGAGCAGGCTGGGGGGAATCTTTTGCGCTGGGTCTGGGTACAGAAAGGGTTAATTCATCACTGTCCTCTCCTGTGATTCAGCGGCACACACAAAATGCTCCCATCAAGGGTGAGAATGCTTTAGATTGCAGGAGGGTTGGCCACTAAACACAACGATGGAGGACGGCTGGTGTGAGGAGTAACTTTCCTAACTCAGCGTTTGGGGAAAGAAAGGTGGAGGAATAGCAAAGAGGAAGATAACCAATATGAAGACTGACAATTTGCAGTAAAAAACCCTACAGGAAGCAGCTATTTTCACTTCAGCTTTTTCCATCTCTGCTATTTCTGGTTCCCCTTCTAAACTAGACCTTTGCTGAGATCACACTACTGATCTGTCAAGTGGGAAGTGATAACAGGGGACTCCAAGGGGATCCGGATCATCTTCATTTCTTGTTCGCCAAAGAATATCCCCACACTATTCAAGTTAGCAAGGACTCCAGCCTGCCCTGACCTGAACATCTGCAAGGATGAAATCACACCTGGAACACATTCCAGTTTGCTGACGCCCCAAGGCTGAGACACAACCAGCACAGTACACAGAATCCGTCTTGACGGCATGCACCAATGCAGTATATTGGCTCAACAGTGCCCACAGCGGTGCAGAATTGCATCTCAAACCTTTGTTTGAATGAAGGAGGCAATGTTTGGCAGAATTAAACTGCACTCTCCGCCTTACAACTCCACCAGAGAGGTCTTTCGGGGCCATCTGCCTGTCCCAAGTCAGGGTAAAGGAGGAGGGCTGGGCGTGGGGCTAGCAACTCCGCCCCATAAAAAAATCAACTTGCTACAGAAACTCCGCCTTACTCAAATCAATTCCCAAACACTAGAGTGCTCCCGCCATCTCCCGATTCCCCTCCCTCAGCTCAGTTTAATGGTCTCTCAAGCATGAATGGCTTTTACTCACTTCTGCTTTACTCCAAGCAGCTTGAGATTCAACAGTGGGAAACAGTGAATAAGAAGGGTAGTTGGAATATGCAGAACAGGTGGTTTCAAAAATGACCTCCAAGGTATAGAAGACTGAGCCAAGGTACTGGGTGCGGGAAGGATTGTTATGGTTCGTGTTTACAACAGAGGCACATAAACAGGGAATGCTGCGGTGACAAACGGCCCCAGAGAAATCTATAAATCATCAGAGAACAAGACATACCCAACTTCAGACAATCAGATACACACAGGGGCATGCTCCAGGGGGGCAAGCAGGGGCACAGTGCCCCCCAGTAATCAGCAGGGACACAGAACTTCTCCGGCCTCAGGGCCCTGGTGGGGGGAGAGAAATCCTCCGCCCCTGGGGCTGCGGCAAGGACACAGAATGTGCCCTCCAAAAGCTGGGTAATTCAAATTCCTGCACATGCCAATGTGCGTGCGCGCGCACACACACATTCACACACACACAAAGTCTCTCTATCCTGGAAAACAGCAGGAAAAGCCCACTGATGGGCTGCACCTCCCAAACCTATTGGGGAAAGCCGACCGCCCACAGAGCTGACTGCTGAGCAAAACCCTCAAAAGCAGGAAACTGCAATGACAAAGCAAACCCCAGGAGGTTTTAGATAGAATCACTTGACAAGAGACCCTTGCCAGACTATATCAAAGGGCATCAGATAAGAGGAAAGGTACAATAAGTCTCAGGAAGACATCGAAACCCTCCCCACCCAAGGCAAAACAAAATAAAAAAACCCACTAACAGACAATTTCTCTCTCTCCCTTCCCCAACTCTCCGCCCCATCCCATCCAAGTTTTCTTGGTAATGCCAATGTGATGGCTGTCACCTTGGCAGATACATGCGGAGACTGAACTAGGGACCTCCAGAGCTGAAAACATAAGCCAGCTACTGCTAGAGCATCCCTAGCTAGAGCCATAGCCTCTGATGATTAGGCAGAGTGTGGGGCCTTCAACAATAAGACACAGACACCCACACCACCTCTCTAGCTTGGCATAACTGGTGGAGAGGTCATATGGTCCACTGGGTTGTAGCAGAGTTCCAGATTTCTAAACCCAGCAGAGCTTTTAGTAAGTCACTTCACCTCTCCAATACTTGGTTTATTCATCTGTGAAATGGGTCTGTGACCTACTTCACAAGGAGACGTAGTGAGTGAATGCTCGGGGAGCAAGGTTCAGAGTTGCACAGGCTCTTACCCAGAGCCTTTCACTGGAAGCTCAAAAGGAGGTGGGTAAGGGAGGGTAGTAATTCTTGTTCACAGATGGGGAAATCTGGCAGGGGAGACTTTCAAGAGCTTTAACATCAGGTGTTGGAGTCTCTTCAGTATGAGCAAGAAGGCAGGTGACTGTCCAGCTACCCAGAGTGGCATCTGATGTTCACTTGCTATTGAGGCAGGTGAATTCCAGGGCCAGGAACGATGATCCTCTTTATAGGAAGGGACTGGTAGATACCCGTACTGCACCTTCCTGGCCAGACATTTACAACGTCCGACCTGGACAACGAAAGTCAATCACGTTCCAGTCTGGAACATTCCTCTGAAGCTAGCAATAGGATTTGGAACAGGCATTCGCTCCCATCCGCTCAGAGCAGGCTGCACAAAGCCGGACGAGCAAGTTTCCCTAAACTCTGATATAAGAAGTTACTGTTGAACAACCTTGAAGCCATATCAGAAAGGCAGGCATGACGTGCAGTAATTGGATCCTGGAGTTATGAAAGCATCCCCTTGATAGAGGACAAGGGCAGTGCTGCAGAGAAGAGGCTGAAATTCAATCATTCTACAGCAACAATCATCTGAGAAAAGATTCACCAGGGGCTCACCAGTTTCTTCGTGATCCTTGTTTGGCTGGAAATCATGAAGAGGAAGTCTGGTCATTACACAAATAAGTTCCTCAGTCATATTGGTTTGCTAGTGGAGGTGTTGGTGCAAACACAGATGGTGTTTCCTCCTTCAGGAGGGGTGGGATTTATTTCAATATAATATGGAATGTCCCTATTTAGGAAGGACCGTTATTTTATTTTTATTTATTTTTAGCACAATATTCATTTTTCCTGAGTCATCCTTCCCCCCCAAATGCCCCCTTGAACCTCACTGGAGTCAAAAGGGGTAAACCTGTTTTTTAGGGTTCCTGTTTGCAATGTTCAGTTCTTGGCAGCTTTGTATAAAACCATCACAGCACTCTCATTCTGATGATAAATTGACCTCTGACGCTCCATTTTAAAAATAAAAGCAGACGGTCAGTCATACTTTAGGACCTACCAAAATGTAAATCAAGGCCTTCAACTAAATGTGTGGCCTTCCATGCTGTGTTTTGCAAGACTATTCACACCTATTGCCTCCATAAATATTCAATATACTCTCGCTCTTTGCCTATCACCCCCCAGCCGGGGTATGGGCCACCAACTGGTGTTGGTGTTTCAGTAGCAATCGGTTCCCTTACGGGGTGGAGTTGCTAGCCCCACACCCATGTTAAGCCTACAGCACCTGGTATTCCCAGGAGGTCTCCCATCCAAGTACTAGCCAGGCCCAACCCTGCTTAGCTTCCGAGACCAGACGGGATCGGGTGTGTTCAGAGTGGTTTAGCCGTATATATTCAATATACAAGACCCAGTTAAACAACACACTCATTTTTAGTCTATCTTTCCTTTTCTTACCATTGCAGGAAAGCATCTAAGGTATAAAAGATATACAAATATCTTGCTGGTCACCTTACCACTTATCCTCAGAAACATCCACATAGTGCTCCAAAATCAGCAGTTTAGTCACACCAGGGAAGCAAACTCCCTTGTAAAACTCTGGATTGCAGCCCACTGAAACAGTCAACCACAGGAAGGAGGAGGAGGCTGATTAGCAAAGTGAAGATGCTTCTATGTATTTTGAAGGTTTAAAAACAAAAGTAGGAAAGAAAATAGAGACAGATGTACAGAAACAAGTGTTTGCTGAAATATACTTGAAATTTGCAAAGGTCTCTCCAAGCAAAATCCACAGTTTCAGTAACTTATACCCATTACACAGAAGACACTACGGAAGAGACACTCATGCACTCCTCACATCAAGCATATTTGTTTGCTATCCTGCATCATCTTTGAAGGCATCTTAAAATCTGGGGTAGGAAGAGATGAGGAGAGAGAGCTTGAAAGACTTCCTGGTGGGTCAACCGGTGTGGCCACAGCTTGTTTAAAGAGAAGCAAGCCAGGAACCTCAGCAAAAATGGTTCTATTTTAGGAGATCCACAAGAACTTCTCCTCCCCCCCCCCCCCCCCCACCCCCAATCACCACACACACAATGGGTTTGGCCTCAAACAACTGCTAGCACAAATAACGCTTCTTGGCCAAGTAGCAGCCTCAAAGGATGCAAGTGGGGAAATCCCTGTGCTAACTTCACTCCAGCTCCTCTAGGGACTTCCCGTAATAGGCTCCTAATTAGACACAATGAGTAGGGAAGAGGCTGCAAAATTATTCAGCGCATCTCACCAGATGCATCCCATCCCAGCAGTGTTCAGAGGAGAACAAAATGCAGCTATTTTGATTATGCTAAAATTGTGCCGGGCACAGGGGTGGGGGAATGAAATATTGGACAGCAATGGGGGGAAAAGCAGCAGCAAAGGATGACAAGAGGTGTGCTCTTTGAAAGGATGGTCTGCAGGATAAAAGCAAGACAGCGAAATACATCATCCCAGTGAAAGACGAGTGCCTTGAAATTCCCTATACTTACAGGAATGGTCTCATCATGTTAATCTCTAATATAATGCAGATTCCTATACCACTTAACCGAAAACAAATGAGGTTCCTGGTTTCTGTCTAGATATATGACTCCAGTGCTACAGTATTTGAGTACCCCCCAGGCATGAATGAATGTATCCTCACCTATCTGTCATTTTCCCCACTTTACAGATGGGGAACTTGAGACAGAAAGAGTTTACTTAAACTTGCCCATAGTCATGCAAGGAATAAGTAGCGGAGCCGGGAACGGAGCCCCCAGCTCCTGAGTCTCAGTCCAGGAGCCTTAACCACTAAGCCATCCCCTACCTCGAGAAGATTTGTGCTTCCGGAAAGAATGAATGGTGGGGATGGAGAAGTGTATCCTTTCCAGCATTAGGTGGTATAGTAAAGCCCTGGTTTACCCACTATAGCATGTCATTGTCTCTCACACACATATCCACAGCGGGAGGCAGATGGCTTTTGCTGGCACTGAGGCTATTGGCTTAGTTTAGATCCCTAAGGAGCCATTAGGCAGCATGAAAGAAATTAGCTACACACCGAGCTAAACTTACTTGCTAGCTTCACTGAAATCCTCGAGCTGGATGCTGGACACTTAAATAAGCACCATTGTCTGAGCTACGGAACAGCTTGGCCTTCCCAGCCACATTTATTTAATGGGCCGCTTGGCAATGGGAGCGTCAGAGCCTGGTTGCCCAAGGGGCCGAGCGCTCACAACCCCCGGGATTCCAAAAGAGGTTCGTGGCACCTTTGAAAAATCTAATCAGAGGCCCACCCTGGCTCTCTTTCTGAGGTAGTCAAGAAGCCCACACACCTCACACCTTGCCAGTGGCGCCAGTTCACTAGGTTTAGTATCACGATGGGACTGGAGGGAGCGGGGAAGATTCCAGGAGGGATCCAGTCTGGTGTTACACCTGGAGCTCAGCACACTGGGCCAGGCTGCTACTAGACAAAATACAGGCCTCTCTCCATGTGCCACCCTGGCGTCTCAGCGTGCTGAGCAGAGCCCTTTTCGCCTGCAAGCCCGGCTGCCTGCCTCCCGCCTCACTTATTGCCAACGACACTGTCACGTTCCCTCCTCTACTTCACAGAGCAGCAACGGGACCTGGGTCTGCCCCCCATATGGTTGGGATAGAAAAATATCAGCCCCTCCCCATCTCCCAGCTATGAGCACGGCACCCAGAAGGGGTGTCCCGCATTAGCTCGGCACTTACCCGACAGCCGGATTCTGAGCAGAGTTCTTAAAAGCCAGCATCCCTACAAGAACAGTACGAATCCCACCTGTCCCCTCCTCACCAGACCTCCACCGGCACTTCAAGCACAGGCTGACACCTTTGCCATTCTCTCTGCACTGAAATCTAGGCAGATGGGAGGGATACGAGAGAAGACAGGCAGCTAGGATTACACACAACAGTATTAGGAAATTAAGTGTATGTACTCAGACACCACTGCACTGACTCAGCCTCACCTCCTCCTCCGGCTGTGATTTGCCATGAATCATTCCGGGACTCACCCAGGAAGTTTCCACCAATTCCACAAACTTTGACATTCCAAAATTCTCTCACCCCCACCCCACAGCAACCCATTCATAGGTTACACTGATCCCACGTCCCTTCCCCCAGAAACAGCGCACATGGTTTGCACAGCGAAGCTGATCAGCCAAGCGGAAGGGAAATCTGTCCGAAGGTCTGCTTTACGCACACACGCGGGAACGAAGAGACCTTGACTGGAGAGTTTACAAGTGAAATGCCACGGACAGTCGCAATCTCGCTGTATGACGTTGACAATGTGTGTTCTAACAGTTATAAAGCTTTGCCTTTTTGAATCTCAGCATCTACTGTCATTAAATAACCATTGCCTGACCCCCATAACTTGACCCCTCATCATTTCCCGCAATTGAAATTTTTTAAAAAAATAAAAATTTCAAAGATGCTTTAAAAATAAACATGGATATTAACCATCGAAATTACAACACAATATACATCAAATTCTGCTCAGCCGAAACACGACTCAATGTGTGATGCGGCTGAAAAAAGAATCAATATTAACAGGAGTGTTGTATGTAAGACATGGGAGGTAATTGGGCGGCTCTACTCAGCACTAGTAAGGCCTCACCTAGAGAACTGTTTCCAGGTTTGGACACCCCAATTTTGATGTGGACAAACTGAAGAGAGTCCAGAGGAGAGCTACAAAAATGATAAAAGGTTTAGAGAATGTGACCTATGAGGAAAGGTTAAAAAACTGGGCATGTTTAGTTTTGAGAAAAGAAGACTGAAGGGGAACCTGATCAGGCCTTTGTCTGAGTTTTCGCAGATTGTGAATGAGGCAAGATCCAGGTCAGTTAGTCAGTAATTTCATCACTGTGGTTTTGCTTTAAACTAAAGAAAAGGTCACACTCTATATTCGTATTAAAGGGTAAACAGTGAAGTGGCAAAACTTTGCCAATGATAGTTATTTAGGTTAGTCAAGGCTTTACAAGACTGAGGAACTTCAGAGGCATTTAAAGGTTTATGTACACATGGAGTTAATCTACTGGATTACTGCCCATGGGAACAAGGATTCTGGAATAAGAGCATCCACACAAAATTATTCAGGAACAGCTAATTCACAGCCTACCTTAAACCATGGGCACATGACATTGTGTTGACAAAGGCAAACTGTCACAGGGTGGAAGGAAACATTTGAATCACTCAGCCACATTCTTGGATTCTAAATTAATTGTAGCCACCCAAGAGAAAGGCCTGGGTGCCACTGTGGATAGACAGACTAAAGAAAACCATCTCAATGTGCAGCAGCAGCAGTAAAAAACCCTCAGCCCTAAAATGCTAGCTTACATAAGGAAAAGGATGAACAACGCTACTAATACCAGAGATTGAAAAGACTGGGATTGTTTATACCTTAGTGAGGAGAGGAATTAAAGGAGACATGAAAGAATTATACAAATTAATGAATGTGATAGAGCTCATGTGATTGCTTCTATTCACCTTCCTATACAACACAAGAATAAGGAGACTGTCCGTAAAACTGAGAAGTAACAAGGTGGTATTTTATACCCACTCTAGACTTAACCTGTGGAATTTATTTCCTGTGCAGGGAAATTATTCCACCATTGTTCAAGGTGGAGTTTCTTGCACCTGTCTCCAAAGTATCTTGTATAGTCCACTGTTCAAGAGCTAGGAATACGGAAGCTCACTTTTTCATTATTTAAAAAATAAAAATCTAGCCCCTCTGATACATATGGCAAATGGGGCTTGCGGTTCTACACTTTTATCGCAATGCTGCTACAGAAAGCTCCAGACACTGACCACAAGGTCATACAATTAAGAATCTTGCCACCTGTCAGCACAGTGCAGAGCTGATAGACAATTTCACAATGAGGCCGTGGAAAAGGGAAACCCAAAGTAGACCGAGAGAAATGCAGCTGTTGCATGAGAAAGCTTTCATAAGGAAGTCCGCATCCTGGAGGCCAAATGATCTCTTAAACAGGAAGCAGGCCTGAGTCACGATGGTTGCACCATCTTCTGGTACCCTGCAAAAGCTAGAGACACCTTAGGGCCAAGGACAAACTCTTTTAAGAAGTTGACTGTGCCCATGGCTGGTGAAGACTCCTCGGCTCTGCATAAGAAACTCAGTCTCTGCCCTTTCCAGCACCCTGGACACACATTCAAAGTAGCGTTTGCATAAAATTAGGAATTAAAAGTTTCCTGCCTTGAGCCTTAAAATGGACAGAGATGCTCACCACGCTATTAAGGAGTGAGTTGCACAGAAGGGCAATATCTGGCGCCTCAGGAAGATACTAGATTTAGAGACTATCCAGGTCTACTGCTCTTGTGGGTAAAGCTGGTAGGTAAATATTCCCATGTCACTGATGGAGACAGGGAGACAGAGGTGATGGAACTCCACCATGAACTCAGCGTGTGCAAACCAGGGGGAGTTCATTGCAGAACCCAGATTCCCTGAAACCCAGCCCCATGTTCCACCCACAAGACAATTCTGCCTCCTTCCACATGTCCTCTGAAGTGCTACTTACACCTACCGTGCTAGTAAGGCATCCCCACTGCATGTCACGGGGTCCTGGCGTCCCTACATGGCGAGTATCACCTGCCACTTACTGGAAACCAAGTGCACTCACCAGTGCACTTGCTGCACCTGCCCAAGAGGCAGCGTGGTCCAATGCAAAGGGCACCACCCTGGTGTTCTACTCCCAGTTTTGCTACCAACTGGCTGGCTGATCGCCACTGAGTCACTTCCCCTCCCTGTGGCTCTGGTTCCCCCTCCTATTTGGCCTGTTTAGACTGTAAGGTATTCGGCGCAGGGACTGCCCCAGTGCAGCCCTGATTTCAGCCGGGACCACTAAGTGCTACCATAGTAAATAAGTAAAAGCGAGTGCATATGAACGCTGCCTCCCAGCCGCTCTTAAATCATCCAAATGACTGGCAGAGCCTACTGCAGCGTGTTTACACTAGGCGAAGGCAGGAGAGGAGCACCTTCTCTGGGGCACGTCTATTGGGGACACGCTCCTCTTCGCCCTGCTGCGTGCAGCTAGCAGCTGCCAGGCCATAAAACGCAGGCAGGTCCTTCCCTTAGATACACATGGGACGCAGCCACGAGGCTCTGGGATCCCCGAGCCAGCCCTCGGCCAAGCAGGGCATCTGCTATTTATTCAAACACACCCAAACAGCCACTCTCCTAGGATGACAGATGTGGCAGCTATTTGGTCCTTTCAGATGGGAACAAAAGCCCTCTCCAGGAGCACAAAGGCAGACAGCCAGAGAGGAAGCCCAAGCTTAAACTGGAGCCACCTGCCAGAGGCCCTCGCTCCCCCCCACTGCACAGCCAAACCTGGGCCTGAGCATCGAAACTGTGTGTGTAAACAAGGCATCACTTCCGCCCAACCTGCCTTTGCTTAGGGAGCCCACGTCACTGGAGGGGAGGAGGGGAGAACCTCCCAAGTGCATCCAATATTCCTGGCACGTTTTATTTCCCCTACCTTGCTAAAAATAAAATGCACATCAAGCTTCCGGCCAGGTAATCCAGAGCGCTTTCCCCGAGACACAGGAGAGACCCACAAAAGCCAGGGAGGCCACCATACGTGAGCAACGACAGGCGATAAACGTAATCGGAGGGGGGAGGATCTAGGGAGTGTGAAACTAAATGAATAGATCAAATCAGGTAAAGGGCAACATGGAGGCAGCACTAATAGTCTCCACTGACTCACAGTGACAAATGGCAGGGTTGGGGAGGGGGGATTATGGTTTTCTAGGAGATCAGCCTGAGCCGCAAGCTTCTGATCAAAACACTCTGGGCTATTCAGTTCGGGATCGTCTCATTCGGACAGCTTAAAAGTCTACTGGCCACGCTTTTGGAGGCTGACCCGTTCCTGTTCTTCCCGAAAAGGTGATGGGTTGGGTTGCAGAACTCAGAGAGAACACGGCTCGGGAGGAAGAAAAGAGAAAGGGGGGATGAGGGGGAATGCAGAGAAGGTTCAAGACACATGTATCCTGGAGATATTAGTGCAGGTGTAGCTAGGCGGATCTAATCACATCAGGGCTACAGCAGTTCAAACCCGCAACACAGATACCCTGCACTGGTGTAATACAGGGCTGGCATCCGGCACGCCGCCCGGAGTAAGTGCTGCTAAACCTACACTGGTACAGATATCGTTAGAAAGCCCAGACTCTGCTACACTCTCTTACCCAGAGTAGTGCCTTGCTTCATTCACAAACAGTCCCTCCAATTTCCATGGGATGTATGGTACTCATCAGGATAAGGAGAGTGGCAGACTCCACCGCTAAGCGAGCAGTGGGTTTGAGGTGTGTTGCTGTAGAAGGGTTTTCTGAAGTCTAGGATGCCAAGTTATGGCACAATACATGTAGCAGGGGCCAGGAACGGAATGATCCAGCAGGAATTGCAACCAATCCAATCAACTACATGCGACTTTAAAAGAATCCGGTTTGAGTTATGCCCAGGTTCACACACGCCACCAACTCCAGCAATGATTGCCTGCTAACCTACCATCTTCACGCAGTTCCAGCTGGGCTAGTTACTCCCCTTCCCCTCCAACTCCTAAAAAAAATCCCTCCAGGGTAGGCTTTGCTGCAGCAGAATGCTTATTCCATTTCCACCCAAGTGGAGGTGACATCTCTAGACACTTACTTATGCCCGTCACCCCAGTCGGGGTATGGGCCGCCAACCACAGATCTCCAGAGTCCTCTATCCTGGGCCATTTTCTCTAGCTGGTTCCAGGTGTAGTCCATTTTTGTGGTGTCAGCCTGAAGGTCGCATCGCCAGGTGTTTCTTGGACGGCCTCTTTTCCGCTTGCCTTGGGGGTTCCACCGCAGTGCCTGTCTGGTAATGTTGGTTGGCTGCTTGCGTAGTGTGTGTCCTATCCAGCCCCACCTTCTCCTTCTGATTTCCTCCTCTGCTGGGAGTTGACGGGTCCTCTCCAAGAGGTGGATGTTGCTGATGGTATCTGGCCAGCGGATCTGGAGAATCCTTCTGAGGCAGCTGTTAATGAAGGTTTGGATCTTTCTGGTGGTTGTTTTGGTTGTCCTCCAGGCTTCCGGCAGAACAGTTCATGCACGGACCAGACAGCAACGCTCCGCATCATAGTCGAGCAGTCCATGGAGTGGAACTCCTCGTTGTACATCAACTTTGTTTTGACTATCTCTAGACTCACCACCCGTGAAAATACTTCCGGACTCTCTGGGCTAAGAGGTGTTACAGAAACATAAGCAATGACCGAACAGCAAAGCTCTTCCCCTGCCATTCAACTCCCACATCACAGCCACCATCCTGCTGGCCAAGATGGACAAAGGACTCCCTACTGAGGATACCATTTGAAAAACAGCCCACGGTGTTGCTGTTGGGATGCTCTCGGAGTTAGGAGGATAAAGAAAGGCAGGGAAATACACAGCCTTTGCAGCCTACAGTCTTCGAGTCAGGGCACTCTTCTGTCACAATTAGCACTTCTGTCATTTTAGAAGATTCACCACGCTACGCTCCAGCAACCTGATGAACAGGGTATGGATCAAGAGAGACAAACCGACACGATTGCCCTTAACACGTCGCCCGACATCACAAACATCCCACATGAGGTGTCGAAATCGGAGCTGAGAAGTGGGTGGATTGTGGTGTCACTGCTTGGTGCTCTCACTTACTGAACGGTGAGAATTCTATAGTCAGAAATGGATAAATTGGGGATCACGCCACTCTAGAAAATCCCCCTGTTGTCCCCCTCTCGCCCACCTCCAAAAAAGGCTGAAGAGGTAGAGTTCAATGCACCCGCAGATTAAATTCCATACACCCTCCTGTTCATTCTGGGCTGAGACAGAGAGATGACTATAGACAAGTACTTCTAAACTAGGTTAGGGTTAGAGATCTTCTCCGTTTGAGCCAGCCAGCTAACCACAGCAGCCACTGTCACCCACTCCCTGGAAATGGCTGCAGGACTACATTATACACGCTTTGGCGGCAAGAACCACCTCTTTGTTCTACATCTGCACAGTGCCACGCTCAGTGGAGTCTGGTCGATGACCAGGCACTACTACAATACAAATGGTCACTCTACGTAGCATCTGAGCTAGGAGGAATGAGACTCCCTATATATAGCAGAGGTAACAAAGAGTCCCGTGGCACCTTAAAGACTAACTAAAGTATTGAAGCATAAGCTTTTGTGGGCTAATACCCACTTCGTTGGATGCAAGCGACGAAGTGGGTTGGATGCAAGCGTTGTTGCATCCGACGAAGTGGGTATTAGCCCACGAAAGCTTATGCTTCAATACTTGGAGTTAGTCTTTAAGGTGCCACAGGACTCTGTTACCTCTGCTATTCCAGACTAACACGGCTACCTCTCTGATTCCCTATATATAGTTCAAGATTTTTATAAGACCAGCTCTACTGCAAACAAGTCACTCTGGTCTGTTGCCTCTTACAAACTGGCAGTGAAGTAGGTAAGTGAAAGTGTGCTGATCATACAGCAGACAAAGCAATTTTTGCAGCGTCAAAGAAACTCAATGACAGCTCCTGGATTTTCCCCAGTCACAGGAAGGAAGCCTCCCACGGCATCTGTCAAGTTTTTACTCTTATTATACATGAGAGAGTCCCCTCTTCAGGAGGGCACAAATAGCTGCTGACTTCAGCGAACACGGCGTCACCAGGAGGTTACAACAAACTAACCTCTGGTTCCAACAGCGAGTAATACCAGGTGGTCGCTTCAAGGGAAGGCCTTATCCCAGCCCGCCACCATAATGCAAAGGTACTACTGCTAGCAAAGGTACGGCTTGATAGAACTGACATTGCTAAGTTGTCCAGGCTAGAGAGAAGAGGATGCTAAGGACCAGTGGCCCATGTTCTGTAGTCTCTTCTATTCTATTCTGCATTCACTACCCTATTCAAAAAGGCCTAGTCTGTTTGTCTTACCAAAGTTAGTCTCAGTTATGTCACGCGGCTCCCAAATGATCAGGGGGCTCTGGCCCCTCACACCACACAACTGGGTGGACAAACACTTCCAGTGTGCAAGCTACTCTCTGATCACAGTGACAAGGGGAGGCTGGTCAGCGCTGGGACGGTAAAGCTTTCTCTACGCTTTGGATAGTCAGCAATTGGTGCAGTAATGCTGGCCCCTAGGTGGAAACAAGGGCAAGCCGGTGTCCCATTAGCACAAGGGCAGACTAATGCCCCCCCCCCCCCCCATCTTACCCTTGTCCATACACAAGTAGCTGCGCTGGGGCCAAGCCCTAAATACTGACCCTGGGCTGCTCCTGAGCAAGGGAAAGGCAGGAATTTCAGAAGTGGCATGAAAACAGGAGGGTGTGAGTCAAACATCTTCAGAGAAACTGTCCAAACTGGAGAGGACACTGCGATCGATCGCGAAAACCAATCGAGAACGCAGATCAGAGCAGGGGGGAAGGGTGAATGAAGCGAGGAAGGTGGGGCAACTCAAGGGCTATAAGCAACCAGTTGTGTCAGCTGGTTATTTATAGAGCAATAGGATAATAAGAAGAAGAAGGCAGAACAAGAGCAGCTGACACATTACTGGGGACATGCAGCGGGTGGGGGAGGGCTACCAAACCTCACTACCTGAACAACGAAAGCCTCAAGCCACCGGATGCTGGAAGGAGTGTCAAGTCCTGTGCAGCAACAAGAGTGACCAGAGCTTTATCCATCAGCTGTAACCATCAGGAACGGGCACCCACTGACTGCGCTTCCACAGCCCCCTTTCTATTTCCTTCCTCAGCCAGAAACTTTTGCAAGACCATATTCATATGGAGCTAGCAGGTTGCCTAGTGGAACTAGCCAGGGCTCAGGGAGAGAGGTGCAAGACAGACAGGAGGACATGAACAAGATGTTTCTACAGCTAAAATGCTTCAGTGGAGCCCATCCCTCCCTCCCGGCGTTTGTGATGTAATTTCCTTTTGGAAACAAACAGGAATCAGAAGTAGCAGGTTTAAATTTGAAAGGGACTGGCTGGCTACGGTGTTAGTAATAAGACACGGAGAGCCTTTCGCCTGGCTCAAATCTGGCCCAGAATGACATGGGCCAAAGTCAATGCTGTCTGACAATAGCTTGGTGTTGGCGGGGGGGTGGGGGGGTGTCTCAATCTACTTTCTAGGCAACAGATACTCACATTGCAATGTAACACCACAACTCCACAGAGGCACCAACACATGGATGGGACTATGTGCTGGTCTTCGCGGGTAGCGATCGATCTTTTGGCAATTGATTTCTCGTGTCTTGTAAAGACGCGAGAAATCGATCGCGCGCGGCACCCCCGTCGACTCCAGAACTCCAGCTTGCCGGGAGGCGCAAGCTGGAGTCAACGGAGGAGCGTGCCGCCGACTGCCGCCGCCGTGAGGACAGCAGGTAAGTCGGCTGTAGATACGCAAACTTCAGCTACATGATTCACGTAGCTAAAGTTGCGTATCTGCCGTCGATCCTCCCCGGTAGTGAAGACCAGCCCATTGACTCAAATGGCTCTCCTGTCCCAGCACGGGAGAGGCATAAGGTCTATGCAATACCCGAAAGAGCAAGCTTCAATTGCCAGGACGGTCACTCCAGCCCCTTTCGCCAGCATCACAGAGTAAAAGGAAACTAAATTAAGTTAAATATCACCCGAGAAGGGAGGGGTGAATATTTTCAACCAAAACATACACATTTGGCTGAGCCCAGCCGTCTATTTCATACAAAATTCTCTCCCTTTGGACCCATGACAGAACCAAGTCCCTTTGAGGCTCATTTCAGTTCTTCCTTCCAAATCCCAATCCCCTAAGCCTCTGTCGTTAATTACATTTCCGAACAGGGCTGCCGGATTTGTGAATGAGCATGTGTATGTGTTTGTATGATAGGACATGAGTTGATATTGGCAGTCGCATTTAATTTAAAGGTAAACACCACTGTAAACCATTAACTCAGCCACGACCTCCGTACTTTGCACAGTACCTGCAAAATACACGCATAAGCTCAAAAACAACCCCTGCTTAAACTAATCATGCAGGCTGAAGAGTCCATCCCAGGCACCTGTGAGCCAGTGACATGCGTAACAAGCAGGTGTCATTTCCTGTTTTTCTTTGCAAGATGCTTCTAGGATTTCCTTCCCCTATCAGATAAGATTGGCCAGCTTTAGTCTCCATGACGTGACCAGACAAGACACCTGGTTTGCTGCGATGGTCATAAGCCATTTAACAAGAAGCTTGTCATTTTGGGACCTGGATATGCCGAAGTCAAATGTAAACGCACCGCAGTCTACAGAATTCAGGGCAAATGAGGATGAAGTATGTGGGGGAGGGAAGGGTTAGACTGAAATCTTCCCCCTCCCCTGTGAAATAGGTGGAGCCCTGCTCCAAATAGCCCTACTGTTATTTTGCATGCCATAGGTGCATCTGCAGAGAGTCCAAGAGGTGCAGGCTGGCTGGTGAAAGCAACACCACGGCACAAACCTTGGGTGGGTTTATACCCAGCAAACAGGGATTACGGGTCAGGTTTTCACATATACCTACAGGAGTTCAGTGCCTAATCCCCTTTGGCCTCCAGGCTTCTTTGAGATTTCCAGCCTGTATCTCAATCTTCCAGTAAAGAAAAGGGCAGGGGGCGAGAGGGGGGAGAGTGTCAACATTACACCCTTCTGGTACAATTTACCATTTCAAGACGGTATCAATAATTCATTTGCGCGGTAGCTTCAGAAACAGAAGTCAAATAGCAGCTTCTAATTGAAACTGTGGTTCTTTTAAAATCTCTTTTCTTTATAAGTGAATTTACCCCTGGCAAAGGCTGCGACAGCCCTGGAGTCTGAAATCCACTATCCAGAGAAGAGGGGAAGCACGGACAGTGGCTATGCAAGCTCCCCCTACTCCCCGTGTGCCCTGGCTGTAGCTTGGGGTAACTGCCTCTAGGGCAGGAGGGCTCGCCACAGCCTCCATGGTCTAACAAACATTGGATCTCTCCAACAGGACTGCCAACTGGAAAGACAATTGGCTGCATGTGTGGATAACCTGCCCTTTAGGAACAGGGCTGAGGCCCACCAAAACTCATTTCACACAGGCCAAACAGCCAGTAGATAGCCTGGGCTGGATTTGATTTTACCCAGTGACTCTTGGGAGGAAGGCTCTGCAGACCTCTACCGATCCCCCAAGCTCTCCTGTCTGCTCCACGAGACTGTGGAATGAACCCTCCCAGGAGCTTCGGACATCACAAACCTCCCCCACCTCCTGTGCTAAGTCCCCAGCACACATCTTTAACCTGCCTTCGCTAATATAAACACAGAACAGCATGGGCAGTACAAAAAAAAAACCAACCACAACACACACACAATTCCCCCCTTGGGAGAGAACGAACCACACATGACAGATGGTATCAGTGTTGCTTAACACACTATTAAAAGGTGCTCAAATACTTTGGTGATGAGGTTAGATTAAGAACATATATAGAACACGCACCGGCCCGCCCTCCTTTCCCCATGCACTCTGCTAACACTTCCATGAACGGGAACCTTCAGCCTCCCAAGGAAGAGAGAGAAACAGCAAAGCAGCAGCTCCCGCAGCCTGCGACTCTGAAGCCATTGTACATTTTTATTCCGTCATTGCAAAGCACGAGAGAGGGGGTTTTATTGACATGGCCTTGCTATTCAGTGAACTACAGCAGACTGGGAGTTCTTCATGTAATTTCAGCCTTCCCTCAGCTAGACGTTTACAAGGATTTTACCATCTCCACAGGGCCAGTAAACGCCTCCTTGAAAAAGTCCCGAGAAACCCTCTGGGCTTTGTGCCGGTGTGCGGAGAACCCCAGCTTCACATGCTAAATAAGTGACAGGCTACATGTTAGAAATTATTTGACCAGCATCCTTGAGACTCAAGCACGCTGCATTTCTTCAGCAATCAGCAGAATGTGGGCCCCTAGAAGTCCGATTTTACAGGGACGGCCCCAATATTTGGGGCTTTTTCTTCTATAGATGTCTATTACCCCTCCACCTCCTGTCCCAATTTTTCACACGTGCTCTCTGATCACCCTAGTGCCTGGACCCTGTGCAATCACATCTACCTGACCTGCATTCGTTTAGATTGTGAGCTCCCCTCTACGCTGGTGCAACACAGAACTATCATTTGCCCCCAATGTTTCACATGGGAAAATGGAGGCCCAAGGATGCAATGCAAGTCGGGGGTTGAGTTGGATGCAATGCAAGTCGGGGGTTGAGTTGGGGATAGGACCAGATCTGACTTCCTAGGCTGGGTTTGAATCACTGAGAGCTGGGCAGGAGCAGCTGACAAGGTGGGAAGTCTCCCCTAGATACTGTTTAGCCAGAGACCTGGAAGCGAGTGTTGGACATGAAAGAATCCTAGTCATTAAAGATGGAAGGAGACCTGTTACGTCCCATCTATCAGAGCATGTGCTACAGCATCCATCCCTGCGGTGTCTAATCTAGCCACCCTCTGTCAGTGCCGGGATTGTTCCCCAAAGCAAGCTAGAAAGAGACGACCACTATAAAAAGCTCCTGGGATTGTCAGAACCTCGGAGGGACCTGAGTGCTTTGCAGAGTGCAGCACTATATAAACCGCTCCCGGGGTTCCTCTGGCTTCGTTGAAAGGGGGTTTGTTTTTGAGGAGGGGGAGTATGAGTAATGCGAAGAAGATTTCATAACATCCTTTTGTCTCCACTGCCTTCCAGGCAGGGCTGACCCATCTCCCCCTCCCCCTCCCCTCAGCTGCACAAACAAATGTACTTCCACAGATAAAAACCACAGTTGCTACTCTGCTTTGTTCTCTTTACCTCTGACAAGGGAAAACTGTGGGGGGCGGGATGGCAAAATCAAAGCATTTTTTTTTTGTTTCCCCGAAGCTTTCCCTGCTGCGGGGCCCCTTTCCTAATTCGCTGAGGGAGAGAGACTAACCTTACGCTTTGTGCCCATCACCTGGCTCCTGACCAAATGGCTGCGAAAGCAGCAGATCTCCGGCAGACACATACAATTACAACAGACGCTCATGGGGGAAGGGCACTACAAGAAGGAGAGGCGCAACATGACATAAGTTTCTGGGGTCTGCTATCTAAGGGGACGCTCATTAGGGTGACTAGACAGCAAATATGAAAAATTGGGATGCGGGGGGGAGGGAGGGAGGGGAGAAATAGGAGCCTATCTAAGAAAAAGACCCCAAAATCAGAACTGTTCCTATAAAATTGGGACAACTGGTCACCCTAATGTTCATCAACACAGATTACCACACGTACACCCCTCATTACTGTTACTTATTACTCAGATCTCTCCGTTGTCTAACCAGCAGCATATCAGGGCAGACGCTGGGGAACTGTCTACTGGGTGTCAAGATTCCTGGGTTCTATCCCCAGCCTCCCCTCCCTCTGCACTAGCTTTGATACCTGGGGCAAGATCATTTTTCACCGCCTGTTTCTAATAATGCCCTCGTTTACAGTGGTGTTCTTAGCCTCAAGTGTTTGGTACGGTCAGCGTCAAGGTGGTTAATACAGTTAGTGCCTCTGCCGTCATCATTAGGGTTAAGAGTTAAACAGCAACCAACAGACCACGCCTCTTTGTGCCCGCATTTCAGCCCTGCCAGCTCCAGACTCGAGTCCAGTATCGATTCCATTGGACTGAAACGGCTAGAACCGGTTTAAATGCAAGCTTAGATTCTGAAGGGATGCACTAAACAACACTCACCGGGGCTGTCAATCCTCACAGTTGGAAGATTTTCCAGCTCCCCAGACCTCTCTCATCCCTCAAAATGACTTTGGAAATAGAACCGGGACTTTGAGACCCCACCACCACCTGTTGCTAGGCAGAAGTCAGGAGAAGGAGACTAGATCCTTCTATAACAGGATACCAACACCTCCAGCCCCGCATGTGAACACACACACAGCCCAGGTGATACCCGCCTGGACAGCCCCGTTTATTCTCAAACTTGGTAATTGATCGGCATCATATTTCCACAGAACGCACTGGACGCCAGCTCTTCCCTCCGTTCCCAGGGCAACAATGTTCTTCTACAGATCCCCCGATTCACAGCGCAGGAAGGCGTCTATCCCCTCCCGCCCTGCAGACAGGAAAAAATAGCCATGCTCCTTTTTAGAAGGGGAAGCAAGGATCTCTTCTAACCCTGCTTGCACTTCATTATAAGACTCAGGACACACAGTTGCTAAAACCAGACTCTGGCGTTCAGATAGGTGTTAATACAGCACCCTCGGGTGCCACCCTGAGTCTTAAATCAACACACTAATACTAATCAGTTAAGCCTCAACACCCCTTTGAGGCTGTTATCCACACTATACACCTGGGGAAACTGAGGCAACAGAGCTTGCCCAAGGTCACACAGTAGTGACAGAATCCATATCCCCAGAGTCTCAGACCGGTGTCCTATCCACTACACCATACTGCCTCAAAATATATCACCTGAGAAGTCTACCAAGAGCGTTGCAAAGAAAGAGACAAAACACCAGCCCTCCCCCTCCAGAACACACAGGCTTTTCACCCCCTCCACAAACACTAGCCCCTTACTTTAAGGCCTGCTTTCATTGAGGAACTCTGAGCTCCCTGCATGCCACAAATAGCCCGAGAGCCAGGAGTTAACAGCACAGCTAGAGCTAGTAAACACGCAAATTCCACTTTTTTGTCATTAAAACACATGCACCAGGGAAGGTTTGCCAATCCTTTTCAGTAGCATGCCCAGCAGCCCCTGTTAAGCAGTTCACAGCTCATGGCTCCCCACTTGGTTACTAGACAAGTTTAATAACGAGGGTTCGGGGAGCACAATGGCTCTTTGATTTTAAACACACACACCTCCCTACCTCTGCCACCCCAGCAGGCAGGACTGGAATCAGCCTCCCCTCCAGCCACTGGGGACTGTCCATTTCAGACACTTCAATAGCCAGTCTTCAAAATAAAATTCATTTGACAGACCTCCTTATGGCTCCCAATTAATTTTGTTCAACAGAGGTTAACCACTAGAGCGCTGGTTCTCAAAGTGGGGGTTGGGACCCCTCTGGGGGTCGTGAGCCAGTTCTGTGGGGGTCGCGAGCCCCTGCTGCCAGCAGCCAGCCCCGAACAATGCTGCTGCTGCAGGCTGCTGGCATCTGCCCCCTGCTGCTGTCCCACAAGGCTGGTCCTGGCCGTGGCTCCTGCCACGGCAGACTGCTGGGGGGCCTGTGAGCCCGGTCTGGGCCCTGACTCCTGCTGTGGTGGGCTGGTGCCGGACCGGCCCCTGCAGAGGTGGGCTTCCGGCACCCCCGTGAGCCCAGCCCCTGCCACGGAGGGCTGCCGGAACACCCCCCCCCCCCCACTGACCTCAGGGGGCTGCTGGAAACCCCCCCCCCCCCGATCCAGCCCCTGGCGCAATGGGCTGCAGGCATGCCCCTCCCCCCCGCCTGACCCCTGGGGGGGGGGGGTCGCGCTTAGAGGCCCGGTGTGGGAAAGGGGTCACCACTACAAAAAGTTTGAGAACCACTGCGCTAGAGCATCCCAGGGGGACAGAGACAGATTGGGGGGATTTCACCCAGCCCCAGGGCACGGGCTAAGCAAGGTGAAAGCACACACCAAGCAGGCCAGAAGGAATCCCAGATCTTGCTTTGCAAGACTTTAAGCTTCTTGAATCCCAATTATACAAGCAGCGTTATGAAAAGAGCTTAGGGCTCAAGGAACAGTGGGACCAGCCAACTTTCAGACAATCCATCCTCTGTGCCTGTCTCTCCCTACTCCCCAGTTCCACAAGTCTAAAGGTTTATCCAAAGGCAAAGCCAGTTCCCTTAAGTAAGAAGAGGCTTGTTTATAAAAGCACTTAGCACATCTATCGCACTTCCAGGGCCCAATTCGCCTCTCCACATCATGGCAGCAGCGTGGAGTTCAACAGTCACCCCAGATTTACATAGGTGTCAATCAGAGAGAAAGAAACAATCAGGCTCGTGGTTTTTCAAACAAATGTTTTGAATGTTTAGTGACTTAGTCACCACACTCACACCTCCTGCAAGTAGCTAGGCAGGTCAGTATTACTCCCACTTTTCTCCCCATTGGCAAACTGAGGCAGAGAGATGTTTAAGTGACTCTCCCAAGGCCACAGAGGACATCTGTGTCAGAAGCAGGGTTCAGGAGTTCCTTGCTCCTACTCCTCTGTTCAGAGCATCTCTTCTCCCGCCAGCAAAACTGGGAGACTTAGGGCTTGCCTACAGAGAACTGTTCCTGATTAACTCCATGTGTGGACACTTTCTGCGGAACAATAGTGTCTTGTTTCTGTTCGTGCACTCGTGTTCTGGATTAAGAGTATTCGCACATGGAGATATTCACAAATAGCTACTGCACTTTAAATGCAAACCCTACCTTCATGCAAATTAACTTTCAAGTGTCCACTTTTGAAGAAAATCGCCTTGCCCCGGTCACAAACACACACCAGGAAAGACGACAGTCATGCAGCAATCATGGCTCAACCCCATCTTCCAGCACCATCTGCAACGAGCTTGTGGCTCAGGGTTCGGACTCCTCGGTCAACAAAGGACCCGTGAAAAATAAAACTTGTGAAAGAGATCACCGAGGGATCACCGACAATGATGAACTCCTTTCACAGCCAATAACAAGTCTTTTACTCTGGGAATCTGGGAACCCATCTGACCAGGAAAACCAGTCTGGTCATTTCAATCAAGTCCTTTTACGCCACATACTAACACAAGGGAAGCATCCATCATCTTCCATAGAGAAACTTCCAGGAACTCTCCCCAAAGCCCTTAGTAGGAGGGTTGTTTTCTTCGCTAGCTTGAAAGATGCTAAGCTAGCAGCCCTCCAGTCTGAAGTCCCTTGTTCAGAGGACAGCAAAGTGGCCCATCTTAAACCACTCTCTCCCCTTTGCACCAAAGGGAACCGTAGTAATCGTCACACTCAATTGTGGCCAGCAAGGAGTCCTTCAGTGCAAAGCAGACTCTTGCACAATGGAACCAAGCTCATGTGATGACATTCTCCTGTCTCTTCTCCCACTGCCATGCATTAGAAAAGACAAGGGCATGGGCTCGGGGCAGACCAGGAAGAGGAGGAGAATAACTGCCCCTGGGGTGATACTAGGATAGCAATGTGCTGGCAAGAGAGGCGGTCCTAAGGTGGCTGCAGCCCAGAGAGTCAGTAACTGGGAATCACACCTGTCACTAACTGGGCTCCAGTCAGGAAGAACAACCTGCCTGAACTGGTACAAGTAACCTAGGAGACAAGCTTCTCCTGCCTCCTTTAAAATCAATCTCAGAAGAGCGTCATTTCTTTTGTGTTCTCCACGTACGACTGCTCCCCACTGGAGGGGCTCAGAGCAGCTCGGTGGGGTGTCCCAGGCCTTGTGGAGATTCTCCACAAAGACCCGTACTTCGGAACTGGAAGCTTTCTATGTTCACTGTCACCATGAGGGTCTGTGGAGCTGTGATAGGCAACAGGCAAGACGTTGCTTGACAGCTGTGAAGTCCTACGTAGCCATGGATTTGTGGCAAGGCTTACAGTGCTTTTACTCCTGTACTTTACTGATGCAGTGACAACAAATAGCAAGGTAAAGTCTGTGTATGTACCGGGCAATTGGTCTAATACAGACAAGTGTTCTATTGGTTATTAAATGGACTCTGAAAACTGAAAGGGTCTTAGTGACAGGACAGCAAATCTAGTTTCATTATAAAGCCATGGGATGTGTTGCACAGCACTGTGGCACAGTCCTGTTTTATTCACAAGCTCGCAACCACCTGATCAGGACTGTGACACGGGCCATTAAATCTGTGCGTCCCTTTCAGAGAACTCTCCCATCATCCATCAGCACTGAGGAAAGACAAAAGGATTCCAGAAGCCTCTCTGCCCTTGCCACGGCCAGTCCATGAGCTCATCAGAGCAGATGACGCTGGGAACTAGGTTGGGCAGGGGGAAGGAAATAGGGAGGCAGAAGGTTATAACTTTACAGCCAGGGCTTTCCCTAGGAAGTCTGACTGGGTGGCTGCCCAAGGGGTTACTGCACCACTCCCAAGCTCCCCAAAACAGACCCCTCCAGCATCGAAACCAGCATGCCTCAGAGATGCACAGTGAGCGGTCCTCAAGCGACCCAACCAAAAATGTGAGCCATGGGCTGCAGTATATACTCATCTGCTGAAAGCGGCAGAGTCACCATTCCTCTCTGATGACGACGTCGGTTGAATAATTACACAAATGTTAACATTGGCAGGCTCCGCCGCAAACCCACACGACAGAGTCTTCAGCATACGAATTACTCACCCAAAAAGCTGGCGGCGCAGTCCTGATGACTTCTAGGAAACATCCCAGCTTAAAAATTACTGGCAACTCCCCATCCCAGGAGAAAGAGAGGTCTAGTGGAGGCCAGCTAATGCTGCAAAGACCAACAACACCAGTCAGTGTTTCCCTAGCAGTCTGCTGTTTATATGCGAAATGGGGTGGGGAAGGAAGTCACACTATCCATGTAGCCAGGATTCTTGGCAGAAGTAGAATAGGCACCGTTACTCGGGAAGCTCCATTTGGTCCAGCTATGCTACCTAGGCATTCAGACTTGTTTCTAACTCTGACACTGACCCGCTGGGCGACCTTGGACAACTCACTCAACCTTTCTGTGCCTCAATGTCCCCCTCTGCAAATAGCAGCAATCCTTACCTTCCTGCAAAGCGGAATAAAGATCTCATGTGTTAATATTGCTGAGAAGTTTTCAGATGAAGGATGCAATAGAAATATTACTACCCCCAAAAAAAGTGCTAAATCAGTATTTCTAAAATCACATTCAGGTCACATGGATTTTTTGCAGCATAGATGAGGCCCACACCCCTGGGGTTCTGTCGCCATTTCTGAGCAGCACGGTTTGTGACACACACACACCCCTCCTCTCCCCCCCCCCCCCCCCCCCATCCATCTCAGATTCTGAGAAACAAGGATCGGCAGCTGTAGGAATTCCAGGCTGCCGGGATGCCTTGCCAAACTTCCACAGCAGTTCCCAGCTTGAGTTCAAACTGGCTTTCCCCGAACACACACATTTTGCCAGGAAGTCTATGGGGCTTTTCAGGCGACTGCGACGGCTGAATGTGTCCAAAGGACACTGCAGAGCAGTGGGAGTTGGGAGGTTTGTTGCTTTAGTTTTCAGATTGCTCTGATAGAACCATCCACTCTTCTCCACCAGACACCCTCGCCTGCCAGAGAGCTATAGATAAGACCTTCTCCCCAGGCGCATGGCTTT
This sequence comes from Sternotherus odoratus, assembly GCA_032164245.1. Lineage (NCBI taxonomy): Eukaryota > Metazoa > Chordata > Testudines > Kinosternidae > Sternotherus > Sternotherus odoratus. The sequence continues at coordinate 7,953,617 of JAVMKO010000022.1, forward strand.
GGGGTTCGTCAGATCTCTTGACAAGTCCTCAGAAAGGGCAAGGGTCACCAACCCCAGAAGAAAATGGCAATTCAATAGGAACTTTAGTGTGGAGGGAAGGAAAGAAGGGAGCACAGATATAAGCAGGCGTGAGCAGAGAAAGATGCAGCTTTTTCCTCTACCGCAGGGAATTCAAAACCACCCCAACTTCAAGGCTTCCATTTCAATAACACCTCGTAGAGATTAGAATCCTCCACCCCCCAAATAGATTTATCCCGCTAGCCCCAACTACTCATCCTGCATTTCCAGTAGCTCCTCCCACCTCTCCCAAAATATTTATTTAAATGAGATTTATTTATTTATTATAAAATGCTTTTTGAGGGAAAAAAGCTATCTAGAGATCATTTAATTAAGATACATTTTAGCTCACAGATATCTCACCATGGAATAGGCATTATAAATTCTAATTCTATAGCAGGAGACAATAGATTTATGCAATGTTTAAGAAACATTTTGTAAATTAGTTCCAATAGTTCACGGATTAGGGACCCCATCTGATGGGGTTCCATAGACTTCTGGATAGATTATTTAGGTTAATCTTTCTATCTACTCAATGGGACTTAGTACTCAGTCTAGAAAATACCATAAGAGATTCTTAATTTTGCAGTTCTCAAACTGTGGATTTGTATCTCCAGAGGTAACATACTTGTTAACAGCAAAAATGTTTTTAAATAAACAAACATATAGAGGTGAGAAATAACAGACCTCAACTCTATTGTCCCCTCTGCTAATTTGTGTACAGAGTCAATCCCTTATCTCTCTCTCAAAGTGCAAAGTTTCAAAAAGTTCAATGAATAGAAGATTGTTGTGAGTGGAATAAATCTGGACAAGGAAAAGAAGTCTGGAGGTAAATGTGAGAAAGAAGGGACAGGCAGTGGAATAGCTAAACTGTTTGAGTAACATATTCCAGAAGTCTTGAGGTCTGAGTGTAGCCTTCACTGACTGGAGATCTACCATACCATTCTCTCACTAGAAGGGAAAACCTATACTGACAGCAGGCTGTAAAAGAGACCGAGTTTGGGGATAAGAACCGTTCAAGAAATATGTTTGCTGATGATGTTTTAAAGAAAGTCACACCAGTGAACTGGTGGAAGTCACTTAAGCACTTGGATTCAGAGGCTGTTGAAGTGATAATCTCACTTTTTACAGCAGTAGATTCTTCTGCCAATATAGACATAACAATTTCTTCGTTTGGACTAATTCATTACAAATTGAGAAATGGTTTGGAACCTGAAAAGGCAGGAAAGCTTGCTTTTCTTTTCCAGATTATGACCAAACATGAAAATGTAGGTGAAGACAATTGAATCAGCTGCAGAAGCCAATATTTTAAGTTTCTCGTGTTGACCTGACATAGTTTAAAAAAAACAAAACAAAGCCAAATTTAATTTCATTATTTTAGTTAAAAACAATTTTAACAAAAACAACCCTGATTTTAAAACATTTGAATGTTTAACTAAATTCCAAAATGCATATGCTTGTTTTGTTAAAATATTGTTTGCTGTTGAAGAAAAAAAATCCAGAATACATAACATTTTGTTTTAGTTAAATAAAACAATTTAAATGTCTGTCTGGTGATGTTCTCCTAATACAGCATGGCAAGTAAATCTTCCAAATATTAATGATTAACCTGGTAAATTGGAGAGATTTATGAAGTCATTGGGAGGTGAACTATCTGTTTCAATTACCTTTGGTAAGTTAAATAACCAATCATTCATTTTCTGACATAGCTGTAAAACTAATCTGAAAAGTTTTCAAAATAAATCACTTTAAAAATGTACCGTGAAAGTATGAAAATGAAATCTCTATCTCAGAGCTGTGGAGAACATGTACGAAGGTTACAACAACCAACAAAAATGCACTTATGTAGAAATTCATGATGAAATCGAGTCTTCCTGACTAGTGATTTCAATCAAATCCTCCCTGCTGGTTACCAAAACCCTTAACCCCAAGAGGATGAAACCTTTGGGGTGACTCAGCCACCAGGTATAAGAGAAGCTTCAGTCTCTTAGTGCTCCATGTGTTCAGATTCACTCACACAGATCCCACTCTAATCCACCTGAGCTGTTCCCTCACCACCTCCTTGGGTTAGTTAAAGAGATCCAAGCGAGAGTCCTTATTAAGGAAGCCCAGCTAGGACACGGGGTACAGAAAAGCTAAGGAATTTCTCACCCATGCATATCAGGAGCAGGTCTGTAGCCAAGAGCAGCCACTCAGCCCATGTCCCCATCCTGGTGGGCCCCCCAGCCAAGATAGGTGGAGGGTTTTCAGCTCCCCACACAGCTCTTACCCGGCACAGGGCCTTCCTTGGAGCCGCAGACTGGCCATGGTAAGAACACAGGCCAGGGGCTGCTCTTGGCCCCACACTCCACCCTGGGCTCCAGCTGCCGGCCTTGTGGGGAGGGGAAGGGGGGCATGGAGAAAAATGGATGGGCCAGGCCTGTTCCCTGACCCCCCTATTCCGGCGCCGATGGTTCACGCAGTCTTGTTTCAAACAGAACTACCTTAACCTGCACTAGGGATCTACACAGAGCAGGCAGAGCGCATTAGCGTCGAGTGCTCTGTAATTCACACCCTATATGTTGCCGTGTAGACAAACTCTTGAGCACAGCCCTTGACATTCACCTGCCACAGATATCTTGGGCTATTGTAGCAAGAGACACATCGCTGTCAAAGACACCAGAATTTATGGTCCTTCCAGGGCTGCCAACTCTCTATACTGAATCCAGTTGAATAGCAGCATTTACCTCTAGAACAGCGGTGTCCCATACATTCGCCACTAGCGGCTAATAGGCTACTGAGTTGTGGCTACTGCATGTGGCTTTTTTTATAATGTGGCTAATAAGAAAAATTCAAAACCACAAGTGTGGCTAGCATCAAATTTCTATTGGACACCGCTGCTCTATACTGTCCCCACGCGGTTAGGTCCAGCAAAAAGGACTTTGGAGGCTCTTATTCTAACTCCCCATTTAGAAAATTTTCTTTTGAAAGCACTTAAGTCCTATTGGAAAGTTGGGTCCTAAATCACTTAGGCACGCTTACAAATGTTACCCCCCCCCCCCCCCCATGGTGAGTCAGCATGGCTGGCAGGGTGTGTCTGAGAAGAGCGGAGGGGAGGGGAAGGAGGCTCCCTACTGCATTCCTGAACTACATCTGCCTGCCCTCAGTACCAGCAGTCCCAAGCGTTTTCAGCGCCTCTGGGACATGGAACATGCCCAGATCTCGCTGACATCAACTGATCAGATCTGGAATCATTGATCATCTTCGGTGCTTCCAGATTTCCTGCTCCCTTCCAGAAGCCACCCCTCAAGCTGTTCAGTACCAACCTAGCAGCCCTTCCCCCTCCTCACCACCCCAGGCCTGGTGCTTGAAGCCGAGAAGAAACTTCACCAGCTGAGCCACATTCCAAGCGTGCTTCACGCATCCTGTAAACTCCGCCTGACTCAGACACGCACAAGGGCAGGTTCCAACGACAGGAATCCACAACCCCAGAGAGATGGGGCGAGACTGCCCAAGAAACCCCAGGCTAGCAGATCAATTAGGGGCAAGGAGAGAGCAGAAGATTTGCACTCTAGGGATCAGCCCTTGAGCGGTGTTAAAAATTCTATGGTGAGGCTGGCGGCAGGGCTCACATCGCCCCAAAGAGAAAAAGCCTGCGAGCTCACTCTGACCCTGGAAGAGGCTTGTGCCCCCTTCCCTGGGAGCCCGGCCTCATATTCGGCTACCTAAATCCACCCCACACAAGTGGGAGAGAAAGACAGTGACATACAACCTATCAGCAGTCCCACTTCCTCCCTACCCCACATCAGGGGAGGACTCCTTGCATTGGGGCTTCGGCGGAGGGGAGAGGGGAAGCACTGCCTACCACTACCTACCTACCCGCTAGCCTCTCCAAGCCCTGGATGCTCAGGGAGGCAGCAGTCAGGTACTCCCCTGCTCTGTGGACAACTATGGCAATGCAGGGTGGTATTCTTGGAAGCTGGGAGGTGAGGTCATGGAGTCTGAATGCTGCAATCTGAAGCCCCACGCAGGGCCGGCTCTGCTTGGAGAGGCATTAGGAGAGGGAGAGAGCCAGACAACAGCTCAGAAAAGACTCACAGCTGATTCGATGGGCAACAGGGGAAACATTTCTCAGAGGAAGGAGGGGGCCTCCCTACTATGTTCTCCCACCGTCCCCTTAACACCGAGTGAGTCCAGATCAAGCCCCCACAGGGTCTGATGCAAACACAGCACCAAAGAGCAGCTCAGCATGGAAACTGCAGCTAGCCAGGATCTGTATTTCCTATGTCGGAGGGCTGGGGAGTAACAGACCCCTGTGGAGTGGGGCCTCAGGCCTAAACAATAGTGGGGGATATCAGCCACCAGTGCCAGCCCCTCAGTCGGCACATCAACGGGCTCCCTGCAGCAGTGCTCCCATCTGTCTACACCAGAGATTTGCACCAAGGGCGGTAACTGTGGAAATCCCAATGCAGATAGGGACTTTAAAAAGCAGCCCCCCCCCCCCCCGCCTGTAGCTATTATTGCAGGGTTCTCCTCTCCCTGCCTCCCGCCCCCCATCTGCTTGCCCATTGGGTTTGGCAAAACACCCGAGCAAGGCACAGGTCTGCTCTTCCTGGCCTGTCCCGCCAGCGTCCCTCGGACAATTGAGTCCAAGGCCACAGCAGCAGCTACTCACAGGTGCCTGAAAAGAAATGAAATAAATAAACCAGAGAAGCTGCAGTCTGGATGTTTCCGTGGTGGGAAGGTGTGTAAAGAGGCTGGTGAGTTTTAGTTGCATTCTATTTCCAGACCCCTGGAGACACTTAGTCCAGTGACCCTTTAACCCCCCACGAGGTGCCAGACAGCAAGGCCCCCCCAACTTCCAGCTCTCTTCCATGCACGCTCGCATTGTTGCAGTGCCAACGGAAGAGTTACTTTCAACCACGGACACCTAAGGATGCCGTCTGCCACTTCACTCCCGGGACTGGCTTATGTTCAATTCCGGAGAGCAGGCCTAGCGGTTTTTAAAGAGTAGCAAAGCCACTAACTTGGTTTCCCCAAGCTTCCTGTCTGCGTATTCCTTTAATATGGGTTGCATGGGCTCTTATCCATCACCCATCAATTGCATTTAGAGGCCTTGCCCTCAATAAAGCTTTAAACTCCTGCTTACATCATGTGTTAAATACACACCTGCGTTTTACAACAGGTCAAGTTTGTCTAAGCGAGAAGGGCAGGAGCCGGTACAAATGCAGCGCAATACAACACACAACAAACCAACCAACGCTCTAGTAGAAGCAGAGCTTTTGCCAGACCAGGTGTGTCGGCGGAAGCCTTGCTGAAGGCAGAGTAGTGGCCTGGCGTGCACAATAGGTCAACAGCTTTACCGGGAGAGACTAGGTGGTTTTGTATGCCAAGCCCTTTCCCTATGCTCTGCCGTCCAAAGGGCTTTCGCTAACATGCCTGGGAAAAGCTCTGCTTGGAAGTGCCCTTTGTAGGACCATGCTCAGGCTCCCTGACATGAGAATGGTTTTGATGGTGAAGGAACCAACTTGGGCCCAAGAGAACTGGGTTCAAAACCCACAGGTTCCCTGTGTGACCTTGGCCAAGTAATTGAAAGATGAGCTGCTGGGGGCTAAGCACTTTTGAAAATCATCAGAGAACTCTGTCTACTTGGCTGCGTACCGAAGCACAAGTGACAATGCGTCTGAAGATCCTGCTGTTTAATTTGCATTACTGCACACTATTTATTCTTGCTGGAGGGTCTGGATTTGGACCATTCAGCCACATTCCCTGCTGCAGCGGCTTGACCTGAGCTGTATTTCCAGCCAAACACAAAAGAGTCGCGGTTCTGTAAGAGAATGAGTGGCTGGATCCAGTGCCGAGGTCCATCCATGTCACCTCAGCAAGGTCCGGCTGGGCTCCAGCTGTGTTAAGACACCAGCCATGGCATTAACTGTTACTAGGAGCTTCTCCTAAGCCCAGCAAAATGTGCACCTGGTTCACACTTCTCTGGCAAAGCTCACACAGAAGAAAGTTTTGCCTCCCTCCTCTTTGAGACCCATCCAGATGTCTACGACACTATGTTTCCCAAGTGGCGAGGGTTGGAAGAAAACAAAACACAACTGGAATTAAGCCCAACATGATGGGGTTCTGGACACAGGTTTAAATCCAGCCCAAGCCAGTAGTAACCAAGTCATCACCATTCAAAAGCAACACATAGGCTTACGTATACACATCACAAAACCGCCATCACCATTTACCACTCTTGCCAGACTCAGAGGAAGAGACCAAAGAGTGAACAAGCACAAGGAATGACCCCCCCTTGCTCCCAGGGGTGGCCCTTCGCAAAGGCAGGCACAGGGCTAGGGGACTTTTGCACTGCACTGCCTCATACTTATTCTGAATTGTCAAGGCGATCAGTCTAGAACCCAGCACTTATCTCTAAAGAAGCGGGAGGAGGAAAGAGTGAAAACAAGTCCCAAGTGCCCTATCCTACGTCAAGTCTGAGCTATTCTCTCCCTTCAAGGAGGAGGGTCCAACCCTACCCGTTCAGAACAACTGGCCGAGATCGGTAGGATATTGTAGATCTTCTCTTTCACATCAGTATTGCAAATGAATGGAAGTTTTAAAAAGGGTAGACGAGAAAGCCAGGAAATTCAGACAAAAGGAAACATGCGGCAACAAAGATCTGTAAGAACACAACATGCTCTATGACGGTACTGCACACGTTAGAGGAAAGGTCTATTAGATTATCAAGGCCCATCTCTCCTGGACGGCGCAGGGCCTTTCCTTAATGGTGCATTTGCTACTGTTTTGTGAAGTCTAGGTTTAGACGTCCCAAGCATGGTCCAGTGGACAGGGTACTGGCCTAGGAGAGATGGGAACAGAACCTGAGTCTGCTAAAAACTCCTGCATAACCTTAGGAAAGACACCTCACTTCTCCGCCATCAGTTTCCTTCATCTGCAAAAGGCAGGTAGACATACAGTACTGATCTTCCTTTGTAAAATGCTTTGAAATCTACCATCACAGAGCACTACACAAGAGCCAAGTATTATAATTAAGGGACTTGAGTTTCCGCGGTTTCTTTAGGGTCCCAATTCCTGAGCACAGAGCAACAGTCAACCCCCCATGGCCTGGCTCTTGTCAGTTTAACTCAGACACTTTCGAAACCAGGAGATATGAGGCTGCCATTTATAATCATTTAGAAGGGATATGACAACTCCTAAATTACTGATATGAACTCAGAACCCAAATCAGCAGAAATCTTCAGCCAGTGAGGTAATAAACCACTGCCCTGGGGGGAAGAAAAAAACCCAGATCATTGTGTTTGTTCCAGTTAAAAAAAAAAAAAGTTACAGGAGGATATTTTTGGTTTTCCAAACTACACAGTGTGGCAAAAAAGAAAAGAAAATTCCCATCAAGACCAGGTATCAGAAGTGCTCTGAACAGACCACCCTGCGGCAGCTCATCAGAAGGGAAGTACAGTAGACTCTCTATTATCCAGGATGATAGAGAAAAAAATAATTCTGGTTAATAAAATCCCAGATAATCAACATCCATAGGAAATATGGAGAGTGGGGGTTGGTTCACCAGCCACCCTGCACCGGGGGAGGGGGTGTTGGTTTACTGACTGCCCTGTGCCCTCGTGGGGGTTTTGTGTGTGTGTGTGTGCTTGGGACGGCAGCAAAGCCAGAGTCAGCCCTGCGAGTTGTGCATATTTTTTTTAACATCCTGGTTAATCCACATCCTGGTTAATCCAATCCTGGATAATCGAGAGTCTACTGTATCTGCACCCATGAGCACTAACCCTGGACAGTCATATATTCTAAGACTTAGGGGTTTAATAGTTTGGGGCTGGGCATTTCAAAGGCGTGAGGTGCCCAATCCCAATTGAAATTCAAATGGGAACCGGGTGCCTTACTCCCTTCAGCAACTTTAAAAAAATCCCACTCTTGAAGGAGAACTTTCACGGGACCATCAGTGGAAACGATGTGGTTATTAGCAGTGCTTGCAGGCCGTGGAAGAGACCAGGATTCTACTTTTCAGCTTCACGCTCCTTAGAGCAAATAATCAAGAGAAGACCCAGGAGGGGTGGTGTATTATCTATTTTTTAAAGAAGGAGAGGCCTTACAAAACAATGTTCAATGAGCAGAACGTGCAGTGACGGAACAGCAGAGCATTTTCCAGAGCTCTCCCCATCAAAAGCAAGGCCGAGCAGCTCCTTGCTAGAGAAGACCCTTCTGTTAACATTCTGCACAGAACTGAGTTAAAAACAGAACCCGAGTCCTGCTGGAGGCTAATTATAGCTTCACGGGAACTACTGGATCATGTTCCATAATGTTTATTGTATCACAGCATAGGGGGCATTGACAGATTCACTACCCGGTGAAAGGAAACACACCCATAGAACCCTTGCTAAACGGCAGACAAAGAAAAATTGAGTTGGATCCTTGATCGCTTTGAGGAACTTCTCATAAAGGGCAGCTCTAGGAGGCCAGTAGAAGTTAATAAAGATCCTGAAAAGTGGAGTGAGAAACTAGGATCAAAACCCTTGTGTGTTTGGGTTGGGAAGAATTTAATGGACGTTTCAGCTGAATCATAGTGGAAACAAGAGGAAATGTGCAGCTTTTTCCATTCATTTGGTAATGTGAAGCAACAAACAGCTGGTATACGATCCATACTATTGAGGACACCGCAGCTGTCCCGGATGCTGTTCCTTTAGGGAGCGGAAGGGTGTACAAGGATCCCAAGAGCTGCGACAAGGACAAGAACCCTGCCAACTCCTGGTCATGTTTTCTATAGAAGAAAGAGCTGAAAACTGACAAATCTATAGATCTCAAAACACTTGACAGAGGGTGGTGGGCTTCGTGATCCCCACAGCACATAAGAAGAACAGCAGCACAGACGAGGTAATTTCCCTAACATCACAGAGTCTGTGGCAGAACCTGGACTTGAAACCAGTCTTCCATCACCTAGTTTTCCACCTTCCCCACAGACCATGTTGCCTTTGTAAAGCATATCCAGACACTATGGCGATGGGCATCTCCCAGTACCACTGATTTATTTGGACCTTGCCCCTTTCATCCCTAGAGAAGCCAGTCCAGACATAATCTGATGGAATCAAAACTGTACTACAGGTGATGCATTTACTGGCAGCAACTTACTAATGCAGAACTTACCCACTTCAGCCAGTTTTCAGTGGCTATAGGCATTCATGGAAACAGGTTTCATGGAGAAGCTTCCAAAGCACCCCAGATGTTAGGGCTTGTCCTCACTAGGGGGGGGGGGGGGGAAATCGACGGCAGATACGCAACTTCAGCTACGTGAATCACATAGCTGAAGTTTGCATATCTGCCGCCGACTTACCTGCTGTCACCACGGCAGCGGCGGTGCGCTCCCCCGTCGACTCCAGCTTGCGCCTCCCGGCAAGCTGGAGTTCCGGAGTCGACAGGGGAGCCACAGGCGATCGATTTATCGCGTCTTAACAAGACGCGATAAATCGATCACCAGAAGATCGATCCCGCACCGCGGGAGTGAAGACCAGCCCTTAGTGAGATAGAAAGGATGACATTCCCAAAGAGACTGTTCTGTGCACAGTCTTCATGGCAACAGCCAACTGACAACTAACTACTTAGAGTTGAAGTTAGAGGTTAGGTTTCATTAGCAGAATCTTGCTTACATTCTACAGCCCCATGTGAAACACATGGCAGAGAGAGAGATTCTCAAGGAAAGCTATTCACTGACGTCCATCCAGCATTAACTGAGCCTCCAACCCAGATAACCTGCAATTTCTTTGTAAAAAGCTGCATTACGGCATTGATCCAAATCTCATCTGAAGATTAGGCTTAAAAGTCCATCTAGGAGTGGAATTTACAGTATGCGACACAGAATTAGGTCTGCCCGCTACCTCTGCAATCTGCTAATGCCAACAGCCCAACGGCAACAACCAAAGCCAAGTCAAGTCAGCAGTGACCTACATACGTTTTCCAGAAATCCCATATCTAATTTTCTTCTAATAAGGAATCACACCAAGCTTGGAAAATTTATACCCATAGACACACCAACTCATGTTTCCTACTGCTGACCACAGCTGCATTGCCCTTCGCTCTCAGGCTGCCAGATGTTGATGAGCAAATCACTGAACAATCCACAGCGGGCCTCATGCTGCTTACTGACAAGCGCTTTCCATGAGTTGCTGGGCGCTCCCACTTACTTCCCAGGGGGGCCGAGATCACCCAGCACCTTATGGGACTGAGCCCCTAATGGAGAAAGCATCCCAATCTAAAATCCTATTAAGGACCAATGCTAATTCGTCATTTTTATGCCTATTTAATACGGGTCAATTTATGGATTCCACTGGAGAAGTTTTTCTGCTGCAGTGATCAGTGGAACACTAATCGATTAGACAATAGCTACTGATAAGTCACAAGTTAGAGTGTCTATTGTTTTTAACTAGACAGTATAGGCCAGGGGATCTCAAACTGGGGGTCAGAGCCCCTCAGGGGGTCGCAAGGTTATTACATGGGGGGGTCGTGAGATCTCAGCCTCCACCCTAAACCTCACTTTGCCTCTGGCATGTATAATGGTGTTAAATATATTTAAAAGTGTTTTTAATTGATGGGGGGGTAGCACTCAGAGGTTTGCTATGTGAAAGGGGTCACCGGTAGAAAAGTTTGAGAACGACTGGTATAGGCAAACAAGACTATAGTCCTGTAACTTACAAATGTGCTAGAAACATACTGTATTTTATTAAGCAAATCAAATGCCTCTGCTAAGCACTCCTGTACTAGATGGGGAATGAAGAAATTAGCCCAATTCTGTTATCTCTGTTGTTGGAATTTATACCCTTCCCACTGAACGGTCACATTATAGCAGTGGATCTCGAAACAAAATCTTAACATAAAAGTATCTAAGACCTTGGAATAGAGAGGTTTTATAATATGTAGTTTTACAAAATTCCTGAGCACACAGAACCAGAAGTCTTTAATATTAATGAGATTTACAGTTGTTTCCCCATCACTGTCAAATTGCATGAATAATATGACCTTTTGGACATGAGATATAAACAGAAGAGTTGAGAATAGAAATGCTCGCCTTAAATCCTAACACACAGCACAAAGCAATTTCACCTTTGGCTTCTGGCTCCTCCCTACTGCATTCTTTTTTAATGTCACCAGAAACAGCAACACCTGATGCAAATTCTTTGTATCCAAGTTTTTCAGTTATTCCTCTTACACTGATGCAGATAATGAGTCAGGAGAAGGTAAGATCAGACCATCTAGCCCAGTATCCTGTTTTCAACAGTGGCCAGCACCAGAAGCTTCAGAGGGACTAAACAGAACAGAGCAATTATTGAGTGATCCATCCCCTGTCATCCGCTCCCAGCTTCTGACAGTCAGAGGTTTATGGACCCCAGAGCACAGGGTTGTATCCCTGACCATCCTGGCTAATAGCCACTGATGGACCTAGCCTCCATTAACTTAACTAATTGGTTTTTTTTAACCCAATTATACTTTTGGCTTTAACAATATCCCCAGCAACAAGTTCCACAAGTTGACTCTGTGTTGTGTGAACAAATACTTCCTTATGTTTGTTTTAAACCTGCTATTCATTTCAATGGGTGATACCTGGTTCTTGTGTTATGTGAAAGGATAAATAGCAATTCATAATCCACTTTCTCCACACCATTCCTCATTCTGTACACCTCTTATTTCCCCGCTTAGTCTTCTCTTTTCTAAGCTGAATAGTTCCATCTTTCTAATCTTTCCTCATATGGAAACTCTTCCATATCCATAATCATTTCTGGGTCCTGTTCTGTACTTTTTCCAATTTTAATATATCATTTTAGAGATGGAGTGACTAGAACTACACACAGTATTCAAGGTGTGGGCCTACCAGGGATTTATATAGTGGCATTCTGATATTTTCTATCTATCCCTTTCCTAATGGTTCTTAACAGCCCATTGGCTTTTTTGATGGACACTGCACAATGAGCCGATGTTTTCAGAGCAATATCCACAATAGCTTCAAGATCTCTTTCTTGAGTGATAACAGCTAATTTAGACCAGATCGTTTTGTATGTACAGCTGGGATTATGTCTTCCAATGTGCATTACTTTGCACTTGTCAAGAATCAGAGAGGTAGCCATGTTAGTCTGGAATAGCAGAGGTAAAGTCCTGTGGCACCTTAAAGACTAACTATAAAGTTTTGAAGCATAAGCTTTCGTGGGCTAATACCCGCTTGCATCCGACGAAGTGGGTATTAGCCCACGAAAGCTTATGCTTCAAAACTTTATAGTTAGTCTTTAAGGTGCCACAGGACTTTGTTACCTCTGCTACTTTGCACTTGTTATCACTGAATTTCATCTACCATTTTGCTGCCCAGTCACTCGGTTTTGTGAGATCCCTTGGTAACATTTCCCAGACAATTTTGGATTTAACCACCTTGAGCAATTTTGTATTGTTTGGAGACTTCACTACCTCCGTTTACTTTCTTTTCCCAATCATTTACGAACATGTTGAACTGCACAGATCCCAGTACAGATCTTTGGGGGACTCCGATATTTACCTCTTCCCACTGTGAAAACTGACCATTCGGTCCTACCCTTTGTTTCCTATCTTTTAACCATCTACTGACTTATAAGAGGACCCTCCCTCTTATCCTATGACAGCTAACTGATCTTAAGAACCTTTGGGGTGGGAACTTGTCAAAGTCCAAGTCCACTATATCGGCTGGATCACCACTCGATCACCATTGTACATGTTTGTTGATCCCCCTCAAAGAATTCTAACACATGGGTGAGGCACAATTTCCCTTTACAAAAGCCGTGTTGACTCCTCCCCAACGAAGTGTTTGTGTGTCTGACAATTCTGAGTCATTCAGAAGTTCTGAACAACTCTCTAGAGGTTTATAAACAGATCCACCCCCAACCAACAGAAAGCATTTAGATCTATACACACGATACTTGAGCAAAACATCCTATTAATGAGGTTTACCTTTTATGCCTATATCTTGACAGGATGTATCCAAAACTCATTGGCCAAACAAATAGCATGTCATACGCTCCTGTCAGTGCGAGATCCACAGAATGTAGTTTGGTCTGCTAAGACCCTGAGCTAACAGCACAGCATTTTCTACAGGGCTGGAAGGAGTCGCTTACAGCAGCAGCTGTGCTGCCCTTTGAACTGATATTGACATGTTCAATGGCTCAGCTAAACTTTTTCCTCGCCAGAAGAACACGGGGAATGGAAAATAAAAATTTAGAAACTTCCCAAAGGAAAAATTCAGAGATCAATTGAATATCTTAGCCTCTGTGCATTGCTTTGGCACCTCCCTCATGCATTGTTACATAGCTCATAAGCAGGGAGATTTGACCACACACATCCGCTGGGTCATTACACAAACTGAAATCTATTTCCCCATACTAAGTTTCCCCCTCCTATTAGTCACACCTTCTTGTCAACAGTTTGAAATGGGCCATCCTGATTCCCACCACAAAAGATTTTTTTCCTCCTGCTGATAATAGCTCACCTTAATTGATTAGCCTCTTAGAGCTGTATGGCAACCTTCACCTTTTCATGTTCTCTCTCTGTGTATATATATATATATATATATATATATTACTACTGTATGTTACACTCTATGCATATGATGAAGTGGGTTCTAGCCCACAAAAGCTTATGCCCAAATAAATGTGGTGGTCTCTAAGGTGCCACGAATACTCCACATCTGCAACTGTCCATCTTAATCGGTCCTTCATTACATGGCAAAGAGCTAGCGAAACTGAGCAGGGGACAAAATCTTCGCAAAAAGTGAGAGTCCATGATTACATTCCATTCTTAATATATAAAAATCCTGTCTTGTAAAAGGCACTTTAAGTACCCCATGTGAATAATCCATCAAACCTAGATCCTGAGCATTTCTGTTGTATCACACTCCAGTACTGACAAGATAATCAGAGCTCAGAGGCTATCTACTATTATCTTAGCCAATATTTTGACTGCTGAAACAAGCTGTCCCTTTCCATATGCCATACCCTCTAGTTCTTCTTCTTTTGTTATTTCACAGAGGAACATATTAGCAACTGCTCTAAGTCACTGAGTCAACTTTAAATTTAATGGAGAAAAAAGCATCTGTCAAAACAGAGGTTGATCCCACTCATTTACAACATTAAGGAAAAATTATCGTGTCGCTGTCTTCCTCAAACATAACAGTGCAACTAAGGAGAAACTTCCATCGTTCCAGACAAAAAAGTGAAATATTTCCCATTCAGTTGATTAACCTGAAGAACTTATTTTTCCCCAAGAAAATATATTTACCTTAATAACTTATCCCCCTGCAAGCATTTCACTTCTGAAGGGGGCTCATATCAGAGATTTTTGACCAAAAAATTCTATTTCTTTATTATTTTAGGATTAGTGACTTGTTGGCTTTAAGCAGATGTGCTGTCTTAAAAAAAATGTGGTTTAACAGGAGGTTTTGGATATATATCTTTTTTTTAAATCTTCACAGTTAACTGGATAACATATAGTGTTTTTGAACAGCTAATGTGTGGGAGCAAATTGTACCTAAGATATGGAACCTTCAGCTTCGGAGGAGGAAAAAATTGTACCCATCTTTCCTAGTACTTAGCATTACTTATCTATCACAATCCATTTAAACTTTCCCCAGGATCCCTCTAAAAGAGAAATACCTCCCACACTCCAAAAAAACCCACCATCATTTGAAAACAGGGAAACTGTCAAGTTATTTAGATGCAAAATGTATATTTTAGTTATTTATTGGAAAACCTTTCAAACAAAGGCATGTTGTGGCTATGTTTGTGGTGCTGTATCTGTATACACATCTGGGGTGAAGAACGGTAGCACCTAGGTGTACAGTGCACTGCACAAGTGGGGAGCATGGAGGGCAATTAAACAGGGAAAACCAGACAAACGTCTATGTTTACACAAAGTGCAAGGAGATCTTTAGTGCTCACAGCGAAGAGCTTGAATTTTAAAGGGCTTATCCAGAAAACACAGAGAGTAAACTCACTGGATCAAATAAACAAGTCAGGAGGTTTCAATGGATTTCAAACATGATGCTTAGGCCGCTGAGGCATCCCTTTCCCAAGTCATTGTTCTTGGTTCTAAATTAAAATGCCACACAACCTAATTTTGTCTTTCTTAATGAGAATAGCTAAGGGGAAACTAGACAGTGCTCTGAAGTGATGGAAACACAGAGCAGTAACAATGGAGTGCAGTAAAGCCAGAAAGTGAAATTGACTAACCCTGTTTCATTGTCCCAGCTAAGTGCAATAAAAACAAATTGCACATGTTAAAAAAACCATTTGATTTTTTACATTATTTTTATTACACACCATAAGAAGATTTTCTTCTCTCTACAGCATCCCTTTTAAGCACTGAATTACAGATGGTGCCCCAGCCCAACAGACGGCTTGTCTTTAAATCAGATACTGCTTGTTGTATTTACATGGAACAAAGCATCAACCTTCTCTGGTTGTCAATCACTAACTGCTGCTGGTAAATTTCAAGTTCTCTCTTCCTAAACCAGAACAGCCAACTCAGACCTCTACAGGGGAAAAAAATCACTAACCAGAACACCAGGAAAATAATTGTTTTAATAATTCCAGATTTAGAGTAAAGATTCTGGGGGGAGGGACGAGGAGGCAGAAAAGAAGAAAGTAACCTAAACTCGTGCAATCAATGACACTACCACAAAAAAGAGGGTGGCGTATGTTCTCAAAACCATAATAGAATGTATTTCTCTTACAAGATACACTCTTCCCTGTAGTGATAACTGAAGTGCCCACAGGTCTAAAGGGCAGCTGCAAAGTTACCGGAGCCCCTCTTTCTTCTCCCCTTCCCAACACCATTTTACCAAAATAATGGACCTGGAAAAAAATCAGAGCGCACACTCTCTCCTCCCTCTGCAAACACAAACTGCTTTGATCCCTGGAGCCAAGGAAACCACGACTAAAACATATACACAGATTTGAGGGGAAAGAGAGAAAGGGCCCTATCAAAGGCAGCCCATGGGAACCGGCCTAGGGGACTCTGGGGGGTTTCTCCTCTCCCATTGGGAATTCCTGTGTGGAAGGGGGAGGGGGGAATTAAACGCCGAGTTTCATTTTTGAAAAGGCAGAGAGATTAGATCATCTAACAACCCCCTCCCCACCCACCCTCCGGAAAAAAAAGATCAGAGGCAGAACTTCCCCAAGTAGCCCTTCGCAGTGAGTAAGTGGGGAATTTGTGCCCACACCACAGCAAAGGGGGAGGGGGAGAGATTCACAAGTGGACTCAGCGAGATCTGTCTAGGCCGAAGTTAAAGCACCATCTTTTCTGTCCGTCGGTTTTAGGGAGCCTGTAAATAACCCTGTCGGTAATTTTACACGGAGCAAACATGGATCAACAACCCCCACCCAAGAATTGCAGGGACCTTCCCTTCTACGCCAGCCGCACCAACGTCTGGGTCATTCCTACAAAAACACTCGGAGCCAAACTTGGCTGGGGAAGGAATGTGGAATCAGAAGAGGAAAGGGGCGTGGACACTTCAGCCCCCCGCAAGCCCCTTCCTCTTCCCCCGGCACTTACCTTCAGAGCAAACTTGTCCCCGGTCTTCTTGTTGAAGATTTCCAAAACTTTCCCGTTGATGCCCAGCCCCAGCACTTGCGTGGTGACCTTGTAATCATCCGTGATGGCGTTTTTCTTGATCTGGAGGCCTGATTTCACGTTGAACTGGGGGAATTGTTGCTGGATGGGGGGGTGCTGATGGGGCGGCGGTGGGGGCGGCGGCGGAGGGGGGGTGGGGAACGGGACCTGGGGGTTCGGGCTCGGAGAGTTGGACAGCATCGTAGGGAAGCCGGGGCAGCCACAGCGGCTCCTCGCCTTTGCTCCGGGTCCCCTCCTCCCCCCACAGTGGGAAGTTTGATCTCAACAGGCGGAGGGGAACTAAACCCCCCCACTGCTCGGGAAGGGAGAGCGGAAACACTCCCCTCTTCTCTCGGGGAAGGCTGGGAGCCCTCAGAGGTGCTGCTCGCCCCCCGGGTCTCCGAAGGGGAGACGCTGCTGCCCCCCCACCCGCGCAACCCCCCACCCCCTCCCCAGGCTCGTCCCCGTGCCTGACTCGTTCGCTCTTTGGAACGCGAAGACAGGAAAAGGAATCGCTACAATGTATCAACCTCGGCACCGCCCCCGGGTGGTTTTCACGGCTATGATGTCACAGCCTCGCCTCGATTGGCTGCCTCAACCCTGAAGGGGCGGGCCATCAGAGGAGGGGGGTAGGTCGAAGGAAGGAAAAGAGACGAGATGGGGAGGGAGGAGGAAATAAAGGTGGGGGGGAGGGGAGAGAAGTAAAAGTTTGGGAAGGAACCTCAGAAGTGAGGGGAACGGAAACAGTCTGAAAAAGTTGGGGTGCGTGTTCACCCCCACCCCGCCACCCCCAGGTGAGGAGATTGGGGAGAGGATCCCCTCAGTAGCCTCCCCAGACCTGCTAGCTTTCCCCCGGCTCCTCCATCACCACCACGTGCCAGGATTCCCTTGAAGTGCCCCTCCACACACACACATATTTTAAGGAATAATGAGATCTGTGCTTCCTGGAGACTGGCCTTCCTCTGGCCAAACCATTCCACATCCGAACTGTACCATGGTCTGATCCCACAATGAGCTTCACGCACTCAGACCCCTTGACCCCGTGCTGAGCTCTATGGGGATGGTTACAAGGTCGTCACCCAGTTGCTGGGATTTGGGCAACTATGAAAGCTTGGGAAATCTTTAGCAAGAAGACAGGAGAGAAATTTGCTCAGGGGAGACAGAGAAGGAGGGAGAGCCAAGGTATAGGGGGGCACCAACTTTTGGCACAGGACTTCTGTGTCGACGACCAGAGCTTCTGCCAATCGCTGGGGATTCCCCAGGGTTGGAGGAGGGCCTGCAGCTTATTCCCTGGTGGTGGTGGGGTGGCAGGGATCCTCACCAAATGTTGTTCCCTTCTGAGGTCCTTTCTGGGGTCTCGGGCCAAACACAGTCCTTAGGGGAAAGACTTTGCATCTCATTTAGGTAGGAAGGATTGTCTAGTGAGCGGAGCACTAATCTGGGCTTGAGGAGATAAGGATTCAACTATCAGCTTCCCCTCCTCCCCCTACAGATTTTTCTGTGTGACCTTGGACAAGTCACTTAATCTGCCCTGTGCCTCAGTTCCCTATCTGTCAAATAGGGAAAGTATTTCTCTGCCTCACAGGGTGTCCTGAGGCAGTCAGCTACTACAGCAGCGAAGGCCTTATTGTTTATTATTTGTACGATTATATTCCTAGTACATCATCAGCCATCTTGCTCCCCGAATGTTCTTTTGTTGTTTTTCTACTTCTCAACAAGGAATAGTGAAATCAGGGGATATTTTGCTATTTAGCCGATAAAAACAAAACACGCAGTGAGAGTTCAATGCACTGCAGGCTTCCAAATGCTCGCCACGGGGAGCCAGTTAACAAGCTTCATACCATTTGGAGCTTCTTCCCTGTATCCCGAAGGCATCCCCAATGTTATAAATTAAAATGTCAATGGGTAAATAATTGCGTTTGCCAAAATGCCCTGTTTTTTGATGAGCGTTTATCTAGAATCAATCCCCATGAAGAAGAGAGACGTGTAAAATGGAGTGGGCTGAATGTGTGTCAGGGAAAGGGCATAATGTAAAAAACCCAACTATTCTTCAAAGGACATCCCACTGATAGCAAATTAACCTGCTCTTCCACGTTCCGTCCGGAATTCAATAAAGAAACTAACACACCTCCGAACTGGGCTAACGGATAAGGAAGCCTTGCTGAGAACCAATTTATCATTCAGCAGCCTGGCATCTGGCAAGAGCCAATGAAGAGCTCTTTTAGTCAGGGCTAAAGGGAAGGAAAGCAGAGATTTTTTCCTTTATGGATGTGAAATGGATTGTGCATTAGCAGCATTCGGTATGTGGTGGTTATAGAAGAGGCACTGTCAAGCTCCGCCTAAGAAATGCCTTATCTAAGTCACTAATAATACCTACTTGTATTTATCTATTAATTCAGTCATCGGATTTACTCTGGCACTCATCACCAACTTTTGGCTCCAGCCCTTTAAGAATCACGAGTCTGCCCACTTCTTCCCCCCCCCCCCCCATGAAATTGGCTTAAAAATCATGCTTTAAAAAGTAATAATCTTTTTGGGGGGTGGAGTAATTTCCCTTTGGGTGTTTGAGCCTGGAGGGGTCACATTTGCAACCAACAAGGGCTAGTAACTGAGATTTTTGTTTTTACACAAAGGCTGAGATTCTCCCACAATTACCCACTTCCAGCAGCTGGAGTTTTAAGAAAAAACACCAAATATTGGAAGACTTGCTGTAAAATCATGAAAGCTGGCAATACTTTGGCCGAAAAATCAGAGAAAAAAGCTCAGGGATTTCGGTACTGGAACCCCTGTTTGCCGTATCCACAGTAGCTTGCATAGACAGGGAATGTCACCCAAGATGCAGAGCCATCCCAAGGCAGGACCGCTTCACTCCCATTTGAGCCCTGTTCTGAGATCTTTGGCTTTGGGCTGGGCTCTGCACAGCAGTGAATTTCACCCTAAATTCCGACGGGTTATACCAAACGGACGGACGTTCCATTGCACTGTTTAATATTACGTTTTAATTTTCACAAAATGAATGGTAGATTCCATGCACCATCTGCCTTTACTAGTATCTTCCATCCCTGCTGTGCAAGGTTATACCCAAGGCCCCTCTCTTACATACAGTGTCAGAAAAGATTAATGGTTACAAAAAAGAGCTGCGTCCACGGGCAGGAATAGCAGTAGGAAAGCAAGAGCAGAGCTGTGGCAAAGCACAGCTGTGGCAAAGCACACCTTTGGAAAAGTTCAAAACCAGCTGGACATGCCCAGAAGTTCAAATAAGACGATAATCATAGAGGTGTCTTACATCCATTTCTTGCCTACATTATAGGCTGCCAATTCCTTATTAAGGCCTTTATCCAGCAGAGTATGTAAGCATTTACTTAAAGTCAAGCATGTAAGCACGTTTATGTCCCTTTGAAGTCAGGTAAAATTTTCAACATCTGAGTCCTATTTTCAAAAGGGATGTAGGCATTTAAAAGCCTAAACATCATTGAAAGTTAATGGATCTTAGTGTCACAAACTGCAACATAGGCAGTCATGCCTAGTGGTTGGAGCAGGAGTCAGCACTGGATTCAGGAAGCCAGTAACCAGAGCGAAGTGGGTGGACCTGGGGGCAGGAATCGAAGTCAGCAATCCGAGCCGGGAAGCAGGGCTGGAGCAAAGCTGAGAACAAGGCAGGCTCAGGGCTAGAACAAGGCAAACAGGAGAGATCACAGCTGCAGGGGCATGTATTGAGCTACCAGAGATCAGATCAGGCACTCCTGCTGGGACACAGCTGTGTTCAGAGGCTTCCTGGAGACTGCGCAGGTGGAGCGGCCAGTCCTAATTCTTGACAGTGAGGTGACTCTGAAATCAGTGGAATTAGGAGCCTAGACACCTTTTGAAGATCTAGGCCCAAGTCACTTATGAAAATGGACTTTAGGTGCTGAAGTCACTTTGGCACTTTTGACAGTTTTACCCACTGAAACTACTCCCGTGGTTAGCTATACATGGATCTTCAATGTTTTGCTTGATCTGGTCCTCTGTGTCTAATGATTTTTTCCAAAACACTTTCAGACTTGCTCACAGACTTCATGACAACAATGCATGTTGCTAAATTGTTTTTACAGGGAACTTGAACCTCAGTGACTTGTCATCCCTAAACGAGAGTGCATCAATAAATGGGATTTGCATCTGATTCTAGCAGATGGAACACTGTCAGCCACTCATCTTATCCACTGAAAAAGGAAACAATAAAACACTCATCCTTAGTTATAAAACATAAGATTGTTCAATTATCACCCCGCTCAATAGTGCACAAAAGTTATAGCAATCTGCTGGCCTGTAAGAAGTGTCTTGCGACAGTACATTTCCATGTGGACATGTATCCACATCACAAAACCCGTCACTGGTTGCACCAAAGTTGACAGTCTCAGAGACACATGGGACTCTGGAGACCAAACATCGCACTTACATCTCCAACTCAGTTGCTGTGTTTAACCAAACATAAAGAGCACATATTTCCAATCGGCGTGACTTTTATTCTATTTTAAACTGAGGGGAAACAACAGCATGAGAAAGAACAGAAGTAAACTCTCCATGAGAGAGAGCACAGTGTGTCTGTCGCCTTTGCAACATGCTTCATCTGAACTGAACCCAAAATGGCGGCTGCTTCAAGCAGAAAACAGACATCAAGAAAGTTACACAGCTACATACACTACCTTGTGACAAGAGAAGCTTGCATTGCCTATTCAATACCTGTCCTGTAAACAAATAACTTACTTTCCCATTACTGTCAACTCAGCACCTTCCACAAACAATACATTCCTTCCAGGTTTTAAAACCACACCAATAAAATAAATCCATCCATTTGTAAAGCTGTATTATGCTTTTACAAAAGCCTGACTTTTCCTAGAAAAGCTGATCGATGGTTGGCGGAAGCAAACAACAGGCCTAACCTCATCAAAATGCATCATGTCAGTAAAGAGAGACTGAACAGCTGTCCCTCCACTGCAGCGGCTTCCATGGGCTGTCCAAGGGATTAAATCTACACCAGTCACTGGGCAGCATTACAAATAAGATCTTTGTCAGGGAATCCACGTCTTCCACTTTGAAGATCTGGGGTTTGCCATGAAACCTACAGAGCAGCAGGAGAATATTACCACTGAAGTGAATTTTTACCGAATGGGAAACCTGATTCATTCCAAGCTTGTAGCTGTCTCAGAGAATCTTCGTTTCAATCAAGATGGGGCTTCACCGCCACCCCTGATTGAATTTACCTTGCTTTCTTGCCTGCATATTTATGCCTGCCTCTGGAGATTTCCACAACATTCATCTGATGAAGTGGGTCTTAACCCACGAAAGCTCATGATCCCCCAAATCTGTTAGTCTATAAGGTGCTACAAGACTCTTTCTTGCTTTTGCAGATCCAGACTAACACAGCCACACCTCTGATACTGACTTTATAGCAATACAACTTGGAGATTAAAGACACTTTAAAAACAGTTCACTGGGTTTTTCCTGCTGGCTGCCTCCCTTGAGTCAGACTACTTTCATTAGACGCCGTGGGAGTTATCCACGGAGCCAAAATTTCTCTGAGTAAAAGTATCTGGGGGCAAAGAAAACCGATTGACCCGTTTCTTTTCCTCCGCTCCCTCAATCCCCAGCTCCACTTGCCTTTTATTCAGACCAATAGCCTGTCCCAAAGATCTAGCACTAGTCAAGATAAAGTTTGCCTGAATGGATAGATCCTTGAATAGTATTTCTAGGCATCACCTAAGCACAAGGCCCTGTTATGCCGGGTACTGTACTTACACATAGAAAGAGCACACGCCTGCCCTAAACAGTTTATGATCTTAATTCAGACAAAGGGGGTGAGATGGGAGGTCTTATTTCCCCCAGTTTACAGATGGAGGATTGGGATACTAGGAGATTAAATGACTTGCCCAAGGTCACCCAGGGAATCTATCGGAGAGTCAAGAACTGAATCCACATCTCCCATGTCCCAATGCTGTGCCTTAACCACGCGACTGTCCTTTCTGCCATTGATCCATTGAATCCAGCACCTTGCCTCCATCAGTGGCTGTGCCTAGGCGTCAGAGGAAGGTGAAATCATCCGGGATCATTCAGTAAGCCTGCAGGCATTTCCTGAGAGGGACACAGGCAAGCCTGGAGATGCTGGCTGCATGAGCCTGAGGTTTTACTAACCCCCAACATGCCGATCCCCAGGAGGGATCCATCTACCGCATGACACAATGATAGACTCTTCTTTAAAATGCACCCACACTATTTGACTGCCTGACAAAGGCTGCTCTCCCCTTCTCATGGGGATTCCTGCAAAAGCCTCTCCCCATCACGAAATGGACGATCTAACTGCAATATTTCCACATAAGAGAAAGAGGGTGAAAGTCTTCATTATTTCTCTGCCAAGCAGTCTCAGCGTGGATGGAGATTTAGACACTGAAACACCTGGTCTGTTTCCTTTGTGGATCCATTGCTAGCCCCCCCCCCCCCCCCCGCCCTAAAAAAGGGGGGGCACTAACATCTTTTAAGGAAGGGACGATTTTGCGTCTCAGTTTATGCACCAAGTATCAGAAGCTGGGAAAGATTTCTGCCAGGGAAACACAAGAATCAGTCCCTCCCTAGGTATAAAAATCTAAAGACAATGATAGCAGAGTAGTTAAAGGGAGAATGGACCCATTGAGTCTGTTCCCATGCATGATCCAGACTTAGTCCTCTGATAAAGGACATGTCATGCTACGCTCCATCTTGCATTATACAGAACCCAAAGGATCCCAAAGCACCTCACAAACAATCTGTTCACAGAGTACCTCTTCGTCCTCTGCTGAAATGCAGCCATCTCTGAGTGGACAACAGTACACCGTGGTTTAGGTTAGGAAGTGAAGAATGCCATAGCCAAGGGTGATATCATTAGCTTAACTGGAATCAGATGAATCTCTCTAGTAATATGTGCCATGGGATATTTAATTATCCCAACTGGCTGTTGCCCCAGATTCAGGTCTCACCCCATTACACTGGTTATGGCTTCAGTGGTTAGCAAAATATCCACCAGGTGGCACCAAAAAGCAAGCAATGATGCCAATCAGCATGAGAGAGTCAGGAAGGGCTTTTATCATCATCCCTGTGCTTCATGTCTGCGGTCAAAATAAAACATCTCTCCACCAGCAACATAGAATCCTAGAAATCTAGGGCTGAGCTCATCTTAGCCCATCCCCCTGTGCTGTGGAAGGACCAGGACCAAATAAACCTAGACCATCCCTGACAGGTGTTTGTCTAATCTGGTCTTAAAAACTTCAGTGACGAGGTTTCCACATCTCCAGTAACTACTGCACCCTCAGAGTTTTCCCCTGTTCTCGCCACAAAATTGCCCCAGCTCAGGTCAAGGGACTGGTGAATCTCAGACAGACTCCTGGCAAACCGGGGCTGAGTTTCTGCTTTATGGGGGGGGGGGGGGGGGGGGAAATCCCAAACAGGATTCAGGGTTTTCAGTTTCCTCCTGCCCCAGCCAAGAATCCCAACAGACTGCTGTTCTCTTTACTCTAACCACCAGAGGGTGATATCACTTCAGATCTGAATCTGTCCTACGGTCTTGTGGGATCATTCGGTTCCAGGCCACTTCACCAACAGGTATATAACTGATTATGGAATCATCACATTATTCAGAAACTGCCTTAGATTTCTTCATGGATTCTAGTTTTATACCTGGTAGACACGAAGCAATCCCAAACTATTTCAACAGTGCGTCACAGCATCACACAGGAGATCTTTCTTCACACCTAGATGCTAAATGCCAAGTCTAGATCCCCTGGCTGGGATGATTTAGTTGGGGATTGGTCCTGCTTTGAGCAGGGGGTTGGACTAGATGACCTCCAGAGGTCCTTTCCATCCCTAGTATTCTATGATTCTAAACTAGCATATCCCTTTGCCTACATCTGTCAGTACCTGTAGCTCAGGGGACATTCACCTTCTGTTAATCCACAGAGCAGGTACAAAGTTATGCAGCAGGTTTGGAGAGGAAAGATAATCAATGGTTATAGCACTAGACTGGATCTCCAGGTTCCTTTCCTAGCTCTTGGCAAGTCAACTGGGAGCAGATCTCACAGTGCCTCTGTTCCTCATCTGTAGAATGGGTGCAGTCATACTCCTAGACTTGTCTTACAATGTGTTTGCACAGTGTGTAGCACACTGGAATCCTGGACTGGGGCTGAGGCCTCTCGGTACTATTGTAATTCAAATGATCACAAGCCGCAACCTCTCTCACCACTGTGCTTTAACATTCTGCTGAAGGGAAAAGTCCTACAGGCCGATGGGGGAGTTCAGGCTCCCCATCCCAGACATGCCTCAGCCGCGCTGCTGAGGGGGCCAGCTGTGAGGGTGTTTTCCAGGGCACCGGATATCTGGCCACAGCGCAGGCTTCCCGGGGTGGGCGGCTGCTGTAAAATCTGTACCTGCTGCTATAAATAAGCCCTGAGCATCTCTTTGCGTGTCTGTTTTCCCTCCCAAACGTCCCCAGCTCACTGGGAACTGGGCTGACGTTGTAACTGCTCAAGGCCCAGGGCTGTGGCGGATTGAAAATTCTGACCATTTTTAAATCAAGTCAGGAAGGTCTGCTCTACTTAGTGCAAACCGGCAAAATCCCAACTTGTGCTCAGTAGAGGATGGCAGACTAGATGATCCCTTCTGGCCTTAGAACCGACGAATGATTCATCTCAGAGGTCGCAAGAACCCGCTTTCAGAAGGGAGCACGGGGATTTGATTTGAAACAGGGCTGTGGAGGTGAAAGGCTCCTAATGCCAAGCCCCCAAGCCATCCAGCCCTCTGTCACGTTATTAAGAGCCATTTGCTCCCTGTGGTAACCCTAATCCTGCAGACGTGTCTGAGAATGGGGCCATCCTGAAGTCTGGGGAGCTATTTCCAGGCCTTACATAAAACAATCAGGATCTGTCTGCTGCTTAGCTGTGCAATCCTTCCCCAGCCTAAGGAATTTGAAGCTCTCTGTGCCCCTCTTTTTGCTCTTCTCCAAGTATTAGGAGGGTGGGATCGGTTACTATCAAATGCTGACATGCCTAGATACTCTGAAATCTATCTATCGATGGCATTTCTAATCAGAGAATCCTAGAAGTGAGAGAAGGAAGAAAGCAATTAGATCATCTTGAGTCTACTGCAGGGATGTTTCTTTCAGCACATCCAACCCCAGAATATCTATTTCGGCCTTAGCTAGTAAAAAATAACCCTCAAACCTCCATCCATCAGTGGCTTCTAATACCTTATCTCTGGGAGGGACAATTCTGTACTTCTTCCAAAGGATGGATTGGTTGGTATAAGTCTTTCCCATCTCTAGCTTCAAAGCTTCTGTGATTAGAAAAATCATAAACAGAGCAGCTTGGTAGGAGATATATAGGTAACTACTAAGAGTCTATTTTAAAAATATATAGAAATATACAGGAGGATGGATATCTAGATAGTTAATGTCTAGGATCCCAGAGACAGAGAGTCAATACTTATCCTGAGAAATGGCTGTATCGGCAACAATTTATCTGATGCGTCTTTCCTCTGGCTCTTTGGACTCATCTCGACCCCCACCCCCTCCTTGCAGGCTGTTCTGCCTGAAATACAATTTGTCCCCAGTGATGGGTAAAAACCCCAGCCACACCTAGGAACACAGGAACCAATTGAATAGTGCGACTTCCACTCCATGCCCATTAGAATCATTTATAAGGATGTGGATTTCAATGAGAGGAAGCTATTGTTTCCCTCCGCCTGCTCCTGACTCCCCAGCGGGGAAAAGAAATGGCTGGCAGCAAACTCCATCTGTATATCCTTTTATAACACAACTGGTCGATGTGCTAGAGCACTTTGCTGGGCGAGCCGTAAACTAGATTATGATTTGATTATAGCACAGTTATATTGGGGGGGGGGGGGCTTGTGGCTCAGGGTAATGATTGTTAAGGCTGTATGTATGTATGTGTGCAGCTCCTATCCTTGGGTACGTCTGTGCATGGATGAGGCGGGTGACAAGCCTTCCCACTTAAAAAATGATAATGTATTTAAATAACCCTGCATGCTTTCAGGACAGAGCAAACTGAGTTGAAGAAAGATGGTAAAATCCCATTCAATCTGTTAAAGTCCTTCTTAGAGCAATGAGAGGATTGGAATGCCGCAATAAGCACAGGAGGTAGTGCTGGGGGGAAATGTACAGTCTGTGATTATCCTTTTTCAGTAAAATTCAGAGAGGGTCATGTAGTTAGCTGTGTAAATGAGAGAAACATATTCATCCCCGCTACTGCTGTAGCGCCCGCAATTCCTCCTTGTCAGATCTCACAGGCAAAGCAGCATCCAGATGGTTTGTTCTTTGACTATGAGGCTGTCAAAGAATGCTTAGGGCACTGTAAAAAGTGGGACTGTGAATCAGTACCCAACCAGCCAGTTTCATTCCAGTTACTTGCTGCCAAACTAAATTCCCCCAGTTGTTTTAAGTGCATACCGCAATTCCTCTTCACAGCCTGCTCTAAACTTTTGTGGAGTGTTGCTGCATGCTCTCAAACAGCTGCTGTGTTCCTCCCAAGAAGTGGTGGCAGTTTAGTGCTGAGTGAAATGATCTCCATGTATAGTCAGTGTGTCCATTTAGAAAGAATTTTGGGATGAAATGAACTATTATAACCTGGACATATTGTCTGGAAAGTAATTGAGACTGACAGATATACGGAAACTAAGAAATGAATCATGAGACCACAGCTTAGCAGGGAGATCTTTTTTTACAAAGGAGTTTCCTATTATATAAAACATATTCAAGATCTTTGGGGGTTTTACTATATATTTGTACAGCACCTTGCGTATAAGGCCTCTGCCAGTTTGGGGCCTGTCCGTGCTACCATGGTCTAAATATTACTTACCACCACCCTAAATCCATTTATCCGTGTTACGTGGGTTTTTCCACCATCATTTTTCTTATTGTGTTTGCGCTCTACAACAGGGGCTTGTGTTTGATCACAAGAACTGCAGAAGGGCAAGGAGTAAACAGCCTGAGCACATTTGCTTTCAGCTCCTGTCCGGTCAGCAGTGCATCAGGGGAGGAGGGCTGAATTTATCAAGACTCAGATTTTCAGAGGGGCCTAAGGGATTTAGGGTCAGATAGGTATTTAGGAGTTTAAACATCCAGATAGGCCCATTTAAAAATCCCACTGGTCACTTATCTGCTTCTTTAGGCAGCTAAGTACCTTTAAAAATCTGGCCCTTAGCTACCCAAATCCCATTGAATTTCAGTGGAACACGGGTGTCAAATTCCCTTAAGATCCTTTGAATAATCCCCCTCCTATATACTTATATTGGCACCTATCGCTGTAGTGTTTGAGTGTTGGAATGGTCTTATCTGGCTGATCGCACCAAAGAAGCAGCTCACTAATTGCTGGCAAGAGTCTATAATTTAGAGCAGGGTTCTCAATCTTTTTCTTTCTGAGGCACCCCTTCACCCCCACCCCCACCTATAAAAACTACACAGCCCACCTGTGTCACAACAACTGTTTTTCTGCATATAAAAGCCAGGGCCTACATTAGAGGGTACCAAGCAAGGCAATTGCCCATAGCCCCAACCGCCACTCAACTACAATGCTCAGGCATCAGCTTCCACCCTGGGTGACAGGGCTCAGGGCTGCAGGCTTCAGCCTCATGCAGTGGGTCTTTGGCCGTCTGCCCTGGGCCCCAGTAAGTCTAATACTGGCCCTGCTTGGTGGATCCCCTGAAACCTGCTTACGGCCAATTGGGGGAGGGGGGTGGACCCCTGGTTGAGAAACACGGCTTTAGAGATTATTCTAGCCTATGCTTCCTCTTCAGCGTGGCTGCTTCAAGGAACTTATCCCTGCAGGACCTCCTGTATCTCTGCCCCCAGTTCCCTCTGCCTGATAGAGCAATAGTCACATCGTTTCATGCTCCTGGATTGGAGCAAATAGGATCCACCTGGTCTGACACTAAAGTGAGTCAGCAGAAGTCACCCTATATGTATACATATCCTAGTACCTGAAATCGGGATGAATCAGAAGCTCCCTGCATCCCTAGGCAGATCCTAGAACACAATTCCCTGTTAAAATGTCTTTCTATGGTTTCTGGAACCTGCAGGCAGCATTTTGGGCACTATACAATAAAAACAGACCCTCCCACTCAACGATTGTAGACTCAGAAAAAGTTTCTAGCTGGCATAATTATGCTGCCTGCATCTTGCTGGAAACCTGACTTATTAGGACGCTCCTCTTTTTTAAAAACAAACAAACAAAACAAAAAAAACCACCACCGTTCTACCATGACAGGATGAAAGAGAAATGTATGCCCGGCATTCCGTTTTGTGTCAGGAATGGTTCTAACAGCAGTGGAGCTTGGCTTCTCATCAGTAAATTAGCGAGCTGGCAGGGTCCAGAATTGCTCACATGTCAGAGTAAAATAGTTTGCAGGATCCATCAGGCTGAGCATACACCGACTGGCTGGCAGAGCCCACAATAATATTCCACGTCGCATCACGGAATATTATTCAGGATTAAATCCATTTGATTAATGGGCACGAGACTGACAGTGTCCTGAATTCCTCTTTCCAGCCTCTCCTGGGGGGGCTGTTGCCCTCTCGGCACTGATCTCCTGAATGTGCAGTGCAGAGGAGCCAGGGAAGGAGTTTGAACTGGTCCAGCTGGTCACATTACATGGACGGTGACTCATTAATAACGGGAAGTCTCTTAAAGGCCTTATTCAGGTCATGTGTATGCTACGGGAACTGACCACGCAGCTATGGCGCCATACCTAGGCTGCCATCACCCCATTGTGTGGAAACAGAAGAACATCAGTTCCCCACACAATGGCAGCTAGGAGGACAAAAGCATTCACCCGTCATCCTGGCTGGGGTTAGGGCAGCATAGTTACAGGGCTCGGGGGATGGATTTTTCACACTCCTGAGCCTGGAGCTTCATCAGCCCACGTTTTAAGTGTAGCCCAGGCCTCAGGCAGAACTTTCCCCCTGAGGAAGGACCAAGTGTTTATTTCTTACTCAAGCAAAACTGCCACGGGCTCCAGGGAGAGCCTTACCACCGTCAAAACTAAACCCAAAAGAGCCAGGGTCCAGTATTCACGGGTGCACTGCTGCTCCCAGTACCATGGGATAGGGACTTGTGTCCTCATGCATTTCTGGCACGGAGTGGCCAGCCCAGCACACATCCTCGGGGCTGAATACCGTCATGCAGCAGCTCCACCTCAGTTTCCCTGCAATGATCTTCAACCTGCTTCAGCCAAACAACTTGAATACATTCAATCCCCTCCCAGGAGAACAGCGTCACTTAGTCCAAATCTAATAAACGTACCAACCTAACAAGACTCCTCGGTCCATCTGGGCTGAGCCTTCAGCCCTCTTCTTGCAGGTGAGTCCAGCTACAACAGCCAGTCTTTCCCCTTAGCAACCCATCTAATTAACTATTCAGGCCAGGCCTAATCTCCAGCCAAGGCCTCCAACATACCATAGTCCTACTATAATCCCTGGTCCAAGCCAGGCTCCCAGCTCCACCCAGGATCAGCCTGTCTGTTCTTCCCAGCTAGCCCTCCACTGCTGGGCATTCCTCCTCTCAAACCCAATGCTCAGCACAGGTGTAGCAGACTGAGACTACCTAAGCCAAGGGCTATTCTTTAACCCTGTCCTATTTGGTATGGGGGGGAGGAGGTTGTCTACCCCAGTATAATCCAAAGGATCTCTGCTTCCTTAGGTGCTGTCCAGCAAGAATGTATATGTACACAAGAGGAACATGCGTCAATCTTTCTTTAATGGCATTGCTTTCTGTGGGAGGGGAATCTATCTGGCATGCCAAAATCCAAAGCACTCCTAAAAGGAAGGCTAAAAGCTTGACACACATCGGCTGATCAGCAGCTTGGACCTACTGATAAAACACAGAGTAGTATTTACAGTTTATTTCTAAACCTCATCTTGTTTCTGTCATTTTGAACACAGTGAATCCACAGAGAAGCTGACATGGCTTGAAAACTGCCCTGTGGAGGTTAATGAGGGAGCCATAGAAGCTTAGGACTCTTTGGGTTAGAAAGAACCTCTAGTGAGCCCTGATGCATGTCAACCTGCATGCTGTCCCTGTAAAGAATTGAATTATATGCCCGTCTAGACAGGGTGTATGTAAATTAACTCCTGGCGGGAATTTGATTCATGTGTTTGTCCTGCCGTGAGGAAACATGGAGATTTATCCTGCAAGGAATGAAATTAGGTTTTTTTCCTGCCAGAGATTCAACCTCTCTCGTCTGACCATTGTCCTTTTGTCTGTCTTCTTTCCACTGTGCCCATCCCATTATACCTGACCCCTCTCCAGCACTCTCCATGCCGTAATCTCAGAGGTTTTTAAATATGACAAACTAAGCATCACACAATCCCCTACTGTTGTTGCTATTGTCATTTTGGACAGGGAAACTGAGGCACAGAGCAGCGACATTATTTGATAAAAGTCACACAGGAGGTCCGTGGCAGAGCTGCAAATAGAACACAGATCTCCCCTACCTTCCTTAACCACAAGACCCTCCTTCCTCCAGACACGCTGGTTTGCCTTGCTTAGGAAAACATTGTGACACCTCCCAGGTACATGGGGCAAGTCCGGCCCCACAGCATCCTTCCCTTTTGCTGGCAATAGCATTTTTAAGTGATTGCACTGGTTCAACACAACCAAGGAGCAGAGACCTTCATGTTGCATGTAAATGTAGAAAACTGACCTTAGATTTCTGAAGCATTTGTTTGTTTGGCTGCTTTCCACCATGAAGTCCAGGGCTTCTCTTAATTTACAAGCTGAATTTTCTGCAAAGAAAGAATCGATTTATTTAACAGTTAAAAGGAACCGGATCTCACCAGTATTATTTTTTTGCTATCCCTTATATTGATGTTACTGAGGATATTGTTTATTATCAGGGCAAACAACTACCATCCTAATACAGGACTTCAAACGACCACATGATAGTCTGAGTCCTTAAAGAGCTTTCAGTTCCTAAGCCCCACTGTCTTGATAACATGCACTTCCTTATCTGTTTTCTGTGTATGCAATGTAGGATTATAGTGGGTCCAAAGTACCTTCCCTGAGCATTAAATAACTCAACCAACTCAAACAGATACAGATCAGTGTCACCAGGGAAGGCTATTGGAACAGGTAAAATTCATAGATTTTATGTTCAGAAGATGCTAATTATGATTATCTAGCCTGGCCTCCTGCAGAACACAAGGGACTATGGCAGATGGAGAATCAAGATGCAGAAAGAGCCAGATTTTTAAAGGTACTTAGGTATGTCAAAAGGCACAATCCTCGTCAGATTTTTAGAAGTGCTTGATGCCGATTGAAATTGAGGTTAACGCACGAACCACTGAGCCATCCTTGCTCCCCACAGACTTCTGACGCTGTCAGGTCCAGCATGACCAAAAATCCCAACCTAACTCGTTTACTGTAAATGTTCCTTCCTGCCCAGCTCATCAATGTCTCTAATGAAGGGAGCGTGGTACCAGTGAAAGGGGCCAGCCCGGCACCTCACGTCCTCTTCTGAGCTACAGCACAAGCACAAATGCCATGAGAGTGTCCCCATGCTGTTCCCACCACCGTGATTCAACCTGAACTGGAGTGACTTTCCCTAAGGGCAGGAGGGGCAGGGGTCATTCGCTATGAATAATCTTTGGCTTCTCTGCTGAGGATGCCAACAATGGGGGAGAAAATAGATCCACCTGCACTGTTGGATTCTTGCAATATGGGCACCAGTTCACCAAACTCTAGGCTGAGGCTATAGCCTATCCCTCTAGGATAGGCTACGTCCTATCCCTAATCTCCTGAGCCACCCCATTTCCCCATCTACTGCAGATATGCTGCTATCCTCCTTTGCACTCACGCAAGACAGTTTGTGATGGGAGAACTCCCCGCTCCAGGCTTTCTCCACGGCATCACACCGGATAGACTCATTTGCACCTGTGCAAAGGCAGTTGAAAATGCTGCCCAACCAGTTTAGCTTCAGCTCTGGGTAAAGCTTGAAAGCTCGTCTCTCTCTCACCAAGAGAAGTTGGTCCAATAAAAGAGATTACCTCACCCGCCTAGTCTGTCTAATATCCTGGGACCAGCACAGATACAACAACACCGCACCATACCAGTTTGGCAGCGTTCTTATGCCCATTTGGCAAAGGAGTAAGTGACCGTGCCAAGTGCAACTTAAGGCCCATCACACCCACTAACTCTGACTATGCTTGTGGGAAAGGATGTAATAAAGAGGTGGGAAGCTTTCTAGTGCAGAGCATCTACTCTCCAGGCTGCACACACAGGAGAATGCCTTTGGGCGGCTGGCCAGCTGTAAATATGCCGAGGGAGTGGAGCTAAGGGTTCTTCACATGCTCCTCATCTCCCTGAAAATCCTTCTCTGTCAGCAAGCCAAGAAAGTCGGAGGGGGGAAAAAAGGCACCGAGGATTTTCTCGTGTTGGTTTCCCCGTTTTCAATGCAACAGACTAAACTGATCCGTCAAACCAGCAGCCAACGAAGCAACCTATTGACTAAGCCAAATGATGACAGTGGTAGGTTCTGTTTGTGATCAGATTGCTGGTATTAACAGGGATCGCTTCATGGGCTGCCACTCAGCTTCGCGTCAGCAATTCCATTATAAACCTCCCTGTTCAGGGATTTATAGAGCTCAGACAGAAAAAAATTTGCTTGGGCCTAAGTTTGGGGCATGAAGTGTTTACATCTAGAGCAACGTGTCTCGGTGCTCCTCAAAGAACAGCAAGTTAAAAGGTTCTTTAAGGGGAATTTTCTAACAGAGATGTGCCCCAAACCAGAAGTACAGGTCTTGAGCATGTGCGTGTGAGAGAATCTAAGTGTCTCTCTCTCTCTCTCTCTCTGTGTATATATATATATATACACACACACACACACAATATATATATATATATAGAGGGGGGGGTCAGGGGTTACACTCATATGCTGACACACAAAAAATCTGGGACTAAAATGAGGGGTTGTCTTAAAGGATTGTACTCCAAGGTTCTTGTGAAGCATCCTTCAGTCCTTTCTCCTTGACGGCTGTACGATCACCACCATCTGCTTCCCCCTTGTGCCATGTTCACTGGCCATGCCACGCCAGCTCTAATTAGTGTTCCAGCTAATCCTTAAAGCATGTTTTATGCACAAAGCCAGGCCCATGAGCTGTCAATTTATGCTCAGGAAGAGAGCACATGGCTGATGATGGGGAGGCTCTTGGGGGAATTTATTCCGAACGGCACAGACATGAAATAGCCCACCCAGAAGTGAAACACCTGAGGTGAGGAGGAGTTGGCGTGACAATCCCCTAGCCCAGGCTCAGCTCCAAACTCCCTCTGCGCCCATCAGTCAGAGGGCATGGGACCCTTTCATAAGCTAGCTGGGGTTTTATACTGTGCTGCTCACCAAGGTATCTGGAAAAACAGGGTGTGTGAAGGGGAAGAAACCGATAGCGATGAGCATGCTGGGCAGGAGAAAGGATGTGGGAAGGGGAAGCTGGAATTTGAAGCAAGAAGAGAGGAAGAGGACGGTAGCCAGTGAGGAAGCAAAGAGCTGCCATATGGGTGCTTGGGGGGCCTAGAATCCTGAAGACTGCAGGGGACTCTGGTTCTTAGCACCCTGAAGCAAAGAGAATCCGGGTACGGGGTTGGGACCTGCAACCTAAAGCAGAGCGAGACGGAGTGGTGATGGAGGAGGGTGGAACAGGCTTAAGGCCTCTACCCTGTCGCGAAAGGCGGCTTGGGGCACTGATTGGGAAGAACTGGAAACAGCCTGGGAGGCTCAGAGAAGAGACGGCTTTAAGGGGACCTGCAAAGGGTTTTTAAAATATCGAGTTTGTGCTTTTTTGCTTTATTCTGATGGCTAAAGAATGCGATTCGGGAGGGGATTTTTTTGCTCGTTTCTTACTTTAGAAATATCGGGTGTGTTGAGTCTAGGGTGACCAGATGTCCCGATTTTATAGGGACAGGCCCAGTTTTGGGGGCTTTTTCTTATATAGGCTCCTATTATGCCCCACCCCCATCCTGATTTTTCACATTGGCTGGTTGAGTCAGAGTTGTAAATGATGCCCAGCGTCTTTTCGCTCGTTTGCGCTTATGGCTCAGCCGCACCCATGCTCAGCAGCCGGTCATTTCCCAGAAAGCTGGAACCTGTCCATTGGCTCACAGCCAAAGATCTCCCAAGCTGAGGCCAGTGCATTTCCAGGCTTGCCAAGTGCCTGTTTTAATGGTGCTAAGAGATCCAGGAATTAAAGGAAGAATCTGCACCCAGCGGTGGGGAGAAATGAATGGTCTTCGCTCTGGGCTGGCAGCGGAGTCTTTTCCATAAATATCACAGGAATATAGCTTTGGCTTCCAAACATTTCATCCTGCACCTCCTAGCAGCAGCCTAAATTCACCCCGATGTGATTCCCACCTAGCCGAGTCTGGCCCAGGGTGAATTTGGCCTGGTAATTGTGACCTCTATAGACCTGGTGGACTGGATGTCTGAGGGGATTGGTAGCAGGCCATAGAACCTGATTCTATCCAGCTCAGCTCAAGCAGAACCAAAAGCTGAAACCACCCACGGTTTGCCATTCCCTGTGTGAATGGAGTTGGTGGGTCACCGTTCTGTTCCCGGCAAACAATTGGCCAAGGGAGAAAAACCGCCAGATGAACGGGTGCTTTGAAAGAAAGTCCACATGCTGTGTTGAATCCAAACTCACCCCCTCCTCTGGCTTTATTAACAAAGAACTAACATCAGAAAAGTTCAGCCCAACCCTTCCCTTCAGGCTTAGTTCCTTCTTCAAGACTGGTCAGCTATAACCGGGTACGACTCACCACCATGGCACCTCCTGCTGGACAGTCCGGGAATTAGCTCTCAGTCCAAATGGAGCGCCCTCGCTGATGGTGTCCCGTCAGTCCCTCGCCCTCTGCTGGTGTCTGGACCCGCGTTGCTTCTCTTGTGGCTCGATGGCATCCTCTTCAGGACACTGCCCTCCGGCAGTACCCCAAAGTCCACTCTCACCCCCTTCTGGGGAAGAGGGCGCTAACTGGAGTCCTTACACCGG
Source organism: Sternotherus odoratus (assembly GCA_032164245.1). NCBI lineage: Eukaryota > Metazoa > Chordata > Testudines > Kinosternidae > Sternotherus > Sternotherus odoratus. The sequence continues at coordinate 7,989,330 of JAVMKO010000022.1, forward strand.
CCTCAGCAGCCTCCCACAACCCCCAAGTCCAACCCCTATTGCACAGTCACTCTGGCCTCCCCTGGCCCTATCAGTAATAGGAGTGGGGCAGCCACCCCACTACATCAGCCCTACCCTAGATTCTGGAGAGCCACTCCCACCTCCTTTATATCCACGTGCATAACTTGCCACTTGCCTCAGTTAGTCAGCAGAACCTACTTACCCCTTTTTCAGCAGGATTAACGCCTGCTAACGGGATAGGGTTTCCAGGCAAACCCTGCCAGCCTGTTACAGTCCATCGCAACTGACACTAGAATTGGCATCCTTGTGTGCTTTAAGCAGAGAGGACAATTGTTGACTAGACCATGAACTGCCCCTCATCCCCTCAAACTAATTTCTTCAGGTCAGGGTGGGGTGAGTCAGCTCAGTCGAAACTCTCACCATCGCTGTCCACAGTTCCCCTATCATCTTGGGCACCCCTGCCCCAGCTCGCACTATGATATACGACCCTTTCCCAGAGCTAAATCCACAAAATATCACCCCCACCCCCAACACATGCCCCTTTCCCGATGCATGAAGGTGGAGGAGCATGTATGATGTCATTTGCATATAATCCCAAATCCCTGCCCGCAGTGAGGAGGCATTTGTGTGACAAGATTACAGAGATTAGCTCCATTAGCATAAACAACTCCTGGAGCTGGCCCTAATCCAGTGGGACACATGCAGTTGCAGTTCACACAGCGGCCGTTATTGACATGCCCTCCAGGACACAGTTGGGCTGGAGTAGATTTTTCCCATTGTTTGTAGGTCAGGCCAGGGGACGAACAACCAGGCAGCTAGATCCATCTCCCTCCAGAGCTAAAGGGAGGCTGACCAGGTGCCTGGCTCACAGCCCTTTTATAAGAGCCAGCTGTGGCCTAATCGGTGTGTGGCCCACCTATGGCTGCTTTCCTAATTAGCCTACCTAATTGGACTCCAAGTATTGGTTTGGTCCCAACGCCAGTGCCTCAGAAGCCTGAAAATAAAAAGCCCATCTCTATGGATTTGATTTGGTTCTATCTGTCAGACATCGATTTCTTCCTCCCCAGCCCATTTCTAATGGAGTTTGGGGTTTGTTCGCTCTCTTGTCTGTAGCACATGGATGCCATCAGCACAGCCCTGGGCTCTTGCCGGGTAAAAAGCTTTTCAGAGTACAAGAGAGACCTCCCTTCCCATCGAGCAGAGCACTGCGTCCTCTAGCACCCTGCTGCGACATTGGTTCAGGATGGATTCAGAGGAAAGGAGAGGCCTGGTGCTTGGACTCCATCTATAGAGACACAAGGGCTCAAACAGGTCATGAGTGGAAATGAATTTGCGGGTTATAGCACAACTACGGTTGACATCATAAAACCACACATGACACTATCCAATAGGTCCCTTCCTCACTGGAATTTGGGAAAGGCAGCATCAGGGACAGGAGGCTTTATTTACATTCATCCGCTAGGATTGCTACTTGGTCATAAACTACTTGGTCATACACAATTGCTGTATGGCTGATGTATTATCTGGGTCTGAGAATACATCCTTCCAGCTGTTTCCTAATTCAAGGGACAGGTGTTGCCCTCTCCCCATTAGCAGCTAGCGTTTTCTTTGAGAGAGGAGTCAGCAATAGGTGACAAGAAGTCGCCCCCTTGATGAAATTCACCACTTAAAATCCCACTTAACCTCTCAATTTAAGTGAGACTTAAGTTGGGGTGTCGGCCTTACGCTGGCCCTCCGCATGGCTCCAGAGCGGGTCAGACGCCCATATCTGGTGGCCCCTAACATCAAACTGTGAGTAGAAAGAGCTGCCCGGCCTCTTTGCTGGTGGAAACTCATTCCCTTGACATGTCACACGCTTAGCCACATTCAAGGCCACATCCTCAAACATGCTCATGCCCCCATGACAAATGTGTGTGCGCAAAACCCTGCCGGTGTGCATACAAATGGGGCAATTCCCCATCACAGATATAGAAGTTTTGCATGGACACTGCCTGGTTCGCGTGTGCAAGGGGATCACTTGCACTGTTAGTAGAACTCCGTTATTTGTGACTGAAGCCTCATTGTGTGGTGCATTGTACAACGCACACGCTAAGAAACATTCCCTGCCCCTAAGCACTTGCCATCTAAACAGACAATACAAAGGGTGGGAGGGAAAACAGCCACCCAGATCATTTAGATTGTAAATTCCTTAGTCAGGGATCATCTTTTTGTTCTGTGTTTGTATGGTACCAGTGTGGTCCTGGTCCCTGACACTGATACAAATAATCTAACAGTGAGAGGTACGTGGTCACATTTAATGAGTGACTACAAAACACCGCCAGGGGAAATGATTTGCCTAAGGTCATACAGCAGGCACCGCTGGGAAGGCAACCCAGGTCTCTTGACACTACAGTGACACTCCGGTAACTCTGTCACCTTACTGCTGCTGGCAGACAACACCAGCTTGCTTTCAAAGTCCTCCGTGGGTGTCACTGATTCATTGGACCAACCTAAATTCCCCTTTCCTGATTCCAGCTTAATGGACCCCAATGGGAAAGAGAAGGCAGCAAATGTAATTCATGTCCCACCCGAAAGTTTAGGCACCTCCCCTTCATAGCTTTACTGACTCACACCCGGTCTTTGCCCTAGCCTGTCTTATCTGCGTTCCTCAGCAGGTGTCCGCTCCCCAAGCGGTGGGGTGGCCCCGCTGATGGAATGTTAGCTACCCTCTGGGGCAGTGGAAAAACACTCGGGTGACAAAAATGACAGGCTGCAGCGGCCATGGGCTGAGCAGAGCAGCTGTTCCCGTTCAATGCTGAAGGAGCTTTGCCCTGAAACCAACGCATCCGCCCCGGTGTGCTTAACCAATAATGGGGGATTACATAGCGCCAGGCGATAGCCCGGTATGCCGTGCGAGCCAGAAATAAAACTGTTTACATAGCAACCGGGAGAAACAGCAACAGCAGGATAAGTGAGGTGTGTCTTATTTTTTTTAAATAATCTATTTTGGTTTTCAAAGGCTTTGTTTACATTTCCAGAGAGTTTTGGTTGCAATGTCAATTTCACAGGCTCTGTCCTGGAATCTAAACATGCTTTACTCCCATCCCAGTGGTTTTGCAAACAGTGTTAGCCACACAGCCTCGCCCTTCACAAGTTTAGCACCACATATGACAGAGGTGGAATTATTATTTAACATTTAAATACATTCAGGCATGTGAGCCACTCAAACTATGGGAACAGAGGCCACAACAGTACCCAAAACAGATCCAAATGGTGTGGCAATACCGAAAGGCCTCAACCAAGGCTCCATTGTGCTAGGTGCTGTACAAACATGTTATAATTGTCAGTACCTGCCCCAAATAGCTTGGAGGTTTTATTCCCACTTTACAGATGTGGAAATAGAGTCAGCAAGGTGAAGTGACTTGCCAGGGTCACACAGTGGCCAAGCCAGGATTAGAACACTAGTGATCCTGATGGCTAGTCTTGTACTCTGACCACTAGAGAGTTCAAATCCTTGCTCAGAGACTAACTCACATGCTCATAAAATATACAGGGCCGGTTCAAGGGCTGGGCAAGCAGGGCCCCTGCCTTGTGCACTGTGACACTGGGCTCTTTTTTGGGGATCTGCTCCACTGATTCCCCAGCTGGGGGGGGAGGGGGGGAAGAAGGGGAGAGGAATTGGTTGGTTTGTTTGTTTTTTGCTTGACCATTTTGGGGGCAAAACCACTAGATATGCTCCTGATAATATGTTCTTGATACTGAAAAATTGTTTGAACAATATGCCATGGGGCACTCATCATAGTCAAAATAAGGCAAAGTGGGGCTATTTTTTAAGGTCATAGAGAAAATGAGTCCGGAGTGAAGGAGCCTGCCCTGTGCTAACAGGATGAGAGGTGAGTAAATGGGTCGGCAAAGGATCAGGACTGATTCCGTATGGAGAGAGACAAGACTGATACTACTTACAAGAGGCTTTTCAGCTGGAGATCACTTTACAAAGGCAGGTAAGGATCTCTGTCCCGGCTGAGCAGATTGGGAACTGAAGCAGAGTGAACGACTCGCCCAAGTCACACAGCAGGTCAGTGGCGGAGTGAGAAACAGAACTCAGGTCGCCTGCCTCTCATTCCAGCTCTTTCCATTGGCCCACAACCGCCTCCTTTCTTATCCATCCCAAAAGATTAGTATTTGCCACCTGGCAAGGAGCCTGCATAAAGCACCAGGAGAAAACCCTGAATGGGATTTCAGTCCCTGCTTGCAACCTCACACTCTTTAACATACATCCCCAGCTGCTGAATTTGTCATGGCCCTTTGGGAATTAAGTGACCCATCTTTCAGAAAACGCTGGATTCTTCATCAACCCACTGGGGGGGGGGAAAATGAGGTCAGGACTCACAGGAAACATTTGCACAGGGCTGACTTATCGACGGTGTATAATTAGATACGGTTTAACTAACAAACAGTCCAAATGATGCAGGATCCTGTGGTTTTAATGTAATAGGAAATATGAATCACCCAAAGATATTTATAAAGGCCCATGTCGTTCTCGCAAATCCCATCACACTGGGCTGGGTCCAAGGCTTGTGCCTGACCCCCTACTATGCACTACAGAGACTAAAGAGAGGGATGGATATTGTTGCAATGGACCATATGATCACATTGCCCTAAGGAAAAGAGGGGAATTCAGAGGGAGAAATTTGGGGGTTTGGCTCCTCCCCTCTCTCTTCTTGCTATCCTGTTACTTCTCCAAATAACCCGCCTGTCTCTCTCACCGCACAAAATAGAAAGACAAGGGAGCTGGAATTTGGCTACATACGCTGTGACTAGCAGTCACATGTAACTGATCCCTCGGTGGCTTTTCTCCATGCAATTGTCACGGCCGAAAATGTCCTGAATCAGCACCAGCTGGCTGGAAAATGAATGCTGTGCTATGCACTCCTCCCTCTGCTCCCCCCACCCCCAAATAGCTAGAGGTTTCCCCATCCCCCTACTCACCACCGGCAGGGATTTAACAATCATCGGAAACATACCAGCGCTGCAGCCATGCCCAGAACTGGCCAAATGGTGCCAGCAGAAAGGAACGTAAGGAAAAAGAATTACTGATGAGATGTTCAAAAGAGACTGAGGGAGGTGGGAGCCCTAATCCCATTGAAATATAAAGTGAGTTGGGCACCTAACTCCTTTGAAAGTCACACCGAGACTGCAGCTCAGGTTAAAAGACATCATAAAAGAAAATGCCCCGTGTTCTCTGTAGCAGGCATCCAAGGAAGGTTGTAGAATCCCCATCAAGGACTGTATAAGGTTTTAAGGTTGGACAAACACCTGTCAGGGATGGTCTAGGAGGTTTATTTGGCCCTGCCTCAGCAGAGGGGGCTGGATTTGAGGACATCTCATCTCAGCCAGCTGTGTCTAGGATTCTGTCATTTTCTAACCCGATTCCAGATCTCTCCTCCCTTGTGGCAGTTCCCCCCCCCCCCCCCCCAGCCAATACTGTTACTTTTAGATAACACAAAGGGTGTGCTGGGTGTTTTATAAGGCAAACAGCAAGACTTGGCTCCTGACTCCAAAGAACTGGCAAGCTAAGTCTGATCCCAAAATCTGGGCCATGCAGATGGTCTCTGATGCAGAGTCGTAGCCTGTCCCTACATCTACAAGGAGTCCTTGCCTAAAACAACAAACAAAATCCCCAGTAAGGTCTAGATTGGGGGTGGCCAATCTGTGGCTCTTCAGAAATTGCTATGCAGCTCCTTGTATAGGCACCAACTCTGGGGCTGGAGCTACAGATGCCAACTTCCCAATGTGCCAAGGGGTGCTCATTACTCAACAGGGCATTTCCCCAGCCTTTGGGGAAATTAGGACAGGAATAGCTACAAGTTTGATGCCTCTCCCTCTCCCCTCCACCCCAGCCCAGCCCCTGTTGCTCAGCAACACAGCTTTGCAAACACAACACTTCAATGACCAGGGTGTTGTGCCCATCCTGAGATGATTTAAAGTCTCTTATAAGCAGAAATCAACAAAGCCGGGAACAGGCGCAGTTCTTGTTGGTGTATGGAATGGGGACAGGCCACGCAGCAGGAGTCAGTTGCTCAGCACGCCACTGGATTGGAGTCTCTGCTGCCCCAGTGGGGTGGCTGTTGCCAACATCCCTCAAGCGGAGGTGCTTTCCATGTGTGTCTATTTGTAGCAGACAGGGCTGAGCAGCAGGACAGCTTTCAGGATGGGGCTGAAATGGGATGGCAAACTCTATCCCTCACTCGCTGGATGAACAGCTGAGCTGAGCACCCCAAACCACTATCACAGCTTAGGGGCTGCAGCACAGATGATCAGCACTTCAGACTGGCCTGTCCCACCCATGCCAGGCAAGGGCTGGTGGATTCAGATAGCTATGTCCTGGCCTCTGGCCAGTCCTAACTCATACTCCACCCCTGCTACTGATACACCGCCCAGGCACAATGAGATCCTATAGAGTTGTGCTCTGCGGTGCACAGGGAGTGAAAAACCCCGGCGCTGGGCCCTAAGGCCATCACTTCTTGAACAGGCAAGTAGGTGATGGTGCCAGCAGACACCTCGGCCGCAGGAACAGAAGGGCGGGCTGTGTTCTATGCCTTGCTGGGAGCCAGTCAGGTTTAGAGGGAATCAACTTAGGTTGAATCAGGGCTAAAGTTCCATCGTAGAGTCTAAGGCACCGGAATCTTCCAGCGTCCTCTCCAGTCTCATGAGCACTGCTGCCCTGGTGAGACTTCTGCCACCTTTGGTCCAGGCTCAACGCCTAAGGCAGGCTGCCCTGGAAGCTCAGCTAATTCACTAGCAGGCAGTGAGCCGCGTTAAGCAATGTACCAGCCTGCACAGCATTCAGTCAGGACAGCATGGGAAACTTCCGCTGCCATTGCCAGCAGCTGTGTAGCAGAAACCTGCATGCTTAAAAAAAAATCCCGTTGGCAGCCATATACTTCAAATCTGATGGTGGCTTAAAATGAGCACTGGGTGAGCATACACAGCACAGGCCAGCCAGGACCCGTGAGAAAGATGAATGATTTCACAGTCACACTAGCTTATTTAGAGCTCTTTCCCCAGACCCACCTCCTGGTTTGCACCCCTAGCTCCCAATGACTTAGGCTGTAGTCTTGGGGATGCTGGGTTTTCAGGTCTTTGCTGAATAGAGACCCTCCTGCTGCTCCATTGAGATGACCATCAATCAGGCTATTCTCAACAGAAACCTAGAATTCAAGGGATTTACATGAGTGCTGAGGCGCAGAGCGAGACAAGGGATCTCGACTATTCGTGACCACACCTGCAGAACGTGGGCTCGAATACAGCCCGTCTCTCAAGGCAGACACGGTCTCCGTTCCATTACTATCCCATTTCAAATAAGAGCCAGCAAGTTGCACAACATTAAAATGAACTAACCCTGCATAGCACAACAGTAACGAAGAGGAAGATACAACCTGCCAGGGAGTGGGGGGTGGAAGGGGGAGTGAAGGGGAGAAGCCATTTCTGCTTGCACATATTTATTTTGTGCTTTTTGATTGTCCATTTCCTGACAGGTCGAGTGCAGCTAACCACTGGTGTAAATTCCTTACATGACCTTTCCTGCTTGATGACATGACGGCCAGTATGTCAGTTACCCAGAGCTCAAATATAATTTCATTTATGTCATCATCAACATCCTGCAAAGATGCGGACAGCTTTTAATATTAATGCTACTGCAATCAAACATTATAGCAGAGCTGCTGAGTGGAAGATGGATACTTAGGTAAAGGCGTAGAGCATATTACCCTTTTAAATTAGTCCACAATGGGCCCAGGGCCGCACTAGACAGATGAGAACAGTCACCCACAATGAATCACAGCAGTAACAGTGTCTTACTTTAATATTTCTTCAAGATGCACATTTTCCCCCCATCTTGTATCTAACTAGTAACCTAGGGCTCATCAGATGGAACACACAGTTAGCTCACCCATCTGGCATTGGGTCTATCAGTAGCAAGTTGTAACTCCTGTGTTTGTTACCTCATCCTTCCAACCTAGACCAACTGTGTCATCCTCCTATTGTGAACCACCTGCCTCTCAGACTTAGAACGCTCTAAGGCAAGAACTGCCCTCTTTGCTACTTGTCCATAGACTGCCTAATTCAACCAAGCCCTGATCCCCGACTTGGTCTCCTAGATGATACTGGAACACAAATAATCAATAAGTTAAACAGTTCCAGTATCCTGTCACTAACAGCTGGATACATCAGAAGAAAATACAATACTTCTACCCTCTGGTACCAAATCTAGCCATGTGAGAACATACCATGGGGAAGTTCTTCCTGACCCCGGTAAGTGGTCACCTTATCACTGAAGAATGAAGACTGGTAACAGGGGTGGTGTAATTGCAGATGTCATCCTTCAGATCAGGATTTAACCCATTTTTTAAAAAAGATCTCACGCCAAGTCATCTGCCTTAACAATGGCCTGCAACAAAAAGTTCCACAGGTTAATTATGCATTATTTCTTTAACCCCTTCTCACTGTTAGATATGCTTTTATTCCCCTGATCCTCTAGTAGAGTCATGTCTTTGCTTCCCGTCCCTCCCCCCTTCCCAAAAAAACGAAACAAAAATGTGCTTCTCTGCAATCTCCATTTCAAAGCCGGAGAACATATGGTTTTCAGAGCTAGCAGGAGGAATGCAACTCCTTACATGGTTTCACTCCCTGGCTAGAGGAAGGGGCTGACACTTTGTGATCTTTAAGAGCTTTTCTCAGCAGCCAGGAATTGGCAGGGTTATATCAGCAAATGCCTCGTGCAGAGGCTGCTGATGAAGAAAAGCATTGTCCTTGCAGACTAAGCAAGCTAAGGTGCACACGAGGGAAAATTCATCTGAAGCTTTGTTTGAGGGGGGAAAGAGGAAAACTTGTTCTGTCAAAGTCCCAGTGACTTCTCCCTGCAGTTTTGCATTATCCATGGAAAAACCACTTAGGTTTCAAAATCCTCCCTATGCTTGCATCTCACTCCTTATAAGCTCAGACTGCATGGATTCCTTGCACCACAGATGTCTGCTACTGGCGGTGACTATGTATAGCAAGTAGAGAAATTACACCCATTTATTACCTCGGTATAAACACTGGCGAGACACAGCGATGGTGCAAGTGGAAAATGTTTGGTGTGTATCAAGTTCAGCCAATCCAAAGAACATGCATTCATGCGGCTACGACAGGAAATGCATGCTGCTACGACAACCGAGGGAAAAAAACATTTGTGGGCATCTTTGCTCATGGATTCATCAGAAGTGTTCATAAAGCTGTATTTATTAATATGACAGAAGGTAAAAATAGTGCTTAACACCCATTCATTTGCTGCGACCAAGAAGTTGGCATGATTCACCTAGAGCTTTTATAACTATGGCCAGAACTAATTTATTTGCTGATGCCTAAAGCCAAACAAGCTATGGGCAAAATTCTCCTTTTAGATCCATAGAGAATCTTGACTCCGGTATTCTGTGCTCCCTCCCAGTAAGAACTGTCTATATGCAGGAATCTAGAGCACCCACATTGGTATGGAGACTGCTGACCTGTACCTAGACAGTTGGAACTAAGCAGCAACACCAGAATCGCTACGGAATGTTCCAACTCAAAGTTCTACGTGGTGCTGTGAAGAAGGTATTGACTGGCAGCCCACTGGTGGCAGTGGGAGCATGGGGTATTGTCCAGTTTTGTTGGGGATCTCTGAAACACCAGAGGCCCCTTGTAACTGGAGACACACAAGTCTTGTCTCACCAGGAAAAGTCTAACCATTTTCTACCATTGCTAGCACCAATTCAGCTCTACCAGCATTAGCAATGTTGGGAACTCAGGCAGGGCCCTTGGCCTTTTAAGCACTGTGTCATCAAACGCTATTTAGAGCCGCTCTAATTGGCACAATCCTTAAAATGCCACCAGTACACTAGCGCTCCCAATATCACTAGCACCAGAGCCGCTTAATCCTTTAGTTGAGGCTTTGACATATTTGCCAGAAATATCAACACAAGAAGTGGCTAGGGATTTTGGGTGCCTATTTTGAGACACCCTAAATGGGCCTGATCTTTAAAGAGTCTTGAGCACCCACTCTCTGAAAATGCCGCTCCTTTTAAGATCTCTCAAGTTGGGCATCACAAAAAATGGAGGCCTCAACATTACTAGTTACTGTGAAAATCTTGGTCCATCTAAATAAATCGGCTAGGTTGCTTTAAAAATCTCAGCCTACGTGCTTAAAAAAAAGACACTAAACACTAGGGTCTCGAGAGAGAGCTGTGCTAAGCAATAACTCACTTGCCAAATTGACTGCAGTTGCATTTTTAAATCACTTTGTGCTAAATGGTCCCACTATGTGTAACAGCAATGCCTTCTTATTATGCAAAGAGTGAAAAGCTGAGCCCATTGAACCCAAAGAAATAAAATAAAATCTTTCCATCTTCTGCCTGGCCAAGTGATCTATGACTGTCTTTTCAAATGTGTAATTTTTCTCTTTAATAATCCAAGATTAATTAGTGAATGCTAGTTTTTCCACTGCGGAAGCACATATCAAATTACAGGCCAGATTGTGAATTTCTTCCCTATATTGGCAAGCAACTACTCAATTAATTAATTTCACAAAGACAGATCCAGACCTTATGTTGACATGTCTAAGCAAAGGCCCTACTGCTGTTTAAATGTTGGTTTAGTTTTAGCATTTAATTCCTTACTTTCTTAAACTGCAGCATTAAATAAAATTGTTTGCTAGTGCATAGTACTGCACATTGAAATTGCTCTCAAATGCAGAATTTGTCTAATATTGTGTCAACACAGTACAACAGAGCGATGTTAAATATCTTAAGGGACACGATGTATTAGAATACTACAAACTCACATAATATTCTCATTGAAAAACATAACTGACAGTGAAAGTACTGCCCAAATAAATACTTTTGGCAGGCAAGTGGAGCAGGAATTATTTAGTTACGGGAAAAGACCTAAGATATACTCAAGTTTAAACAGGTATTTATTTTACAACAGGCCTAGATTTGTGAAGTTTTATTTTAATTGAATTTTTTTTAAAATGGTCATTCAATGGAGTTATATAGTTAAGGAAAATCTACTCTCCCCTGTTGTAAAAGTCTCCTAACTGAAGACTTTCCTTAAATCAATCATTAGAGAACTATTATACTTTTCTGCTTTAGCTCAGTTGGTTAAATTGATCAATAATGCAGCAGTGACTGATTTCATTAAAATTAAGTCCTTCTTTATGAAACATGCAGGCTTTAATCCTGTATGCTGTAGCTACATAGGTCTTTTTATGGCAGTGTGACTTCAGCTTCAAACTATTCCAATATTTCACAGGGTAGCCCACTGTACACAAATGTAGGTTTCTATTAAAAGAAAATCTTTCCTAAGTAGCTATTGCTGGATTTTCCTTCCAGCCTAGGGATTAAAGGGATTCTGGCTTCACAACAAAAACCTCCAGTGGATTAAATAAGAAAGTGATGACTCAAGAATGCTATGGCAAAACTTTGAGATGTTCAAATGCAGCACTGCTAATGAGAAGGTTTGCAAGGTCGTTCATGTTTAGCATGAGCATATTGAAATTGTAGATATCCACAGCACGTTTTCCTCTGATTCAAGGAGAGTAGAATAAGTATACAGTGAAGGTGAAAACCTCTAGTCTGAAAAAATATTTTAAGATTCAGATTCAGTTCCTCTTTTAGTTCCTATCCTGCACAATTACATTACAGCCTGCAATTTTTATTTGTTGCTGTTGGTTGGTTTGATTTTTAGTATAATCATAGCTTGCTTCCCTTCTCACTTAATCTTCTGGTTCCCTCCCTCTGTACACCAAACATGTTGCATTTTACCACATGGTAAATTTCTCCTGTAAATGCTGATATTTTCCAGTTGCGCTCTAGTTAAGTGTCACAGAGGGTAGTATGGCCCATGCAAGTTAGGTTATACCATCCAGAAAGTATTAATGCTCTTTAAAAAAAAAAAAGTCAAGTATTTCATTTAGGAATTTGCAGAGACTGTTGCTAAAGAAAATTACGTATTTATTTTAAAAAATGAACTGAAGTACAATTTTAGGAAATATCTGTTCATACATTTACATACATAGTTTAAAACTGGCTTATTTCAAAAGTGTTCCTTCACAAAAAGAGAAAATATTAAGTTCACATGCACCTTACTGTTTTCTACATTCTCCACCGTATTACACCTCATAACAATTTACAATAATAAAAAGGCTAACCTGGAAATTCTTTAGACATATTGACATTTAGTATGAACAGTTGCATAAGAAACCCGGATTAGTAATTTGATTTCACTGAGACAAATGGAGGCTCATAAAATAATAAGGCACAGTTCTATGAACAGGGAACATGGTTTGTTCTTTCAGCAACACAGACTTCAATCAGTTAGCTAATTTATAAGGGTGTTTGGTGTAAAGTATATGCACCCCATTTAAATGCAGATAGAACAATGTTCTCCTATACAAGACTGTTCTGAGGAACCAAGTATTTTGCATGTTATGGTGGGAGTTGTAATTAGAAGCTATATTTAATTGGACATCAGGGGAGTTTTATACCAGACTAGATGGGCATACTTCTAAGGGAAGTATGATATATACATATACACACACACACACACATATGTATACATAAGGTTAATCTCTCTGACTCCTTACTAAAAAGAGCAGCATGATAAAATCATTGAAAAGAGCTGGAGTATACCTTCTCTATCAGAACTCAGAGCCCAATTTTCACCATTGCAGAGCACCCAAAAGTCCTACTGAAGTTTGAGAGCTGTAGGTGCACAGCAGCTCAGACAGGGCAGGGGGGGGAGGGAAATCAGACCCACAGGTTTGTCTATTAAAAAAAAGTTTTGGGTACACAGCATCTATCTTTAATCCTGTTACATAGTGCATTAAAGGTACTGCAAATATTTCCATATTATTTTGGCTCTTCACTTCCCCTACAGTATTAAAGACTTTGTCTAGCAGGGGATTGGCATCTCTCGTTTTCAACACCGAGCTTTGGGTGCAGAATCAGCCTTTTGCTTGTATGGCTGGGATTAGTAAAAAACTGCTGAGATCATCATGTATGTGTTTCACAACCAAAATAGCCATTACTAAGGGGGGGAGTGGGGAGTTGTGGTTTGTAGCGGGTGCCTTTTTTAAAGGACCCAGGGTTTATTCAGAGGTAGTTTTCAGAGGATTGCTGTAATGAAGTGCCAATGTGTCAGTTTACTATTAAAAATATACTAGATTTTTTTTTAACTGCTTCCAAGTCCAAAGGGGTCACAATCAAAGTGAACTATACCAGATTTTAACTAGCGGATCCACAGTTCCACAAAAATTCTCTCAAAATTCAAGCCCCTTTTAAAAATGCTTTCCAATTAGTTTAGATCCTTAAATTGACACTAGACTAGAAGTCTCCCTCAAACTAGGTAGGAAGACAAAACAAAAATTCTAACAGTAACTGCAGCATGAGGAAAATGACAACTGTATGAAATGATTGGTATAAAAAGTGAAAATAACACTTTTTCCAATAATCTGTATTAATAAGAGCAAACCTATTAAGGAACATAACATAACCTTGAGTACTAAATGCAGGTTGTGTTTAAATGTTTGCGTTTTAGCCTAATCTGTAATGGAAGAATTATACTCCACTGTCCATGTCTTCTTATTCAGGAATTTAAATTAAAAATATCGCTAAACTAAATTGCTACAATCCACACTTCTTAAAAGAGGATTAAAAACCACACACTCAACAGTGCGTGTTATTTACAATACAGAGTCAACATTATGTGTTGTAAAACATAAACATTATAAGCAAGTTTTAAAACTGACGTCTGGACTAATCTAAAAATTCGTAGAAGTTTGATGTTATGGTTTTACTATAAACCTCAATAAATTACATTTGTTTTGTGCTAGAGCCACAGGTGAACATGATTTAAATTACAGCAGAACCTCACTAATGCTTGGGAGACCCACTGGGGTCTTGCTGATTTGCAAAATAGAGAAAACAGAGGACAATGCACCAAAACCAACAAAGGGCTACTTTTTCCATTTTAAACACAGTTTTAACATACTAGGTGATCTGTTTTTCCTGATCTGCTATGTCTATCCAGACAAAGGCCCTGATCCAACAAGGTACCTAAGCATGTTCCTGATTTTAAACATGTGAGTAGTCCTAGTTAAATGTTAGATGTTAAAAGTTAGGCATGTGATTAGGTACCTTGCTTAACTGGGGTCAAGGTGAACAAATGTTTCTGGTAAAAGCAGTGGTGTTTTTTCTGCCATTGTTATATTTAGTATATTTAGTAAGACATTTCAAATGACAACACTGTGTCTATACAAGAAGTTTAACATGAGAGGCCATCTAAACTGGTAGCTACGGTATTCTTGGTTACTAGCATAAGTGACACTAAAATAATCTTGTTTCATGCAGTATTTTAACAGATCAAAAACCTCTGGCATCCAGGACAGTGTTCATTGCTCTCTAGAGCAGTTTTCTCTTGTGTGTACAGGGCCCTAGTCCTTAAAGGGAGTTTATAGGTGCTATCATAATATAAATAGTAATAATGATAATTTGTCCTCATATATATAATATTCTCTTTTTTAATTTGTCTTGAATATTCTTCCATGGCCCCTGGGGTGTTTCTCCAAAGATTTAATTTGCATTGTGCAAATAATTACTCTTGTTTCTGAAGATGCTCCATATGTATTCAATTCAGCTAAAACCATAGGCATCTTATAGCACTTATAAAAGTGTGCTTGCCTGATTTTCCATTCAAATAAAAAATTACTTTAGCCAGCCATTTGAGGAAGATTGCTATAAAGTGCAATATGACCATTTAAGGACCACATGTAGTGACATTTGAGACATATTAACCAATGTACAGATAAATGCAAAGCTGCATTACTTTCAGTTAATGTCATTTTTAAGCTTATTGAAGAAAAATGACTCAACAAAATTTAAAGGGCCATATACTGTAGAATCCTTAATATAGCCAGATTCCTGGGTGGAAATTTTGGAATTTAGAGATCAGAAAAAAAAAATCAATCCAATTTGTGCTCTGTCTTCTTGAATTTTTACAATGGTATTTACCACACAGTTTGAGGACATTTGCCACGACCATTGAACCTGATCCAAAGCCCCTTTTTGCCTAATTTTGGTCCTGACCCTGCGATATGCTGACAAACTTGCAGGACCGGGCCTTTTATCATCAAACATTTCGCGGATGAATACAACTAAATGCAACAGAGCAAAAAATGCATTTCCATCCTCTCAGCAAGAGAGTCTAGGATTTAGAGTTTGGTCAACACATCTTGCAAATCACACCAAGAGTGTATGTAACCAAGAGTTTCCCTGTTTTAACATAAAACCTGCTCTAGAGAAACTTGTTACATTTAAAATGCTCTGTTTGTAAAAGCTCTAAAATTGTAATTAAAACTCTGTGCAGACACTTGGCAAGGGATCAAATGTTTTTTTGTAACTGAATTGTCCCAGACCATTGGGATCTTAGGAGTAGCAATCTTGACAAGTTGTGCTGCTGTCTCTATTGGTCATAACAACAGTTCACATTCTTGCCAGGATTGGAGAGGGGGGGCGGGGGGAGGGAGGGAGAGAGAGAGAATATATCTGAAGCATTCAAAACAGCATATGAGGCATCTCATTTTTTCAGTCACCTGCTAGGACACTACTAGAAACAAAGAAACTTTCCCCCCATACAAACCTTCATTCCCATACTCAAATTTATTACTCTTTACCAAATCTGACAATTTGTGTTTAAAAAGATTTCAGGCCACTCTTTCAGTGACTAGTCTCTTGTCTAACACATAACCACTGGTTACAGTCCTAACCCTTAAAAATTCTACTTATCTAGAAAAAGGGAGTGACTATTTTTAAAAGGATTTCAATGTTATCCAATGGAATTCACCCTGCAGGACAGAAAAAAGACTTTAAGAGCCCAGTATTGTGAACATCTCTAATGGCAAGGGTGTTTTATTTTGGCTGGGCATCTTCATTTTGGGAAGGATGGGGAAAGAACCAATTAGCAAACGTGTACATTAAATTTAAGTCAAAACAATGTTTTCAATAGCCCTGAGCAAATTATACTACACGTTATGATCCAGTTCTGCTCTTGTGTATGCCTGCAACTCCCATTGACTTCAGTGGGGATAGTGAGTACATATCCCAGTACAGAAGTTGACCCTAGGCCTACACACAACTGATGTGTCCCAAACTACTGGTATGCCCCCTTGAAAATCCCAGCCTAAGGAATTTAGAAATGCAGCAACTTGGATCCCTATATACCAGGAACCCCCCAAAATGCATAAGGGAAAGCATTGTGTAGGGACACCAAATCATTCAAATATAAATTTGCAATTGGCAAGCAACATCCTCACTTTTTAGATTAAAACACTTGTGCTCTTGACAGTAAATCTGCATAATTTCAACCAAATTTAAAATGTTCACTTTGGGATTAATTGAAAGTAGAGCTCATTTTGTCCAACAGAATACAATTTTAAACACTTTTCTCTTGCTGTCTTGTGACAAAGCATTTGCTAACTGAAACCCTGGTAAGAAATGGTTTGATTCTTTTTTAAACAGTGCTATTAAACACAACTGTTAAATCGTGTAATCTCACTGACCAGAACAGATGTGTTGACCTATCAAGTGATGTAATATGCACCACACTGCAACTGAAACAACTTGATACAAAAATTAGCCCTTGAAATGTTTACATTGTGATTCATCTTTTTTATTCAAGATTTAATGTTTAATGAAAAGTAAAGCCATTAAAAACCTCTGCATTTCACCACCTTACACGTTTCTAGCAGATAATTAAAATATAAGGTATGTACTCTGAGAATACATAATTTTCTATTAACTGACCAGTTTTGGTAGCACAGTGCATAGAGGTATACTGCCATTCGATTCAGATGTTAAATTAGCCCTCAGTTTGTTTGCCACTCCAACTACTGGAGGCAACTTAGAACCTATTCCTGGAAAGGAGCTTGTGTAGTTAGAGATCCGTTTACCCATGCTTTTATCAGTACTGGGTGGTTTGGGCATTCGCTTACAAATCCAAGGGTGTTTTAAAGCTTGACTTGGAGTCATCCGCACAGAAGGATCCCAGTTAAGACATTCTTTTAAGAATTCTATAAACAAGGGGTCATCACAGCCTTTCAACGCTGTCACCCAGTCTTTGTTGCCGGGAGCACCACGCATTTTACCTCTGCGTGATCTGCTGCCATTGAGGACCACTTTCCCATCTGTATGTGTAGTTGCAGTGCAGTAGCGAGGATGACCCTTGGAGTTGATGAAGTTCTTGGCTCGCTTGGATTGATCCAAAAGCTTCTGAGGTGGCATTCCAAGAAGCTCCATCATACAAGCCAACTGGTCTGCCTCATCTTCTCCGGGAAAAAGAGGATATCCAGTCAACAGTTCCACCAGAATACAACCAAAACTCCACATGTCTATGGGCATCCCATAGCGACTTCCCAGAATGACCTCTGGGGCCCTATAGAATCGAGACTGAATATACGTGTAGACTCTTTGGTGCTCAAAGCAACTGGACCCAAAATCAATAACCTTGATCCCACTCCGCCCTTGCTGTTTTAGAAGTATGTTTTCTGGCTTCAGGTCACAATGTATGATTTTGTTTTTATAAAGAGCCTCCAAACATTGTAATATAGAGTGAGCAAACTTGCGTACCAGCTGCACGCTGAACCCTTGAAATTTATTTCTTTTGATCAGCTCATACAGGTTCATGCTCAGGAGCTCAAAGGTCATACATATGTGGTTCCGAAAGGTGAAACTTTCTAGCATGTGAATAACATTCATGCTGCCAATTTTATCCTGTTTCTTGAGATGCTCCAAAATCCGAATTTCTTCTGCTGCTTGACGATGGAACCTTTTCTCATTGCGAACCATCTTTAAGGCCAAATGCTGGTGGAGTTTATGATCATAAACTTTAGCTACTTGTCCAAAACTGCCCTTTCCAATTATTTTAAGTACTTCATATCGGTAAGCCAGATGGTCATGAGGCACATGAATGTATCCACCTTGGTCATCATCATATCCTCCATTGTTGGGGCCACCGACTACTCCTTGCCTCTTTTTTGCATTTGTACCCACAAAGTAAATTTCAGAAAAGTTACATATTTCTTGCTGCTCATAAGCAGATAACAGATGTTTATACTGCTTCACTGCTTGCTCTGGCGCCTGAGAGATAGCTTTGCGCACTTTTGATGAACTTCCACAAGATTTGGCGGCGCTTAAGCTGTCTATACTTTTATCTTTTGACAGGGAAGGAAGAGATCTTTCGGAACTACTGATTCCTGCAGACTGAAGAGTACTGCTCCTCTTATTGCCAGAGTCCTCAAATAGTTGCTCAACTTTGACCTGACTTCCAGTCAGAGGATGATCTTTCATAGTGAGTTTGTTGCCAGTAACCTATAGGGATGAAAAAAGCCAATCTTAAATGCCTTTTTTTTTTTAAATGGATAGAATAAGTTTAAAATACCACATAAAAATGCTTATCCCCACTAGCATGCATCTAGTCAGCTGAAGGGCAGGTGGTCCATCCCAGTATTGCTATGTTTAGTCTTGGAGTTGAGTGCAGCAAACGTGACCCAGGAATAGATGCAGTTTGCACCTGTTTGAAATCTGCAACTTAGCATGAATGTGTGCGGCCGGGGGGGGGGGGGGGGGGGAAGGAAGGTGAGGCGGGGAGGGGGAAAATATTACATGGACAACTGTACAGAGGGATATAGAGTAAGAGGGATAGGGTTGAGGAATCCACGATGGATGGAGTAAAATGATGGGGGAAAAGAAACAACAGCAACCCAGGGGAAGATGACAAAACAGGCTGTGTTTATATGTACCCATAACTCCCATGGACTTTAAAGAGAGTCACATTACTGTATCAGACTGTACAACTGGATACTGGGTGTATCCCCAAGAATGCCAGCTTCCATCAAGTTTCTTTTCTTTTTTCTCCCCTTCCAATGTTCTAACACACAACAGTTCTCTGCTCACTGCTTTAAGCTAATTTGGGTATAAATATTTTCATCTACCCAGAGATGTTAATTTGTTGCAGACAGAACAATACAACTAATAGGAAAATATTGTGGAGTATATTTAAGACTTGTCATTTCTATAGGATTAAAATTAGCCAATGCTGTACTCCCTGAAATGCCGTCCCTTCCTTATAAAGGCAATGCACTCATTCACGATGATTCCTCCTTTCATTTCCCCAGCATTCTACACTGCAAGAGCACATGAGATACTATCTTATGCAATGCTGAAAAAGTCAGGACTAGTGCAGCAACATCTGTTTTCCATTCTGGCCTTTAATCTCAATAAAGATGTGAGACATGTGCCAAGCCCAGTCCCTGAAACTAAAATAGCTGCTAAGCAATCAAGCAAAAATATAAATAAACCTGTAGCTCCAGAGCAATAACATCCAATTACTTTTTAGTTTCATACAATCTACCATCTCAACACTGTCAGTAAATAAGAGCAATGGTTATGTTTGCCAAAAACAACTTCACAAATATCCCCTGTCCTCCATCCTGGTTAAGAATCAATTTGCTGGCTCTGCACTGAAATGTTAGTGCGCATTTCATGACACGAGCCTGGAAAATGCAGACTTCCTCTAGGATTCTGTCTCTGATCAGTGATGATTAGGCCTTTGGAATCTCCCTTTTAGTCAGTGCTATGTCTGCCCAGAAATGTGGGCAATACATTGTAAGAGACACACTTTTCCAGGAACTCACTGAAAACATACAACAAACACTTTCTTCTTTCAGCCTGTGGCTGAACTGCTGAGATAATAATGCAAAATACTGTAAGATTCTGAATGAAAGGCAAATGGAATGAAGGGCAAAATGGTAAATTTACAAATGAACAGAGAACCCAGACTTGGAAAAGGTTCAGCTTTTGTTTTGGGGTTTGTTTTGTTTTAGTTTTTGTTAAAATGACTGAAAAACTGCTTTCCTATCTCCACAGCAGAAATCTTATGTGTGACCAAGTCTTTTTACTATGACTGCCATCAGAATTTGATTAAGCACATAGCCTAGTCCTTGAAAAGTCTACCTGTACGACAAGAAAGGATATTCTTTGTAGAAGAACTCGGTGTTATTTAAATTAACTCACCATGCAGGGCAGGAAGGATTTTAAATGGTGAGGACTGTATGTGCTATACTGAGCTTCACTAAATTTCATCTTCCATCAGGCAATGCCTATTTATTTGCTTTATGAGGTTCCTGGAAAGTTCCTCAGTATTCTTTAGTCTTTACAAATAATTGTGCGTCATTTGAAAGTTTTGCTGCCTCTCTCTTTTCTACATCATTAATCCCAAATAAATGGTCCTAGAGAAATGATTACACAAGAGAATTAGAATATCAGGTGACAAATAAGGAGCAGGAAGGAATGAATTACCCATAATAGTAAGGGAAGAAAACCCATTGAAGGAGCACTTCTGACCATACCCTTTTAACAGAAATCTTTCAGAGCTTTCACTTAAGATAGCAGCAGTATTTAATGGTCCATTGTAGAATACTTATTTCAGGTGTTTGAAACATTTTATTGGAATGGTCTTTAGGCCCACTGAACTTCACTTGATTTTTAAAAGTTAAGTCAATTGGAGTGCATGACATTATATATTTTATGTACATATAAAACTGCTTAGAAAAAGTTCAGTATTTTGTTTCCAGCATGACCTCCATTTGACACTCCTCCCACCAGGATGTAAAAGGAGGTTGGGCTGAAAAGCAAAGCACTGAACTTTCTCTAAATTCAAAAAACATTTTTAAAAAGCAGCAAGTTTGGTGGTTAACCCTTTACTGGCATGTTGGGAACAGCTCAAAAATCAAAGCATTTCACAGAGCCTGACCCACTGCTGCTCACATCCCCCCCACTTTCCCCCCTGCCCCGGAGCCACACCGCCACATGGGTTACACTCTGGGGGGTGGGGTTGTATGCTCCCAGGGCAGTGTGTTTGGCTCCACGTGGAGCCAGACACACTGCTCTGAGCAGCATGGTAAGGGGGCTGGGGGCTTGGATAAGGTGCAGGGGCTCCTAGGGGACAGGGAGCAGGGTGGGTTGGATAGAGGATGAGGTCCCAGGGTGGTGATTAGAGGCAGAGGGTCTCTGGAGGGGGCAGTCAGGGAGCAGTGGGGGCTGGATGGGACGTGAGAGTCCTGGGGGCCTGTCAGGGGGTGGGGGGATGGATAGGGGTAGGGGAAGTCTGGGACAGGGAGCAAGGGGGGTTGGGTGAGGGGATTCGGGGGGGCAGTTAGGGTGGGTGGTCTCTGGAGGCGGAGGTCAGGGGACAAGGAGCGGGGTATTGGATGAGTCAGAGCTTCTGAAGGGGGCAGTCAGGGGGCGGGAAGTGGAGGGGGAGCAGATCGGGGGCAGGGCCAAGCTGTTTGGGGTGGCACAGCCTTTCCTACCTGGCCCTCCATACAATTTTGCAACCCTGATGTGGCTCTCGGACCAGAAAGTTTGCCCACCCTGCTTTAAGGGCTACAATTATCATACTAAGTATGGTATAACCATTCTCCAAGTAGTTTTGCCATAACATTTAGGATCCACAAAGAAAAAAATAACAATAAGGAGTCCTTGTGGCACGTTAGAAACTAGGAAATGTATATAGGCATAAGCTTTCATGGGATAGAGCCCACTTAATCAGATGCATGGAGTGGAAAATATAGTAGCAGATATTTACATGAAAAGATGGGAGTTGCTTATCCGGTGGGGGTGGGGGTCAGTTTATTGAAAAGAAAAAAAAGAGGGGGAAAAAAGTGAAGAAAAAACAGAGGGGGATAAAAGGGAATACAAAATCTAAAGAGAAATGCTTTTCTGAATTCTTTAACTCTGGTGATCCCTTGTAGAGATAGAAACCCAAACTGCTGCATTGTGCCAGTGTCTGAGAACCAATGGGTGAAACTGACTAATTCAGTTCAACTGAAGCCAACACCTCAATCATGTGCTTTAAAAAAAAACCTTCTCCTCCCTCCACCCCAAAAATAAACAATAAAAATGGTGAAAAGCAAGATATATTGATTTACTTGTTTATAATTTTTAGTTTTAAGATGCTACAATGATACTAATAAGGGAAAAGGATTTTTTTAAATGGTGAATATTATCCCCTTAATATAGACAAATGTAGCTAAAAATAAAGAAAACAAAGTCCTTGTCCCAAAGAACTGACAGTCTAAACAAACAAAATACAGATGAAGGAGAAGAGAGGTGACACACAAGCAAAGTGACCAAGGGGCTATTTTTGGCATGTGTCTTGTTAGTTCCAGAGTGGATTTTAATACAGTTGTGAAAATGTCTGTATATGTTGTGAGATATAATGTACTATACCTAAAGAAAATTTCACAATCATTAATCATTTAAAGGATTGTTTAAAGAAAGCACTACAGATCTTTTGTATCAGTGTGATCACACGTGTATCTCTCTCACACATAGGCACCTCAGTGTTTGAGGAAGAAGGCCGGACAAATTAATTGCTGGCATAAATGATCTCAACTCTATTGACTTCTCAATATGGTCATTTTTAAAATTGTCCCTTCATCTATCCAATTTCTTCAGTCTGGCTTTTAGACACAAATTTTCAAGGAGCACAAGATGTAAGACAGAATTCAACTGGAGCTTACATATATTTCCAGACCATTTTACAGTATGACTGTTATAAAGCTGAATATAACTGCTACAATCCAGCTGAGACAATCAAAGGATCACATTATTCAAAACTTCTGTTTAAGAAATGTACAGCTTCTACAAAAATACAAAGTGAACATCGGAAGTCTATGAAGTGCTATTTTGCTATCAATTAAAGTGCCAGATAAGGTTAGTGCTCCCACAAAAATATTATTTTTTTGTATTACTTTGGGTGCACCTACAAATCACACATTTGTAAAAACAACTTCTGGTGGTTGTTCTACTATTATGCCCCTGTTATTCCCAGTGCTTTCATGTGAGACAATAAATATAAATGTGCCCTAGTTAAAGAAGAATACAGCTGTGGATCAATAAACCACCATATAGATCAGCATGTGATGTGCTATGGCATGAGGTCCAAAACAAGTTGTAAACTAGTTCTCTTGATCAAAGCATGGACAATGGATTATAAATTAGCTTATTCGGAGTTACTTAACTGGTTGGATGCTGAACACAATATCATGTTACCTTTTTTATTCTTTGTTAGTAAAAGCAAGTGTGTTAATGAGCTGTGACAAGGTTATAATACCTAACATTATTAATTTACTGTGTGATGACTTAGTTTATATCATTACTTCATTACCAACCAATGCAAGAAGCCAGAATATTACTCACATTTGATCTCCCAAGGGAAGGAAGTCCAGAAGGGCTGTGTTCTTCATTTGTAGGATCTGGATACCTAATCTGATCTAGTCTCATGTAGGAATCATACAATCCATCTCCAAACCTGGCTGAACATGTCAAATATAGAAGCCAGTTAGTCACAACTGTGTGTACTAATACAGGAAAAGACACTTGCCTCAGCTCTTAAAAATGATCTCATTTGTAACCATTCTTCTAAGTTTTTGCTAAGACATGCAGCTTTTGCTAATTTATTGGATAAAATACAGCAAGAGCATCATAGCTAAATATTAATGAGCTGCTCAACAATTTTGTTTCTTTTAACGATAATAAGCATTTATAAAGCACTGTGCAAACCATAGTTTCTGGTTCTATTTAAAAACGAACGAACAAACAAACAAACAAAAAAACCTAGGAGCTTCTCTTAAATTACTCATCTGTGATTTTTTTTGCAGTGAAAAAATATCCTTAAGAACCTTTAACCAATATCCTATTTTAAAGAAAAAGAAGGATAATCCTAAACTATCTGTATTTAGCATGGCAATGGAAAATGAACAGGCATTTAAATACTGGATAAGACTATCCTTTAAATCCTCTGTAAATATGACATGGAGGAACCAAAATCAGTAAATCCGTTGCAACTAACAATGGTTGGCAAAAGAATTCTTTTTAATGATTTCTACAGTAATAGACAAAGTTCTGAGACTGTGCTTAAAATAAAATTGGCTAAAGCAATTAACATTAAAACTCCAGAGTTTTGATCACCATCTGCACTCAAAATATCAGTGTGAGTTAGACAAAAAGCACTAACCATATTTATACCAAAATAATGACATACTCTCCCATTGTTATAAATACTGTCCTTCTTATACCAAAACACTGCTCTAAAAATTTTAACTACTTTGTTTTTTGTTTTAGTTCTGCTGACAAAATACAAAACTCAGTCACTTCTTCCAAACAAGAAATCACTACCAGGAAATTGGAAATTATATTTAAAAATTCCCAGTTATAAGTTCAAGACAAAATGTGATCGGCTAATTTCATCTGCCACCAGAGAACATGCTTTTTTACTGCTGTGTATGAAGAATGAACTATATTTTTTCACAATGTATCACTAGCTTCTTTGTAAACTTGTGTGCTATTAGGAATGTTTTGTAGAATACACTGATATATGTGAAGGGTGATCAATAGTAAATTAATAATACATTGTACAAGTCACAGAACTGAATCCTAGAACACATATAATTCACAGAATTATATAATGCAGATACAAAGTAGAAGAGTGGGAAAATTGTGTTCCTTTTCTTAATCTGTAGAAACTCTCTAATTTCCTTTAAACTTGGATTCTGAAAAGCTACTCTACTCTGAGTTACTTTAAAAGATAACAAATGAATACTGCGCTTCACGCATTAATTGAAAACACAGTCAAAGGTATAAAATAAGTTGACAAAGGAAAAATGCCAGGAATATTCCTTTCCTTGTGCAGAATCTTCCCAAATCCTGATGAAATCTGTCCTGTTTTGCGTCATTTAATCCACATTTGTTTTCCCGTAAAAACACCTAGGACACTTCAGATGAGTGCTATCCAAATAAAATGTGATGTTTTAACAACCAACTGCTGGTTTTGCTGTATTCATCCTCCCCTTTTGGTTTAGGAGAGTGAAATGTACCAAGACATAACAAGCCCACTAAGTTTTTTTTTTGTTTTTTGTTTTTTAAAAGTAGGCACTGAAAGAAACTCAGCATCATTTGAAATCACCACGGAAGGAAGTTTTCTATTGTTTGCATATTTCACGCCTTGTCCAGAACTGGCTTGTTCGTTACAATCTGTTCTCCACGGCTTTGTCCGGGCTCATTTCAAAAGTCTCATGTGACAATTGGGCTTCCACTGGTTTCCTGGGGCGACGAGTCCCTCGCACCCTTAGGAGAGGTCTCCCAAGGCGCCCCCCCCTTCACTCCAGAGCCCAGTTCGCTCCCCACTAGGGTCCCCCTGGCGCCTATGGGATCTCACCCCGCTGCCCCCCTGCCCCTGAGGACACTCCCGGTGCCCGCCCCACAGAACCAACCACGTCGCCTCTTTATTTTTATCCCTCTGATCCCTCCCGCCCCCCCACCGGGGGGTCCCATCTGTCGGACCCCCCCGGGTATTGTGATCCCCCTACTAACCCCCCCCAGCTCCAGGGGGTCCCCGCCCCATACTGCCAACGCCCCCGGGATCCCCAGGCAGGCAGGCAGCCCCCCCCCCCCAGTGCATCGCTCCCCCGAGGGGTGCATGGCTGGAGTGCGGGGGGGGGGACCCAGGCCAACCCCGGCCCCGAGACACCCGCCCGGGCGGGCTGCCCGCGGTACCTGCGGTGAGGGGCCCCTCCGGCTTCCTGCTCAGCAGCATCACGGCGGGGGGGGAGCGGGCCCCATCCCCCTCCCGGCCCTGCACTCCGCGCCCCCGGGCTGGGGCGGCTCCAGGTCGGGCGGCGGCGGCTCCTTCGCTCGGGCCCAGGCCGCGGCAGCGGCGGGACCCCGGGCGGTTGCTAGGGGAACGTCCTCCCGGCCCGGCCGCGGCCGCGCCTGCGCGGTGAGGGACGCGAGGGGGAGGGGGCGGAGGGGGAAAGAACCCCGGGGGAACGGGGGGGGGGAGGGGCCGTACAAGCTCCCCGCCTGGCCTTGCCCTGTGCGGTCCCTCCTCCGCGCACCCCAACGTCTCCGCTTCCGGAGCACGCGGCGGGATCTCGCTGGCCCCAAACTGGGGTGGGGGCATGTACCCCCCCCACTGCGCCCCCCTCTGGTGGGTGGGACCGGGAGCTGCCGCCGCCTGGGACTCACTGGGTGCAAACCAACCTTTTGTTAGGAAACTCTCTTTCTCCCCCCCCCCCTCTGCACCCCCCCCCATTCAAAGCGAGGGGGGATTGGAAGTGGAAAGTTCCCCATTGCATCGACATAACTGCAACTAAACAAACCCGTTTGTGGCTGGGAGAGGCCCTCCCCTGAGCCCCTGGAGTGTAATGGGGTTTGGTTCCCCCCCCCCTCCATGCGTCCTGAGCACTTGAAGGGGTATAAAGCAATCGTGATCAGGAGCTTAAGGATGGAAATGTGGGGGTGCAATCTCTTGAGAAGGGCATGTGGGACGGGCTGGGGAACACTATGGAAATAGTTTAAAAGATCAGGATAATTGTATAGCAGCATTGCAGAAAAACTAACCGTCCAGCACTCATACACTTTATATATAGCTCCTTTTTAACTGCAAAGCCCTGTTCATTTCCCCTGTGTCTGTAAGGGTGTTGTCTTTTCTTGACATCCTGAGATGACAGGAAGAGTGGACAGAGACCTGGTTGAATTTCTACCTCCACCATAGACTCCCTTAGAAGTGCTTTTCTGAAATAGCTATACCAGTATATTATATTGGCAAAGTGGTCCTAGTGTGGACACAGATCACACAGGCAAAACTGGACTTTTGCCAGTGGAGTTTATTCTAGCACCCACTCCTCACCAATGAGATAAACTATACCAGCAAAAGCACAGTTTTGCCAAGGGGTTTTGACAACACAGCTATTTTGGTCCAGGATCACACTTCCACACACACCCTGACCAACAGAAGTTTGTAGTGTGGACTTCACTAGCCAAAATGCATGTTGTTACCATGGGATAACTCACCCAGGTTAGCTATTCAAAGGGAAAAACAGAGCAGAGACAAGGCACTGTGGTTTTTACCATGAGGTGAACTAGGAGAAGTTAGCACTACATTGCTAGCTAGGGCTACCATGTGACAAAAACTACCACCTTATCTCCATTTACGATTTTACAGTGAGATAACTAATGTGTATTAGGGATCAGTAAAATGAGTCTAATAGCTAGCACTTCCCTACTGCACAGTGTGTTATAAGAGTAAATGCATTCACGATTGTAAAGCACTCAGCCACCACAATAATGGTGGAGAGAAAGAGAGAGAGAGAAACTTTTTAGGGTAGAGAATATGGCTACTCTATGTAAACTGTTACAGTCCTCCAATGCGTGTTTGAATAAATGTTAATGAGCGTCCTATGTCCCTAACTCTTGGTTTGCTGATGAGGGAGCTAGGAGTAGGTTGCAAAGGAAAACCTGAGGGCCATCTGGTGTTGGCAGAAGGCATCACAACCCTGCCCATATCCCCAGAGGCACGTCATGGGAAATTGGAAATGCTATTCACACTAAATTGTGATTTATTTTTATAAATCATTATTCAACACCTTTTGACATGTACAAGGGCTTCACTTTCCTTTGTTCCTGTGTGTAGGGCCATGTGGAATCATCTATTCACTAACAAAACAGTTAAAAGGAGGGTAGGTTGCCCGGCAATGCCTCCTCAGACCCTTCCAGCCTGTAGAAGTGGCTACCTGAAAACAGACATGCCTGACCATCAGCAAATACACAAAACAAACTAAAGCACAAACATGGAAATGCACTGTTAAGATAATGCTTTCCATAGCACTCCCACCACTGCCTAACTGCCCTTCCCCTTTGATTTCCACAATAATAGGGCATGGTTACACTTACACGATTATAGCGCTTTTGGTTGTAGCTGTCCCCGTATACAGCAATAGGTATTGCGCTAGAGTGTGTCCACACTTAGACCCGCCAGCGCTAGAGCATGGCCACATTTGCGGCACTTCAGGCGGCATTAGGAGCAGCGCATTAGGGCAGGTATCCCACAGAGCACCGCTTCCCGATCTGGTGCAATGCCTTGTGGGAAGGGGGGGGCGTCACTTGCGGCCATTCTGCATCCTGTTCCAACTCCCAGTGATGCTTTGTGTCATATCCTGTACCTGCGCAATCCGCTGCTGCTGCCCTGCCCCCCGCAACCGCTGGACGCTGTGGCTGGCTCTGGCTGCACTCCGGGCTTGAGAAGAGTTTCTGGCTGTATGTGTCCTGTGACTCCTCCGTGCCCTGGGTCGCTGCCACGGCCACTGCTGTTGCCTCCTCCGCCTCTCCGTCCTGATCCTCTCCGTCCTCCTCTCCCTCCCCCCCTTCACTGGTGGGCTGGGAAGTGTCCTCGGTGGTCGATGGAGTGCACGTTGGATCACCACCAAGTATGGCATCCAGCTCCTTGTAGAATCTGCAAGTCACAGGGGCTGCCCCAGAGCGGCTGGTTGCCTCATGGGCTTTGCAATGGGCACTCCTAAGCTCCTTTACTTTTACCCGGCATTGAAGAATGTCCCGCCCATGGCCTCTTTCCGTCATGGCCCCTGATATCTGGCCATATGTATCGTAACTCCTGCGGCTAGACCACAGCTGAGACTGGACAGCCTCTTCCCCCCAACAACTGATGAGGTCCAGCACCTCACTATTGTTCTACGGTGGAGATCGCTTATTGCGAGGAGGCGTGGCATGTGGAGTCATGGCAAAGCAAAATGGTTACCTGCAACGATTCCCTGAGGAGCACTCCACGCCTATCTGGAGAGCAAACAGGAAGGGGATTTTCAAATTTCCCTGGGAATTTAAAGGGCGGGTCTGACGTGGTCACCTGAGGATGCAACAAAAGAGTTTGAAAGTGATGACCAGAGTGGCTCGAATGGGAATTATGGGCCAGGCTGGAGGCTAATTAATGCACAATGGGTGTCCACATTCACGCCATAACACTACAGCGGGAGTGCTACAGCCCTTATTTCCCCATGTGGAGGTGGATTACCAGTAGCGCTATAAACTCGGACTTATAGTGCAATTCGTGCCTTACCAGTGTGGACGGGTAGTGAGTTATAGCGCTCCTAGAGGCTTTATAGTGCTATAAAGTGCCAGTGTAACCAAGCCCTTAGTGATGTCACTTCAGTCACTGGGACATCTCACAATGAGCAAAGTGAAGCAGTGTGTGATTGTTTGCAGGATCCGGTCCATATGCTGTCACAGTTTTGGACTCCTCTGCAAGGTTATGATGCCTAAACAATGTACAGAAGTCTGAATTGAAAACACAGCTTTTTTAAAAACGTTGTAAATGTTTCTCTTAAAATACAGTAAAGTATCTGAAAAGTAGTCTGCCTGCATAAAATACCCATTTCCCAAACACAAAGCACCCATTTCAGAGTGGGAAGTTTTTGAAGAAACCCATAAAATTGCTGACATATTTCTTTTCTTCATGCATCAGACGTTCCCCATTATTCCTTGCCTAGAGCAAAATGTGTGACTAATTTTCTGGTTTCCTGCAAAGGTGAGAATCACAAAATGAGGCTTAATTAAAGCAATCAGGGCCCCAAAACACAGGTCACTGCTCCTGAGAGCGGGGCAGATGATCTCGCCTCAAGCGTTATTGTTATCAGCTGTCTCCAGACTCAAGACACGTGTTCACATTTCGCAGCTCCTCCCTCCCCGTAGCGCCTTCCACGGGGGCTGGAAGCTATTTAGTTGATGGGCGCCCGGAAGCTGATTTCATCCCGCCCCTCCCGCGGCAGACCGGCTCTGCCATGCGTCTGGGAAGGGTTTGGGCGTCTGCAAACCTCTTTGCACCGGTGAGTAATTTACTGAGGGCAGCGGCCCCATTGACTCCAGTAGCAGCACGGGCAGTGACTCAAGGTGTGTAAGCGTTTGCATGGTACGCCCCGCTGCCCCCCCCAAGCTCAGCGGGTACTAGGCAGCTTGGCCCTTGCAGAGGAAGCAATAAAGCAGCTGGGTGTTGCTCACACGGGCTCCTTTTGCTGCAGGACTGCAATATGGCTGCTCCCGGGCCATGCAGCCGGAGCTCGGCAATCCTGGGGTCTTAGCTCCTGCGCCTGCCGTTCTAGCATCGCCCCCTGCACGACTGGCCCCGCGTGGATCATGTTTTCCAAGGCCTTCAGGGTGAAATCCAACACGGCCCTGAAAGGGTCTGATAGGTGAGTGAGTGATGTTAATTTCCCTCTAGGGCCACGGGGAGATGTTTAGGGGATTGAGCATGAATTACCTTCCCCATTTACCTTCCCTTTCTTGGTCTGGATATGCTGGTGCCTGCACCTAATTTAAACAGGGGCTATTTCTAAGAGGTGTGAGTTGAGGGGAAGACCGCGGTACCTTGCATCACAAGAGGGGGGAGGCTTCTTTATTTTTTCAGGTCTCATTCTTGAGCCTGCACTGTATTGCCTTCCACATAAGTGAAGCTAGGCTGTGCATTCATTTTCCATGGCTTTGGTAGACAAGCCTTGCCAGATACAACGCACCCAAGGACGGGTTACACAGTTTCTTTGAAACAGAGGGGGCTTGAATTAATATGGCCGCTTGAGTCATGTTGCAAGGCAAGATTTTAAGGCTTTCTTTCTCTGTCCTCCTGTCTGTCTTCAGGAAAATCTCCTTGACTGTCTTTCTGCTAGTCTGTGAAAGCGTTTGTGGTATTTTGTGTGATGCTGCAGTGAATGTATTAACACTTAAAATATTTGAAACACAAGGTGGGAGACGCCATGTCTTTTATTGGACAAACTTCTGTTGGTGAGACAAGCTGTGAGTTTACACAGAGCTCTACAGAAGTTGGTCTAATAAAAGATATTGCTTCACCCACCTCATCCCTATACTATCTTAGGACTGCATACTTTAAATATTTGTAATAATACAAACCAAGTCCACTAAGGGCCTTGCAGCACAAAGCTAGCATTCACTAAGTTCAGTCAGTACTAGTGTTTAAGTGAAGATGCTTTCACAGCAAAATAAAATAATGTTTACATGAGTAACTTACCAGGTGGGAGGCATGGGGATGATATCAAATAGCTACATGGTGGTTTAACACTACCTGGGCCTTATCTCTGCTAGGATTTTACAGTGAGGTAACTGTTTTGACTTAAAACAACAAGACGTCCTTGTGGCTCCATGGAGACTGACAATGTATTTGGGCATAAGCTTTTGTGGGCTATAACCCACTTTATCAGATGCATGGAGTAAAAAAATACAGTAGGCCGGTATGGACACAAATCAGACATCAAAAATTGTAACATTAAAAAACCAGTAGGAGAGCACTTCAATCTCCCTGGATACTCCATAACAGACTGAAGTGGCCATTCTTTAACAAAAAAACCCTCAAAAGCAGACTTCCTGGAAAAACTGTACAACTGGAAGTAATTTGCAATCTTGACACCATCAAATTAGGCCTGAATAAAGACTGGGAGTGGCTGGGTCACTACAAAAAAGAATTTTCCCTCTGTTAATACTCACCTCCTTGTCAACTGTTGAAAATGGCCCACACCCACCCTGATTGAATTGGCCTTGTTAGCACTGACCTGCCCCCCCACACTGCTCCCATCTTTTCATGTTCTGTATGTTTTATACCTGCCTACTATCTTCCACTCCATGCATCTGATGAAGTGGGTTTCAGCCCACAAAAGCTTATGCCCAAATAAATTTGTCTCTAAGGTGCCACAAGGATGATTCGTTGTTTTGATACAGACTAACAACTCTTAAAACCTGTCTTGAGTTAGCTATTGCACACTAAACACATACCTTTTTAGCAGTGAAGGCCTAGTCTAAGTTAACCAAGGGTCTTTACCTGAAAGGTGGCTTGGGGTCCCAGTTCATTACTGTGTACATTTGTGTTGTCACTTACACCTGTGCAAAGTGAGTATAGAATTCTACCATTCTGATTTGCTCATGTTTTACACCCACTTTGCTGAAAAATTGGTTACGTTCTCAGTTTCTCTATGCAATTGTAGTTTGTAGGGTCTTGGCTAGTGCTTTTTATGTAGCCTGTTATACAACTAGGCAAATATCTAGATGAGTTGTACCCCCTGGAAGACCTCTGTGTACCCCATGGGTATGCTTACCCCTGGTTGAGAACCACTGCATAGCTAGGATCCTACCTGAGCCCATGTCTCCTTAGACATGACTAGTCTCTGTCTGGACCCTATCCTTCAAAAAAAAAAAAAAAAAAAAATTAAAAAAACACACCATTACTTTTGCTCAGCACAGATTTGTCTTTACAGGAGGAAACTGCGGGCTGATGTTGCAGCAGCTTTTCCCACCCTCAGCAGTGAACATCTGTCAGAACTTGTTCCAAACAGAGAGGAACTCAACGTAGTCAAACTGTATGCTCACAAAGGGGATGTGGTCACAGTATATGCCAACAACAGGAACCCAGTCCTTTTTGAAATGGAGAAAACCCTATATCCAACAGGTATGAAATAATGTCTTTCCAACCCCCTCCTGCCTCTGACATAAGCCTCCTACATGTTCTGTGCATACCCATCTATTCAAGATATGCCATTACGGTAGTATCTGAGTACCTCATTCTTTAATGTCTTTACAAGACCCTT
The DNA here is from genome assembly GCA_032164245.1 of Sternotherus odoratus. Taxonomy (NCBI): domain Eukaryota; kingdom Metazoa; phylum Chordata; order Testudines; family Kinosternidae; genus Sternotherus; species Sternotherus odoratus. The sequence continues at coordinate 8,021,878 of JAVMKO010000022.1, forward strand.
GTGATTTAGGGCAGTATTCTGCATTGTAGAGAGAGGAAACTGAGTCACAGCAGTGCCTTGCCCAGGATCACACAGGAAGTCTGGGGTGGAACAAGGAATTCAACCCAGGTCTCAGGCTAGTGCCCTAATTGCTGGACTACCCTTCCCTTCTGGCCCACTTACTGTAAGGCACAACTGCCATGAGTATGAAGTCCAACCTTCTTTACTTGGAATTCTGTGTGTGAAAGACTGAATTTTCCTGATAAAATATGCTGTTCCATCATTTTTCTCTGCCCACTCAGTGACTCTCCTGTGTAATCGTAACATAATTCAGGTTCAAGCATCCCTGATTTAAAGACTGTCAAGATATCCATAGATCTCTCAATCTTTTATTAAAATCCATTGGAAGCTTGAAACTGAAATGTTGGCATTTTAGTTTGTCCATTTTAGTTTGTCCATTTTAAGTATCTACTGGCTTGCTGTGTTGATGTTGCTGGGCTGTGCAGCCTGATTTGTTGACTGACTAGCCAGATTCTTCTCACATGGATGGGTGTGCTGCTGTAATTGTATTACTGGGGCTTGAAGAGGGCAAGAAACAGCTAGCGAAATCTGTAATACCATGTTTTTAAACTGTTTTCTTTTGGACAGTTTATACTCTGTGGTCCTATCCGGATCTTCTTCCATCATTCTCAACATGGCCCCCTGTGCTACAGAGACTAGCAGGAGGAGCAGGTAAGAGAATCCAAACTCAATTACTTTGTGACTGATTGCTGGACAGTTGCCTTGGGAAATTCATTCTTCTGGAGCTGTACTTTTTAAGCAAATTTTTTCTAGTGCAGGACAAGATTAAGATTTTTTTTAAAAAGCAGAAACTCTGTGTCCAGAAGGATGCACTGAAAGTGGGTTTTTTGTCTCCTTAAAAAGGAAAACCAATTAGCCACAACTACAGTTTGTGAACTAAATATAATATATAGGTCAATCTGTTCAAATGCATTGATCCTTCCTAGCTGATGGCTCTAGAGTTGGAATTTTGCCTGTTGCTCTTCATGAATTGGTTAGAAAGATATTGATTTAAAGGCCATTAACTGGGACACCAAAGTATTTGTTTCCTCATTCTGTAGCATTTGTTGTAATTAACATTCACAGGGCAACTAAGGTTAGCTGCTTGCATTCTGCTTTGCTTTAAGGGGTGTGTCTGTCTGAATTCAGTATAAGCAGATGGGGCTGTGAGGGCATGTTGCCTGAACCATTACTGACTCGGACCTTCACTACACCCCATGGGTGGTGTACCCGAACACACCTATAGACTGACACTTTAAAAACTCCCACACCCCAATCTGGAGGTATGCTGGATATGTGATATGCATGTGCCCTGTAAAACCTGTACCTACTACCTACAATCGCCCATAACTCCAGCCTGACCCCAGATGTCCAGTACCTTGCCTCTCAATCTGTGTATGTTTTAAAATTTTTATTAAAGCTAATGTTCAACATGAAAAGTGATGGGCCCCAGCTGCAATCCCAGAGCTGATTCTCTCTCCCCCCCCCAACCCCCATATTATGGATTGTGCATGTCATGTGGAGGTTACATTCAAATCCTTGGCTCTGAACTCAGCCCTGTGATTTGGCTGTTGGTCAGGTCCAAAACAGGAAGGGTGCCTGTATTTTCCGGAATCCCCTTTGGATGCTGAGTCATGCCATTCTGAGCTGGAATCTTGTAACTGCTGTGTCCCCTCAAACCTTAGTCCTGACTTGACCTCAAACCTAAACCACAAACCTAAACCTGATCAGAATCTGAATGCTGTCTTCACAGCGTGTGTGGGGATGTCTAGAAGGGGGCTGCCTTTCTCCCACCACATAGCCTGCCTCAGGTGGAAGCAGGGCTCCAGTGGCACTCAAGGTCCTCTGCTTTGGCTTCCTGCTGCTTTCTAGCCGAGGGCCCTGTGTGGAAAGCAGCCCCTGGTCTTTTGGGCTGGCACTGAGAGAGCTGAGGACTGGGCCTAGCTGCTGAGCAGCAGTGACCTAGTTTGCATGGAGAAGGTCCTGTTGGTAGGAAGAGGCTGATTCAAGGGGGGTTTGGGTCACTGGTCTCCCTTGGCAACCAGGCTGCCTCAACTCACTTCTGAGCCAGCCAAAGATGAGGGGGTCCTGGAGCCAGTAGCCCTCATAGCAGAGAGGAGAGGCAGAGAAGCCTCTGGAAAGAGGGTGAGACTTTGCAGCAGCCTGGAGTTTGGGAGTAGGGAGCTGACTGTAGTGGTCAAGCCAAGGCCGTGCCACTCTATTATCTCCATTTGGCTCTAAGCATCCAGCCAGGTATTTTTTGCCCCTCTCATTTGCTAGATATGTTCTGACATGCTACTTTACTTCATCCTGTGGCTCCTTCCCTTGCCCAGGAGTTTCACAAATCAATCTGGGAGCCAGAATTGGATGCATGTTGCTGTGTTGGATTTGATTAGGGCTGTTCTAGCATCAAATGAAGGGGGGGAGGGGAAAAGGTGTTTGCTTCTGTGTATAAAAATCCATGATGCTGGGGAGCAAGGGGCTGGCAGGACCCCAAACTTGACTCAGATCAGACCACTCAGCTGTCAAGCCCTGCTCCTTGCCTCCCATCAATGGCCAATGTCCAATGCTGTATTTGGCAAGGAAAAGGTTAAGGCTGAGGGGAGAAGGCCACAGCTGCCCTCAGTGCAGGCCTTGTCAGGCTAGCAGGGTGGGCCCAGCTGAGGCTAATTAGTCAATCATCTCTGCAGCCTGGGGGCAGTGCATGGAGGGGCCTGCACTGGCTTATAGAAGAAGCTAGAACCTACTTTGGAGGAGAGAGAGGTTGGCTGGAAACAGGCCTTTATTCCTCTTCCTTTTCCCTTGTCTTTTTGTAACACTGGGCTTAGTTGACTGCCCAAAGCTTTCCTGCTTGGGGTAATTTAATTTAACACAGGTGGAATGAAGCCTTTTGACAGTAATGTACTGCATGGGCTCCTGGCAGGGTGGCTAAGCTCTGTGTTCTTGGCATTTGCTCTGGGTGGGGGTGGTTTTGGAATTAGATGCTTTTGGTGGAGTTTTACCTTAGAATCCATAACAAGGGGCCAGTGCAGAGGTATTAGGGGGAGGGAATCTTCCATATGGAAAATACTGTGTTGCACATGGTTCAAAGTAGCTTTGCCTTCGTCAGCAGGGTTGTTTTAGATAAGACTGGTCTAGATCCACAAAGGTAGTTAGGCTCTTCTGTTGAGATCAGTGTTAGGAACTTAAATACCTCAGTGGTGCTTCTGTTTTAATAGGCTGGTAAGATGGTTTTGTAGGTCCTCCCTCCTTTATCGCTAGAAAGAAGGGTGAAGTATTTTCAAGTGTAGTATCAGCCTTCTGGCTAAAAGCATTATCTAAAAAGTTATATCCCATTGGCAGCTTTTGTTTTATGCTACTGGCTTCTGGCTAGTTTTGTTTAGGTTTTAGTTGATCCTGCCAATCAATTTTTTTTTAACAGCCTCTGCCATTGTTTGAAGCATGCTAAGGATTTGGCAGGAGCCTGGAAGGCAGCCCTCCTGGGTTCTAGAGTGTGGTCTAATGAGCTAGAAAAGGGAAGCTGTGAGTAGGATGGCCAGACATGGTCACCCTAGGTCTGAGTCCGGATGCCTGGGTCCCAATTCTATGCTCTTCCACTGATGTGCTTTGTGAACTTGTGCAAATCATTTCACCTTGTTCTCTGAAAATCCTATTTTCCTGTGTCACAAAAAGGAAGTGGTTTGTAGAGAAATGAAAAAAAATCGAGCTGCCTAGTGCAAACACCACATACATTAGGATTGTATTTTAAGGGAAATGCCTGCTTTCCACACTGCACTGCAATGTAACAAATCAGACTGGAAAATCTCATTCTGAGGTGAGAAATGCCTGGAAGGAAGCCATGGTCTTCTACTAGAAATCTGGCTCCTGTTGCTGGAGGAGGTGGGACAGAACTAGTTTCCCCCTCGGTAGCAAGTGCCACGAGGACTCATTGTTTCTATTGCCAAGTTACTCAGTTGATCCTTTACACAGAGTTTCTCCTAAAGGTCCCTTTGACCCTGACATTGCCAAGTTGCTGAGCAGCCACTCATGTTCTTTGGGACATGAGGGTGATTCAGTACCCCTCTGAATCAGGCCAGTTCTCACCCACTTCTGGAAGGAAACAGTAAAGGAGATTCTTACCGGATTGTATTTTTGCTGAAGGGCAAAAGAGATGTCTGGGTAGTGACTGGCTTGCAACTGTTTAGAGCAGAGTGGATGCTAATGATTCTTCACTGTTCTGTCTCAGATCTAATGCTGCCAGGAGTTACGGTACCATCTTGTGGTCTTCCTCGGGTACAGCAGGGCACACTCTGTGCCATCACCCTGGTGGGAAACAGGTACAATGATCTCGTTTCTCTTGCAATGGGGGAAGAAAAACTGCATTTTTATGTGAGGATTTTGAGGGATTAGGAGAAACAAATGAAGGCACACTGATTTTTGGAAATCTGCAAAAAAAAATCCTACAGATTTTACTTTTGGTGGAAAATTTTGCAAATTGGATGGTTTTGAATCCTAAAATGCACAGCATTCAAATACAAGATTTTTCTTTAATGTTGAGGGTTGTTTTGGAATAAGATCATTTTTAACAAAACAATGAGATTCTGCTCATTTTTTTTCTCTTGGACATGGGCTAATTTGTCCTATGAAGTATGGGGGGCATGGACCACAACATATCAGTGTTGGGGTGGGTTGGTTTGTGTTTTTGTGGAAGCAGGTAACTTTTACAAATTTAAAAGCATGTCTAAATCCTGTAAACTTTTCAAATGTTTTTTGACTCTTTGCAACTCTGTAAATTAGTCTCCTCCCTAATGAGAAAAGAAGGTAAGTAATTGGCTCACCTAGTACCTAAGAATGGCCATTCTGGGCTCTTTAACCTGGGATCCTGTCTTCTGACCAGGGTGGATTTGATTTAAATCAATTTAGAATCTTTTGGAAGACTCAACTTAGTCATGGATTTCTACATAAAAGTGCATTTTTGTTGGTGCATTCTTGGTGATTATAACCTTAATACATATTCTTCACAACTCATAGTTATAGGTTTCATTTTTAGAAGGTACACACAATTTTTAAACAGTGAAACTTTTCAGATTAGTTTTACAACTATATCAGAAAATGAATGGTAATTGAAACAGTTCACCTCCCAATGGCTTCATAAATATCTATCTCCAATTCACCAGGCTAATCATTTGGAAGATTTTCTTACCATGCTGTAGTAGAACATCACCAGATAGACATTTTAAATTGTTTTACTTAACTAAAACAATTATGTATTCTGGATTTTTCTTCAACAAACCTATTTTAACAAAACAAGCATACGAACTTTTGAATTTAAACATTCAAGTGTGTTAAAATAGTTTGTTTTTGTTAAAATTGCTTAAACTAAAATAGTTTATTTTTTTTAAAATAACCAACAAACTTTAACAGCAAAAATGGTTTTTGTTTTTAAACAAGCATGTTATCTCTGGAGAGACATCCACATTTTGAGAACTGAAAAACTAAGCATCTGGTATCTTTTAAACTGAGCTCTGAGTCCCATTGGGTAGATAGAAAGATTAACCTAAATAATTTATACAGAAGCCCCTGGAATGCTATAAGATTGGGCCCTTAATTCATGAACTATTGGAACTCATTTACTAAGCTTTTCTTAAACATTACATGAATATATTCTCATACTATATAATTAGAATTTATAATCCCTATTCCATGATGAGATCTTTGAATTAAGATATATCTTAATTACAATACCTTTAGATTGTTTATTTTCCTCAAAGCACTTTTTCAGAACAATCTGGGTTTTTTATCTTTTTAAAAAATTGATTATCCACCCTGGTTCTGACAGTGGCTGGTACCAGATGCTTCAGAGGGAATGAATAGATCAGGGCAACTTTTGAGTGATACATCCCATGTCATCCAATCCCAGCTTCTGGCAGAAAGAAAATGGTTAAAGGTTGGTGATCCAGTGACCAACCATGTGGGGTAGTATTGGGAGTAGACCTTGCATACTAGAGGGGAGTAGGTGAAAATAGATGTCCCAATGACTTGAAATTGCAGTGTGTAAAGAACAGATTCAATGTAGAATGGTAATTAGCTTCCATTATCAAGGGCATTTGTCATAAGTGTAAAGGGCTGGAGAGAGTTAATGTCATCGGAGAGCAAGTAAGGTAGAGTTTCCCTGCCATGAGGGAGGGAGGGGTTTAAGTCAGTTTCGTGTTTTTGCTGGCCATGTAGCTGAAAACTGGTCTTGGAGCATCGTTGGCTATTAAGATAACTCTGCTCTTCCCTTATATTTCTAATTAGCTGTACTGTGAGTATAACCATCTGATTCTTGTAAGCCTGTGCCTTTTGAGGTGTCTCCTTTTCAGAAGGGCATTAGGGAACCCCAGATTGTGAAGTGTACTGTATCTGTTTTATTCTTTCTGTATTAAATCTTTTAGTTATAAGACGTGTGGCTTCCTTTGCTTCCCGGTTGGGAAGAGGTTGGGGGGGGGGGGGTAGGTAAAGAATCAGCTCAGGTTATCTGCTGAGGAGCGGTGCCTGTCTCCAATGAGAGGAGAGGAGGGGGGAGGGGGAATAGCCTCCAAGTGTCTGGCTCTGGCTTTCAGGGAGAAAGACAGTTAGGTTTTTGGGGAGTCTGAGTACCCTGATCCAGGCTTTGGATATCTACTCAGATGGTGGCAGCTGTGGTACCCCAAGAACCCCACTGGTAAAAAGGGGGGGGGGGAAGTCTAGGGGTGTAGGACTTAATTTGGCTGGGAAACAGTTAAGTTGAGTGGTTTGGGCTAGTTAAGAGTCCCAGTCTTTGTACTCGAGAGCACAAGGGCCAGGGTACCCCACTCCTACAGCATTGCAAAAGCTAATGTGCTATGGTTACTTAGGAGTTGTGTTCCAGGTAGCATGAAAATGTAGCTATTTCAAATTCTGATGCTGTTTCCTCAGAGCCCCAGTTGCAGTAGGAGTTGCTACCATGTCCACTGCAGCGATGCTGGCGGCCGGAATGAAAGGAAAGGGCTTCACCGTGCTGCATGCTTACACAGACCACTTATGGTGAGTATACAGACAAGTGTCTTAGAAAATGAGGTGAGTGCTGGGTCTGAAATCCTGCCTGGAACCTGTTGTAGCAATTTACCTTAGCTGTGAGGTGAGAGAGTTCATGGAATGCTGCTGCAACCTATAACCACACATCTTGACAGGAAGAGGTACAAAAGCAAGGCAGACAGGCTGAATTAGTCCAGAAAGAAGGGCTACTGACAAACCAGGATGGTTAAGGTCATGCCTGGTAAACAAAAGTTAAAAACCCCCAAAAAATCAGTGAGCCAAAATTAGGGTGTCAAACTAAGCATAATTCGTTGACATGAGGGGGTGAATTATCTCCCCCCCCCTTTCTTTTTGGGTCTTTGAAGAGCCACTAATTTGGCAAGTAGAGCAAGCTTCACTATCTTGGCTACCAGCTCCTGGGATATCAGACCACCTCATTTCTAATCTTGACAAATGTTCTGGCCTGACTGACCCAGAGAGGGAGCCAGGTGACCCTGCCACCTCCACTGGCTCCAGTTAATTCCTAAATACCACCTGGGATGCAAGACTTGGCCATCCTCCACCCCCTTGCAAAGTGTCCTTTCCCTTCCCTACTGTATTTCTTCCTTCCCACTCCTTTTCTCCTAAGAGTCTGGCTTAGCCAGCCTAGACTGCATATTTTGCAACATTGCTATAAATGTGATCAAAAAGAGGGCTAAAAGCAATGCCTTAAACAGCCCAATGCTGGTACAAGTTTGCCAGGATTCGGAATAGCTGGTAAGACAAGGTGCTGGACCTGGTTTTTTTCCCCAGTAGGGAGGTTGCAAGTGAGTGTGAACACCAGACACACAAGCTGCATTTTCTGTGTGCTGTTCTGCCATTTTTGTGTGGGGTCTTCTAGAGTTGGCTTCAATAGCAGCAGCAGCGACAACCCATCTTAACTTATTTCCCCCAAAGAGACAGTTTCTGCCATCTTCAATAGCATTTGAGACTATCAAGGGATTTCCCCCCTAAAAACTCTCTCCAGGGAAAGGGAACAAGGGATGCTGTTTAAGTCTTATTTAATACTTAACATTTCAAATACTTGAACTAGTTTTCCTGATTTTCTGTATCTTGAGGAAAAGAATTCCTAATGGTGTTTGCCCTGGTACTAATCTGAGGTTTCCATGTTCCAAATCCTGAATCTTCAACAGGGTTTAATGTTAGCCAAGCTCTTGGTCATATTTACTTCATTGACTGGGCCCATTTGTTCTATCTTAGTACAAGAGACCAAAGGTTTAGATCCCAACAGTCAGTGTAGACACATAGTTCGATACTGGTTGGGGCATATTTTGGATGACCCCTTAACAATAGAGATCTGGTCTGCTCCATGTGCTATAGGAATTTTAACATCTACTTCTAGCAGGAGTAGGGGTTTTCCCTGTCCTTTATGTGCACATAAACAGAGTATTGGAACGAAGTCTCTAGTGAAACTTCTTTGAGCTTAATGGAGTTGCATCATTAACAATTTGGCCCATTATTGTTACTCTGCTTTAATATAATGCCTTTTTGCTTGGCATTGTGTGCTTGGCACACCCTGCCCCCTATCTGCTCTTTCCCACTTCCTGACCCCCAACTGCCCCCTCAGAACTCCTAAGCCCCCCTTCTCCTTGTCCTCTGAATACCCCCTCCTGGGACCCTCCAGTTGCCCCTTGGGGCCCCACCCCATCTAAGCCCCCTGCTCCTTGTCACCTGACTGCCCCCTCCCCACCCTAACTGCCCCCTAGGAGTAAGGATGGCATCCCCTGCTCCCTGAAATGTACATTATTTTAAAAAATCAGCCAGAGGTTGTGTTAAATGTTCATAGCTTTTAGAAAAAGGGAACACTAATTTACTTTGATCTCCATGATAATAGACATGTTTATGAGGTGTCACCAACTTTAAAAAAATGTTTCCAAAGATTTTAGGCATTACAAAGGATTTTATCTTACTAAGGTACTGATTTTGCTAGAGCTCCTCTTAAAACTAGTTAATCAGATAGAAGTAAAGAGAGGAAAACTGTCCAGCTATCTGGAAAAAAGGAATGGACAGAAAGGACAGGAAGACTTTGGAAGCAAGTTTCTACTAAAATGTATGTTTTAGATAAATGGTCTTTTGAAAGATTTAAAAAAACTGTTTGAAGATTGAAGCATTAAGGCTAAAGATCTATGCAAGGATTTTTTTAGAGATGTAATTTTATAATCTTCACCAACCCAGTAATTATTTTTAAAGCAAATTTTAAACTAAGGTCCTGTAGTCTATGTTCTGAGTAAATCAGTCATGCCCAACTGTTTGTCAGTAAATTCAGAAACTGACATGTATGTCTGGGGGTTGGCAAATGCCTGTTAAATTGATTCATTACCACTTGAATGGCTCTCAGTTTCAATTTTGTGCTAATAGGTCTGGGAAATGAAGTGTTTCACTTTTTACTAGATCCCGAGACTTACCAGGCTGCAGCAGCTGGCTGTGAGCCTGCAGGAAGGGTCAGAACAGGATAGGGAAGTCAGAAGGGTAGACACTGGTCTGGCTGCTGAAGGCTCCGGTGATGAGTGGCTGTCAGCCCCCCCTTGACTGAGTGGGGAGGGAGGAAAAAATCACCAACATTTGCAGCTATTTAAAAAGTCCTCCCGGACAGCAATTTAAAGCCCAAAATGCAGGATGTGTTCAGGGAAAAAAGACACATGGCAACCCTAAAAATCAAAACTGAGTATTTGGGGACAGCAAAAGCATGACATGCTGTATGCTTCGCAGTGACAAGTTACCTCTCAGTGGACTGGGATCCTGACTGGCCTTTTGGGCTGGCTAGTAACTGCAAAACATCAAAAACCCACCTGAGAGAAGCTTCAGGGGTTCAGCCTACTTGACTTATGGAAAAGGTTTAGTGGCTTGATGAGTCTAGAAGTACCTACATTGAGATTTCTGAAAATAGAGGATTCTAATTTCAAACAGAGGCATAAGTCTGTCAAGTATAAAGTAGCCTAGAATTCCTGTTTACTGGTAAGGTAAGGGAAACCTGGTTGGCACCTGACCCAAGATGCTTTCAAACCTGAGGGGGAGAGGGAAAACCCTTTCTCATTCACTCTGGGGCTATCCGATGAATCAGCTTTCTCTTCTCCATCTAGCTCTTCTTAATCTACCTATAACCTTTCTAAACAGCAACAGTAAGTAGTTAGCCAGGCAAGGCAGCTTGTTTTATCTCACTTGTGAATTTCTCAGGTTTCAGGCAAAATCCCAGTTTTCTGTAACTTTAAAGATTCAGCAGAGGGAGGGGAGGAATTCCTTGGGTTTTTCTTTTTAATTTTTTGTGATTTATAAATGCTTTTCCACTGTTTTTAAAGGGATTTGTTTTTTCCCTTAAATTAAAATCTTTTAAAAATTGGGCTGTTTTCCATTGTGTAAGATTCAGGCTTTTGAATCAGGCTCACCTAGCAGAATTGGTGAGGGGTTTTTCCTCAAGCCTTTCCCAGGGAGGGAGGTACAGGCTTGGGGAGATTTTTGGAAAGAAAAGGGGTCTCCAAGTGTCCCTGCCCCTAGTTCTTGAGGTGTCGCTTGGTGGTGGCAGCCTATTGTTTCAGACACAGAAAAAACATGTCTTGGGGAAGTTTTAACCTAAGTTGGTAAGATAAGCTTGGGGGGTTTTCTTTTTTCATGCAGGTCCCCACATCTGTACCCGAGAGTTCAGAGTGGGAAGGCAATCCTGACAAAGTTCTAATGGCTAGAATTCAGACTAGAAATAAGGTGTGAACTTCACAGCAAGGATAATGAACCCTGGGAACAACTTCCTTACCTGGGAGTGGGGTGGGTTCTTCATCACTGTATGGATCTGTATTTTTCTAGCTCCATTATTTTATAACAGCTGGGACTGGCCAGGCTTTTCGGCATAGGATGCTTCAGAGCTATATGGGGAACCATTCTGTATCGAGAGTAAAGAACCATTAATAAAGCAGCTTTATGCTTTTTACTTTTAAAGGGGATTTGGGGACAAGTCTTACCCACCCACAATAGCTCCCTTGGTAGCAGAGCCTGTGGAGCTGGAGAGCACTGATGACAAAGACGAGGAGGGACGGGAACCTGACAGCAACCTCTCCGTTGCTTCGTCACTACAAATGGACATTGGCAATTTGAGTCTGCAGGAGGGAGAGGTTTGTGCAAAGCTGATTGAGGAGGAAGAGGAACCTGGATCTGCAGAAATGGCTGAAGATATTGCAGAGGGTCATCCAGAAATGGAAGATGGCAGAACTCCACAAGGTACTACAGCATGAAAATGAAACCAAGTTGTGTCTATGTAGGTCACTTCCATAGTCAATTCCCATGTGTTCCCGTTACTTGACTAGCCATAGCATGATTACATATACTTCAGCTTGCACTGAGCAGATGCCCAGGTCTTGAACAGTAGACACTGAGCCTGCAATCCTTTGAAAAGCCCCATAGTGACTGCTGTGAAACAGGGCATTCATGCAGAAATCATTGCATGCATCCTGTTCCTTGGGTTCCATGGTGACCTATAAACCCCTCCCTTTCTTCATGGAGTATTCCATGAATACTGTGTGCAGATGTGATCGCCCCATCTCCAAAAAGATACCCTTTTCTGAACCTTTTCCAGTTCTAATGTAACACAATGATTAGGGATATGAGAAGATTAGACTGGGGCTTCAACTTGGAAAAGAGATGAAGGGGGGATACGATTGAAGTCTAAAATCATGACTGGTGTGGAGAAAGTAAAGTATTTACTCATTACACAAGAACTAGGGGTCACCAAATTAATAGGCAGCAGGTTTAAAACACATTTTTTCACACAACAGTCAACTGGAACTCCTTGCCAGAGGATGTTGTAAAGACCAAGACTATAACAGGTTTCAAAAAAAGAATTGGGTAAGTTCATGGAGAACAGGTGTCCCTAGCCTGTTTGCTAGAAGCTGGGAATGGGCAATGGGATGGATCACTCTATCATTACCTGTTCTGTTCATTCCTTCTGGAACACCTGGCACTGGCCACTGTCAGAAGACAAACACTGGGCTAAATGGACCTTTGGTCTGACCCAATATGGCTGTTAGGTTCAGCCTCTTGGCTGTCCCAGAGATTTGCCTAGTAGTTGATGGGCAGGCAGCAACTGAGTAGCAACTTCAAGCGTTAGCTGCTAAGCGTGTCTTGGGTGGGCTGAATTCTCCTGGACTTCAGTGAAATGAAGGTTCTGAGCATTCTGTGTTCTGGGCTCCATGGAGCTGTTTGGCCTGAAGCTGCTGGAGCTGACGTGACAGTCTTTCAATACAATACTGACACTTCCATCTTTTTTTGGTTCTGCTTGTTATGAGATGCATTTAAGTGATTTAGGCATGGAGTTTAGAGGAGATGTGGATTCTATTCCTGGCTCTGCTGCTCACCTACTAAGTGACTAGGAATTCACTTCTCCTTGCACCTCAATTTCCCCCATCTGTATAACGATAGTCATCTTTGTAAAGCACTTTGGGAGACTTAAGAATGAAGTTAAATGTAATTGTGGGAGCAGTGACAAAGGTTCCATGCTCAAAGGATGCCCTGGGTGATGTGCTTTAAAAGCAACCTTTGGCATAAGGCAGAAAATTTAGTGTTCAGTACTATAGTTCATGACATGGTATAGATCAGGGGTAGGCAACCTATGGCACACATGCCGAAGGCAGCACATGAACTGATTTTCAGTGACATGCTGCCTGGGTCCTGGCCACAGGTCTGGGGAGTCTGCATTTTAATTTAATTTTAAATGAAGCTGCTTAAACATTTTAAACCTTATTTACTTTACATACAACAATAGTTTAGTTATATTAGACTTCTACAGAGACCTTCTAAAAATGTTAACATATTACTGGGACATACAACCTTAAATTAGAGTGAATAAATGAAGACTCTGCATGCCGCTTCTGAAAGGTTGCCAACCCTGATATAGATAAAATATTCAATTTGGTGAGTGTTTTGGCATGATGAGCTTCACAAATGTTGCCAAAGTGTGAGACACCTACCTCTTGGGTAGAGATGGTGAGCCCAAGATGGGACCTCAGTGGGAGCTAAATTTTGTAGCCAAGCTGTCTCAAATGTAAGTGATTCCAGTATCCCATATCTGTGACTTGGCATGCATCTGATGAAGTGAGTATTGGAGCTTGTGCTCCAATATGTCTGTTAGTCTACAAGGTGCCACAGGACTTTGTTGCTTTCTCTGACTGTACACAGGTTTTTTTTAAAACAGAATTTCAGCCTAAAGGTCCATATTTGTAAAAGCTGCTTTCCCTGAGCAAAAGGTGCCCTGGTGAGAGGCTTTTCTAGAGCACTTCTCAAGTGTCCTTTTCTGGGCTTAAAACATTTAATTCCTTAGTTGGGAGTTTCCATTTTTGGAATATTAAACTAGAAGCAGCACTCTGTAGAAAGGATATGTATGTAAACGCCACAGAGTGCACTGCAAACAAACCATTTTGGGAAAGCGCTTTCCCAAGGATTGTAGCCTTCATGTGCCCAAGTTCAGAAGGAAAACAACCCACCTGAGTGAAGTCTGAGGTTGCTCCCTGTTTAGCAGCCTGTAGTAGGGCTAAGCAATAAGCATGGCAAAAAGTCAGAACTCAGCCTGTGGTATATTAAAGGAATTGTATTTTTAACAATTTATGTAATTACTCTATTTCACTTCAATCTTAGACTAGGGGGGTAGGCAACCTATGGCACATGTGTTGAAGACAGCACATGAGCTGATTTTCATTGGCACTCACACTGCCTGGGTCCTGGCCACTGGTCTGGGGGGGCTCTGCGTTTCAATTTAATTTTAAATGATGCTTAAACATTTTTAGAAACCTTATTTACTTCACATACAATAGTTTAGTTCTGTATTAGACTTCTAGAAAGAGACCTTCTAAAAATGTTAATGTATTACTGGCATGCAAAACCTTAGGCAATAAAATGAAGACTTGGCACGCCACTTCTGAAAGGTTGCTGACCCCTGTCTTAGACCTTTGATCTTCCTACTTGAGTGTAGCTAAAACCTTGGAGAGGAAGAGTAGGAGGTGAACACTATTATCCTTATTTACAGTTGGGAAACGGTGGGCACAAGGGAGGTTAAGTGACTATCCCAAGGCCACAGTAGAGATGGTATGAGCACTAGGATTTGAATGTACAAGGTCCTGGCTCCCAGTCTGTTTAGATGTGGCGAATGTAATGCACAAATCAAAATGATTTAACATTGTAAAGTACAAACTCAGAGGACTCAGTACAAAAATGAAGGTCCAGATGAATGAACTCATTCTTGTGAGCCTGCGCTCCCTTTCTGTACAGAGGCCCATGAGAAATGTTTGTTTCTACAGAGCGAATGGATGAGCTACTGCATCAATGCTTTTTTCATGCTTTAAAATGTAAAGTGAAGAAGTCAGAGCTCCCTCTGCTAACCAGCACCTTCCTGCGCAACCATATGTTCTCATGCTGGTAAGTGGCAAGAAGCCCAATCTTGGGTTTGCATGGTGGATTTTTGGGGTTTAAATGAAATTGCTGTGGGACAGTTAGATTTAGGAAGAAGCTGCCGCCTTTCATGTAATTCAGGTGTTTATGGTGTGTTTACACTAGAGTGCAATTTGCCTATCAACTCACGTTAGCTAATAAGCTTATACATCCTATGCTGGACTCTGCAAGTGTTTCAGGATGGTCTGTCTCATTTTCCTCTTCAAATGGCCATCGGCAATTAATTAAAGTTAAAAACACTATAATTGGTTCCCGAAGTGGAGTTCCTGGCCCCCTGGGGTTCTGCTGTGGGTTATGGGAGGGCAGGTATGTCCCTTGAGGAGTACTGCTGTGGGGTCAGTATTCCAGCACTTCTGCTCCATGGAGGATGCCATTTTGTTCTCAAAATGGCCTAGTCTGTGCACCATGATCTTGCACACATTGAGAGATCACGCCAGTGGGGGTATTCTGGTGTTCATTCAGGACTAGAACACAAATTGTAGTTTAAGTGAAAATAGGGGGATATAATCACTACAGACTATTTACCTCTGGTTCCTTTGAGTCTAGTTTAAAAATATATATTTAAAATAAACTAACCTAATACAAAAAATAAGAACATGAAACTTGTGCCTAAAAACTGAAAGGGATTTGGGAAGGTTAATCCGATGCCAACAGATCCTTGGCAGAAAAAAGTTAGGAAACGTCGTATTAGACGTGTCCTCGGTGTTGCACCTAACACACTGGAAAGTATTGTCTCTACCAATTACAACAGATCTCATTATCTCAAATACAACACTTCAATCCACTTTCCCATGTGTAATTCATATTCACACAAGCTTTTAGCAGAGATTCTTGAAAACTGCATTAATTTTGCTAAATATCAAATATTTTTCCTTGGTTCCAGCTATTTCTGTAACTTAAAGGTATAATTGTTTAATCTGTTTGTAGCCCAGAAGGACAACAATTAGACATCAAGAAATCAAGCTACAAGAAGGTGAGATTTCTTGATATTTACATTGATCTTTAAAAAAAAAAAAAAAAAAGTAAAGTTCTTAGGCCCCCTTGTAAAGAAGCCCTTCCCAAAGACATGAATTGTATTTTCTCTGATCACTTGTTCAGTCTCCTCTTGGTAGACTAACTTGTCCTGAAATCATTTGTATGGATCCATCAAATATTGCTAGCTCTGCCTATACTATTTTGTTAGGGTAACATCAATCAAAACTGGGAATCCATTTGCTAGGTACAAACTAGGAGATAGGCTTGATCTAGACTAGAAAATTAAGTCAGCATGACTGTTGCTCAGAAGTGTGAAAAATCCACACCTAAGTGGCATAGCTAAACTGACCTAATCCCCAGCCTAGATAGCTGTAGGTTGATGGAAGAATTATTCTGTTGACCTAGCTACTGCCTCTTGGGGAGTGAGATTACCAGTGCCAGTTGGTGTAGGCAGTATTTACACTGAAGTGCTGCAGCTGTCCTGCTATAGCATTTCAAATGTAGACAAGCCCTTAGAATGTATGATTATTCCTGTTTTACAGACAGGAAACTGAGGCACAGATGTTGATTGGCTCATGGTCACACACACAGCTGGGAATTTGAACTCAGATCTTCTGAGTCCCTTTCCAGTGCCCTACCTGCAAGCTGATCCTTCCATGCTGGGTACTCTGCCATCCTGCTGTTTTCCTCTTTAGTGCCAACATTTTAGCAGCTGATCTCTTAGGCTAGAGCAAAATTAAAATGTAAGTTGGGAATAGTAGGTGGCCCTAAGGTCACAAAACTAATCAGGTGCAGAGCCAGTAATGGAACCATTGGTGTCTTGCTCTCAACACTAGATTGCACTGAGCATGTCATAAGTGTAAAGTAGCCTGCACTCCTATCCCTGTTCCTAAGCCTTCCACCAGGGGCCTGATTGTTACCAAAAAACCCCAAAAAGGTGGTAAAACCAAATGCCCTGCTGACTGCAACAGACGTAAAGAATCCAGTCCCAAAAACCCAGCCCCCAAATGGGGACTGGCAAAGCAACTAGCACCCAAACCAGTGCCAGCACTGAGCCCAGCGCTTTCAACCCCATCTACCACTCCAACACCCAAGGGCAACCCTAAGCCTGCACTGGCAGCAACAGCTAAGTTCACCCAGAAGGCTCAGCTGCACCGGCGAAAAACAGTGCCAACAAAAACAACCCCATCACCTACATCACTTCACAAAAAGCCAACCCAAGTCCACAACCCAGTAAAAAACTGTCTCCAGCATCAAAAAAACAGTTCCAGGCCCAACAAAACGGACAAAAGCCTCCAAAAAGCTTGGGCGGCAACATGAAGCAACCCACTGCCTCTCAGCTCTACCAATCAATCCCAGTTTGTGGTAAAAAAACAACTTTTATACAGACACTTTCTGGTGGACACCAAAAAACCTGGCATCCTCAAACAATTGGTAGTTTCAGCTAAGTACAGGGTAAAGCTCCTAAGCTTAGCTCTCAATCACCCTAGTGGTCATGCCAGGGTAAACACAACCAAGGACTGTCATTCCACTAGGAGGGAATGGGCAAGAACATTTCTAATTGTCTGGTCTTGTAGGGTGTGCCAAAAAGCAAAAGAAAAAAACAAACCAGGTAAAGGTCCTTCTCCAGCCACTCCCCATAATCAAGGTTTCATTTCAGAAAGTAGCTGTAAATATTCTGGTTTCTTTCCCCAACCCCTTCCCGCCCCCCCCAACCCCCCGGGCAGAGGAAAGCAGAACATACTTTCATAAATTTTGCTACCCAATGGCCAAAACCAGTAGCTCTAAGCAACACCAGGGCTAAGTGTGTGCCAGGCATTAACAAACATTTTTGCCAGGGTGGGTTGGCCCTCTAACTTCCTTACTAATTCAGAAACCAATTTCCTGGCAGAAACCATAAAAAGCCTGTAAAGCTCATGCGATGTGCCATCCCTTACCACCGTCAAACAAATGGCCTGGTAAAGATTAATAAAACTTTGGGGGACATAATACAAAATTTTTTAACTAAACACTCTAGTAATTAAACCCTAGTGTTACAGCAGTTGCTCTTTGCCTACAGGGCTGTACCACATCAGAGTTTAGGGTTTTCACCCTTAACCTTGCAGCCATACACAAGTTTAAAGGGGCCATTACAGCTGGTAAAACAGCAATGGGAGGGCTTTACACCTTGTCCAAAAACTAACATTCTAAACTTTGTAACCACCCTAGAAAACACCCTCCAAACCTCTTCAGCCCTTCCTAAAAAATGCTCAAAAAAAGCAAAAGGCCTGGTATAATAAACATGCCAAAAAATGTTCCTTTAAACTAGCAAACTAGGTACTCTTGAAGGCACTTCAAGCCCATAAAATGAGTCTTAAAAAAAAAATCTCTACAGTCAAAAAGCACCTAAAAGCAGTTAACTCTCATACCATTCTCTACATTAACCCTAGTGTACCTTGTTAGCTCTCTAAAGCCTTTTTATTCCAAAAAATTAAAGGTTTGTCAGTTTACAGCCCAGAAAAAACAGTAAGTGGCCTAAACGTGTCTACTGCAAAAAAGGTAAACTTCCATAACCCTCAAATGCAGCGCCAGCAATCAAAAAGCTGTACACTAGCTTCACACCATTGTTCTCAGCCACCCCAGAACAAAGTAAACAGGCATACCACTCCATTAACACGGGTAATGCCCACCTAATTAAAGCCTAGCCTTACCGG
Source organism: Sternotherus odoratus (assembly GCA_032164245.1). NCBI lineage: Eukaryota > Metazoa > Chordata > Testudines > Kinosternidae > Sternotherus > Sternotherus odoratus. Next base: position 8,040,063 of record JAVMKO010000022.1, read on the forward strand.
GTGGCTCATCAAGGCAAAGCTGCTATAACAAAAAATCCAAAACATGCTACAAAGGGGTGTAATCCACCCTTCTCACAGTGCATGGGCAGCTCCAGTGGTTCTAGTCCCCAAACCAAATAAAAAAAAATACACTTTTGCATAACCTACTGTAAGCTAAATACAGTAATGTGCCCAAACAACTATCCAATGCCTCACACAAATATGCTGTTAAAAACTGGGACAGGCCCAGACATTTCCACCTTAAACTTAACCAATGGGTACTGACAAGTATGGTTTAAAAAAAAATCTGCCAAAAAAAGGTCAGCAAATCTGCTGTTGCCTACATTAATAATGTGGCCATATCTTCTAACTCCCGGGCAAAGCATCTAAAATATCTCCAAAAGGTCTTCAAGCGCATACAAAAGGCAAAACTTAAGGCTAAAAAGTGTCAAATAGGCCTCAACAGTCACTTACCTTAAACACCAGGTGGGTCAAACTATCCATCCTAGACACGCTAGGGTGACCAGACATCCAATGTGAAAAATCAGGATGGAGTGGTGGGGGGGTGGGGATGGTAATAGGAGCCTATATAAGAAAAAGACCCAAAAATCAGGACTGTCCCTATAAAATTGGGACATCTGGTCACCCTAAGACAGGCCAAGGTAAATGCTATCCAAGAGGCCTGTCCCAAAGTCAATAAAACAGGTCCAATCCTCCTTAGGCTTGGCCAAATATTACAGGTGATTTGTACCATACTACAGTCAAATTGTCACCCCCACTAACAAACCTAACTCCAAAAAAACAGCGAAGTGCAGTCCAGTAAACTAAAGTGTGAAAAGGCCTTTAACCAGCTTAAAGCAACTCATGTCTAACCCTGTGCTCAGGGCCTCAGACTTGAACCAACTGTTCCTACCGTGTTTCCCCGAAAATAAGACAGTGTCTTATATTAATTTTTGCTCCCAAAATTACATTACATTATATTACAGCAAGAGGCAAAACTGGAAGTACGTCTTATTTTCGGGGGATGTCTTACTTTCGGGGAAACAGGGTAGTAACCACAAATGCCTCCAAGCGTGGTGTAAAAACAGTTTTAATGCCCCCCCCCAAACCCCAATCAAAAATTGCACTGTCGTGTTTCTCAGCAAAAACCTGTCTTAAAAAAAAATCCACTTGTCAATTCACAAAGTTACACCATTGTGTACATTTGAAAAAAGCTACACCCATACATTTGGGGATGGTGGTTCCACCTACAAACCAACCATGCTGCACTCAAGTGGTTTCAGTGTCACCAAAAACAAAAACTTCTTCAGTAAAGTTTAGCTCTCCAAAATAATTTTAATTTTAACATAGAACACATTCCCGAAACTTCAGATAAAGGGGCTAGTGCCCTCTCCTGTAAAAGTTTCCCAAAATCAATGGGTTAAAACTGTCCTTAAAATGTAAAACCTATTAGTTTTATTGTAACCAGTAGTATGTCTAAAGGTTCATGTGTTTTGTTCTGCTTTTCCTGAAGCTCCCCCCAAAAAATTGCACCTAGCAACCTTCCAACACTGCAATTTGGGGGGCATGTCATAAGTATAAAGTAACCTAAAATTCCTGTTTACCTGTAAGGGGTTAAGCTAAAAGTAACCTTAAAAATAAAAAAACCCTAACCAATAAAAATAAAAAATGCTTTCAAACAAAAAACCAAAAGGGTTTAGTTTTTCAGTCCTGTTCACTCCAGAGGGATGGGGTGAACCAAACCTATTTCTTTTCTCTCTATCTAAACTTTCTATCCAGCAACAAGTAGTTAGCCAAACAAGGCAAGTTTCATCTTGAGAAATTTTCAAGTTACATTTTCAGGTTGTGGAATTTTCTCTGTGGATCTCTAACTTTAAAGCTTCAGCCAAAAAAAAAAAATCCTAAAAAGGGGGTTTGTCCCTTTAATGCTTTTGTAATGCAAGTGCTTTTCCTACTAATTTTTACAAAAAACATGATTCCTTGTTTCTTTAAAATCTTTTACAAATTTAACTTTTTTTTTCCATTGTGTAAAATCCTGATTTTAATCAGGCTTCTCACACAATTGGTAAGAGGTTTTTTCAAGTCTTTCCCAAAAAGAGAGGTAAACCTGGGGAGGCTTTTTTTAAAAAAAGACTTCAATTGGCTTGTCCCATAGTTCTTAAAACCCTTGCTTAATTGTGGCAGCAATCCGTTCCAAACAGTTTGGAGAAAAAAGTTGAACCCAAGCTGGTAAAATCAGCTGGGGGAATTTTTTTAGGTGGGTCCCCACATCTGTACCTAAAGTTTAGTGGGTAGGCAATCCTGACAGCATGCAAAGTGCTACCAGGGGATTCTTACATTTATGGAGCTGAGGAGTTGTGACCAACTTACTGAGATCGTGCAGATCCCAAAGCAGAGACTATAAGGCTTGGGGTCACTGACTGTGTGAACACACATTTCAACATACCTGACTTCCCATTTTCTGCCTGTTTCCCCTTCAGCTCTCCAAGTTCCTGCAGTACATGCAGCAGCAGAAGATTGTACAAGTGAAGGAGCTGAACAAAGGGGTGGAGAGTATTGTGCATATAGACTGGAAACACTCTGAGTAAGTTGTTATAAACTGCACTCAAATTTGTGGAGATGTAAAATGTTGATCTCAAGACCTTGCTCCTTTTTTCATGAGGTAGGGATGTCAACCAAATTTCACCTCAGGTAGTTAGCACTGTGCCTCAATTTCCCATTTAAATGGCCCTGTTCTTCTCTTGTCCTAAACTGTTACATAGGGGTCTTGTATACTGTAAAATAGCTACCACATTCCACCCAAGAGGTGGGTGAATGGGTCTATCTGAGCTCCTATGTAGCACTTCTCAATCCTAGAATGTGAAGCCATTTACAGGAGAGAGAACCCCAATTTACAGATGGGGAAACTGAGGTTAGATGGGGCTCTGCCTGTCTGCTTCAAGGATGAGATTTGAATGTGAAGTGACATACTTAGATGAAAGGTACTGGAGCCACACCAAGTGTTACTACTATAGATTTTTGAGAGTAAGGCCAGAAGAGACCATTAACTTTCTTTCTGAACTGCCTGCATGATACAGGCTATTAAGTTTCACCCAAGTATCCCATTATTGAGCTCCATAACTTGTCTGGCAAAAGCCTAACTTTCCAGAAGGGCATTCATCCAGTCTTGATTTGAAGTCTCAAGAGATGGAGAATCCCCCACTTCTTTGTACTTAGTTCCAGTAGCTAATCACACTTCCTAGTAAAAATTTGTACCTTATTTCCCCTTGAATTTGTTTGGCTTCAGCTGGCAACCACGGACTCTTGTTCTGCCTGTCTCCACCAGATTAAAAGGTTCTTTAATACCTGGTATTTTCTCCCCATGAAAGTACTTAGAGACTCAAGTCACCTCTCTTGTGTATAAGCTAGAGATTGAGCTCTAAGTCTCTCACTGTCAGGTATTTTCTGTAGCTCTTGAATAACTTTTGTGGCTTTTTTCTGTACCCTTTCCAATTTTTCAACATCCTCTAAGTTGTGGACACTAGAATTGTACACCCTGCATGCAGGTTGTCTTTCTTTCTTGGATGTGATGCAGTGTTGAAATTTGCACTTCCAGACACTGTAGCTTCTTGAGTATGTCCACCGGCTTGCCTGTCACACTTCAGAAATCTCTTCGGTCTTTGGCAGAAAGGAAAACCTTGTACAGCAAAGGCAGTCACCACAGTTCCCTCATGCTGTTGAGCCATCCCTAAAGAAACCCCTCTCTGTTGCTCAGGAGTTCACCTGGCAACTGATTTAAATACTGTCATTGCTTAGGTTCACTCCTTTGCATGACTCAGACTTCAAACACTGGGTCTGATTGAAAACCTAGGGATTCAAGACTTGTGCTCCTCCCAGAGATGCTAACAGGTGTTTCACCTGCCCTGTTTGGGGGTCTGAAACCCCAGACATGCAACTGCAGACAGCCCAAACCTGCAACTCACCAAGTCTCGACCTCCAAGCCCAGGTTCCAGGGCTGAGAGTTGGTGCATTTAGCAGACTGAAATTCAGCATTTGCACCTGATGTCTCCTGGTTTCTTGTTCTGTCCTCTTTCAAAACTGGCCATTTCCCAGTTGTTTACATGAACACAGTCTTTAAAGTGCCATACTTGTGACTCAGGTTTTATTTTTATCTAGGAGATAAGTGTGTAGACAGGAGAGGGTTTGGGCCAGAGTGTTGGGGGAATAACACTGCTGGGAAGCTGGAGGCTAATGTAAGAGCTTAACAAACATTCACCAATACTTCCTCACCCAGGAAACTCTAGTGAAACTGAGCTACCTCTGTTGTTTTCTCCTTTGAATTTCAGCATTAAGTCATTTGCTGTCCCTGAGGCAGTCTCTGCTATGTCAACTGTCCCAGAGGGTAAATGTGGAGAAGGAGAGCAGCTGTACCATGCTCCTGAAATCATACCACTCTATGGCATCTCAACCAAAATGGCTCCACTTTTCCAGGAGTCTGGATACAAGTAAGTGCTAGGAAGATGGGATAGAACCGTAATTGTCGTAAGCCAGCATTCAGAGGAGAGGGAAGACAGATGCCAGGTGCTAAAGGGAGTGATGATGTCAACACCTTCCCTCTGTCAGGATTGGACCAATGTCCGAGCATGTTGCTAGGAGCACTTGGCTGTTTGGTGAAGATGTAGTTGGGATGAGAGGAACAATTGAGGCTCTGAGGCTTAGTCACCAGAGAATCCCTTAGCGCTGTTTACCAGTATAGCTGTGATAACTCACCTGACCTGGCCAAATTCCAGAGCGTGTATTTACAGTCTACCTATGTCAGTTCCCTTTGCATTTTTGAGGGGATCGAGCACGTTCTACCTTACTACACAGCAGTTTAGTAACAGAATTGTCACAAGCTGTTAAACAGCTGCCGCCTTAACCCCTCGGGGTGAGATTCTGTGCTGTAGTGCTGCCCAACTGGCGGGGAGGGGAACGGGATGGAGGGGACTTAAGAAACCTTCGTGCCCCCCTGATTCAGGGCTGGAGCAGCATACTGTTGTAATTTAAACAGCCCTTGGTGGCAGCCTGAGATTCTCGGGATGCAAGCTACTCTAGAAGTACCAACTGTTAATACTGTTTTCAGAACATCTGATTTCTTAATGCAATGTAGGAACAATTTCCTCCTCCTATAGGAAAGGCAGCATCCTCTCCAGCAGTGATGTGAGAGAGATCATCATCACCTATGTAAAGACGAATGAGTTGGTTGATGAAACAAACAAGAAGTGAGTAGAAGTGAATCTTTTGGGCATCTATTTTCACTAGGCAAGCTGAGTGCAGGGCAAAAGGTTTATTGAAAAAATGAGTAACAAGGAATACATAAAAATTAACATGCTGTTACATTGATCAATTTACCAACCTACAGCACAAGTACACTGGACTTTTAAGTTGATGGTTCCCCAAGTTTTAGAGCTGAAACAAATCCACCATTAGTCAGAGCAGGTCATGGAAACAGTCCCGACTGGTGGCATGCTTGGCAGAGAATATAGGCTGTATTTCCACATCTTTGGATAGGGCAGGCTTGCATCTAATCGGCTTGTTGTATTACAGCTTTGTAAAGGTGAATCCAATCTTGTGTGACTGCCTTTTGGATAAATGGGAGCAAGACAAGATCTCGATGCTCAAATGGGATGATCTCCTGAGCAGGTGACTGTTTCCCGACTCTGCTTCCATGTTTGCATAGATTCAGAGCACTTAACTACTACATGATGCAAAGCCTTGTCTAACTCTAGGCCCTGAAGTAGGCAATAGCTTCCTTATTGTCAACATAAAAATACCTACAAATAAACCTTAATTTGTTAAACTTTCTTAGCAGTATCTACTAAATATAAGTTCCATCTTTCTTTTCTTGCCACCTTGCAAATGACAGTAACCTAGAAATGTAACATTTAAAAATGTCTATGCACACAAAATATAAATCTATCCTCTAACATGGGTAGGCAACCTATGGCATGTGTGCCAAAAGTGGCACACAAGCTGATTTTCAGTGGCACACTCACTGCCCAGGTCCTGGGGGGCTCTGCATTTTAATTTTAAATGAAGCTGTTTAAACATTTTAAAAACCTTACTTTACATACAACACAACACTTGTTTAGTTCTATATTATAGACTTATAGAAAGACCTAAAAACAGTAAAATGTATTACTGGCATGCGAAACCTTAAATCAGTGAGTAAATCAAGACTGGACACCACTTCTGACCCCTGCTCTAACACATCTTTAAATTTATATTAGAAGGGGCTTAAACGTGCTCAGAACTTTGACACTTGATCAGTCCTGTGGTCTACATATCTATGGAATCCCAGACTTAAGATATTGCCAATCCTGCTGTATCTGATAAACTAAACTCAAGCCATATCTTTCGCAGGTGTCTGGAACGACTACAGCCTTACCACCAGGTGACATTTTTTGGACATGAACCTATTGTGAGGAAAGGAAACCTTGATCCCATTGACATAACCATAGCACAGAGATCATCCAATAAAAAGGTAAAGGCAGAGAGATGATAGGGAAGAGGTGTGGATGCTTAATCCCTGTTTGGATCTTAGTCCATGCTGGAGGTGTTCAGCACTTTTAGGACAGACCCTACTGGAGTTTGGGTCTTTGACATAGCCAGTCTTGCTTCTTGCTGAGGAGAAGTTGGGGTGGGAGGGGGGGAGGCTTCATAGTAAGCAGGGCAGCTGGGAAACTGCTACAATTTGGCACAGGACTTGGGTGTAGTTCTGTGCTAATAAGCACCTGCTGTCATTCAAACCTGCAGGTTAGAGTTCTGAGGATTAGAGTGGGTTAAAGATGTTAATTCTTAACCCAGCCCTAGCATAGTAATTATCAAGCATGTTTTCTAAAGACCCTGGAGTGTGAAGCATCACATTGTTTAAGTGCAAACAAATGATTGGGGGCAATTCTTTGCTATTTTGCCTCCATCTATGCTTTTCAGAGGGTGTGTATATATGTAGATACCCATTATAGGTGGTGGTGGTGGGGGGGTTATAAATTGGAACAGATTGTACTGAATTGGTCAGACTTTGTACATGAGCTATTATGTGATATTAATGGGGAAACTCATAATGCCCAGTTCTAATCAGAAATGTAGGGTGGAGTCATGACTGCTGTTGTGATATTTAATCCACAAAGTGAGAACTTCTCATGACAATGGCTAAAATCCACAGGTGACCATTATTAAGAATCTTGAAGTGTATGGCCTAGACCCGCAATTAGTTGCCAACACTCTCCAGCAACGAGTACAGGCCAGTGCCACTGTTAACACATTACCTGGGGCAAAGGACAGAGTTCAGGTCCAGATCCAAGGCAACCAAATCAACCATCTTGCCAAGTTGCTGCTCGGTGAGTTTGAACTGATGTGGATGGTGTCCATTATAAAAGGTAAATGTTTTGATTAAAACCTAGCTCTGGGATATGCTTAAGTTGGACTCTTGGTTGTATTACAGAGGAATACCAGCTACATCGGAAATATATTCAAGGGCTGGAGAAGGCGCCAAAGCTTAGCCGGAAGAAGTAAATGTCTAGTGTAAAGTATTCAAATCTCACTATTTATAACCAGTTCTACCTACAGCTAAGGGGTGAAATCCTGATCACATTAAGTCAAGGAGTTTTGCTCTTGACTTTCATGAGCCCAGAATTTCATCCAAAGAATGTAATTGGTTGAACTGTTAGGCTTTTTTAAAATAAATATCTCAAATGTTGTAGTCTTCCAGATATTATGTTCCAATGGGTTACCAAATTGCTGGCTTGTGAGCTAATCATTAATGGGCTGATGTTGCTGGATGGGGTATGTTGCTTGGTGCTTTTTTGGTTAATGAAAGCACTTAACTAAACAGCCTATATATTCTAGCACATCCTGGTCTAGAATTCATACCTCTTAATTTAAAAAAGTTTTCAGGGGTCAGTATCCCTCAATCTTTCCATGGATTACAAATACCCCACACTAGCTATGAAAACAAATAGGATTTTCTCCCTCCATTGAGCTTTGCCAGTAATAGACCACATTGGACCCCACTCCTGCAACTAATTGCAGAATTGGGTGTAAATGCAAAAAGGGACTATTTTTTAAGGCTCTCCTTCTGCAGTGAGCTTTATAGAGACATAACCTCCACAGCAGGACCACAGGTGACAGTCTTGTATAAAGCTGCTGACTAACTTCAAGGGAAACACTTAAACATGTTTTATAAACATAATGACCTTACTGGGATCCCATTTAAACACTGAACACCACATGAGGGCACCAGACAGCTTTAAATAAAACAGACACAATTCTTCATTGACTCTTTTATTCTCTTACACGGTCTGCATCAGAACCAACTGTTTCAGGACTTTCAAAAGCAGAGTGACTTTTTTCAAAAATAACAATTAACAGGGAGTAGTAAAAATAAATTACAGCATTGCAAAAATGTATTTCACTATGCCACAGAAGCTTTACTATTCCATTCTATACATAGTTTTTACACCTTGTACAGCTGACAATTTCACACATACGCAGGGAAACATATTAACCAAAGGCACTGCCAGCAGTATTTGCACATCTGAAGGGGCCTTTGCTAATGTCTAAAGCTTGTGGTCACTTGACTGCTTTGCATCAGTTTCAAGGTTTTTCTCTTTAAATGCCCCATAGCCAACAAAAACAGGCCTCCCTCTTCACAGGAGGTTTTCAGCAGCATTCACTGTAATTGCATAAGAAGCCATGCCTTCTACAAAAGGTTAGCCATGCCAGGGGTCCAGACTGTGGGATAGTCACTGGGGGAAAAAAAATCACTAAAAGTACCCACAACTCCTAGCCAGCAAGATGAGATGAAAATTTAAAAAATGTGGATCTTGCTTCTCAATGACATTTTACAGTGTGCTGGTTTCTGCTCAGTTAATATTTGTGCATTGTGCTTTCAAGTGCTAAAGCACTACCTGTGAATTACTTAGACCTCACATGTACACTGAGGTCAGAAATATTCTCCTTATTTTACAAATGGGTAAACACCCATGAAGCCTTCAAATTCCTGATACAGCCTGTGCTACTTCCTGGTTGTTAAAGGTCACCTGGGTAAAGAACACAGTACAGCAAGGGTAACAAAGTCCTGTGGCACCTTAAAGACTAACTAGTACAGCAAGGTGACTTTCCCTTCCCTGCAGCCCTATTATCAAACCTAGCTGTGTTATAAGCTGACACAATGGCATCTACACACTTGCTATGTAGTGCAGTCACTTTCTCCCATTTAAAACATACTTAGATAGAAAACTGGGAGACAGTCAAGGGGGTGGGAGGGAGAGGGAATGGCAATTCCTTCCTCCTTCCCCCACAAAATCAGCCTCATCCCTACAGTACATTAAAGAACAGGTGTGGGGAGGAAGTGACTAAAGCCTTTCAGAAAAGCCCTTCACAACCAAGTGGTCCTCATTTGCTTTTCAGTAAAGATTTCACACTAAAAAAGGCACTGAGGTAAATCTGAGACTCTTAAAATTGCCTTCTGTCATCACTGAACCTAGTGGACCCAGACCTCTGAAATGGAATCATTTCACCATATAACAGGCTTCAAGGGATGTTTTCAACACAGAGTCAGTTTAGTCATTTCAGGTGTTCTATCTATCTGCACCTACCCCTTTTTGTGACTTTACCAGCAGGTTTCCGTCCTCCTCACACATTCCTTTGTGAAGGATCTATGCAGCCAAGGGAAAGAGTGAAACAGACTACACACACGGTGCATAATCCACCACACTAAGAGGAAACACTGGAAAAATAACCTGTTAAAAGTAACACCTTAGACTTAAAGCTTGCTGAACTGAAGTGTAATTTTTGTGTCACTTAACACAGGGAACCCTACAGCAGCCGCATGGAGGGGTGTGTAACCAGGAACAAAGATGGGATTGGTAGCATTAACTGGTGTGTCTAACTGCAGCAGTATCTATCTGTGAAAGGCTAAGCCCAGGGTAGGCAACCTACAGCATATGTGCCAAAGGCAGCACACAAGCTGCTTTTAAAAACCTTATTTACTTTACATACAACACTAGTTTAGTTGTATATTATAGACTTATAGAAAGAGACCTTCTAAAAAATGTTAATGTATTGTGGGCAGACCCTTAAATTAGACTGAATAAATGAAGACAGGGCACAGCACTTCTGAAAGGTTGCCAACCTCTGGGCTAAGCTGTTTCTCTGAGAAAGAATGGAGGTGGTGAGTAAAGACGGTCTTGTTGCATTCTCCTGGCTCTAAGCACCAGGGGTGGGGGGTCATGCAAGAAACCTAGCAGCCTCTCATCTATGTGCCGAAGGAAGACAGTGGGAGGATGTGGAGGTTTGGTAGGTGGTTGGATGATGGTGCCAGGAGGGGAGGTGGTAGAAGGGGTGCTGGAGGTGCAAGGGGTAACAGGAAACAAGGCCCAGGAGGCTGGGTAGGTGCTGTTCCTCTGCATGGTGGGAGATTGTGCTCTAGTTTCAAAGGGCTTTGTACTCAACCATCTTGCATGCTTGTAAAAAGAGTAAATCTGTAAAACATTGGTCCCTGAGTAGGAAACTGGCACTACACAATAGCCACACTCAGCAATGGGGAGTATTGGCTCCCACACGGACTGTTTGACCAAAGAATCTGAATTTCACTCTCATCCTACATCCTTTAAAAAAAAAAACTCCTTAGAATGAACATTAGCTAAAATCCCAGTAAAACTTACCGGAACCACTACGGTGGACTTGAAGCCTTCTTGGCATCTGACATTTTCATGTTTCAGTAGATATCTTAGAATCGTGCAACAACCTGTTTTGGCATCAACAACCGCTGCAACGTGCCCATGATCTGGTGCAACCAACCCCTGTTGCTTTATCTGCTGCTTCCTGTGGCGCCACCTAACTTGTGAAATGACTGAACTATACAACACAACAACCACACACAAGGCAGCTGCAGCCTCTTAAAACAAAGCCAACAGGCAAGGTGGTGGGAGGAGGGTGAAAGAAATGCAGTTCTATCCTGCCCAACACGATTACCCAGTAGATAGTCCTATTTATTTAACATTCAGGCATTACTGTGAAGTTTCTCTGCTGGGCGGCCCAATGCGACAACTGAAAGCTAAGCAGCAGCTCCATTTGGTTTAACCGAGGGCCTCTAGATTTAAATAGAGGTTTTCCATTCTTTACTGACTGGCTGTGATCCAGTGAATTTCTGAGGGAAAAGAAATGCAACGCTTGTCTCTGGGGGGGCGTGTCATTCCTCAGGGAGAGAGGGTCAGACAAATCGGAGGTGTCCTGAGAAGTCTCTTTAAAAATATCTAGCTTAGTCTGGTATTACACACGCTTTGTGGTTGGTTATCCGGGTTTTCCTCCTGCTTCTTTCAAAGTCTCCTCCAGTCTTTGTTTAAACTTGCTGTACTTTTTTTGTACTTGCTGAATTTTGTCTTTTTCCTCTCTGTCCAGTATCATTAAGAAATTTTGTAGCTCCGGGATAGAGAATGCATCCCACTGCAGAGAAAGCAAAAACAGAAGTGAAATGAGCAGACAGAATACTGCCTCCCCTCTGCTTGTCTAACATGCACACTGTGGTTTATTGTGCAGCTGTGTGCTCATCTTGAAAATCAGGGGAGAAGATGCGTGCTACCAAGCAAGGTCAGTTTCTTAGATTTCTACACACAGAAAGATCTAGTTAACTGGCCTTGCAATTAGACCCTGCAAGTATCTTTCTCCCCCATAGAGTGGGGTCAGGAAATTTTTCAAACCAAACATTGTAATAAAAAATGCTGATTCATTAAAACTAAAACTTAGTGGGAAAGGGGCAGTTTAGACAAAAATGAAGATTCCCATTTTCTGGGTTGAATTGACTGTTTAGAAATGTAAAGAGTACTGCACATGTTTTGTTTCATTAAAAGACTGAAGTGTCCACTGACCCAAAGCAGGGGGGGGGGGTAGGGGTTGGTTAGAAAATTTAAAGGTAAACAGGAAAGTTTTCAAAAACTCAATTTTTCAGAGGATAGGAAACAATTTTTCACCTAGCTGTTCAGATATGTATATGTCCCATCTTAATTCTTTGAGATGGAGCCAGGAATCCATAATCCAGCACACAGACCTAAATTTGAGCCATCTGGGACTATGATCCCAAAGCAAAATCTGACTTTACCCGGGGCTGGCCCTACAATTTTCCACTGCCATACTTGGCTCCACAAAACCTGGTTTCCCAAGGGACTGAGCTGTGGCATGCAAAAGCTACCCAGCAAGCCATGTTGTCACCAGCAGGGCTAGTTCTACTTAGATTACTTTTAATTTGAGAAATCAACAAAAGTGTTAAGCTGGGATGGAACCCCTTAATGCAGGCTGAGAGACTAGCTTCTGCTCAGCGATATTACAAGTCATGCATGTCACAGTATCCCTGAAATGCTGACATCGGGGCTATAATTTTGGTATTTAGATGCACTTAATCCTGCTTTTTTGAGAGATCCTTTTTGGGGGCATGACTGCTGCCTACTGGCTAGAATCTGAACTTCTCAAGTATGTGTCAATATCCTATACTGCTTAGCAGCTGATAGATTCATCTTCAGCACAAGTGATACCATCCTAAGGTTTAGCTGAACACTCAAGTTGCTGTACAGTGTGGCATATGAAGTCCTAGGAGGTGTGGATTTATTATACAGCATAGCATTGGCCTCTATTTTAAAATCAGAGGATTAGCTATAGCTCTATTTAGCTAATCTACTCTGAAGATTAACTGTAGAACTACATTGCTTAGTTTCTATAAACAAACAAAAACAAATGGATTATGGGCTGAAAACATCAAACAGGCCACAGTGCATTTTTTAAAAACCTGATCTATAAAAAATGCTAAGTTTTGTGCACTAAACTGATTGGTTTAAGGTTCTGAAAATCCAGGCTAACCTCAAGGATTCCTTTGAGATGCTTTAATACTTATTCTTAAGTGGAAGGTTGGTGTCTAAGTCAGCGTTTTGGATGACCAACCCCTAACAAGTAAACTTGCTCTTGTCCCCCCAGCAAAAAAATAATAATTAAAATCAAGTCGTTTCTACTGCAGTGAGTCTTGCAGGTTTAACACAGCCCTGTGGTTTTGTAAAGCTATTAACATTGGTGTGAGAGCCAAGGGAGAGACTCCCAGACGTACCTCAACTTCCCCCGTTTCATTTTCCTTCAGCACAAAACTGAGAACGTCTGTGTCAGGGCCAGCCAGCAGCCGGAGATACAAGGGGTATTCTGTTAGCGAGAGCTTCTGGAAGAGAACTGCAGGGAGGAAAAAGTGATTTCTGAATGAGCCTTTAGGATGAAATGCTCAACAAGTGACTGAGCACACAGCATATGTTTTAAGGCATCTTGAGCTGGACTTTATATAGAGTTGCTATGGGATGTACCATCTCCAGCAAAGGTGTTTATAAAGGTGAGGCTGTGCAGACTAGTGATTAAAGCAAATGAGTGCAAGGTGCAAAATGTAGATACTGTGTCTGCTGATTAGCTACTGTGAGGTTGAGTAGAGGTTCCATCCAGATTTAGGAAATCAGAATTAGTGTAGACCAACACCTGCCCGTGCAGCTGAATCTAGTCTCATATCCAGGTTAGGTGTAAGGTGCCCCCTCCCCCAATTGCTCTTAGCTGAATGTGCTATTAGGCTTAATTAAAGTTCTTCCTGGGCAACCTATGCAGCAGTGTGATGGTGGACTTTTTTATGGGGGTGGGAGGTGACAAGGGGAGAGGCAGATGACAATTATGAACCATGGGAGGAGAGAGAGCCAGCCATGTTCAGTCAGAGAAGCTGCACTCCTTGACAATCCTAAATCTATATTTTAATGCAAAGAGCTGGTTTCTAAGGTAAGTGGGTCATGATGATCCCCTAAGGTTGAAATGCCAGAAGTCTATGAGGATGTCAATAGTTTGTAGGTACGGATAAGGCACTGTCAGATCACTATTGATACAGAGAAGCTAAATCAATGGAGGAGAGGGGGAATTCTGCCCAGGGACACTAGGGTATCCACATACTGTTTGGAAAAGAGCTGGGGGCTCTCTGCTATTCACACACAGCAGGCAGGGGATTCCATGCCGGGGGGTGTCTGTCTCACCCTGAGGAGGAGCTGAGCCTGCACACTATCAAAATGTAGTTCATGATTTTTAAAGCACAAAGCAGTCCTGCTATAACTGAACTGAAGGGCTTGTGGGATGATTGACTTCACTAGTTGTCCACCTATGGCAACGATTCAATTGGGATCAGGCAATAGAGGGCTCACAAGTTAAGTACACCCAGGCACTCATGCCAGCCAGTAAGCAGCATCTCCTAGCTTCTGTTACAACAGCTTGCACTTCACAAAGGTGGCCATATTTGCATCTTGGCTCTAACCCAAGACCCTGTAACGTAAGTGGGAGCTACTTGTGGTGCTGAAAATTAGATCTTGTGTATGCACCAGTGAACATTATTTGTTTCATGATTAAACTACCACTCCTGCCTTAGCCAATGGGGGCTGGTACTGAAGCAGAAGATGGCAGCAGGGTGATATTTTTACTACACCAGGGGGAAGGCAAACATTGCCCAGGGATTTAGTATGCTGCAGAATACTGACTAAACCTTCCTTAGGTTCCTACATAGCCCCCCTCTCTGTAATATCTGAACACTACCATCTTTCCTCCTCCCAACACCTGTGAGGCTGCAAAGTGTTCTGTCCTATAATCTCTCATTGCTATAGCTCCTTTCACCCTGAACCCATCACAGTGAATAAGATTTGGTGAGCAGATACCAGCTCACCAAAACACTCCACCCAGTTTAGGACAGGGAGTCACTTCTCCAACCATTGCAGGAGGATAATGTGTTAGGCATATTGGATTATCTAAATTAGATTTGGGCCAGGTGCTCCCTAACTCCTGCAACAAGTGACATTTGATCCTTAATGATCACAAGGAGTCAGGATCAGTTTGGGGGAAGGCCACAGATACCTCTTTTGGCTATTATGGCTCTTCCCTGAGGAAGGTGTTAGTAAGATTGACACAGCAAAGCCCCTCTGCCATGAGGAAAGCATTGCCTCTGACAGCTCTGCTATTAGGAAGGAAACTTACGAATGAGAGGAAACATGGCTTTATGGTTTAGGCATTGGACTGGGATACCACAGATTTAGGTTCATTGCCCAGTTCTGCCACTGACTCCTGCTGAGCTTGGTCAAGTCACTTGATCTTTCTGGTCTACTGTAACGCAAATCACAACCTTACCAACTGGCAAAGCAGGGAAGCATCTGGGAATTCCCCTCTCTGCACTGAGCCCCCAGGGGACCGGTTGCTCAGAAAGGTGTGAACTCACCTTGCCCATCTCTCTGCATCTCCTTGAAAAGTGCAAACTTCTGTGGGTTGTCCACCACCATGAACTTCTTGAGGAGCCCCTGGATCACCTCGCCGACGGTGGTCGTGCTGCTGATGTGCAGCTGCTTGACCGCATCCAGCGGCAAGTAGAAGGACGTTCTCTTGTCTGTCATATCAGCCAGGTTCACCTCCTTGAGGGCGTCGTAGATAGACTGAGGCCTAATCCCTGCTGGCACGGTCACAGGCCGGCGCAATTTCAAGTGCACTTTAATGAAGCCCGTGTAAGTGCCATCATCATTCTAATGAAGGAGAGAATGAAAGTCAAGTATCAATGAGAGCTCATGGGAGAAGACAGGTTTGCAGCTCTTCCCCCCAGCTGAAGGGCTTTTGCAGCACTTAGCCCAGGGGTAGACATTGTGAGCTGACAGCAGGGACAACTTTCTATAGTGATTGAATCTTTCCTATTCAGAATATAAAAGGAACTAGCAATTTAGGGTTAGTCACTACAGAATACTTCCTGTTCCCTACTCTTCAGTAATGCCCTAGGATTCTTCCCCGCCCTGAGCTGGCTCATCCTTTGTAAAGTGTCCCTGCTAGAGCAAAGATTACGGAATCTAGCTGACATTAAATACCATTGGTGCTTGCAATTACGCTGTCTCCCTTAACTCCTTTGCACTGACCTATGAGAGCTTGTGAAATTTGCTCCTTTTGTTAAATCTAATTTGTGAACACAGCCATTCCCTTGGCCTCTCAAGGCTTACTGACAGAGCTTGGTTTACATGGTTGTTTTTTCCAAGCAGTAAACGAGGCTGCAATCAAGGGCTGGAACTGTCAGCAAATTACTAGGGGTCCCACAACTTTGGTTAAAAGGTTGACCGTGGGGGAATAGAATGGCACATCTGTTTTCCCAGTGGCTCACTGTCGCCAAATAGGCTGAGTGACAGTTACGGAACGGCAGTGATGCAGCTTTCTAGTTATCATGGCTCATTCAAGCTAGAACAATATAGTCTGATCTGTGTATGGTAAATCATTTGTTGGACACTAAAATTACTCTGAAAATTTCCCCAGTGGAAATTTTTTTAGCAGAACCATTGTCTGAACTGTGGGGTGATTCACACCAAACGGACCAGAGTACAAATAAAGTTGGGGAATAAGCACTTTAAGACACAGGCTCTGCCCCAAAGAGCTTATGCTCTCCCTCCTCCCCCCCCCCCAAGGGTCTCCTACTTGCATAACAGCAGCCTTGGAGACAGTCAAAGTTAAAATCCAGATTCAAATGCTGCCCCCACTCATTCCCTAAAGCTGAGGCTGTTCAGACACACATTACTGATGCAGGCCATTCTGTAGCCTTAAGAGTGTCAGGAGAAAACAACTGCTAAACCAGGTTAATACGAATGCTGTACTTAGAATTCATTGGTCATACTGCGGTTCAAATGCAAGGCAAGCAGTCCCTGGACTGGTAACTAATGCAGTTACCACATCACCTGATAATCTGCCATTTACAAATGCAGTTGTCTCTTCTATGCATTTATACCCTCTGTTGGCATGTTCTCCTCGCAGTGAGACCTGAATTCCTTCTGCGGTTTGGCAGAGAAAACAAAGATTTTGGAGTGATCCATGTGGGTGAACTTCACCCTTGTGCAAAGGCTCAGCACAAGGCCTAGTTACCCGTGAAGCCAGAATTAAAAGCCTGCCCTTAGTGCCTCAGGTAATGTAGACAGATGAATAAAATACCTACCAGCTTCATCACGAAGCAGTTTGTAACCTTGGCATTGTAACTATTGATGATCTGCTCAATCTCCTGGATAGTGGGAGCCTTGGGTTTTTCTTCTTCTGTTGGGGTTACATTCTGAAATGAGAAATAAACAACAGTGAATACTTTCGGTTTGTCCGTCTCTGTGCAGCCAGGAGCGCCATACGAAGTGCACGCTGCAAACGGTATGCTCTTCATGGCCCTGCCTTTGCCAGGATATACATATAAGCACAAAGACAGACACACTCCCTGATCCTGAGAGTTTACAATAAGAATGATGGAGAAGATAATGCCATTTATTGCTGCTATTTCTACCAGCGTAGTGCCTAGAGGCCCAAATCAAGGATCAAGACCCCACTGTGCTAGGCACTGTACACACAGAAAACAAAAAACATCCCTTCCCCAAAGAGCTTATAATTTAAGAGCCAACTGATGACTAAAACCTCCATCACACTGGGAGCTGCATTTCAGGTGTGTGGAGTGATTTCTCCTTATTAAAAATGTTTCTTAATCTTTATACTAGAAGCCCCAGACATGCAGCTACTTTTGGCAAGGACGGACTCAGTGAACCAGCCTCCTGCACAATAGGCCACTTCTTTGCATCCCCCAGCACCATTTCCATGTAAAGTTTTGAGGCTTCCTTCATTTCCCTGTAGAGTGAAGAACGTTTATAGAGTTGTGCCCAGGGGACTTACTTAAACCTGCATGGAATTTTCTCAGAGGGGTGAAGGTGTTTGGTTTTTTTAAACCCTGCTGGAATTCAAACATATGGTTCCAAGGAATCTAAGTTATTTCAAACCTGATACTTAAAGCTCTAAGCTGTCCCTTCTGGTAAGCTGAGAAATGCCACACGGGTCTATGACGCAGGAGGGTCTGAGATTTGAGCAGTCAGTAATGACAGACAGATGGCTGTAATAATTTCAATCAGTTCTTCAGTGAGGTATTGATCCAAAGTGCTCTGGGTGGTTTAATGACTAGCAGACAATGGCTCCCACAGGCTGATCAATGGGAAGGCCGATGGGGAGGTAAAGGAACAGACAAGCCACAAAAGGCTTTTGCTGTCACAGGGTCTTGGATGCTGCTGCTCCACACGCTTCATCTGTAAAACAATCTCCATCCGCCACATGCCAGTGGCCTGCAGCATCTGCATCGCAATGGGTGTTCCAGTCAGTGGGCTTGTCCTAGTTGCTCCTTGCAATCATGGCTTCTGGCAGTCCCCGAGAGGAATATTTCTGGGATATGTGCTGCTGATGGCAAGGAAAAAGAAAGAATGGCTTTCTTGAGCCACTTCCCGCAGCACTGCACTCACACACTGCAGGCATCGAGCAGCAGAGATTGTAGAGTTTCATGGACCGGGGTCAAAGGAGGGGCTTGGAAACAAGTGGCACACAATAAAAATCCCACCACGGATGGGGGATGTTTTCACCATGGAACAGGCCTTTGAGCCAGCAGTCAACACAGGAGACCGAGGGAGTGGCATTTATTATGGCCACTCGTAGGCAGCATCACCAATGCTTTCAATAAGCCCACATGCAATTAATGAAACACACAAAGTCCAAACTCCCTGAGAACTTGGGCATCTTTGTTGAGCGTGACTGGAACAAAAGAACATCATGTAGCCAACTGACTATGGGGAAGTCAGGGTACCTCTCCCCGTCTATAAACAAGTCACAGGAGGGTCTGAGAGTGCTTAGAACACCGTCAGCGAGCTCCACCTCACCCCTATGAAGTGGGTAACAATCAGAGCTTCCCCATCTGTAAAATGGAGGGAGTTTTCCCAGAGATCACATGGAGTCAGCTGCAGTATCCCCAACTTTAGCTACCGCACCAATCATTGCTGCCTCAGTGCAAGATACCACTTCATCCACCTGCCGCTGCCAAATGTTTTTATGCCCCTCACATAGGAACTGGAAGCCATTGACTACTTTCATGGCTCTGCTAGCATTTCCCCCCTGTGGAGAACAGCCAGGATGCTGCTGGTAGCAAGTTCATCCAGGCAGAATTTGCAGTTAATTTGGTTCTTCCTCCAAGCGGTGCATTTCTAGCAGCTTTGAAGGAGTTAGTAATTACTTCAAAGCTAAAAGTGATAACTCTACATAAGCAATGAGCAATCTGCATTGCTAATCCATAACACGCACCCACCCAAAGTCCCCAGTAATCCAATCAGCGCATCCACAGCCTGCCTTGGAAGTCACTCTGTTCTCTGTGCGTAGGGGAAACAGAGGGACATGGGCTCTTTTTTCTCCCTTTCAGAGGTTTTGGTCAATTTCCTTTTGGGAGGCTAACTTACAGTCAGATGCCGTGCGTAGGAGGGGTTCACATGTAAACGTATTCATTAGTCATTAGACACAATCAGAAAACCACCAGTAATTAGGTCCCATCACAGACAGAGAAAACTCTGAGGAGCTAAAGAAAAACGTAACTGGGCATTTAGAGCATTTCAGCAAAAGGGCAATAAACACTTCTGGATACACCTGCCATGAGGGGCTTATTAAGGAGGCTCGTTAAAAGCCATAAGAGCCTTTTGCACCGGAGTGCTTAGCACTCACTGCTCCCAGCGATGGCAGCAGGAACCGCAGCATCTTTGAAACTCGGGCCAGGGATGTTTCTGGAGCAGGCTTTGAATCAAGGAGGCGCTGCCAGCTACTTCTAGATCCACACAGAGCCAGATAATCAGCTGGCATAAATCGGTGCAGCTCCATTTAAGTCAATGCGACGATGCTGATTTACACCAGCCGAGGCTCTTGACCTTAGAATCTGTAAAAATCAGTTCACTCCATTAAGGGAGGAAGGGGGATCCTTCCACCTGCTCCTCTGCAGTGCTCCTGCCACAGAGCTTGGCAGGCAGGGAGAGGAGGCACAGGAAAGTTGCTATGTGGACCCTGAACAGCATGAAGCCTGCTTTTGTGCTCCACGAAACCCATCAGAGGGGTCCTGAGGATGGTGCCAAGCAGAGGTCAGTGCCAGTATGGGAGACGAGCAAGTGCTTTTGGGAAGTGTGCACGAATCAGGATGCTGCCTTCCCATATAACAGGTTCGGCGAGTTTTGGAACAACTTTCCCTGTGCCCTCAGCTACCATGGGTTCTATCCCCTGGCTCAGCACCTCTGCCCTGGCAGGAAACAGCATCAGGGAAAGCAAAACCAAGGACAGGTTACAAATAAGTCCTCCCCTTCTGCAAGTTTACATGCAGGACGGAAGCCAATGACTCACGTATTTTCTTGTCTGTGCAACTTCCGGTGAAAATCATACTCTGTTCACTGGAATGGCAGTCTGTTGCAGCCTAGAATTTCATGAAAAGCCACGTCTTGTCTTGCTCTCAAAGAGTTTGCATATGGTTAAAGTAGAATGGTCTATGAGCTGCAAACTTTAGGCAGCTCTAAGAGAACCTGGGGATTAAACGGTAATTAACTGACAACCACAAATCCTCTGCTATTCGGGGGAACCTAAAGAGAGCTGGCAAGACTGGCCCAATGAAATCAAAATCTCCAGAGAGTTCCAGGAAAAGTATCGGCATGTGATGGCGCTGGCAGAACTGACTGGGCTAAGCGGGAGCAGATGCTGGAGCCAGATACTCGTGATCGTTCATGTTTCTGGTTCAGTGCGTGAAGCTGGGATCACAGGAAATGTTTGTGAAGAAAATCTGCTCTAGTCCAGGCACGAGTAATCCTGGGGAAGGACTATGGTCTGAGTCACGCAGATGGTCGGGTCGGGTGATCACAGGGGTCCCTGTGGATTCTAGGACAGTGGCTCTAATGTCCACAAAGGAGGTAACAGAACAGTGCTGGTTTTAAGTGCTTCCTTTATCAACTCTGATCCCACAAGTAAATCTATGCAGCCGGGTCTTTGTGCTCCCAGGATCAGCGCCATAAAGCAAGAAGGAATGGAAACAGCAATGAACACAGGGCTCAGGACAGGCATTTCCAGGACTAGGAGACACACAAACCCTCTCCTCGGCCGGATTAGAGCCTAGTCTCTGACCAAGCCTGGGGTTGGGTGCAGGGAGAGCGCATCTGGCTTTATCAAAGTCCACGTCAGCCTTGCAGCAAGGTCAGTGGATGTGTGTGGAGAGGTCCAGGGAATGGTCTATTCCTGGCTCCTTGTACTGACTTTGAAGATGCTACTGATGAATCATAAAGACCTGACTTGCCAGTGCACACAGACCGAAAAGGCAGCGAGGTAATGAAACATCCTCTGGGCTGTGGGAAGTCAATTCATCTTGACAGGCACATCCAGGGGATTGCTGTCACTTACTCCTAATTCATGCAAGCAGGTCACCCAACAGGGTACCACATCCTCCCCAGGAACATCTCAGGACATCTTTCAACCTCAATTCTCTGCTGATCCTGGCCCTGGGGACCTCAGATCAGTTTGGTGGGAGTGCAGAGGAGAGAATCACACTCCGGATGAGGAAAGTCCCTCAGAACGTCCCAACCCCCCTGCACATGTTGCCAGGTCTCCAACTAAAGAGGCAGGAAGCACCTTGAAAATGTTCATTCCCCGATCCCCCCGCCCACGCTCCCTGTGGAAACCGACAGACGAGAGGGGGGCTCACAGAAACAACAAGAGAGTCCAGTCAGTATAGTGGCTGAGGTGTCAACACACCGGCAGCAAACCTAACTTGCAAAGTTTTTTTTGTTGGCCTCGCAGCAAAGGAGAATTTTAATCCTTCTACATAAAATGCTTGCCTGGGCTCCAGCTGTCATTAATCCCCCACCTCGCTATCAGAACCCATTCCCCCGCTTTGGAAAGCGTCTACAGGCCCCCTGCCCTTAACATACGCTGTGCATTAAATAATTAATGGGGGGAGGAATGCCTCTGAGAAGATTAAGGGGGTGAGTTACCAGGAGAAAATGAACCAGCTAGAGATAAACTTACCCTGACAGGAGCACTGGGAAAAGAGCCAGCCGTGCCCTCTGAAGGATCCAAGTGAGAGATTTTTCATGATTAAAAATTCTGATGCTCCGTTGAGTTTGCTTAAGACCTTGGAAACCTGAACCTGGGAGCTGCTGTTCCCCACCCAAAGGTCCTGTCCCCTTGCTCACGGCACACGCTTAGCTGGCTCCCTGGAGCACCAGGGAGCTGGGGAGGAGTGAAAGACCCCGGTGCTAGAGCGGCTGTGTCTGGCCATGGTATCCCACACATCCAGACTAACATTTGGGCAGAGCATTGCTTATACCTGTAGTGACTGCTGCTGGTGTGTGCTTTCCCACAGCACCTCTGGAAGCACCACACTAGCTTCCAGTCCCTGCCTGCAACGTGCCTTCAGCTGTCCTCCTCTGCCAGTGCCCCCTTCCTCTTCTCAGGAGCAAGACAGAGAGATTTCAGCCATGTCCTTTGAATCCAAGTGCAGAGAACTCCAAGGCCGTGGCAATAGAGCTCTAGGCAAATGAAAGGCACATCGGCCCTTTA
Organism: Sternotherus odoratus; assembly: GCA_032164245.1. NCBI lineage: Eukaryota > Metazoa > Chordata > Testudines > Kinosternidae > Sternotherus > Sternotherus odoratus. The sequence goes on from JAVMKO010000022.1 coordinate 8,062,485, forward strand.
GGGAGACCGGGAAAGCATCAACATCCCTTAGCGTCTGGAAAACACAGCAGCTACATCCAAAGAAGGAAGTCGCTCACTTTCAGAACAAATCACAGCCCGTTATCAAATTAATGGGCCCTGTCGTTGGAGGATGGAAACAAAAGGGTTTGGGTGACCCTGAAATGAATTAAAATCCACAGGTGGATAGAGAAGAATCTATTGTGAAGATGGATACTCCAATGAAATACAAGTAGATACACAACTCTGCATCTTTACTGTCTGTGCAGCGAGGCAGGGCAGCTTCCATGTACGTTTCCTTATGGGAAATAACCCACTAAAAGGACAGTGCTCAGCTGACTGCAGACTGGATTTACACCCCCACCCCCACCCCTTTAAGGATCCCACAGTCTAGCTCAAAAGAGGTTTGGAATGAACACAAATTGTAGCGTATGGTACTTAATCTATTCAAAGCCTCTCAACATTGGGCTATGATGCAGAACAGAAGGTTCATTTTCTCTTTTTAGCCATTTGTACCAATGGCAATGGGAGATCAGATGGTCAGATACTGTAGCTACATTTTTTAAAGGATGAACTGGGTAATGTCATAGCCATATCATATGTAGCCATCCACATGAAAGATGATTAACTCTCATGCTTCAAGGTATAATGCTAATACACTGCAGAGGCCAGGAAGGAATCCCCCTCCTAGCCTTGTATATGGTATTGGCCAATTGAAAGCAGGCTCCTTATAGGGAGGTTTTGCCTGTTTCTAAGTATCAAAAGTTGGTCACAGCTGGAGGCAGGGTAGGTACCCGAAATGGAGGATTATGAATATATCTATACCATTAGGGGATGTGAGTGCCTCAGAGGCTACAATGGTAGGTACTCACTCAGGGCACAACCTATATCTCAATGAAGTCAAGTAAAAAAATTCAGAGACCACCACGCATTGCGTCAGGCCCAGAGTAACCTCTGAGCCCCTCACATCCACTAATAGATTTATTCTGCCAACATCCCTATAAGGCAGAGAAGGATTATCATCTCCTGGTTAAAAGACAGGGAGCTGAGGCACAAACAGAAGAAGTGACTTGCCCAAGGTCACATAGGGAATCTTGCACAGCCAGGATTTGCACCCAAATCTCCTGAATCTCAGCCTGGCCTTCCCCTCTAGCACTAGTCAGATGGGCATGGCAACACCTTTGACCCTAACTAAAAATTAAACATAGTCAATGAAAAACTAACTATTGTTCTTCACGTGCTCCAACTGCAACTCCCTCTTCATTTTGGGGTGTAACTTGGTTTGCAGCCAGAAGCATTTGTAGAGCGTCTCTTCCATTTGGCTGAGCAATAAAGGACAAAGTCTCCTTGAAAGAACAGAGACTTTGGAGTCCAAAGTCCATGCATGCTGCAAACAAATTCATGTGCCTCTTGGAACAGTCTCAGCGAGTGGCATTTCACACTACAATGCACTGCTGCATTTGTCATAAAACACCCCCTTCCCCAAGGCGGAGCCATACATTCATTTCAGATAGGCGCTACCTGAGATCACTAGGACTCCCATCTTGTATGCTGACTGACTAAAGTTAGTTTTAACGGAGAGCTTTAAGCATTAAGGGATGTGCAAACCAAGGCTGGTAGGCCTCAAATGAGACCTGTAGCCTCCAAACAGAAGCTCTGTGGGATAAAGTGGGTTTCTTTGCATATGGTGACATTCACTGGGGATTACAGAGCAGGCTGGACCAATGCCATTTCAGCTCATTGCTCCTGGGTGGAAGCCCTTCAACACCTTACCCTACCTGTGGGACAATTCCCCAAAAGAAGATGGAGAGCTGAAATCCACTCGTGGTAATTAGATTCATTAGAACCTAATGGTAAAGCACAGTCCTGGGGCTTTAAGACTCTACCTGCCCTACAGAAAGAACAATTCTCTGTGCAGGAATGCAGGGGCTTTCACCAGCATCCCTCCTGCGGCGTGCTGAATGGGGATTATAAATGTCAAGTCAGGATAACCAGCACATCGCTCCTTGTCCTGACAGCTGTGCCTGGCTGCACGACTCTCTCTCGCAGAATGGGAACAGGCCTGGGACATGAGGAAAGCTTAGGCCTGCATTTGAATGGCTGCAGTTGCGCGGTTTGGGTTACTCTCAAAGTAGCACCATCCCTCCCACCAGTCTCCATGTACATTAACCCAGGTGGTACTGAGGGTAAACAGCAGGGGGCACACTCAGTGCCTCGCCTTTCTCCTGGTGCAGATACAGCCATCCTGGCCCAAACAAAATCTCAACACACTCAGGCAATCCTCGATGTTTCCTAGGAAGGAACAATTTTCATATACCCAGACCACTAGATGGAAAAGTTTGGGTTATTTATGACGAACGTACGTGCTGCACTTCCCCCTAATCTCCTTTTATGCCACGTCAAACACAACATAGCCCACAAATAATGCAGCCCCCATGTTCCTGCCACTCCACAAAAGCAACAAAACCAGCCAATTGCAAGACGAAAGCTCCGTCATCAGGGCAGTGACCTGTAATTAAAAGATCACTCCAGTCCTGGAGCATATGAGACAGAGAATCAGCCATCTGTGTATAATATCATATCACTCCTGGCTAATGATATTTCTTTAAAAAAAGGAGCAGAGAATCAGCGTAAACATCTTAGTTACATTCTTGAGACAGCCGGTCAACACAATTCCCACATGGGATGTCAACAAACCCTGGCCAGTTTTAGTATCCATAAGATTTCCACCTAACATTTCCAAAACCTCACTGGCAAATGGTGAAGAGGTCAGGTAAAGACCAAAACACTTTCAAAGGAGCCCTTAGAGATCAATGAATGCCCCATTCAACAAGAATCCCACGGGAGAAGTCTGTACAGTTAACCTGCCTGAGAGCCTACCTACCCTTCTGCTGTCTGTCCCTTTCTTTTGGGTTCATGTATCCACGTATCACAAGGATGAACATTAATCACAACAAACCTATTTACGGTCACAAGTCAGCAAATGACTTAAGCACATGCTTAACTTTATGAGCATCTTTAAGCCCCTATGAAGTCAATGGGACTTAAGCCCATGTGCTTTGCTGATTCAGGGCCCTTAGACAGACACATTAAGGATTAAAATTTTCAAAGCCGTCGTGGGGATTTAGACACAGCTTCAATTAAAATTAAGAGACATGTGCCTAAATCCCCTTGACTGTTTGAAAATTTTAATCAATATATTTAACAGCAATGCTGAGTTCTGCACTAGGTGACATTTCTTTTTCCACCCATGGTTTCCCAAATCCTGTCAACTCCCCTCCTGGTGAATTTTGTGCTAGTGGAAGATTCATCCTATTCGGCCATCAGTTGGAGTTTTTACTGAGACCCCTGAAGAGTGAAGTTTTCTGTATTCTGGGGATACCACCAATCACAAACTCTATTATTCAGTCCAGGTCTCTCCTGCCAACCCGGGACTTGCCCATTATCACGTGGCAAGTTGGTATCCGAGTCAAGAATAGAACCCAGAAGTCCTGATTCACTGACCATGCCCAGACTAGAATTTATAAGTCTGATATTAGATTGAGTAACCCAGGTCAACGTAATTAATTCCCTATAAAAGCCTAATCAAGATAAAGCAATTTTTTTTTGCTGAACTGACTAAAGTCATGTCTACATTGGAAAGTTTTAACATTTACACTGGCATAACACACTTTGTATTCTGCTGTATGAATGTCCACACAGGAGGCTATGCTGGAATAACTATTTTGGTTTAATTTCACACCTTAGGTTATCCAAAAAGCCCCATATATAGATACAAACATCCCTCCCATGTAGACAAAGCCTACGTCCCTTCCACCAGCTACTAGATCACACATTGTTCCAGGCCGTTGTGGGCATAAGCCACCAGACAGATTGGCTACCTCAGTCTCTTTATCCTTGTAATTTGCCTCTTCCTGTTAAGGCAGGCCACCCCTTTGTTGTGACGGTCTCAAATGAGAAAATAACACATGCCGGCAGTTAAGAGCCCCTTGAACAACTCTGTGATAATGATGCCATTTGGTTTCCATGGAGGAAGCATAGTCTCTCCAGTAATGTGGGGAGCATCAGGGAGACAGCTGTCGCCAGTGTTTATCAGCCGGCACAAGGCAGGCATTAATTACGGAGCACGCTGGAGCTGACATGAGAATACTGCGATTGGACCCCAAGTGAGAAACGTGTTCATTAACATCTCATAGCCAAATCATATCCCCTGGATATTTTTGCAGAAGGTGACTAATTGCATGCCCAAATCCTCGCATTTCATTCGCTGCATCGTTTCATTCGTTTCCTCCAATTTATTTTAAATGATTGCATTGGTTCTAGACTTATTTTAAATGATGACATTGGTTATAAATCCCCAAGAGCTGCCAATGCACCTCTAGCCTCACCTGCAGAACCTCTGTTATTCCATCCAAATCCCCATGCAGCTCTGCCAAGACAATGCCATCCTATCCTGCAGAAAACCTGCCAATTCCACTCCTATTCCACAACTCTCCCAACGCAGCTCAATCCAGATCTGCAGCACCACTGCTTTTCCAGTTCCCCTCACTCCCAAAGCTCTACCTACCACCTGCTACTCCAGCCTGGGATATCCACACCGCTCTTCTAGCACACACATCAATCCTTGTTCAGTCCCCTCTCCCAGCTCAGTCTAAGGCCTCTTAATCATGACCGGCACAAAGGCTCTCTTGAATCATTTGCTTCAGTATCTATGCTATTCATCTATTAACTGGCTCCTGTTCTCTACCAAGGATCACAGAGATATTTGAACTAGATTCTGTTAATGGAAAATGGGTCCTAATTCAGTCCATCCCACCAAATCTACCTAAACTTTACAAGTTTGCCCTGATTACCACTTCCTCCCCGATCTGTCTCTACATCCTCTTACTTTAAGCAAAGGGAAAGGACAGAAGACATGGGCGGCACTGTGGATAACTATCAGCAATGACACATCTTTTAAGTGACAGATCTCTTATTAAGTGACTCAAAAGAAGTCCGATTGCCTGGCCTTAAGCCCAAGCGTATGATGATCCCAAAATGGATCACGAAGGAGCCTTCTGCTCATTTCTATATTTACGTTTTTTAATTGATGTAACAAGTCACCCATCTGCCTCTACGCGTGGGGGAACTTGTTGGGGCCAGCGGTGGAAGGGGGACAACCCCAGCAGGGAGGGAAGGAGACAGTCACTGAGGGACATCATAGAGCCACCCCCCCCCCACACACAACTCCCCTTAGGAATCTCCAGCCAGTTGAGGGGGGTGGGAGAGGTGCAGACTGGCATTCCCTAACTTCCAGGCCTTACTCTGGAGCAGGGACCATTGGGAGCCTCTTTTGGCCACATTCCAGCAGCCCCACTTACCCACCCAGAACTAGTAAGGGGAATCTGACCTGACAAATACTGCAGGTCTAGCCAATCACCTTTTGGGGACAGGGGGTGTGTCAAGAAGGAACATTTTCTCCCAGGGTCAACTGGTAGAAGATCAGGGAGTTTTTCACCTTCCTGGCAGCACCTTCAAGCCACGGCAGGTTAGCTAGGAATGCATTTAGTACCTGAAGTACTTGGTTGACTTGTTCACTCCTTGCAACTTGCAGCCGGTCTCCAGTGTCGTTAAAAGGATAAAATGAATGGTTCCCGGAGGTAAAAAACCTGGGATTTCGCTGATGGGCTTTGGGTTCATGAGATAGGGCGAGATCTTGTGACCCTCATGGGATGAGGACACCGCCCCTCTGCACCCTCTGTCCTCCTCCCGGGTGGAGTGTGGGTAGCTGGACTCATACTGAGCTGAGTCCTAGGCAGGGGGTAGGCTGATGAGAGCATATTCCAAGTTACGGGGTTTTACAGTAGGAGCCCTGTAACTCCCGCACTGGAACCAATGAAATGCCTGGTATAGGGGAGTAGGGTGATGGGCAGGTATTGCTCCTTCCTTTTATTTAAATGTAATAAAAGTTATGGCCTGCCATTTAACATCCATCCATGCATCTGTCCTCATTTCGCTGCTGTGTCCACATCAAAATACCCACACAGGGGTTTGTCTTGCATAAGGAAAAACTCTCTCTGTCTCTCTCTCTCTCTCTCTCTCTCAATGATGGATTTCAACCGTTGACTGCTGCATGCACGACAGCCCTGTTCTTTAATTTTCTTTAACTCTCTCCATTCCTTGCGAGGCAAATCACACATGACTTCAAACTCCCGCCTGTCATAATTTTAATCATTTAAGAGACACACAGTAAGTGGCCAAATCATAGTTTGCTTCTTCCCCCTTCCATGTACGACTTAAATTTTAAAAGAACCCTTGTATTATGACTTCACCAATATGGGTTTTAACAGTCTTCCAGCTCTCCCTCGGGAGGTCATTTTACAAATCAGTTTGCATCTGGTGTGGAATGTTTAATGACAGATGGTTAAACTGCTTCCATCGCTAACAAGCAATTTAAGGTGCATGGAAAGTAACTAACTTGTTTTGGAAACAACTCTGAGCCAACACAAGTCACTTGCCATAACCCTGTATGTGATTAAAAGCCGACCATGTGCTTAAAACACTTCTCAGGGAGCAGCACATTTTGTGCTGAGGTTTGAAAGAAACTGACACAATTTTGGGTTACCAGACCTTAAATTAAACTGGTATCCTTCTGTTCAAAAACAGCACAAGGCAAACTCGATATAGAATCCAGAGACTATCAAGATATTTTCCCCCTGCGTTAGACATCAAATGTGCTGCAAACCACAGAAGTTACTGTTTCCATGATACCAGCATTTAAGTGGGCTTGAATGTAAGAACCATTCTAATTACTGCAGACCAGATTTTAAAGGGGAATTGCAGTGCAATATTAAAGATGGAAGCTGGGCAAATACTGCAAAAATAAATCAGTGAATATTCATTTGAATTTTTAATTCCATTCTCTTGGACCTGTTCATCTCCCTTTGCTAATCTGGAAACATTTATGCTATTGAATTATACGAGAACCAGTGCTCTGAGAATGTCAATTTTCAGTTCACATGCTCAAATATTCATGGAAAGAAATGTTAAAGTTCTCTTTCCATGGAGCATTCACACCAGGAAACCGATTTTAGAAAGAAATGCACATCTAATCAAGAAACAGAAACAAACCACCTGACGTATGACCAATGTCAACTAAGCAATAGAGTAGCAAGCCATGAAATGTGCACAAGAAAACAATTCACTATTTCTAATAAAGAGGACGTGAGAAAACAGATTTCTTTGGGGACTTTTCCCCAAGAGCAAAAGAAGAAAAATTAAACAGATTAAGATATTATAATCATTGTCCATAATTGCAAAGGAGAGTAAGCTGTTAAAATAATTCCAAAACAGATCCTAAGTACAATAAAGGATAATTGACAATCAGAAATCCCTCATCTTGACGGTGCCACAAGACGATTTAGGGCCGGTAGGGTAGAGGAAATGGAGTTCCATATTGGAATAATCTGATTTCCCAAATCAGTTTTATTACTTTTTTCAGCCATGAGCATCTGATTTCCCATTGCCCCAAGACATGCTTCATGGAGAACTCTCCAGCCATCTGTGGTGAAAGCTACAGCACAGTCAGAAGTGACAAAGACTATTCCAGACGAACACGGCTACCTCTCTGATTCTTAGCATAGTCAGAGAGGATGGATTCCATTCCTGGCTCTACCCCTGGCCTGCTGGGTGCCCAGGCACATCACTTCCCCTCCCTCAGCTTCCCCCTCTGCAAAACGGGGATCACACACCCACTCATCTTTGTAAAGCACAAAGATCTCTGGATGGAGAGGCCAGTTATTATTAAGGAGCAAGAATCCACATAACATGATGAATGCACTAGTTGCTGGTTATCCTCCAAAGCCAGATGATCACCACAGACAGCCCCAGGCCCAGGGGACTCAAGCTGCAACACATGGAGTTGGATTTTAAACATTCCTGCAGTCTGGGTGTGTCTGGGGCCCCGTTTTTGGTTTCAGGTCCATCTCTAGCACAAGGCCTCCCTGTCGAGGCATTTCCCTGCATGCCAGAGAGCGGTCAGACACCTGCTTGGCAGTCCTTCTGGACACAACATCCCCCAAAGCAAGTGCCCCATCCTGTTTTATTTACACAGCTATAAATAGTCAAGATACAAGGGGAGAGGACCCAGGGTGCTATATAAAGAACTATATAAAGAACTGGGGCTACTTTGGCCCAATGTCAGTTTTGGATAACAATCAACGTGTCATGTTGTGAAGGATGCATTTCAGAGGCAGTCGTATCCCTTCCTCTCCATTCCACATAGTGCTGCAAGATAGTCTCTGTCTCCATCCAAGTGCCCCAAAACATCCAATGGGCCTCCTCCCAGGAAAGAAAAAGGGGCTAGAATGCTACACTTTGCACCTCTATATCACCTGTCATCCAAAAATCTTAAAGCATAAGAGCTTAAATGATGCTTAACCCCCCCCCCCCCCCAGCATCCCAGGGAAAAGGGAGGGAAGTAGTATACCTGTTTTACAGATGGGAAAATGGAGTCAGAGAGATCCAATGACTTGCTCAAGATCACACAGCAATTTAGGGATGGATTTGGAAAGAGAACCACTAAAGCAATGCTACGGGACTTAATTCATTCTTCCCAGCTGAACTCCGAAGCCCAGCGAGATTCATTGCTCACCAAGCAGAGGTAAGGTTGTCATGGGATCCCTCATAGGATCTAGCGAAAGCCTCCAGATTATCTTTAGCCATTGTTTCTGTTTCCAGGAAGGGAGATGGCCGAAGCAGACACAGCTTCTCTACAAGGAGAGAGGTTTCCCTAGGCCAGGGGATAAGAGGGCATTAACAGCTCCCAGGCCATATTTCACTCCAAGTTAAACCTGAATGAAGGCTGCTAACAAATCTTTGCATGGGAGTGTGGCAGGCGCTGCACCCTGAATTGGGCTGGGTGCTCCACAAGGGACAGCTGTCAGTGAAGGATGGAGACAAATCGGACCTGCGGCCACTAGCCAAGTCAGATCAGGACTATCGGTTAGGAAATGCGACAATTTTTACAGTAAAAGGCAGACGAACAATGCAGGTGGGTGAGAGCAAGGACTGAAATGCAACTAGGCAAAGACCCATTGTCCGGATGGAGAAACAGCGGCAGTAAAATGACTTTATCATAACAACAGACTCATTTGTTAAGAGTCCTCTGATATCTAGTCTGGGGTCTGCAAGCCTTTTAATGCTCTTCATGAATCTGCCCTGAGCTCCTATTTTGCAAAGTTTCTGCAACTCTGGCTGAAGAAAAAACAGAAGCGATTAACCATAAACTGTTGCCACATTTCCTGTTTCACAGAAACAGGATGAAATAAACTGTTAGCAAAACTTCTCGGTAATTCTCTGCCTGTGTATGCACAGAGGAGGACACTGCTAGGATCCATTTGGGGAGAGGATGCTGACAAGAGCGGGATTAACTCCAGAGTTGGATTTGGTACCCTCAAGGAAACAGGGTTTGCTAAAAAGAGCCCTGATGAGACAGAGGTTGAAGTCTCTGTGGGTTTATTTACCCTTCATCCATGTCAGTGGATCCTGCCCACTGCTTAGTCAAGATCTAGTAGAGCATGCAAATCAGTGATCACATCAGGATTTAAAGGGCACACCCAGCTGCCCTGGCCCCAGGAACACAGAGCTAATCCTTCCGTGTGCGTGCAGTTTGCACTTCCGCCTTTCATCCTAGGCTCTCCAACTGCTTTACAATCAATCAAAAGTCACATGCGCCCCCCTTACAGGTTGAGAAAAAAAAAGTTGAAACACACATGGGTTAAAGTGACTAGCTAATGGTCCCCCAGTGATCCTAGCGACAGAGCCTGCGGTACGACCCAGAAGTCCCAGCTCTAACCACTAGACAATACTCCTTCACTGACACGTGATGTTCTCGTGTTTCCTTGATGTGCACAGATGTCTTGCTAAATTTGCCTGTGACGCCGCATAGCCCAGAAGCCGTAGAGAGAACAAACACTGGCTAACAATGCTGAATTTAGGCCAATCGCAGGTCAATCCCAGAATAAGAACATCTGTACTGCCAGCCAAGATCAAGCTCTGTTCTGTGCCCCAAACACCACAGGCCATTCTGAAAGAACCGCACAATGAGATACATGCCACCGGGATATTACACCGACAGGGAAAGGAAGAGGAGACAAAAAATAAGAAAACCCTCTCACTAAATAAAGAGTAGAGATGCCAGCAGAGAGATCGGTGATGCTGGTATCTGTGCAGTAACATGATAATGATACACTCCTATCTCCTGTGAACTCTAACTTGCACCATTATTGTACACATCCTTTACAACAGTCTTGATGCACAGGAAATTGTGTCATCTGGTGGTCAAAGCAGAGGACAGAGTCATGACTCGGGTTCTACTCCCAACGCTGCCACTGACTTGCCCTGTGACTTTGGCCTAAGGCCTTGTCTACACAGACACCTTGCACAAGTTTAACTAAAAGCCGTTAATAAAACCAGTGCAGACACTCTTAATTCAATTTAAACCTGGCTTATCGCTGTTTATCTTTACCCTTTAAATACATCCGTTTCAATTTACAGACACAAGCTAAATGGATAGAAATTGGGTTTTAAATCAGATTAAGAGCGCCCACACATGGTTTTGCCCTGGTTTAACTAAACCTGTTGGAAAACACACAGTGCTCACTGTGTGTGTATAAATCCCATCTAAATTCATCCACCTTCAAAATGGGGATACATACCCCACCTGGCAAAGGTGTCGGGAGGTTAAATGAATGGTCTTGGAGTGCATCTTCACACCCAGGAGCGCCGAGTGCAAAGTGCAGTCGATACGACAACTGTCATATGCCATGGCTACAGCATCTGAAGACAAGAGTTTGAGAGGATTTTCAGCTCCCTATATAGGCACTAAGGAAAGAAGATTTTCAAAAGGGTTCACTCAGCAGTCTCCATTAACAACAACAACGGCGAACCCTCCCCACCCACCCTCAGAACAAAGTGGGAAGTGCTGGGTGCTACACGCCTCTGAAATTCTGGTCACTTGTTTAGGTGTCTAGCTGGGAGCTGTCGGGTGCAGAGCTCTTTTGGAATACCTGGACCTCAAGGTTTAGCTCCTCCTTTTATCGGATAAAAATTAAAAGGAGGACACTTAAAACAAGGAACCCAAATTGTCATGGACTACTCAATCATCTCTCTTAGGATCTACATCACTGTAGTATCCAAACATTTCACAACACACCTGATAGGGCAGTGCTGTTATCTCCATTTTACAGATGGAGGAACTGAGGTGAATTAAGTGAATTCAAAGTGAATTACGCTAAACTGAATTAAGGCCACAAATTCTGAATGAGAATGTCCACCAAGGGGTTTAATGAAGTTTAATTAACTCATTTTAATTTCACACCTTTCCTGAGTATCCCCCATGTAGACAAACCCTAAGTAACTTGGTCAAGGTCACACAAGAAGTCTGAATGAGCAAGGAATTGAAGTCGGGTCTCCCGACTTTAGCCATCCTTCCTACTCAGCCATCACAGCCCACTTACAATGTGTTTCTCTTTCTAGACTGCCCACCCCCCATCTGGCACTGGGGTTGATGCTCACTGAAATACAACCTGCCCAGAACAAATATGTGGCATGATAAGAGACAAGCCGCACAAACACACACAGTGAGTCACTGCAAATTGCTCATGTTTTTGACATATGTAGTTCAAGAGCTAGTTAGCCACACTTGCCTTTTCTTTGCAACAGAGCACTTCTCTAATGAGCCATGAATTCACGATCCAGGCCATTAATGGGAGAAAGGGGAAAACATGGGCTATGGGGATTATCGGGCCTTGCTAGTGACAGAGCAGTTGTAATCCAGGAAACATGTCTTTAAAATTGGCATGGTGGGGTTCTGCATTTATCGTCTTTCAATGATTCCAGGGAAAACATGCCCCATTTCCAAGTCAAGACAGGTGTTTTTTCCCCACTGTTGGCCTTGCAAAATCAGCCTGGGATCTTAAAAAATTAAAACAAAAAAACCCGGTTCTTTTATCCTGTCTTAAAGCCACAGCTTGCTGACAATTACACCAAATTACGCGCAAGGCAGAATACAATGTAGATTACTCTTCCATAGCTTTATTGAGCCCTGCGGGGCTAACAGGAATAAAATGTTGTGGATATGACTCAAAGGCATGCAAGGGGAGATAAGCAGAGCGAGGAAGAGCCAATCTTAGAATCACGTTTCTGACTAACATGAGGGGAGCTCAAAAGCATAACATTTGCAGGTACAATACATTGCATTATTTACCATTAGGGAAACTGGGTGTGACAAAAGAAACACAGGTGGAAATGAGGAATATGCAATTCCCCTGGGATATGACCCCTATGAAAACAACTAGTAAGCTTTGGATTCATTCCCCACCCTCCCCCATCCAATCACATTGTAGGTTTCATCCCTTTCCTGCCATCCTTCACCTGCATTTGTTCATTCGAGTATGCTCTCTGGGGCAGGGATTGTTCCACTAACTCTGGATTCTGGATTGTTCCACTAACTCTGCATCCACCGGCAGCTCCCCACCCCAGCTCACTTCCTCCTCTGTCCTCGCCTGAGCGTGCCGCGTCCCTGCTTCTCCCCTTAGCTCCAAGTGCGTCCCACTGCAAAACAGCTGGGAGGAGGGGGAACACGGTGAACTTGGGGAAGAGGCAGGGCCGGGGCAGGGATTTGGGGGAAGGGGTCCAATGGGGCAGGGATGGGGAAGAGACTTTGGGGAAGGGGTTGGAATGGGGACAGGGCAGGAGTGGAGTTGGGGCGGGGCTAGGGGCGAGTAGGGGGTTCAACACCCACTAGTGCCGGGAAAAGTTGGCGCCCATGGATGGGGTTGCTGACATATTACTGTGGCTCTTTGGCAATGTACATTGGTAAATTCTGGCTCCTTCTCCGGCCCAGGCTGGCCGCCCCTGTAACCAGAGGGAGAGAGACCGACCAGGCTAAATCCTCCGCTATTGTAATCTGGCACCGCTCCATTTAAATCAGTGGATTTAAATCAATTTAAAAATCAATATTTTCATTTGGCTCAAGTGTTTATATAATGAAAATATGTTTAAAGCTACCTTTTGGGAAGGGATGTTAGTTTCATCAGCCCCTCAATCTTCCCATTGGTTATCAGACAAAGGTTTGTCTTAAATGACAAATGAGAGAAGTATGAAGTTTGTCTGAGTTTCCTATGTCCTGTCCTCCTAAACCCATTAGACATTTGAAATTAAATGGCATGTCAATGGCTAATGCCCAGTATCATGCGGTGATGACTGAGATCGGAGTAAATTATGAAGACCTCTCTTAAATTATAAGCTACAACAAAAACAAGCCAGCAATTCCGAAACCTAGATTCTGTTGCATTTGAAACTGGTTATACTTCTTTTTATGTGCCTCTGGCAGATCTAAAGGGAAAAAGAAAACTAAACAAACCTAACAACAAATGATTCCACAAGTCATAAAAGATTCAATAAAAGGCTTGGTACCTTTTGTTCTGCCACAGTAGCTGTGCAATTATAAAATTTCCACCACTCACCCTCCCCACACACAATTCACAACAGTGGGGAAAAGATCAAACTATGGGGAGAGGCACAGCACAGAAATATAGATATTTTAGTCATTTCAGATCATTTCACTACTGAAATGATCTGAAATGACTAAAACATCTATATTTCCGCATATGTTGGACCTTACTTGTGCTTGTTGGGTCTGCACAAAAGCTAAAAGGAAACTATCCAATCAGAGAGAGGAGGAAAATGATCATTATTCCATTCCAAAAGAGGTTAAGTGAAACGGAACTAGTCTTTCAATTACCATGTAGATTTAACTTAAACAGCTTTTGCTGTCTGTTTCTTTTGTTCACAGGTAGAAGTGTTTAAAATTAGACTAGACAAAACTAAGTTGTTAGCAGTGTTGGTCCCAGGATACAAGAGAAACAAAGTGGTTATTGGATCAACTTCTGCTGATGAAAGAGAAACTTTCGAGCTCCACAGAGCTGAAGAAGAGCTTTGTGGAGCTCGGCCATTGGTTTCTTTCACCAGCAGAAGTTGGTCCAACAACAGATATTACTTCACCTACCTTGTCTCTCATGTACAATAAGCACAGCTGCATTTTAACTGGGACGTGGGAAAGGCTGGACCCACATCTTTTATGGAGCACTTGATTGCTACAGTACCTAGGCATGAGATCTAGTCCTAAATTATATGATTCAATAGAGCCATATTTGAAACCAAATGACAGAACTTGGCCTGCCTTTCTAGAAGTGATGCTCTCAACCACAAGTTACTGTCCCAGATGCAAGAATCATGAGGCAAAGTTCTTTGGCCTGTGTCACACAGCAGCTCAGGCTAGATGATCAAAACGGTCCCTTTTGACTGGAAGTTCTATGAAAAGCCGAAGAGACTGAATGAAGACTGATATTTTAACCCTTAGCTGGTTCTTTTGGTTTAAAAAAAATAAGTTATCTGGAGATGAGTTAAAGATGGAGACAGCCGCTGATAAAACCATCCTCGCTCAGCTCACTTCTGGGTTCCCTCTCAGGGAAGCCAACAGAACCTGGTATGTGGTGCAAAGTCAAGGCAGGGCAAAATGCCTCTGCCCTTTGCTCTAGCAGTGAATGGAGCAGACCAGGGCAATCAAATGCGGAGCCAGAGAAAGGACGACTGGTACTGGGAAAAAACGTTGATTCGACACCTCTGGAGAATTCCCTACAGAGGAGTCCCGACTGTTTTACAACCTTCTGGTGGCAGCAACGTGGAGGGGAAGCAACAGTACAATGAAGCTCACCCTCTTTTGCCAGAGGTAAGTCCCTCCTGGCATAGTGCTCTGCTGATCTGAAGTACTTCTATGGCCCCATTATTGTGATACCCGAGCACCCCACAATCTTTACTGTATTTATCCTCACAACACCTATGAGGGAGGGCAATGCTGTATGAACAAAAACCTGCCAGATGGAGAGTTTTCTGGCTTTTGTTGAACTTTTTTTAGGTGTGTGTGTGTGTGGTGGGGGAGTAGGGGTAAAGTATTGTCCCATGAATCTGTAGGTGGAAAATTCTGAATTTCACCCAGCCTATAGTGAAAGAAAAAGAGCTGACTAAAGCCTCTGCATCAGAACATCCAATATTGTTGTCCCTTTTCTGCTGCAACTAATGACAAATACTAATGAGCACTTGGTATCAGATAAGGATTTCCTTTCGAGTGCATTCATCTAAAGATTATTAACAGCCATGCTAAAAATTGCACTGCTGATTATCTCTCTTCCTCCCTGCAAATTATCAGAGAGCTCAGATCTCCAGCCTAACATTTTTTGGTTTCCAGATGGGGCTGGAGGCTGACTGGAGCAGAACATCTCCCCTGGTCATGCTGAATGACAGGAGCCAGCTTTGACAAGGGCACACACACGTACCAGCTGCTAGGAACACAGAGATTACCTCTTGCCAAAAGATAAACCTGAGAGGCTCAGAGCCTATGAATTATTAGTCGATGTCACCCACCCTGGCACAGGAGCTGGCTTTGTGGAAATAAACAACTGAATATTGCCCAGTGAAGGGCTCTACCTCATCTTTCATGTCCGTCACCCCCTCAACTGGATGATTATGGAGCATTAGGATCTTTGTATTGGAATCTATATCCAGTGTTTTGAAATCCATGCTTGGCAAAGCCTCTGACATTGTTTGCTTAGAGGATACACGGGAGGAAATGTTGTTTGGAGCAAAAAAAATAGCAATCAGAACTTGTGGGTTTTATTCCCAATTCTGCCACTGATTTGTTGCGTCACCTTGGGAAAGTTAACTAACCTCTGTACCTTAGTTAAAATGGGGATTCTTCCCTACTTCCCAGTGGTGTTATTAGGCTTAATTTATTCCCAAAGTGATCTGAGTTCCTCTATATCAAATGGAATTTTATACACACACACATGAAGTATATTTAAACAATTACTACGAGGCCTGATTCTGCCATCCTGGTTTGCATTCGGCAGTATCTTACCATGTGAGTGTTCCCATAGAAATGAAGCGGATCATTTAGGAGTTGATCCAAAGATCACTGAAGTCACTGGGAGTCTTTCCACTGACTTCAGTGAAGTTAAGATCAGGCCCTTGGATAATGTACAAAGCAAAATTAGTAACAGTAGCAGAATTAGTCCCTAAAATATGACTGGATTGTTTACAACTGAGTAATGATTACAAGGAAGCTTTAAATAAAAGCTTTGTCCAACTCTATAAGGCTGTTAACATTTGTCTAGAAAGAGAAACAGCATCTTCACATTCATATGCCTGGAGCTTTGTTTTGCTTGCAAACAGGGTACATTCAGCAATCCACATTCATCGGATACATTCAATTCTTTCTTATTAGGAAAAGTAAAAAAGATTAACAAAGTCCCCAGAAAAACCCAGGAGGGAGTGTGGGTGGCTGGGTGGGAGTTAACTTGTTAGTTCTGACAAAGGTTGTGGATTCAGCAATGCAGTGGAAATCTGTTGTCAAGGCTGCATCTATTGTTCATCTGGTCCTTGGGCTTTATATTCTTTGAGGTAAGAATAGCACAGAAGCCTGTAACATACAGAGCTAAGTCACTCAGGTGACCAGGAAAAACTAAGGCCCAGTGCTCTGTACATTGTACAGGATACTGCAATTTTTTTTTTTTTTTGGGGGGGGGGAGGGAGACAGTTTCTCCTCTTTCATGTTGCTGCCCCTACCAACCAACTTTTTAAACTATCCCATTAATAGCTGCATTTTTCTCAGGGGGCATTAGGGCTAAAATTTCCTTAGCACTTGCTCCCACAAGTTGTCAAGCATCTCCCATGATCAGGCCCTTAGTGAAAAATAAGTCAAAAGGGTTTAGAATGTAGCAGCACAGTTGAGGGCAAGTTTTCTTTGCTCTATGATCAAATACCACCTAAGCCTCTAAATAAAGACGTCAGCTAATTGAGTGCTGTTCGGATGGCCTGCTGGTTCATGAACATCAGGAACACTTATCTGTTTGCTCTGCTTCCATCTGCTACAATAGGTTCCACCAGATACTGTTTGTCCTAACAAAAGCGAAACAGAAGGGGAGGCTGGAAAAACAGCCGTGTGCTTTTTGACCAACTGGAAATAGGTTGTCTCAGGCACAATGCCACTATTAGCCCTACACTTTTATCCTTCAATCCAAATCCTCTGCCATTTCGGTGTCTAAAGGCGCAGTCACCTGAAGGTAAATGATCTGTTGAAATCATTAAGTGCTTTGAGATCGCTTCATGGAAAATATGGTTTACGCGAAAGGAGGAATGAGCCAAGCATTGAAAGTCCAGAGTTGTATTCCAAGGCCCAGACACGGACTCACTGCATGGCCTTGAACAAGTCATTTCCTTCTCTGTAAAATGGGGATACTAATGCTTACCCTACCTGACAGAGTAAGAATTAATCAATCAGTTAATGTCTGAATATTGCTTTCAACATACCAAGTGGTGGTAGACTAAACATGCTAATAGAACTACTTCCAAAGTATTTTAGCAACTCTTTGTATTAGGATAATAAATAAAATAAACAACAACAATAATCATAATAAAACAATCTAGGAAATGTTCCAGACACCAAAGGATCATAGAGCCTATTTGGTAGCATGCCTGCCACACATCAGGGATAAGGGGACGGGATGCTTGGGTCCAGAATAAAAAGGAGAAACACAAAGGAGCAGAGCATGTGATTCAGTCCAGTGACTGAGGTCACAGTTTCCTTGTACGACAAGAGCTGGAAAGAAAAATGGACAGGATGGTCCCTTTTAATCTGCAGCATTAACAAAGGCAACTGCATCCCAGATGGGTTTCCAGGTGCTCTAAGAATCAGTGCTGGGACACAAGAGAATAATAGTTGTTAGATCATTTCAGTACCCAAGTGCACAGGTAACAGGCCAACAGCACCTCAGCAGCTGACTTTGGAATCCTAGTCCTTTAATTGTCCGGGGGACAGGTACAACATGGGCAACAGCAGTATAAGTGTCCTTCACAGGCCCTCTGCCAGTGTACCTCCACCTCTTACAAGGGCACGAAGAGTAACTTGGCCTCTTAAGGTCTTGTTCTTCCTCTCATCACCATCGTATTGGAGATCTCTTTATCGAGACGGCCAATGAGGCTAGCCATTTGAGCCGGTGGTTTCCAAGAAGTGGACAACTTTCCACTGGAAGTGGTGCAAGACCCACCCAACTCATTTCACACAGATCTAATGCCTACTTCATGGCCTATCTTAGGTAACTGGATGGCCCTGCTCCTTACCGCAATATCGAAGCACCTGACAATCTTTTTAATATTTTTATCCTCACAACACCCTTGTGAGGTACTAGCCTACCCATTTGACAAAGAGGGAAATGAGGCACAGAGAGGCTAAGTAATTCACCCAAGATCATGCAGGAAGTCTGTGGCAGAGCAGAGAATTAAACCCAGGTCACCAAGGTCCTCGGCTAGGGCCCTAATCACTGGGCCCTCCCTGTCCACTGAGTCCGTTTTGATGTGGGTTGGATTCAAACTGTTGACCTAAGAGGTAAAAAGTTCTAAATCCCATTTCCAATCACCAGAACCCCACACCAACACATTAATATACTGTCTTTTACCAAGAATCAGGGTGGTAGCCGTGTTAGTCTGGAATAGCAGAGTTAACAAAGTCCTGTGGCACCTTAAAGACTAACTATAAAGTTTTGAAGCATGAGCTTTCGTGGGCTAATACCCACTTCGTCGGATGCAGGCAGTAGAAGTGATCACAAACAGGCAGTTATAGAAAAGTAGGTAAGAGCCAGGGGGGAGGTGAAAAGGTTAGTCCAATTAAGCTGAGCCAGCTTGTTATCTCCGATCAGGGAGTGTGGATTATTCGTCTAGCATTTGAATGGGGTGTGTGGACATGGAGAGATGAGAAACAATGTCTGTAATGAGCCAACCATTGTAGATCCCGGTTCAATCCCAAAGTGTGTGAGCTGAATTTGCAAATGAATTGAAGCTCTTTTACCAGTTTCAAAACAATTTAGGGACCCAGTTAGAAACCTCACAAAAATACTGAGACTCTATCGAGAATCTCTACGCTATAATTAAAGAGTCTTCCAGGCAACAGACAATGTTACGTTGTTATTTTCAAGTATTCAAATGGAAATAAAAGAAAACTTGCTGTGACTGAGAGTCCAGAACTTAGCTCCAGGCCAGGAACTTCTTTGTACAGCATCATAAATAACTTAAATAGTTCAGCAGCATCTCTGAGAGGAACATTTAATCAGCAAAGAAAGGAAAAGAAAACCCTCAGTTAATGGAAATTAAAGAGAGCACTCCGAGGCCTACTGTTTTATTTATTTATTTCTCTTGACTGCGCTTGGAATTTTACAGCTTCCATATTAGAACTGCAGCCAAGAAGTCTTTCTGACATGGCAACAGTTTCCCAAAAGGACAGTGGCAGAAACCCCAGTACCTGGACAACTAACACCAGACTAGACTAGGCATTAGCAAGTAAACTGGACAGTGTTGTGTTAAATCACTGGACAGGGATTCGGGAGAGTTAGGCTTAATTCCTGGCTCTGCCCCCAAACACTTTGCAGAAGTCACTTGATCTCTCTCTATTTCAGTGGCCATCTGTGAAATGGGTATAATCGGTCCCATCTCCCACCCTTTGCCATTTTGGCTGTAAACTTTACAAAGCAAGGACTGTATCTTACTACTGTGTGCGTACAGTGCTTTGCATAATGGAGTCCTGATCTTGGTTACAGCCCTGAGGTGCTGCTGCAATAAAAACAATGACATATGTATGTAAGGAACAATCCTGCACAGGCCATGGAAGACACTCTCACTGGGGATTTTCCATCTCTGAGGTCCGTCCCACAGCTACAACTGTGTGTGGGAGAGAGTCCCTGTCCCAAAGAACTTACAATATGAATAGGTGAGACAGATGACAGGCAAGAGGGGGAACAGAGGTGCAAAGAAATGAAGCAACTTGCTCAAGGTCGCTGGCAGAGACAGGAATAGAACCTAGGTCGCCCGAGTCCCAGACAAATGTCACTGGGCCACACTTGCCTCTGTTTGCCTAGAGGCAGCCCCTCCAGTTAAAGGCTGTGGCACGGGAGTGGAGGCTGGCACTCTTGCAAAACATGCTCCCCCTGTTCTATGCACAAAGAATCCAGTCGCCAGGGTTACTTATCCAGCCCTTTTCAAGAGAATGAGATCCATTAACGTTCAAAAATACGGCACCCACCTTACACACCTACATAATGTGATTGGTACCAAACCTAATCATAAAAGTGACAGCCACAGTTATGACATGTCCATCACCAACAAGCTGTGGTCACTGTAGGAAACAATTCCAGCAGTCCCTGCCCCAACCAACTTAAAGTCTCTCTCTCGCTCTCTCTCTAATATACACAGATATCCTTAAGGACAAACAGCTCTTGCCTACCAATGCTTTTTGGTTTAAATTGGGCAAATGTATCTGGTCTGAAGAGAGGCCCCCTCCCTCTAAGAGGTCAACAGCACTAAGGTAACGATGATGTTCTTTGTTGCGAACCCCAGAGCAAACAGTTACGCAGTCAGCACCGCAGTAATACTTGGTAACATAGCAACATAGCGCTACATATCTCCATGGCAAACAGTTAAAAGAATGATTTAATTCTTTTCCTCTCTGATTGAGAAAGATATTACGTGGTGGAATTTTTTGAGCCACTGAAATCTAATCGCCAGGCTGCATTTTGCAAAGGCTGGGTCCCAGTTTCTCCATCCTTCTCCTCTTCCTTCAGACCCGCACATGAAAAGATACTTAGCCTCTCTTAGGTACTTCTCTGGCTGCCATTTCATGAGTATCTGAGCACCTCACAATCTTCCATTTATTTCTCCTCACAACACCCCTGTGAGGCAGGAAAGTGCTGGCGTGATGTGGCCACCATCTTGGCTGACACACCAGGAACTGAACCGGAGACCTTGAGTGCTAAAAGCCTGAGATGTTACCTCTTGAACTCAAGAGCCCTGACACTCTTGCAGGGCACAGAGCGGGACCCCCTCCTCCTGTGGATGACACTCTCCCATTTTACAAATAGGGAATTAAGGCAAAGAGATTTACCCCACGTCATACACAGAGTTTGTGACAGGACAAGGAGCTGAACTCGGGTCTCCCAGTTTCCCAGCTAGCACCCTAACCACTGGACAGTCCCTTCCTCTCTCTACCCAGTGAGGGTCTGACACAAACTATTTCACTAGGGAGACGTACCCAGCATGACTCAGCCCCCACAGCAAAGTCACGCATCCAAAATATCGGAATCTTCCTTGGTGTTTGTTCAGACTTAGATATTCCACAACCGAACTCACATTTGCCAGCATCTGACCTACCGGGTGGGGGAAGAGAGCCACGCATGCATTGGATCACCACGACTCAAACCCAGCCATAAAAACGCTATTCTCATTGCAGTCTCAGAAAGGCCCCAAGGTCTGTTTGAATGGGCCACAGACACAGGATTCCTCTCTTACCCCCTAGAGCAAGGTCCCTCCAAACAATGTTGAGGAGGTCAGTCTCCAGGGCTCTTAGTCAATCTTGTCTGTGTTGAACTCTTGACTCAGGGGCAGCAATTTTCAGCCAAGTGGTCTTATTTCTGTGTGCAGTGAAGGACACCTTCCCAATACAGATTGCTTGAAAAGTGCTTGGAGAACATTGTGCCTCACTAGCGCTCCAACAGTGGAATGAGTCCAAAACACAAGCTAATTCAGGTGTCTACTTTTGTGCCATCTCAGTAAGCACCCTAAGAGCTAGTTTTAAATGGCAGTCACCAGGGCTGGCGTTCGACTTGCTGGGCCTGGGGCCGAAGCCAAAGCCTGAGGGCTTCAACCGTGGGTGACGGGGCTCAGGTTACAGGCGCCCTGCCTAGAGCTGAAGCCCTTGACTTCAGTCCCACTTCCTGGAGTCATGTAGTCATTTTTGTGGTCAAAAGGGGGTCACAGTGCAATGAAGTTTGAAAAGCCCTGAACTAAGATATACAGTGAAAATTGGACAATGGTCACTCAGAGCGTCCTCTCTTAAGAAACTGCCCGAAACACACCAAGTGCAATCCATCTTCATTACAAAAGATTAATTCCATTAAGCTAGGGTAGTTGAGACCCTGAATGGTCTCTCTGCACAGGTTTTGCTGTGCTATGTATTTCCCCACCCTACCCCAAATCTTTGTAGGGAAAAAAGGTTCATTTTCAAATTTGCCAGTCAAGTCTCCATTTGATTGGCTCAGGTTGATGTCCAAAAGAACAGAGAAAAAACTGACCTCCTGACCCCCGGTAACTTCCAATCCGCTACTTACGATCTGACAGATGTTCTGTCATGCAGATGACCTCAGAGCAAGCGCACGGCAGCAAAAGGACAAGAGCACGCATGGATGTGTACAAAGGGAAGAAAAAAGTGAGATTGATTTTAAGAAGCAAGTTACTGCAGATACAGAGAATTCTATTCAAACAATGATGGGAGAACAACAGATATGCATCATAATGTGGAAATGCACATTTCAGATCCTAGATAGTAATTTGTCCTTTTCTCTTTATAAACACAGTGTCCCCATGTCTGTTACTGCTGGACACCAACCAGCAATTTGATTAAGCCCTTTAAGTACATCATATTGTTCTTTATACAGAAGCTCACAGAACCAGTTTATATGGTGAATTAGGAAAGTACAGAGCAGCAGAGCTGCAGGGGAAAATGCTACAAGGAAGACCCAAATATTTGCTTTGAACAACGATGTTTCCAATATTGTCTCTCTTATGATGCTAGAAAATGTTTAAAGAATGATGAAGTTACTAAATAGCAAAATTTCCAGCCTAGTCTAGATATTTTTTTTTTAACCACCTTTTCAAAACATGGGCATTAGCCACTCTGATGGCTGTATTTTTCTCCATGCCTCACAATTTGTTTCACTTTCTCTAGGTCTATGTGATCTTGCAACTCTCCTTAACTATTTCAGCTGTCTAGCACTTCTGTAGAAGGCACCCGGATCTGATTTTAAACTAGGCCCTAGTCACTTAGGCTGAGATTTTAAGGGCATTAAGCATCCAATTCCCCTTCCCTTAACCTCCTTTGAAGAATTTCATCTCAGAGTTCTCCAAGCTTTAGAGGAGGAGAATGGGAGGCAGGGCTCCAAGGTCCTATGCCTGGCTTTACCTCTGACCTACCCAAGATATCAGAGCAACTCAAATTCCGTGTTACAGTTGTGAACTACGGACACCACTTACCTACCTGTTGTGAAAAGTTACAAAAGGTTAGTAAAATCCTTAACATCCTAGAGCTTGTCTACATGGCAAGTTACTATACGGCATGCCAGGGTGTGAATCTACAGCGCTCTAGCATGCCATGGTGCCGGCTAACTCGCTGTGAGGACCCTCCTCCAACATATGGAATGTTCCATAGCGTGCTCGGACATCCTCACCACATAGACCAGCCCTTAGTATAGGAAAGCCCACTACTCAGATTTCAATGTAGTGTGTACGTTACGGGATACTCATATGCAGGGGCATTGCTTTCTCCTAGTTAACCATTTAAAGAGCTGTCTTGAACAGGCTGATTAAACCAGCTCAAAGAGATCAGCTGGACGGGAATGAAACAGAACACAGAAAAGCATGTGCAGGAAAATGGCAGAGCTGTTTGCGGTTTGACAAGATGGCTCTATCTGGAGTCCCATCAGTGCTGGGGGGGTAGGGGGGGCAGCCCAGTGAGGGAGCCTCTGTTGCTCAGGAGAGGGTTGCATCTCTGATTTGGGCATCCTTTCTGAGTAGAGTGGGACAGGCTGGGCTGAATGCTGAAGAGTGCTCAGCAGATTAATTAAATCTTGGATTCAGAACATGTTGACTGCACACAACTAGGGGCAGACGATGGGCTATGTGGCTGAACACACAACTTTGTTGCCATAGAGAGGTGTTTTACAGACTGTGGTTGTGGAAACGTTCCACGTTTAACTTTTCAAAATGGTTCCAGAAGGAGCAAAAAGCAGAGGGGTAAAGAAGGGGAAAATCACCCTAATTTTATGCTATCTCTGCTCTGTTCTGAAGGATTTGACAACCAAATAAAGATATGCTTTAGCCCAGCATCATTCACACTACTTGGTATTAGAGCAATCAATTGCCGTGGCAGGCTTTGTTTCATAACCCTGGCATCTCATAATTAAAAAGAAGAGCTTCTCTGGATCCTAAAGGTGTTTGGTTCTGGAAGACCAATAAAGTCTCTGCTTCATCTAATGACCAAACAATGACCAAGAGAGGGGCTTGGCCCTGGAGACTAACGAACAAAGCCACAGAGGTTCCAGTCTGAGGGAGACAGAATCTTGTTGTTAAGTTGCTTTTCTGGGACTATCCAGCACTTGGGGGGTGAATAAGCTGATTAGATAAATGGATCAAATCCTCAAGTCTTAGGAAGTCTTTGTGGGTGTTTTGGTTGAGTAAAGACAGATCGAGGGCCTCCAAAAGAGCAGTAGCAAAAATAAGACTGTCAAGTTAAACCAGCAACTTAAGTATCTGCCTTGCCTGGCCTGGGAGGAGTGCGTACAGTAGTTCCCACCTGCTGGGGCAATACTGCTGCTGCCCAGTCTTTCTGCAAATCGATGCCTGTACTGGTGTCAAGGCTGAGTAATGACTGCACCTGTTTCCTGCTGTAATCTCCAAGGATGCTTGGGCAAAGCATTCCACCCACACCAACCAGCTTGTGCCTATCAGACAGCTTGTGTGTCATCTGGATCCAGGATGAATTTAGTTTCAATGATTCACATTTACATCACAGATGGGAGAGGACAAAAACCCATTAGGTTCACGCTACTACATAACTGCCAGTGCAGGATTGGTTCCTTAGTCTGTTCTCTATTCCTTTTCTTCCATCTCTCTCACCCACCCACCTCTAAGGCAATGGGAAGCCCCGCAGGTGATCAGGTTCTTGCAAGTACCAATTCCCCCTTGGAAATCACTCATTTTTGGTCCATATTAGGCCTATCAATTTATTCCTAACTACTTTTTGCCACTATTCGGCTACTTGTTCCTTCAGAACTCCAGAGTCAGCTCCAGCCTTAGAGGGTCTAAGAATTTTCTGCAGTACGTGTATAATTCCAATTAATCACACCTTCAAAACAAGAAAGCCAAAAACAATAGCACACTTTCAATAGCCCCTAGCACCCTAATATGATCAAGAGCCTTAAACTATTTCTCCCCCAGGAAAAAAACAACCAGCTGCTTGATGACTTGCATCTACTGTACATTACTGTAAAGCCAGACAATATCATACACGTTTGCTTGGGCCGCTATACTGTTTTAAGCAAGAAACATTTCCTTCCCACAGTTCAAGAAACCTGTAATACCAGATCACTTGGCATGAACTTATTTTAACTTTCCCCATGTTTCACTGTTAAGAAGAGAGCAATGGAGGGGAGAAACCAGTGCAGTTAACATCCATTAGAATGGAGCCCAGATATCACAGTGATGGGCACATATTAGGGCAAGATAAAGCAGTGAATGAAAGAGCATTTCATGAGCAAATGAAAGAATTTACTTAAAAATTAGCATTTCAACATCTTGCCACAGAAGAAAGAATGAAATAGGAACTGAATGCACACAGGGGTATATATAATGATATGAGGATATTTAGGCCTTCTACACAGATGGATCATCAAATGACATTTTCTAAAAACCAAAAAAGGTTTGTTAGCTGTCAGCTCCTGACAGAGATTACTAATGGGGGATGTCCCACATTATAGCCCAAGGGAGTATTTCTAAAAAGTTTCGGATGAGTAAAATGAGATCCTAAAAACTACCAGATAATAAAGGGACTGTCACACACACACACTTCTCTCAACTGGACAATGCCTGTAAACAAAACCAACACTTTCCGATTAACTCAGAGCTGCCTTTTTTTTTTTTTTTTTTTTTTTTTGGCGCACCACAGAGAAAGATGAGCCCAAAAGCACCTGCTGAGGCTTATAACGTTGCAGTTTCAGACACGCAAATATGGCAGCAGCCTACAGTGGAATTTCACCACTGATCATTTAAAATCTTTTTTTCTTAAGAAGAACTGCTACAGTGACAAGATACTTTCCTCTTCAGGCTGACAGCACGGCCAAGATCAAACTTTTTGCAGCAGTGGAGGAAAATGGTGACCCAGTGCATGCTCCCTACCCAGCATGTGACCTGTGAACATTTTAGGGTTCTTTTTCCTGTGTAAAACCTCTACTTCCGTAACAGCTTTTTTCTCTTTTTTACACCCTGTGCTGGCTGGTGATTACAGACTCTCAGAGGGTTGATTTTAAATGTGTTTATTGATATAAGCAAGTCTATGCCCTGTCAGTGTTACTAACCAATAATAGTTCTGAAGTCAGGATAAAATGGTAAACACAATCAAACATGGTCTTTTTAAACATACACCAGGGATTAACTTTGTCCATTTAAGTAATTCCAATGGGGTCAACAGAATTAGACCGGAGATGAATTTAGCCCATTCACTTTACAAAACCTGCTGTCACCATAACATGCCTCTCGGAATCTAAATGCTCTGCAATGTTATATGTTTCATGTAACATCACAGGCATTCACAGCCTGAGGGCTCTGATGGCTCGGGGGGCAAAAGGTTTCAGCCAAATCCTGGATATCCCCTGGGAAGGGGATCTTCTGGAGGGTGCAGGGTAGGGGTGCATATCCTGCCCTGGAAAAAGGAGTGGCAGAATAGATAAAGGTGAGAACCACTGCAAGAGAGCAACGACATCCAACCTACTTTACCAAAGAGTGAGAGATGCAGGTAAATGCCCCCCTCATTCTGAGAGCAGGCTGTGACCCTGACGATGATCGCAAGCTAATTTTGACAACCTGGCACCTGCAGACAGACATGCATGCACACAGAGACCTTTTTTTTTGCACCTTGCTTGGGAGAACGCTCCACCCTACACCCAACATGGCCCCTCAGAGAGTTTGAAAGCTATTACCTTTGCAGGGGCTTTGCTCTGCGCACTCCTGAAGAAGGTGGTCTTGGCTGTGAAAAAACAATCCTCGAGCTCTTCATCCAGACTACAGTACCCGCTGCTCATGCTGCGCTGCCAAGGGTCATCTACCCGCGGTGGATCTGAGACCCTCACAACACTTGGGGCTCGCCAAGGAGCTGGAGGGGCAGGTAACCATCTGATTCCTGTTCACTGCAGCAGCAGTGGGATTTCCCAACCCAGTTCCTGTACATTCAGCAGCAGACACGATTTCACATCCTCGCCTTCGCTCGTCCTTATCTGCAACAGCTCCGTCTACTTGTTATCCAGCATTTAACTCAGCGAGTTCTCTGTTAAAATGGCCTTGCAGGGTTACCCTCCCCAATCCTCACCCAAGCCACCCCCTTAGCAAGGGCTGCCGGAGAATAGTGAGGGATCAGACCTGAGTGAGTTTCTTCTCTTCAGTCTCAGACTCACTCACCATCTGTGGTTTAATCTCCTGCCTGCAAGCACAGTGGAGCGTAGGAACACATCACCTCCCTCCCCCCACCCTCCTTTCCTGGCTGCTCTCAGTTCACACAGAGAGGAGCCCAGCCACTTCCTCTTGCAAGCTTTCGCACCCAGTTTTTGAGCTGGGTTCAAATGCTGAATGTCTCCAGGGTACAACCTCAGTGGGTGTAAATCGCCATCGTCTGTGGAGCGGTGCTGATTTACTCCTCCGGCTGAGGATCTGGGCTTCTCTCTCAGGTGTCCCGCAACACCTTTCAGAAAGGTGGGGATTGTGATCAGCGTAATCCTGCAGCCATTTAAAAGTATATAGCTATAGAAAGCCGGCTTACGGCACTCTGCCAGGTAGATATCCTTGTGGGACTTAATTCATTTACAGCCTTCCTGGAATAAAAGCTGTAAGAACAAGCTGAGCCGAGTTTTAGCTTCACTCAGCTGCTATTTACATATTTTTCTCCACGGAGAATCCAAAGAGGCCAGGCAAGGGATCAGAAGCACAATGAGACCCCAGCCCTTAGCTGGGGCCTTTATGTGCTACCCTAGATTGAACAGACACCACAGTGGTGAGTGCATGACACACCAATTGCCTCCTGACATTTTAATGTATGAAGCAGTATGTGCCTCGGCGTTGTGCAGATAATTTTGAAACAGCCAGGATGACTTCAGCAAAGCTGACCAAAAATGATAATAAATGAAGCAGTTTTGATTATGACCTTAGAAAGTATCACTCAGCTTGCCAGGTGAGACCTTTTGGTTTGTCAATTACTGTCGGGTGACGGGCAATACATTCCCAAATCTGTTCAAATGATTTTTTTAGTATTGATAAAGTCTTGTAGAAACAGCATCACTCCCCCTTCTGCCCACCTTTCAATCCCCCTACCTTTCTGCAGTCCACAGAACCACAGAACTTAGAGATGGAATAAACCTATGAAACGTACTCTATCCCCCACCTGTCCACTGCAGGGCTGCTGGTTTCAGGGTCACATCTCATACTTTGAATTCTAGTTTTAAAACATCTCCCCACACCTCTCTCAGGAGGTGAAGAATCTGAATATTTAGATGGAGACTCGCAAAGCTAAGACTAAGGCTTGATCCCCTCAGGGGCTGATCATTGAGTCATGGGGCATTGAGGGTGCTCAGCACCCCATTGGTTTGGGCCCTTAGGTATCCTGTAACATTAGGTAGCAGGTTACATTTTGACCCATCTGGAAAATAGAACAGAATGAACTACAAGCTTTGCAGAGCTAGTGAAAAACACAAAGTCAATTTGAGATTAAAAAGCTTCTTAATAGGAGAATACTATTGGTCAATGTAGGACTCCGGTTTTAGAAGAGGAAATTTTCCCCATGCATAATTTTTCAGGGCTTAATTTATAAAACAGGAGAGGGGTGGGTGGGTAGACGAAGACAAGTAGGGGAAAATTCCTTTTTTTGCATCTGCTCTCTAGCTATAAATATTTAAATTCTTCCCAGTCTGGGAATTTATTTTTCTTCTTTTCCTCTATATAATTTCTGTGGTTTGCACGATTTCATGCTCAATAAGGGCCCAATCCAACTTCCACTGAAGTTTACTGTGGTTGGATTAAACCCTAACACACACAGGTGAGCTGTATCTGCGTCTGACACCAATGTGCTCATTTTAAAGTCAGGTAATTTTTTATTTCACACACACACACCAGTCTCTCTCACATGGACTAGCCATCCATCTCCTTTTCAGGATGTAATTCGGACTACCCTGGTGTTATTGGAATTTAGCAACAAAAATAGGGAGATGGAAATCAGGACTCCTATTTTTTAATTCCAACTTCTCTGCTGATTTTCTGTGTGACTGTAAGCAAGCCACTTCATCTCTCAGCATCAGGAAAATGGCGTAATACTGTCTGCTTCACTAAGCTATAAGGGTTCACTGCGGATTGAAGGGCTTTGAGATCCTCAGATGAGCATAAGTGCAGCAATTATTCTAACATTAAAATACATTCAGTTACAGCAAAGTGCAAAGAATTCACTGTGTATTAAACTTCCTCCCCCTGCAATAATTTACAGATGGGGTTTTATGATCTTACATTTTTACATGGCACCTGTTGCCATGGCACCTGAGTAATTCACATTCAATTTCAAATCAACAAATATGAGTCACTCTCCAAGTGGACCACTCAGGGAGATTACAGAGACCTAAAAAGCCAAGGGTAAGCAGGTTCACTTTGCAATATGCCTGAAGGCCACTGGACATGGCAGGGACCACCAGAAGAAGCAAGTTCTACACACGATTGGATGACTCGCTGAGAATGCCCCTACACCTGGCCCAGGAAAGTGATTCTAGCAACTGACAGCAAGATCCTCCCCCTGTGACGGGACGGAGCAGGCTCTACATCTAAACACACAAGCTGGGAACGCTTTCCAGAGGACAGCCCTCTGTGTTCACAGGAACACGGTCTGTGTGAGGAGGTCTCGGAGCTGCCAAGCGCAGATGAAACATGCGTTATGGGCATGGAGGAGTTGTGCAGTTATGACACAAAGCAGCATTATAAATCGCTCAGGGGCTGCAAAGACAACACATCAGAGACACAGCTCCACTCCTCTCTGCTCACGCAGATTCATGTCTGTTAGGAGAGAATTCTGCTCAGCCAGCCCTTGGAGAAAATTCCCTCTTCGGGGCATTTCCTTTAAGAGGCCTGGAATAAAAACCAAGGCTTGTTTATTTCTCCGCTGGAAAAGCCGATTCCAAGTTGCAGGGTAGAATACATAAATGAAGCAATGCGCTTTAGATCATCATCAAATGAAGAGCTACATGCTACCCTCTGAGGGATGAAATGGACCCCTGTGCAGAGACAGCCATCACCACAAGGCCTGGGCACCCCTTAAGCCCTATTCCGAGGTCAGAAGTGGGGCGTAAATGGTGCCTACACCTCATTGTGGCCTCAACACAAGGGTGAATTACTCCCGCGGTGTGGGAAATGATTATTGAGGCCACTGCAAATCAAGTGAAGATAGGGGGCAAAGAGGGGAGAATAAAAACCTGAACCAGTTAACTATTCGAGTATTAACAATGTAGCAATATAGCAGCTGTTTTCTCACCACGTGGAATATTTCTGATTGGGAATAGCAGAGTGAGCTACATTGACTTTATAGGTTTTAAAAACAGGCTCTTAAACTGTATATACAAAGACATGCACCAAAAGGATTAGGCGCACAAGTGAGCCTAAATACATGCCATCGCATGCACAAAGCGAGCAGCAACTCTGCTAGCAGGGCTTACATCAGCACTTATTTGAAAATTCAGCCATATGCATTTGGTGGCAAACCTAGAGCAGCAGCAGCTGCCCAACCATTTCAACTACAAAGAAACAAACACTGACCAGATCCTCAGCTGGGGTAAATGGCCGCAGCGCCACAGAAGTCAAGAACTAGGCAAACGTACACCAGCTGACATGGCTCACGGTTTTCTTTCCCGATGTCCATCACCAAAGCTTTGGAGATCAATCCCTCTCTGTAAACCATGTCCTCCCAAATTCTTTCATTGCCGAACTGAAGTGTTTGCATCCCAAAATAGCCCATTCCACCCCACCTTGGCATAACTATAAGCATCTGCTCAGGAAATCCTTCCATACTTGAACTACCGTGGGGGCAGTGGGGGGGAAGCAACTTCCAGCTATGGAGAGATCCAAAACCCAAGTCAAGGCTAATGAGATGGTGGTGAAGATATGGCGATTACCGTCTTTGTTGGAAGAAATCTGCACTGTCCACCAACAGTGAGCACTGAAAGACAGGTGACCAAGAGAAGGGAAGCCTACCCGCACAAGCACTTATTAAATATCTGGATTACAGTAGCACCCTGAGGCTATTCATGATCAGGACTCCCTTTTATTGGGAACTCTGGGTCAGGGACACATCTTTCTATATTTTACTAAGAACTCACAATCTAACACACACATACATGAGTAGTTCCATTGAAAGAAAATCAATTGAGTTTTCCCCATTAACTTCAATGGGGCTTTCGCCCAGGAATCTACTCATGGGCATAAAGGTTAACACATGCTTAAGTACTTTGTTGGCTTGGGGCCCAAAATATTAAGACTTGTTAACATGTAATATTAAGTATTAACTATGTGTTAAGTAAGTGGCTATACCTTTGATTTCACCAGCTCAGTTACATTTAATCACCACGTTTATTGCTTGCCAACTCTGAATCAGTTTTAAGAGTCTTGAGTTTGCAACATGTGCTGCCAAAGGATTTTTCCATCCCACACACTAACTAGCTCACAAACAAGTTCTGATCTCTCTCTGGTGCTCCGATACTGTTCCTTCCTCATCTTTCCTCCTTCATACACGTCCACTTCCTCCCAGAAGGCTACACGACCAACAGAAACACATGACTGGAATCTGGTTCAGCTACAAGTCAAGGTAAAGCAGCAAATATGAGCTTGCAGCTCAGATCCATCTCTTATCCTTTTCCATCTTTTGTTGACAGTGGATTTATTTTTTAAACTTTGCTTTCCGCCATTAATTAGGTAATACACTGGAGGTTCACAGGTACAGATGCATTCCTGACAATGAAAGTAAGATGTATGTTTATTGCCAGGGTTTCTTCCGCCCGCAAACCATCTGAATCAAGCAACTAATCCATTTTACTATTGTTTTATTTCTGACACAACTTGGGGCATGGAGAGAACATGAGCTAACGTACTGGCCAACAAGTCCTGATGGAATATGGTACGAACAACAGATTTGCTATCTTCAACAGGTGATTGATATCAAAGACCATCTCCCTCCTTCTTGCTAGATTCTCCTCTCTTGGGGGTGAGGGGTGTCTATGGATTCAGGTGCAGAATGGATTGTGGTTCTCAAACTTTTGTACTGGTGACCCCTTTCAGCCTGTGTGTGCAATCCCCCCCCCCCCCCATAAATTAAAAAAAACTTTTTTAGATATTTAACACCATTGTAAATGCTGGAGACAAGGAGGGATTTGGGGTGGAGGCTGACAGCTTGCAACCCCCGATGTAATAACCTCAGGACCCCCTGAGAAGTCCCAAACCCCAGTTTAAGAACCCCTGGATTAGATATTTTCATGGGAACAGTTAAGAAAAAAAAAAGGCACAGTTTTGCTGGAGCAAATTTTTTAATGAGCGGGTAAGAAGATATAAATCCTAATCCCCGAGTGATGGTTTGAGCCAATTTTATAGATTTCCATTTGCTGAAGCTGTTGTGTGAGTGTGTGTGTGTGTGTGTGTGTGGGGGGGAGTGTGTGTGTGTGTGTGGGGGGGGGCAATTCTGTGTCCTTGTCACTGAAAGCTCCTCCCTTCTGGGCCGGTGTGAGGGAAGGCACCACAGAACTGTCAGAATGATGAATTGCTGCGATACGCAGACTCTGCGTTTATTATTAGAGCTATCAATAATGCACTGGCTGTTTTGTCACTCTGAAGATGAAACAAGCCTTTTAATACACATTCTGACTCAGTGGAAACCCTGATACGTTTGAAATAGAGTTTACATAGAACATACTCTGCTATTAAAATCATTCAAGGCTTAGTGGAGAATCTAGTTAGATGCTTATTTTAATGCATAGCTTAGAAAGAAAAAGTAAGGAAGAAGAAAGTAAAAATACTTGCTCCAGTAGATCATGTCTAAAATTTAGACCCCCTCCATTTGCTTTTGAGTCCAGAATGATTTCCAGGCTCAAAGAGAGCAGAACAAGGGATGCAGTGCAAACGCAATGCAGTTTGCATGAAAAGTCTCACTTATTTTGTTTGAAATCAAGGTGCAGAGAAGTTAAATGACTAGCGCACAGAGTGAAGTTCACCCCTGCACTGAGGGCTTAACTATTGCTTAAAATAAACCTTGTGCTAGCTCTCTGCACAGTTTGTGGCAGAGCCAGGATTAGAACCTACCTCTCTTGACTCTCAGGCCTGTGTCCCAGAAGCTCCTGTACTTAAGTGCTAGGGAGCCTATTCATTTGTCTCCGCACCCTTTGGTTTGCTTTAGCTGACTTTAAAATCACTGAAAAAATTCATAGAGTTTATGATGGAAGATTTACAATTTTACATCCAGGTAATGGGGGGAGAGGGAGACCACCACCACCACTAGCACAAGAAGCTTTCAAACACGATTCATTCTAATGTTCACAAAACATACCCAGCTCATCATTTTCCATGGCTGCCTTCTCTGCTGTACAATGACAATCCAGTTAAATATTTTCCTTCTGAATAATTAATATAGCAAATACTTCAGATAGCCCCAAACCAGGAATCTTCTACCCAGCAAAACCCAGATCAGCAGAAAAACTGGTTGGCTAGCCAGTTTCTAATGTGTGCTCCTTGCACACTAAGCACAAATATAATGTCCTTTTAATGTGCACGTTCCCCATTTACAGTTTTGCATGAGTACATGCAAAGGAGCTGAGCAGGCGGGCCTGGTGCCTCGGTTGTCTAGAAGAAATGACAAATCACTGCTTAGCTACATTCGGTGGTTGAGAGTGGGAGTGGAGACGTCAGACTGCCTTGGCTGGGTCTTTAAATCCCTGGCCATAGAAGATGAACTTGCTATTTGAGTTAATGGGCTTCTGGTTGCTGTAGATAGCCGGCAGAGCAGCAGCTGATAATTATGGGTTTATCAATCGCCCCCTGCACACAAAGACAGCTCCCACATACACAGATGAATCCACTTAACAGAGGTCTTGAAGGAGCCCAATCTGTTCTACTGAGAGGAATATAAATCCATGTTTGGAATCATAGAAATGTAGGACTGGAAGGGACCATGGGAGATCATCTAGTTCAGCCTCCTGCACTAAAGGCAGGACTATGTAAAAACCAGACTATTCCTGACAGGTGATTGTCTAACCTGTTTTAAAACCCTCCAATGACGGAGATTCCACAACCTCCCTAGGCAATTTATTCTAGTGCTTAACTATCCTGACAGGAAGTTTTTCCTAATGTCCAACCTAAACCGCCCTTGCTGTAATTTAAGCCCATTGCTTCTTGTCCTAACCTCAGTGGTTAAAGAGAACAATTTTTCAGTCTCCTTCTTATAACAATTTTTATGCATTTAAACTGTTATGTTGTCCCTGCTCCTCAGTCTTCTCTTCTCCAGACTAAACAAGCCCAATTTTCTGAAGGGTTAAGGATATCGTAAAAAAAAAATTAAAAAATTGACACATCAGGTAGTGATGCCGATAAACCTATACCTCCGGTCAGTATAGGACTGTTAATCTACAGTATATCCCGCAAGGCTTTATCTAGTCCTGGTTTAAACATCACAAGCAATAAAGATTCTGGCCCTTCCCTTCAGAAACTATTCTCCGGTAGAATACTCTCCACCAGCAGGAAGTTTTTCCTGATACTCTGCCTTAACTTTAATCTACTTCTAAACACACACACACACTTAAAAAAAACAACAAAAAACCACCTTTACTCCAAGCAGAGGTTTGACCCTCAAAAGGGAGAAGTACCAGAGACTCCATGAAGACTTTCAAAAACTAAAAACTTGTTGACAAATTTTCAATGTTATAATCACAGCTTAAAAGTATACAAAATAAATATCCTTAAATGAAACAAATTGTCAAGTAGCAATTTTCTTACTTTAGCTATTTGTAAATGTTGATTAATGTCAACAGAAATAGCTTTTAGTTGGTTTGAGTGTGTCTGGTGAAATTAACATTTACTGATAAAAACCTAATTCTTCCAACCCTACTTGTATGGTACAGTCCCTCCCCACACTTCTCATTTTCTCTGCCTGTTTTAAGATGGCACAGGTGCCCACTGGATACTTGGTTTGTGGCTAGAGCCATGCACCAAATTCTTGGAGTCTGTTATGTGTTGTATTCTCCTTCCCCTCACTCTGTATCTGTCTTGTCTATTTAAACTGTAAGCTCTTCAGGGAGGGATGGTACTTCCCTGAAGACAGAACCTAGTATAACACCTAGTACGCCGGAGCCCATTTTTGGTCAGTCCTTAGGCACTAAACATGATAAATATAATGAATAAATCATAATTAGGGTAAGGAGAATACAGGTATTTGCTAACTTAAATGAGAGCCAGAGGAAAAAGGAAATTTCAACCCTTTATCATTTAAAATGACACAAACATTCCATAAATAGCTCATTTTAAACGATTTCCCCCTCATATCCCAACAAAAATACTAAAAAGCTTCCAGCTATAGAAGGGGATAAAACTGGTCAAAAATCGCAGCTACGTAGTTAGCAATATTTTACCAAAAGAAATTTTAAAAAGCCAGCCTATGAAACCACTTCAATTATTTTTGTGAATGGATTCACCGTTGACTGACCTACAGTCTTTTTCGCATAATGATAAATCACTGTGTCAGCATTTTACAACCCTCCTGCCAAGTTTTATCCTATTGGGTTTTCAAACAGCTCCGTTAAAAACGCACTAGAAGTGAGGACTCCATTAGTCAAGTCTGTCCGTGGAGCCAATCAGTGCAGCATCTCAGTGCCTTCACCAAAACCCCACTAAAGCATTACCCATTAGTGTTAGCGTTTGCATAAAGAATTTACTGTCACAGGAAAAAACTCGCCCACTAGACTTGGGGAGACATTTCTGCACCACGCAGGGGGGGGAGGGGGCGGCGCAGAGTGGGTGCATGGGACAACATGGGATATAGGTTTGGGGACAGCAAAATCAGTCAGCAACAACAAAGGTCCAGTGGCCCACAAATCAGTGCATAGTAATACTTGAGAGGGACTAGAAGTCAGGAGGCCTGGGTTCTATTCTTGGGTCTGCCACTGATTCACTGTCTTCCCCTGGGCAAGTCACTCATTCATTGATTTTAAGGTCAGCAGAGACCATTGTGATCAACTAGTCTGACCTCATGGTTCAGGGCTTCAACCAGTCACACATAGGGGTAAGGAAGGGTTCCCCCCACCAATGTATTCTGGGGTTTGGAGTTGTGCGTCTCCTTCCTCTGAAGCATCAGAGAGCGTCCCAAGCTGAAGATGGCATATTGGACGGGGTGGGCCAAGGCTCTGAGGTGGCACCGTGTATTCTCTATTAAGTGCCTGGCTGGCTGGTTCTTACGCCAATGCTCAGGGTTTAAAACCAACTTCAGCTATAGGAGTATCTCATTGACCCGTCAAACTTTAGGACTTCTGACACATAATTAAGACGAGGAAGACTTTGTAGCACCTTAGAGACTAACCAGTTTATTTCAGCAGCAGCTTCCGATGAAAAGGGCTATAGCCCACGAAAGCGGATGCTGAAATAAACTGGTTAGTCTCTAAGGTGCTACAAAGTCTTCCTCGTCTTATTTACAGATACAGACTAACACAGCTGCTAATCTTAAACCTGACACATAATTGAGCATTTCTGCCCTCTAATGGATGGAGTCAGCAGAGACTGAACGGTTCATTAAATACACCTGGGTATTTACTCAAAGCAGCAGCTTATCCAGCAGGGCTGACTGCAAGGTGACCCCCTTCAATAAACCTGACAGTTCAACCCTGCAGGTTTCCTGCTGGTATTTGGTTTGGCAATGGCCGGGATCAGGGAGTGGCCAAGACCTCCCTGATGTGGTGGACATGCAATGACTTGCCAGCAGGCCTTGTACAGGGTGATGTGAATGTGCCGCTGCCCCCATCCCAATAGCTTCCCTCCTTATTGTCCTACTTAGTGACAACGTGCAGGGACTTTTGACCACGTGCACAAAGGATCTGCTGCTGCCAAAAATTTAATGAGAATCTGCCAGGGGAACCACAACTCACAGGAGCACTAGGCTGACACACACCCAATTCAGCCAACAGTCTTTTCTTCCTACGCCTGTGCCTGGCTAGCCAGAAGCATCAAAGAGCAATCATAGCATCACAGAAATGTAGAGCTGGCAGGGACCTCAACAGGTCCTAGCCCACTCCCCTGCACCGAGGCAGGGTTAAGTATTATCTACACCCCACTGACAGGGTATGTCTAACCTTTGCCCAGACACTCCTGCTGCGTCTGGTGTTACCCTCCCCATCTCAGAGCAATGTGAAGGATGGGGAGGGTACAGCACAGCCACAACCACCATGGAGGAGGTGGATGTGTCTCCCTGACACCAACTTTTTACTCTCCTGTTGACACTCCCCCTCAGTGCAGCTGCAGGACTGTGTTCAGTGCTGGCTTCCCCTGCCACCCCCCATCTCTTCTGTACCATAGTTAAGTTGAACTTTTGGGATGCAGACTTGAGCATAATCCAGGCTCCTCTTCAGATGGAAAGAGAAGCTGAGCCAGCAATCTATCTGTGGAAACGTCTCTCTGTGGAAGCCTCACTGCTGTCATTGGATATTAACATCCCGCATGAAGCCAGCGAAAGACGATTATTGTGAATTTCAATGTGGGATCAACAGATATTGGAACAGCCTTGTAATATTTTGCATCATTCGTTTGGCAGGGGAAAATTTTTAGAAACAAAGCAAATAATGCAACTGATAACCCTTTCCATTTCTCTGGATCTTAAGTTCCCACGCAGAGACCTAACTAAGCATTGGAGTACTCCCACTGACTTCACTTGAATGGCTTGCATGCTTACAATTGGGCATCTGCTTCAGTACCTTGCTGACCTAGGATTGCAATGCACTGTGGCATCCTTCTCCAGGATTGGATGCAAAAGCTAAAGATCCTGCCTGGTGGCCCACTGCACTTTCCGTGAGAGTGAATGGTTGAGATTTTCAAAGCCATGCAAGGAACTGACACACACTATCCCTTAACACCAATGGAAGACACATGTCTAGGTTCTCTTAGGATGCTGTCCAAGTTTTACTCAAGGACTTAATCCAGCTACATGATGTGCCCAAACAAAATCCATCTTTGCTAAATTGCATTCTGCCAAAAGCCAACTGAAAGTGGAATTTGCCTCCATTTTCCACGCTACAGCCTTGCTGTGCACTGCTGAGCACCGGAACAGTCTAACAAGAGACAGGCAAAGCAACAGCAAATGCACAGGCTGTCCTGCCTCAAAGAGCTTGTTGTTCCCATGGCAACAAACTGGTTTTTGTGCACGGTGTTGTACCCCAGGGACCTTCGGTTAAGCAGCCATAGTGCTGACTGGATTTGAAGGAGGGCTGGATCATTTTAGGGCTCTTGACAAACATTTGTAGCTGTGCACACAACGAATGGGACAATCGGATTTCACTCTGCAGAGCGCAAGCTGATCCCACGCTCCACCCTGCCCAACAGCCGGGACAATCAGACAGCTTCTTCTGGTTACCTGCCTCGGAAGCATGATTTGATCCCCCTGGCAAACTAAGTAAAGAAGCTAAACGCTCATGTCACAGGGGGGCAAGAGCTTAATATCTGACATCTAAAGGGACAGGAACTTAATTGGGAGATGCTTAAAAAAAACCTTGGGTCCTGGTGAAATGTAATTAGCACCGAGGAAGAAGAGAATGCCATGCCGTCATCTCTCTGCAACGCACCGCCCCTGCTTGCCAGAAAAGCACCCCCGCCCTCCCGCCGCCTCCATAAAACTCCAAACACTCTTATCCCATTTCCCGCCCGCCAGCCACCCGGCACATCAGCTCCCCAATCCGTACCTGGCTGCAGTTTTGCGTCAGTGTGTTTTCCGGCGAGGGTTTGTTCCGGGGCTGTCCTTGTTGGCTGCAGTCCAGCTGAATCAGGCTTCTGCATTCCTGATGACAGGTATATTTGCAATCTAAGTGGGGGGAGGGAAATGAAGGCTGCTTTAGAAATCATGACTGGTTTTCAAGGGGGATTAAAATGGAACAGTGAAACAGCAAGAAACCAAAGGGATGAGATTTCTGCTGAAGGTCAAACTCTAAAGTTGCAGAACCCGAGGTTCAGGGTGGCACCACTGCAACTGGAAGTGAAGCATGCACAGGCCCACCCAAATTGCAGCCATAATTAATATTGCCATTGTGTTAAAGGGAATTGTTGCAGACTAGTGGTTGGAAAACTTGGAGTCAGGACTCCTAGGTCCTACTCTTGACTATACCATTAAGATTATGACATCTTGGACAAATCATGACCTCACCGATCCTCAGTTACTCATATGTGAAATGAGGGTAATAATACATCCCTCTCTCATGGGGGTATCAAGACTTTCATTAGTATTTGCAAAGTACTCTGATGTCCTGAGACAAAAGGTCCCAGAGAAGCAGCAAATCATCACAGATATTAATTGGCTGAAGTTTACACTTTGCCAGTGAACTGAAGCCTATGAGTCCTGGCTTGGCATAGAAGTTATTCACATGATCTCGGGGATGTAACTGGTTTCCACCTCATTACTTCAGCATGAAGTATGCAAGTATGCATGGCGGTTTGTAGATCAGCCCCAGCGCCAGCCTCAAGGGGCTTTTAGTCTCCCTGCCCTACACGGTTTCCCTCAGACTGAAATAAGGATCTGCTAATGGAATTCTCAGTTGCATGTCCCAATAGCCCCACCTATCTGAAACATTCAACACTACACGGGCCCTGCTGCCTCAGCACCGCCTTTAATTTGTTTGCCATCAGAATGCATTAAAGCAAAAATAATAATCAAAAAACCCAGACTCCCGTTTATGCTCAGACACTGTGGCAGAGAGGCAGGGGAGTTCTAGAGATCAGCATCTGGTGATGCACTGTGAGAAGGAGGGAAAAATAACCCAGAAACCCAAAGCGTGAAGAGCGCTATAATTAAACATGAAAACAAAGCCAGCTTGCCCCAGTACACACATGACATTAGCAATACTTCATGAGAGTAGCGAGTACTTTTAACCATAAACAAAGAACTTAGAGGGGAGAGAGAGTAATTCTACAACTGTGGTGCCATGAGCAATGAAAAGCTTTGCAGTGTTTTCTTCCTGTTTCTTTCCTTTTACTTCGACTTTGGAAGGAAATATTGGGTTTCTTTTCCCAATTCAAACCCTAATTTCTCAGATAAACCAGAGACACATTCTTCAGAGGGGAAATACCGTGCACTTTGCTTCCCAGAGTACCGTAGGAGTGGTAAGCACACAAGAGTCACTCATTCAGTGCAGTACACTATTCAGGCTACTTGGAGCCAAGGAGACAAGTTCATTTGCTGACACCCATAGTAAAACACACAGTTTGTCAGGGCAGACTCCCTTAGCAGATCCCCCGCTGTGCAATGGGGCTAGTAGCATTGCCATGTCACAGGGGTGCTGTGAGGATAAATATATTAAATATTGGGAGTTCCTCAGATACTGTGGTGATGGGGCCAGATAAGTACCGAAGATGAATGTTGATCTTTTTATAAACTGTTTTGAGATCCTTGGATTAAATAGGATTATGCAGGTGTTTAGTATGATTACACAGCAATTTATAAGATCAAGTTTAGGAAGAAAAGAGGTCTCTCTGTATCAGCACTTTCACTGCCAGTTACTCTAACTGAAGTATGTATCTAAATCATAAATCTAGCATCAGATTCTGCCTGGAAACGCCCCTGGACAGGATATTGGAAATTTCACATAATCTCCCCCCTCATGCGCATACTGCCTAGGCATAAACAAAGAACAGACACAGCTTTTCTTGGAAGATGATCTGTGTTACTGTAAGATGTTTAACTGCTTGATAAAGTAGAAGCACCATTAAGAACTTTAGGAAGTGAGCATTTCACTTTGGCCTCTTTTTGTTATCAAGAACTATTTTCAATGGCAATTGCAGCACTGCGAAGTTTGCATCCTGCAACCCATTTGGCTTCATCATTTCTTGTTATGAAAAGCAACTTGTCGGCCTAAATTTGTTGCTGTTCTTCCATCCTCCTCTCTCAGAGATTTGACTTGAATATAGTTTACTAACTACAGCTAAAACATCTTGTTGGTATATTAACTATAGTATAACTGAACTTGCTTTTCCTTTTACATTTGCCAAAATTCCAGAGGTTACTAGGAAAATAAGTAATTTAATCAACACGAGATTGGCTATCAGATATTTTCCATAATGCAAAATGTGTACTGCACATGGGATCTGCTGCTACAGCAAATCTGCATAATGTAGCAAACTAAAATATCAGAGTGGAGCTTTCAAAAAGATAGTAATTATCCAACCATTCTATCTGGCTGTGCTTAGAAATGCATATTAGCTCTTGCACTGCAAAGTGCTGATTATTTTGCAGCTGCAAAGCCATGGAACAGAATCAGGGTTTTGTTTTATAGACCTAGGCCTCGTTGGTACTCAAGGCACACCTAGTATGCGTCAGATAAAGGATTGTGCAGGTGGCTCTCAAACTCCTGAGTGGCAAACCCTTTCCTACCATCTTTGTCCCATCATCACTGGGGAGGCACAGAAAGAGAGAGAGATAGGGGGGGTGTGGGTGTGTCTGTACACGTACACACCCATCTCAAATAACAATCCTTTGCCCAAACGCAGCATCGTCCACTTGAGTGTCTCATGGTGCTTTATAAATGTCACCCCTTCCATCTCCTCGGGAAGCAGTGCTTAGTTTGTAATGGAAGAGGTGAAGTTGTAACTCATGCAGCAAGCCCAGAGGTGCCAGGGCTTTGACCTGCCACGCCCACAAGTGCTGGGGCTAAGCCCTGGCACAAACTAAGCACTGCCAGGGAGCTGTGCGTTATACCTGTTTGAAGGATGAAAAATACTGAGGCATAAAGGGACTGAAGTAGCCACTGGCTTTGGAAGCCCAGCTGGACACACCTCAGGTCTGATGGGCAAAGAAGCTGAGCATCTAGAAACCAGGCCCAAGGTCCCTCAAGCTAGACACCCAAAAGCCAGGGGTCACCTTTAAAGATGTGGCATCAGCTTGACCCAGCTCACATAGCAAGTCAATGGAAGATGTAGGAGCAGAACCCAGGAGTCCTGTTGCCTCAGTCCCAGGTTCATACCATCAGACATTTGTTTGTCCCTGTTTCTTAAACCTGCTTGCTTAAGCTGTTTTTTCAGTACAGGATTCAGTCACTGGTGTAATCTCACACAGAGCAGCTATTAAAGAGTCTCGATCAGATCAATGTTAGGTAAAAGAATCCCTCATTAAAGGGCTTTCATCCCCATTCTGGAGCAAATTAATATTCATAGGCATACTCTGCATATCCTTTAATCTGCCATTCTTTTATTAAAACCATACGGCGCATTTAGTTGACATTCCAGACAACACAGTAACATTTAGTCAAACCAACAACTGAGACATTTTGCAAGTTTGTGCTGTTTGGGTTAAGATTGATTTTCCCAAATGGCCAACACTCTGACAATTAAAAGACAATTTTTTAGAATAAAACGGGTCTCTGCTTTGAAAGGACAGCTAAAGATCCTCCTCTTAGGAGTCAAACAAACACCAGTTTGACAAATGTTATGGCTTTGTTAGCTGAATTTCTATGGCCCCTTTTGTCTGAACAACACAAAAAGTGTTTTAGAAACATTAGCTATTTTCCTCTGTGAATTAGGGAGTATTATTGTATCCATTCTACAGACGGGTAAGGTAAGAGGCAGAGAGGTTCTACAGCTCCAACAACACCAGAAAACTCACCAAGCACATGAGTTTTGAAGGCTAAGATGGCGGAAAAGTCTTAGGAAAGGAAGGGTGATCTTGTTGGAGTGTAGAGACTGAGGTTTTACTCCTAGTTCTGTCACAAGTTCATGTGACAGCCCCCTCCTCCCCCCGGCAAAACCCTTCATCTATGCAAAGAAGGATAACACGGATCTACCTCACAAGAGCATTGTAAGGCTTAATTCATTAAGTTTTGTAATGCACTTTGCATGATCCTCGGATAGAAGGCTCTGCAGAACTGCCAGGACTTACAGCAAAGGACCTTCATGCAGTAGAAAGCCAGGAACTGGAGAAGAGTCTCATCTCATATTCATACTGCCAGGGGAATGGAGGGACACATTGCAGTCACCCAAACTAGCACTGGGGAAGAACAACAGGGTTTATCACTCCATCCCTTGCGAAACACAATAGGGGACCTTTCATTATCACAAAGAGCCAGAGGCCCTTCATTTTACATCCCATCTGAAAAAGAAAGCCAAAGTCTGTAATATGTTCAATACTCTGAGAAATCATTTAGTCTGCTAACTCATCCTCAAACATTACCTAACAAAATGGTACATGGGTTTTGCACAGCTCAGTAATCCCCAATAGTACATTTTAGGACCAATGTTTGACTCCTATTAGCATCTCGTT
The DNA here is from genome assembly GCA_032164245.1 of Sternotherus odoratus. Taxonomy (NCBI): domain Eukaryota; kingdom Metazoa; phylum Chordata; order Testudines; family Kinosternidae; genus Sternotherus; species Sternotherus odoratus. The sequence goes on from JAVMKO010000022.1 coordinate 8,105,944, forward strand.
AGCTTACATGTAAACTAAAGACTCAGAGCACCAAATTTTTTAAATTGCTCACAATGGGTGCTGGGCTCTTTTGGAAATTCAACAAGTTAATTTCTTGCCTGTGCCGTTGATTTGGCTAACAACTTCCGTAATACTAGGGTGGACACTCCACAAAGGTTGCCGTTTACCATTAACATTTATGGAGTGTCCAGCCTCGCGTGAGCAAACACATTTGCCAATTAATTTGAGTCAATCATCAGTTCACTCGAGCTACAAAACTCAAATGCAGACATAACTTTAGTGTCACAGTGGGAGCTCAACCTGCCCTGATTGTGGGAGTTGATCCCTTGGAAAATTAAGCCTACACAGAGCAGTGGTTTTTTAAAATCTCTTGCTTGAGGAGAACTAAAAAAACAAAGAGAAAAAGAGAATGCAGCCTGGCATGAGCAGAGGCGGGGAGCAAACCCCACCAAACCGCCCTGTGGGTTTTTTCCAATCACAAAACCTCAACTAAGCTTTCATTTCTCGAAGTTTTCACGACTTTCCTGCCAAACCCCAGGTTTCGCTCCCTCGCTCTTGCCTTCACTCTGGCAGCTGCCGACACAGCGCTTGCCAGGGGAAGTGTGAAATTGATCCCAGACAGTCCCACAATCGCCAGACAAAAAAAATCAATGCATTCATTTGTATTCGACATATCTCAACAACGCTTAAAGCTCCTTCCATAAATGGGGGTTGGGGGTCTGTGAAATGGAAAAACTATGGCTGAAAACAACCAGCTCTTCAAAATCGTAACTGGAAAAAAAGAACTCATAAAAGCTACCCAAGATGTAACTAGGAGATACACAGATTTTAAGACTATGGCTAAGAGCAAGCTCTACTCTAAGTGCACAAAGTCATTTAAGAGCAAAGATAATTTGCTTCCTCCTCGCAGGGCGCTCTGGAATCTAATAGGCTAAAAAAAAAAAGTAGGCTTTGTTGATTTGATGCAAAACAAAAGGCAAAAAGAAGGTAAGGAGAGATTTGACACACACCCCTCAAGAATTCTGATCTTTAGCATTACACTGTCGCATTTACAGGAGTATTTTTTAAAACAGTATGTGCTTTGACAGATTTTTGTATCAACGTTTTCAAGAAAAATAAGGTGACCGTATAAACAAAAAGCAACCATTTCCTCTAAATTACAAGCAAATAGAAAACACCAAGAAGAATCTTGTGCATCACCTATTTTATTTAACACACACACACACACACAATCTATATGATTTCTCTCACTCCAGAACACAGATTAAAAGAGAACCTGATCTTTCAGCCCTTAGTCACATGCGCAATCTCATTGACTTCACTGGGACCACACAAAGAAGTAAGGACTGTGGGATAAGTATATTCTAACCATAATGTAATGTATTATTGAACTAAAAAAAGAAAACCTAAAATAAAAACAACCCACAAAAAGAAACCAACCACTCACAAAATAGAGGGATGATAGAAGACTGGATATGCCCCAAAGATCTGGATATTAGCCCCTGAATTGTGAGCCCTGTTCCAAAATAGTTCTGCAATGACTATACTTCTAGGTTTAGGACTAATCCTGGAAATACTCACTACTCTGGATAGTCTCCAACGCTGTGAGCAGCCCTACTCAAAGGCCATGGGACCACTCACTGAAATGGCAGGATGGCTCCCATCCTGTGATGTGACCCAGCTGGGCAGGTTCCCTGAGCTCTGCACAGAGGCCCTTTCCGAAGTGGTGTGCCGAGTCTTCATTTATTCACTCTGTTTTGAGGTTTCACGTGCCAGTAATACATTTTAACATTTTTAGAAGGTCTCTTCCTAGAAGTCTATAATCTAGAACTAAACTATTGTTGTATGTAAAGTAAATAAGGTTTTTAAAATGTTTAAAGAAGCTTCATTTAAAATTAAATTAAAACGCAGAGCCCTCCGGATCGGTGGCCAGGACCCGGGTAGTGTGAGTGCCACTGAAAATCAGCTCGCCTTTGGCATGCTTGCCATAGGTTACAGACCCCTGGTTTACAGGACGGTTGCCTTACAGAGCATAGTATTTCAGAATTAAAGGACACTGTCAGGATCAAAGTTGGATTCAGTAAGTCACTCAAGCATGTGCTTAAATCCCTATGAAGTCGATAACACTCCATTATAATGAAGTGCTTTGCTGAGCTGGGATTGAAAAGCTTATTTTAATGTAACAAGCTTCACTTACCTGCATTCCTAATACCTGAGACAGGTAAAACTGAGCACAGATTTAACATACAACATTTCTTCTAATATCTGTGCTATATTTCGAGTTTTACTCTGCTTAGGCAGCAAAGATAGGCTGTCATGTCTCATGTCCTGGGCTGCATATGCTGCTGGAAAATATTTAAACCCCCAACCCAAAACCATCTACCCTGATTTTATTTAAAATCCCAAAGGGATTCCTGTTTGCAGCAGGTTTTGAGCGTTTTAAACACAAAGCTTCCATTTGGGGCTCAACTAACAGTAGCTTTAAATAACAATAAAAGATTTGCGCCAAACAAGTGTGATTTCACAAAGTCCGCACGATATTCCTTTATCAATTAAAACATGTGGCCTAATTTTTGGCAGGGAATTTGTGATCCCCCATTAATTAAAAAAAGTAGCCTCTTTACTGAGAGAAATCCCTTGTTACTCACCAGGCTTGGGGAGAGGGGAAGCGTCTCAAGGTAACCTAAATGAGCTACTTTTTTTGAAAAAAAGAAAGCTTGTGCTTAGATCTGAAGGAACGCAATTCATATGTTCAGCATCGTTTGTGTGTCAAGGCCTAATCCATGCATTTTACCTGGTAGGACATTGCACAATGAAAGGACCACACAGAAGGATGAAGAATAGCAGCCGTGTTAGTCTGTATCAGTAAAGAAAGCGAGGAATACTTGTAGCACCTTAGAGACTAACTAGTTTATTTCAGCATAAGCTTTCGTGGGCTATAGCCCACTTCATCGTTCTATGCATCCGATGAAGTGAGCTATAGCCCACGAAAGCTTATGCTGAAATAAACTAGTCTCCAAGGACCAACAAGTATTCCTCTCTTTCCTTAAAGAGAAGGATGGCTAGCCTTGCGTTTGGGAGCCCTGGGTTCAAGTCCCTGTTCCATCACAGACTTCCTGTGTGGCCGTTTCACAAGATGTGAAGTGCCAATCTCCCAGGCCAGGCCGACAGACTCTTACACTAGAAGGGCTCCAGCTAGCATGCAAAAGAAAAAAAAAAAAAGAAAAAAGTCAGTGTGGACATTGCGGCTCGGGCTCTCAAACTCAAGCGGCTGCCAGAGCCGCAACATCCACACTACTACTTCACACCCTGCTAGCGCAGATCTACCTACCTGGGCTAGAAGGCTTGCCCCCAGCTGTAGCACAGACTCTGTGACTCTGTTCCCAATCTGTAAAATGGAGATACCGGTACTCACAGGGGTGTTGTGAGGATAAGTACGCTAGCGATTGTGAGGCACTTAGATACTTACATGGCCCCCAACACTGCAGTATCTTAAACTCCACAACAGATATTTCTGTCTGCTACCCCTTTGTCTAAAGCAGCTGGTGTAGAACAGTGTAGGCCACTGTTAGAACAGGTTACTGTGCTAGCTGCCCTCTGCTCCCGTCTGGCAACGCCCACATTCCTAGGACTAGAAACTTTATTTCAGTCGCTTTTTAAAACCAGAAAATAGAAACTGTGGAAAGCAGTATTGCCAATTTGCACAATTTTAGCACAAGCATCACACTTTTTTGGGGGGAGGGGGTTAATAGCCACAGCTCCTGGAGTCATGGGATGATGTTGAAATCTCAGCTTTTTTTTTTTCTTTAATTAACAAAAATGTTTTAGCCCTTATAGTTATTGGGGAAACGCTTGAAAATGTGCTTCCTAAATCTCAACAGCCCAAGAAACCAACATTTATTCATTTAAAAAAATCTCATGAAAAGCCCATCCCAACTTTTTTTGGAAGCTGACGTGTGATTTTTGAACGCTCAGGGTTCAACGCTGAAGGAAGGAATATCCCATGTTTGCCCTGGCAATGGTGATGGCTGCTCAGCTGTGCGTGCTGCCTTACTGGAGGAATGACTGAGAATCGGAGAAGCTGAACCTCAGCTGGGGAGCTGGTGCCTGAGGGGAAGACATTAGCAATCTCAAGAAAGAGAGGGAAGTCATTTATCATTTCACAGCTGATGGGGGCCGCTTATCATTTTCCTATTCAAGAGTCCATTTGCTTAAATATGCCTGGGGGCAAGTCAAGAAGGATTTTTTTAAAAAATTAGAGACGAGCTGAACGGTTAGCCGGTAATTGTGATGCCCGGCCGGCTGGGCAATCAGCACATCCTCTCCGTAAGGGTCACGTACAAATGCGCCGCAGGAGATGCCAGTTCTTGCATTCACCTAGAGCAGCTGGAGAGGGGAAAGCCCCCAGTCTGTGCAGTGGGATGATAGAGCTGAACGGAAATTAGGGTGAAGGTGAACAGAATCCGTTGGGTGAGCAGACAGCATTCAACACTCACTGAGAGAGACGGAGAAGGATGGTCTTGTGGTTTAACCACTTGACAGTAACTCATTAGATCCTAGATCAATTTCTGGTTCTGCCACAGACCCTTTGAGAGTCGCTTCATCCCTCTGGGACCCAGCTTCCCTACTGTAAAACATGGATAACGATGCTCTCTCTGTCTCGCTTGTCTATCTGTGCTGTGAGCTTTTAAGGGCAGCAACGGTCTCTTATTGTTTGTACAGCGCAAAGCACAACGAAGGCCAGGTCTTTCTTGGGGCCTCTACATGTTACCAGGATATAAATAAGGAGTTTTAAAAAAATCTGTCTTCCTGGCAAAAATTCAACTCGTCAATTCCCCTGGCAGATGGATTCTGTATTCCACGCTCCATACCCCATTGGAAATCGTACCAGGAATTCAGATGGATTTAGCTTGTTCACCCGTATGGCAGTGTTTTGTCACAGAACCCCATTGGAAAGATTCAGCTTTGCAAACACATTATTCTTGAGGCTCTGGGTTACACCCCCTGAGCCAAGCACTATGCAGGTGGGCGAATCCCCATCTAAACTTTTTAGCTCAGGTTTGCTTCTAGCATTTATTCCTTCATGTGCATCAATTCCGCACGACCGAAAGGAGCTTTTCTTGACAGCCCTGTGGACTGAACTCTGCTCTCCCTACATCGCAGCAGCACGAGCTTCCCTAAACTGCTCTGTCTCTATGTGGAGAGGGGCATTCCAGCTCTGTCCCTAATCTTCTCTCTCCGCTGAGGGTGCCAATTAGATCCAGCTGTGGTTGTGGCTTTGGCGGCACTGACTCCTGTCACTGGGAATGTGGCCGAGGCTCATCAAATGCACATCACCCAGGCCACTGGAAAGAATGGGTGTTTATTACAGTGTTGTCATGTTTAGGGAAACAGACCTTACGCAGCATTATTGCTGGAACCTGGGCAAATGGAAAATCTGAGGCTCAAGTGTGCACTGACCAAGGAAGACTTGTTGCCTGATGGAAACAGTCTCAGCAATGCTACAGAATGCCATGTTTAGAGCAGAAGTGTCTGCCAGCTCAACAACATTCAAAATCTTCAACATTACTGAAGTAGTGCAGGGCTCCTAACCCTTGACAAGACATTGGAGCCCGTGGGCCATAGCAAAAATATAGGCGCACTATCAGAGTTACTAGTACTTCGTAAGCGTTCGAAAACCCAGAACTGAATGGAAAGCAGCACATGCCGGCTTGTACAACGGAAGGGGCATTCCGGGAAACCAATTCAGTTACACACACAGGTTGGGGATCACAAGCATTTAAGAACAAATAATCACAACAGCCTTGCTCCAGATCTTCCCCGGGACCACAGATGCCTTTTAACAGGAATTTCAAGAACAATGGGCACTGTATAGCTGCTGTAACCTTCTTCCAGCTCTCCCTACCATATGCACGGAATATGCATTATTTAATTGTTCCTGTAATGAAAGCTGATTTACTGCATGAGAAGGCAGAGAGTAATAAAGGAAAAATAGAGTCTGAGTACGTGAATTGGGAGCAGAGATTCTGAGCATAGCCCAATGCATACCAAGAAATTTAACCAGCAGATTGTTTTAGATATTAAGACAACAGGATCCTTTTGACTTCAATTCCATAGATGCACTCAGACAACCTTACGTGGATAATCAGACAATTTCCAAGGTGTCTTGAGACAGCCTTGCACTACAGCACATTCTGTGGCTGTACTTTCCGCAAAGCTCACTATACAATGGCCATAAAGTTCAAAGACATTTTCTTTGTAAATGGTGTATTTAGAAACTCTGGTGGAAGGACACCACAGGGACATTACAGATGACACTGGATGGCTCAGACGACTGGGAATGGGCTAGAGAGCCTTTCACCTCCATGTTACCCATTCAAACCCCGCCAAGGTCAGCTCCATCTTTCAACTGCTACTTGTGTGCATCAGACCAAGTCCCAGTGAATGTGTACCAGCACTGCAACTGGGCCAACATTCCTGCCAGTTGTAGTGTGTGGGACGCATTCCTAGAAAACTGCAGTATTTCTCCATAAGGGTAGAGCAAGAAATTCTAGGGTGCCAGGACCCAAGTTGTTCTCAAGACTTTTTCAGCCCAAAACGGGAAGTGAAAGAGCTGGAGAGCACTGGGGAAAAGCCTTTTCTTGGGAAATTCCCAGCTGACGTTTGCAGAAACAGCAGCCAAACTTTTGGGTGTTTACCAAACAAAACCGAAGCTGGTCCCTTCCCTGCACCATTGTCCCATCTATCTCAATACTTATATGTTTAAGATTAGCAGTTGCGTTAGTCTGTATCCGTAATTAAGATGAGGAAGACTTTGTAGCACCTTAGAGACTAACCAGTTTATTTCAGCATAAGCTTTCATGGGCTATAGCTCACTTCATTGGATGCATAGAATGGAACAGAAGTAAGATGCATTTATACACACAGAAAGCCCTCCCCCCAAAAAAGGTTGTATATTAGCATACCAATTCTAAGAGGCTGTTTAATTTGGATGGGCCATTATCAGCAGGAGGAAAAAAATACCTTTTGAAATGGATTTCTGTGTCTGGCAGGAGATAACTATTGAAGGTAAATTAACTTCTGTTCCATTTTATGCATCCGATGAATTGGGCTATAGCCCACGAAAGCTTATGCTGAAATAAACCGATTAGCCTCTAAGGTGCTACTACAAATACTTATATGGCCAGCCTCACCACTATAATATCTTGAGGCTTGTAGCCAGCTGATAGCATGACAGAGAAGCTCTCACTGTAATTGCAATGGACTGGCCTGCGCATCTTCCTTGGACCACAGAGATAGCTTAAAAACCACACTGATATCGGCTCTGACCCTGGAAGCAGCCAGGCACCCGAAATGCCACCCTCCCCCTCACACACACGGAGGTCAACGGGAGTCGCGGCTGCTCAGCAACCCTCAGGATCAAGCTCCCACTTATTAGGCATTTCTTTACGGGATTTATTGTGACACTCCAGTCACTATCACCTATTAACAGACATAATCACTTCAGTAACTTGCAGGGAAAGCTAATTTTAGAAACAACCCAGCTCTAGGATATAGCCATGTGACAGGGCTTGCCAAGAGCCTCTGAAGTAGGATGCCTCCACTCAAGGAGTAAAATATTTTACACATTAAATTAAGAGACACTTAATTTGACAGAAACTGAATTTCTATCAAACAGGTACATAAATTCCCACAAAGGTATCGGGTTTAGTGATCGAACAGAATCTCTGTCATCCTCCACTAAAAACAGAGGTTGATTATTTTTTGTCCGGCTAAAATTAGAGACTCTTTGAGCTGATACATGTGTGCCCCCAGAGGAAGCTGTCTCCTCCCCAAACGCAGAAACCAAACGGCACCTCTTGCAGTTTTAAGCACAAATACTTTTGCCAACCCAGTTTCCAAGAGACAATTGTACATCTCTGAGCTCTTCCATTCGACAGATTACTCCATCGTACTTGCATAGCTAGGACCAGATTCTGCTCTCAGTTACACCAGTTTAAGTTGGGGGCAATTTTATGTATTTCAACTGAGTCACAGCAGAGCGACATTGGTACAGCTGAATGCCAAGTTTGGCCCTCGGGAATCACCGCCTTTTTTCAAGATATTAGAAGTAGTCTGAGTTTGCTAGGAGAGGAACTGTGAAACTGCCAAATATCCTCTCTTGCTTTTCCAGTCAAAGCAATATTGAAGTTGCACAGAACAAAGCAAGCATGTCCAATGAACAGAAGCTAGGATTTAAAATAGTAACAACTTTCAACCGGCCTCCTTATCTCCCACAGGAGGTGCTAGGGTTTCTGCTCACTCTCATGGACTTCACTTTTACTGCTGTTTCTAAGTCTCATGCTATTACAATATTTTACTCATCTATTTTCTTGTAAGATTTCTTTTGAATGTTACCCTGTAATTCTAGCGCTCAACTATGCTAACACTTTGCGACGATGCCCCTGCACAGCACATAGCCACACGTCCTCAAAGCACTTTGCCGACATTTAATTAAGCTTCATGGTTGACCTATGGGATGGTTATTTCATACTATTCCGATCTGCGAGTTTCTAAAAGCATGCAAGGTACTTCATACAGAACTAAGGTAGAATTCTTGACTATACCAAGGTACAGAAGAGGAAAATGAAACACAGAGAAGCGGCAATAACTCACTCAAGGTAACATAGCGATAGAGAATCTATGGAAGAGTCAGGAAAAGAATAAAGGAATCCTGAAAACAAGACTTCTGCTCTAATTAGCAGCCACACTTCCTCTTAGCAGCAAGAAAAAAACAACAACAGGTGTCCTGAGGAGTGGTTTTAACCCCAAGACAAAACTACCTGGGGTATGCAATAAAGATTACCCACAAATTTTATATTAAAAAAAAGATTTAAAATATTCAGTAGGTTTTATACATGAGGAGCTTCTGAAACTTGGTTCCTGAGATGAGACCAGTGGGTGGTGAAGATGGTTTTGAGCAATTTCTCTACCCCCCTATCTCTGGTTTCTGCTAAACCAACAGTTCTCAAACTGTGATCTCAAAAGCAGGCTGCCCAAATGTTTCCAGCTGCTAAGATGGATGGAAGGTGATCCATTCAATTGTGAATGGGAGGGGACAGGAGATATTAAAAAGCAATGCTGCCATCTCATGATTTTATGTCTTGCAATATTTGATGTTTCCTTAAAGCTCCAGCTCCAGGAGTCACGTGATAAAAACTCACTGCTATCACTTAAAAAAAAAAAAAAAAAGCTAGCCCTCGTAGCCATAGAGAAGAGCTTGGAAGAGAGATGTGGGTGCATCCTCAGAGAACAGATCGTAAATAAAAAGAGCACAACATTTGTTATTTTAAATCTCTCAATTTTAAAGCCAATTGTGATTTTTGAGGCCTGACATTTTTGAATGCTTGGGGCTGACAATGCTGAAGATGCATCTCATGCTATGAAAAAGTTTGAGGCCCCTTGGGCGAAGTCATTTTTACCCAAATTGCTTTATTTCCAGTTCAAAAAAGGTAGGTGGAAAGAGAAATTATTGACCTCTAAAATATACCAGATTGTAGCAGTGTTCCTGAGGAGAGCATAAGGGCTCCTACTTCCACCAGTGAAAACACAGCTGGAGACCCAATATGCTAAAATTTCAGCCTAAGGTTTACAAACAAAACCCCCCAAACACTTGACAACCTGCTAGTAAAATCCTCTGAAAACTACCATTTCTAATGGAAATGCTGACACAATGTAACTAGAACACAGCAGCTGGGGGTAGCAGCAACCCCACAGCCCCACTGACTGTACTTCTGCAATTCCACACTTGACTGATATTATTAAATCTATAGCCCCTGTCTCAAGTTCGGAGACAAAAAGAACAGGAAAATAACTGCTGAATAATTCTTGGCCTGCTGCTCAATAGATTCAGCCAGTTCCCATTTCATGCACTCGGCAGCCTAACACGCTCTCGGTGAAGGTCATGGGATAGTCGCTATGATAAATGCATGTACCAAATATAGAGATATTTTAGCAAGAGACTCATGGCAGTGAATACGGCAGTTTCACAAAGTGCTTAAGACGGTCTTAGCAATGCTGAAAGGTGAACCTTGAACACAAATCATCTGACTCCCTTAAAGTTACATAGTCATTTTTACTCACTTTCAAACTCTGACTTTCCAGCAATTTCCATATTAACTCCACAAACACCACACACTTGACAGGAGATTTGATTTTGAAGGCTCTTTGTCACGAATCTTTCAAACATAAGAAGATAGAAGGTTCAGTCCTTCAGCCTGAACTCAGGTAAAACACCTTGCTATCAACAGGTATTTTAGGTGAGTAAAGACTGAAGCGTCTGGCTCTTTAAACCTGATGAAAGCGAACCTCCATTGTCCCCTCCCTTGGAATTTGTGTGACAATCTAAGAAGTTGCCACCAATTTAAGTAATGACAGAGAATAAAACTTAAACCTGTCCTGTTTTCCAACAGATATTAATTTGAACTGCTCAGATTCAAGATAGTCATTCCTAAGAGTGGCCTTCTTCGACTTTTTGGTTAACACACAGTACGTGAACTGAAGATACTTCTTTGTCTAAAAATTAGTCTCCAACTACATATTTTCACCTGAGACGACAACTGCAATTTTTGAAGTGATTAAAATAAATGTTGCCTTATTGTTTCAGAACAAGCACCCCTCCTCCCAAAACCCCTCAAACTATAACGATTGTGAGAACACTCTTGAGAAACATACAATTCTTTCATCTTGGAACCGTAATATTTGAAACCAGCTTCTTAGCAAATGCAAGAGGGTCACATTTAGTTAGAAAGTCGAGCTTTCCTGGTGAAAGTAGAAATTTTATGCAACAGCCCACAACAGTGTTACTTCAGCATTTGGGGACACAATTGAAGAAAAACGTAATATAATTCTTAAGTAGCTGAGATTAAAGAGAAGAATTTCAAATTGTGTCATATCCTCAATAATCGACATATGTAAGAACACAAAGCCAAAGGGGGGTTTATCCTCAGAATCTGGCCTGTTACAAAGTAGAACTACTACAGTTTGTTGCCTCTTATGTGTTGCATTTCTAGTACATACAACAATCCAGTAATGCACAAATCCCATCATGTTTAACTAGTAGCTGCAACCTGATATATGCTGGCAATTAAATGGTATGCTTAGTATACAAACTTGCAAGAGCACCTACCTTTAACCAGTAAGACCTCCCTGCTGGGCCTCCGGAGTAGATGGAGACCCTCGGACCAAGATTTCGACTTGGGAAAATGCCTGAATATCTTGCGTATTCTCTTTGTTACAACCCCAAAGCAAGCGGCTGTCTCTGCTTTCCCTTGTGTCATCCTTGTAACAGAAGATCAATAACTCCTTCGGGCTCCAGCAACCGAGGCAGACTACAGAAGCAAGTGGGCAGCACTCAGATGCGGAATGTTATTGCAAGAAGCCGTGTGTACCATTGCAAGTTATGTACATTTCCAACTCAACTCTCTTTCTCTTTCCCCATGCAGACAGAACATCAATAGCGTTCGCTTATAATCTACTGCCCCTTTGGGCTCCTTTTTTTTAAGGGGAATGCACACAGCCCAGTGCTGTGTATCCCAGGGCTGGTTCTCTTACCCATGGAAAACTTTCTATTTTTGGGACTTTTGGTTTGATAAGATAAAACAACCCTAACGGAAGAGATTACAGCAGAGAGAGAGCGAGAGCAGGACCCATCCTTTTGCTGGGAAGTCTTTTTCCAATATCCCTTTTTTCATGCGAGTGATAGATTTCTGCTGTTTTCAGAGTTTAAATCGAAGCCTCAAAAGTTTAATTGCAGCCTAAAATAAAGGAATAACTGGTAAAAATCAGGTTAAACTAGAACATTAGATTATGGAGTTAAACTCCACAGATAGTAGGGTGACCCGACAGCAAGTGTGATAAAAAGGGGGAGGGGGGATTGGAGCCTATAAAAGAGAGAGCCCCAAAAATCAGGAATGTTCCTATAAAATCAGGACATCTGGTCACCTTAACAGATACTAATCCAAAGGAAGAAAGAAATTTGCTTTTTTTATAGTTGCGGTTATGACTAGAAAGGCAATGCCTCAGGAGCCATGTGCAAGGAAAAGAAATCAGTTTAACAGCACACTTTAAATCTAACCCTTCATAACCTCTAAATCACTGCAATCCCTATCCCACTGCATGGCTACTGTCCTGCATTCCAACCATCCAAAGCTGGAACTTCACAAATATGAATTAATTTTTGCAATACCCCGTAAGATATTCTTGCCATTTTACAAGTGGGCAAATTGAGGCAGAGATGGAGTGACTTTGCCTTACGTCACACAGTGAGTTAGAGGCAGCCCGGGGAATAGAACTAGGAGTCCTGACTCCCAGCCCCCGGTTTAGCCACTAGGAAACGCTTCCCTGAATAGACAAACCCTCCCCTCCACCAAAGAAACTAGGAATCCAGCCTCCTAATCCTGTATTGTAGCCACTCCACCTCTACAAATGTTAACCAAACACTTTCAAGGCAAACAGACCCAATTTAATCTACTGAGTCTGCTAGCCTTGAAAAACAAACTACCCTACAAAATAAGAACTACGATCCGTGCTGCTTACCTAACCACATTTCCTCTCCCTTCCTGCCCCCAGGCACTAGACTGATTTGCAATGATAGTAACAGCAAGGGAACACTGTCCCTTAACTGGGACAATGGACCAGGAGTCTATTCCCGCTCTGCCACTGATCTGTTGTGTGACCTCACCTCCCTGTGTCTCAGTTTCCCACTTGCAAAACACACTATCCACTGCTGAAAAGAGTTCATATATATTAGTAGCAGCACTATTTCCCCACCTGACCCATGTTTGTAATCTTGTGAACAAGGTATCTATTGAAGTGACATCTCCATAGCTGCCCAGAGGGCTGGATTCAGACAGTCTCAGTACAGTAAAACCTCCATTTAACGGACTAATTCGGGCGAGGGGGTGTCCGTTAAATCAAAAAGTCCGTTATTTAATAATAATAAAAAAATGAGCTGTCGGAGCAGCAGCCCGCCCGCCACAGGGTCGGGGCGGCAGCTCCGCAGCCCGCCCGCTGCCGGGACCCGGGCACCGGCTGCCGGGAGCCGTCAGCCAGCCCGCCCGGGCATTGGCTGCTGGGAGCCGGGCGGCAGCCGGCAGCCAGCCCACCAGAAATGGATCAGGAATGCATCAGACTTGCTCAGAAATTTTGTCCGTTGCATCCGAAGTCCGTTAAATCGAGGTCCGTTAAATCGAGGGTTTACTGTACCCTGCTTGGACTAGCAAGAGAAAGTAGCAGGATGTTGCTCCAAAAATAATCTGGGTGAGTTATTAATGAGTACCTTTTGCTTCCAGTGCCCAAATTGAAAAGAATATAAATTGGGAGTTCAGACAAAGACAAAAAGAGACAGTGACTTATTTTAATCTGCCAGGGGTCTCCTGAAGAGAGAAATATTAAATAATGTCAACAAGTGAAATTCTATTTCCCAGGTTTGCTGGAATCAGTATTAAACAGATGCTTTCACCTGGAAAAGGAATGCACTGCCTTAAACACACAACTAGTGCTGTTAGAAATATGCAGCTTTTCATGAACCATGGAGAGAGATCAGTGGGTATTATTCCTTGCTAGAGAAATGGGCCCTAATTTAGCACAGCACTTAAGCATGCACTTGCTTTGATGTCTAGGGATGGATTCAAGCAGGTTCACACTCAGCTTAAGTGTTTTGTTTGATGAGGGCCACATGCAGAAGTTAAAGGCCAAATACTGTCCACAGATGCACATTCGCAACTGCCCCTGAGCTCAGTGAGCAACGCATATATGAACCTAAGGGAAGAGCCTGGCTCCGTGCACATTTCAAGGGCCTCTTCTACCGAGTGTCACATGACTAGTCTTCCTTGCAGAACACACACACACACAATGATTCGGAAGATTGCGTTAGAGAGAAGCATCTAGTCCAAAAGGTTTCCTCCCTTCGTAAGGTTATGACTGTCGCAGCTGAATGCACACAAGCTGAAGATTGAAGGCGTCAGATTCCAACCCCAGAGCAGGCTGCCCTGGCAGACACTTTGCAGGGAGATGCTATCAAATGCCACAGACACTCAAATGAAACGATCGCTGTTTTATGGTCACGCAAAATAAAATTGCTGCACATTCACCTGGATTCACTAGGGATGAAAGCAATTGATGAGACTTCACAAAAGATGCAAGCGGGGGAAACATGAAAGGGCACTGGCTGGGAGAAGGGGAAACAGATTGGTCTGCTGGGAACAAGGCTAATCAAGTAAAGAAGTTTTAATAGTGGCAAAAGGTAACATGCATCTCCTCCCCAGGTGGTAATGCAAACGTACATTATTGTGGTGGCGGGGAAGGTGTGTATATACACACTCCCCAAAAACAGCAACCTAACGTTCAGCTTTGAAGTAGCTATCAAAATTAGTGCCAGCAGTAAACGTTCTGAAACGTTCCGTAGCTAAAATCCATTGTATATAACTAGGGATCTTCATCTCTCCAGATAATCAACAGAGCCAACTCCTAGATAAATGAATCTAGTTTTCCTAAGTGGTCACACTTATGACCTTTCAGCAACCCACAATACATCTGACAACTCTCACATTTGAGACTTCTCCCTTCACCCCCATAATTTGTGGCCCATAAGCAGTGATTGCACCAGATTTCAACATTCTAGCTTCAATGGGTACTTGGACAGCTGCAATCCTACAACAAAAAAGACAGGGGACCTCGGATAGAAAAGTCCAAGCTGACGTGGATTTCCCCTCTGCATATTCAGTGATATAATAAAAGAGAACCAAATATTGAGATTCTAGCTCAACAGAACTTGAAAATTAATTGCTCCTCTCACTCCTTTACAAAAATGTGCATCACACTAGCTATACACACGCACCTATGTCACAGCGCTCCAACAACGCAGAACAAAAGCAGGGTCTGAAGGTCTTTAAACTGTTAATGACAGTAGCTGTGCCATCCTATCCTTTATAGATCTTGAACTACAAACAAAGTCATTTCAGACCATCATCACTGCATGGTGACAATCCTTGGTCAGTCTTCCCCTACTCTATTTGCTGTTCTATATACACTGCTGTCTTAGCTACATCCGAGATCTGTGTCCAATCTAGCAATAACCATTCCTATTTTCTCCGCTCTCCCCACAAGGTTTATCAAACGTGTAGCTCACAACAGCAGTTCAGCCTGGTTCTCCGAAATCCTGGATGGAAACCTGATGGGTTCGGAACTGAATCTGTCAGTATTTCCTTTAAATAACTGCTCTCTGCTCCACGACAACAGCCATGTCACAAACCTAACCACACTCTTAGAAAGCACGGCAAGATGTATCTCTCTTCCGAGCTCCCTCCCACCTGAACAATTTCCCAGTTTCCTGGCTACCAGGTAAAGCTGTAGGCAGCAAGAGAGCCTGGTACTGGGTCTCTCCCATTGAGATTTTGAATGTCTCAGCTCCAACCTTGTAAGATGCCATATCACAGGGTGCTAGTTACCAAACAAATGCTTAAAACTACAGACTAGATTTCACACTTTACAAGCACAGTGTACAATAGCCTAGCCAGTCCTGTATGCCGGATTCCATTTGCTGCAACAATACAGCTTAAAGACTGAAGCCCAAATGTTTCTTAATTAACTAACAGGATGACAAATAAGGGCCATATGCTTGCCCTGGATCCACACGCAGAACTACCAGCCATTCATTTGTTGACATGTGAAGACCCAGTAGTCCACCCTATGGAACAGATGAAAAAGACCATTAAGACAGCCCAAGTTACTCTCTCCAGCGTTCTGTTGGAATTGAATCACATCTTAAGAGACGCTAAGAAAACGACTCTGGGACACTGCACACTGAACATCCCACTTCCCTGCTGCCTACCCAAAATTTCCCAAAGCCATCACATATGAAGTGATCGTGAAAGGTCTGAGCCAAGTGCTGTTGGAAAAAGACCCCCATGGACTAGAATGGGAATCACAGACGCTGTTAAGGCTTGAGTTAAACTACTGAAGTCAACCAGACTATTAACTGCAATGGCCTATGGATCCGATCTTGAGAGAGAGCGAGAGCCTGAACCTACCAGCTGCCATAAGAAAGGCAGTCTCCCAGAAATGAAAAGTTTTTATTCTGACATAAACATGGCATACACTTTATCACCACACCCCTAGCTTTTCCATGGAGAGGAAACCAAAAGAATCCACCCACCCGAACTAGTTCTTGGAAAGGGCTTATTTACGGCCATCAGTTTAGAAAGGGGAAATCAAAAATAGGGGATTTCAATGTGTTTTTGGTTCACACAAAAAGAAAAAATTCCAGCCCAAACCCCAGCTTTGTTCAGCAGTGTGCTTCTGTCATCTACTACTCCTTTTTCTAATAGCAGAACCATTCACACGATCGCTAAACAAGTTAGGGAAGTTCTGAACTTAACATCTTCCTCTCCCTTGAATCCGGATACTGGTGGACTCTCCCTCTGCACATTCAGCATGTGCTGCTTTGCTCTGTGCATAAACTTCTGCGCTGGAATGAGAAGTTAGCTATTCATGTAGACAGAAAGCTGAACTGGGAAACACACACAGCCCAGTGTTCCAGGTAAAGAATAGGCCAAATTAAATTTAAAGAAATATTAAAGATGGGCCAGAACCAGAGCTGTACTATTGAAACCATGACTAGTCTCCAACTTTGGATCTGGGTCCAAGACATGGCTCAGACCCATCTCTGACATGGAATCAGGAGGTGCACAATAGTGAAATCTGCAAATTTCTCTGCGATGTGAGATGCACAACTGGGACTCACCAAGGGAAGGCGATGCACTCAATTTGAGAGAGACCGCTGCTCTGGGGGAAAGAACTTTTAAAGGGATCCTGGTTAAGACGATGTATTATACTAAGACCTCTTTTTCTTTGTTACTAATATTGCTTTAGATTCTTACCACTGAATGACAACGTACATTTACTCCTCCCCTACCCCTATATGCAGTTTGTTTATTTTGGGAATTTTGATACTAAAACTACTCCATCTTTGTGTTCATAGTTATTTCTCTTTTTGGTTCTCCTAACTAAACGCATTAGGATTTTTTTTAAATCTGCTTTCAGTGTCTTTAAGCATTCCTAAGCAATATGAGCTATCCCCCTAAAACCTATTCACAGAGCATTTGAAACACCCTGATCGTTCCTCAAAAACATTTCAAGCTAAAATTTTCAAAAGGACCTAAGCGAGTTAGATTCCCCTAGGTTCTTTCAAAAATTTTCCTCTTCAGAGGCGCAGGGTTGGTTTTATTTTAAATAAACCATATGTAAACATCTGTTCCTAAATTACAGCACCATATCCGTTTAAATGCATGACAGTCAATCATGCCTCACCTTTTGCATAACATGTGGACAATTTTAACGGCACAACTTCTGACAGTGGTGAACAAACACCATGTGTACCATTTTTACTAGTACTTTAATAAGAGGCAAACAGGGCAGGTGGGAAGAAAGCGTATGTAAGGTGCACACACTATTCTGCAGGGATTTAAATAACATAACATGCGACAAATGGACCAGCACTGACATATTATTGTACCATATTGTGCTCCCATGATGTTGATGGGGTTACACTTAATGAATATCATACCCTGTTAAAACCTTAATGGGATACAACAGGACCATATGCTGCTACTGTCTCTCCCACTAGTCCTTCATTAACAAATGGCACCAGGAGGTGTGTGTACCATCCCCGCTTACAACATTGTATGTAAATCACAGCCAGAAACGCTTGATTCAGAATCCAGCAAGTGACAAAAGCAGAAAAACCAGAAAGGACTGAACAGGGGAATAATTGCTCCAGAGAAGTCAGCATTAGAACATATGTCTGCCCCCCCCCAAACCCAACCCCTCCTTCCCCACTCCACACCCCTTCCTATAGACCAGGAGCAAGCTGTGATACTGCCTGCCAGGAAACTTACGCAAACTGCATCCACTGCCAGGAATGTGGATGGACCAGCACAGTACAGCGCATTATCCAAAGCTGCAGTCTCTATCACTGGCAGATACATAAACTACCTTTATTTATTTATCAAATCAAAGGGGAGGCTATTTCGTGGATGTTATTCATCTGTCTCACTCTCTGCAAGGAAGCAAATGAAATGACTGTGAAAAGCCCAGGAGATTTCATGTTATAAATAACACATTCACGCAGTTTCTACCACCCACTCGATTTAGGTTTACGTTTGCATGTGAGTGGGAGGACAATAAATTGTTTATGAAAGGGAAATTTAACATCACAAATGAGAGCTGGAGACAGACATGCTGCATCTAACCATAGAATACGAACATGGGACGCAGCAAAGCAAGCTTCCTGTTAAAGTGCCTGAACCCTAAGGGAAAAGCCTGCTGGTGGGTGACAGGCATTTCATTTCCAGGGGCCTAGTCAAACTCCTGGTGGCCCGGCTGATCTTGCCAACAACGGGGCCCAGCTTGGATGTTGGCAGGCAGCTATCCCAAGGAACCAGATTACCAAACTAATTTCACAGAGGCTGCTGGACAGCCTCCATATTTTAGGGTACATGGCAACCTAGAGCTCCCCCACCACCACCAAAACCAAAGACACCACAGTTTAGGTGAAAGCAAACTAGGGTGTTAACTCTCCCTGTAGTACTAAGTACACAAAAGGCCAGGGCTCACGAGGCACTGAACACCCACAATGCCAGCAGAGGTCAATGGGCTTTATTCTCCACTGACCAGCATTTGGGAAGTCCTTTACACCAGTCAGTGAGGGCAGAACACTCCCTGATAAGAATCCTCCGCTTACACCAATGGCTGTGACTCTTCACGGAGCCAGGCAGCAGAGAATGGGGTCCCACCGGTGGGCAGCAGCTCCCAGGATCAAAAGGACTCAGTTCCTACAATCAGGGCCAGATTTTCAAAAGAAGAGCTCAGCACACTAGGAACATGTTTTACATTGAGCTCCTGTGAAAACCTGGCCCCAATTATTCTTTGCACTGTAGCAGCACCTAGGAGCCTGAGGCATAATCAGGAGCCCACGAGCTTTGCACCAACACAGAACAAGATGACAGCTCCTAACCCCACATCGAAGTAAGCTGTGGGTGCTGAGCACATTACACCCAACTCTGCACTCTTGAACACCTGGAACTAAATATCAAATCACATCAAGCTGGAGACCACCAGTCAATAACCAAGCACTCCAACAGAAATGTGTAAGTAGCAGAAGGTGTGTTCCGCAATCAATCTCCAAGAACTCTCTGCGCGCTTTATCACTTCTCTTGAGGGGACTGAACAAACTGATTTATTAATTTTAGTTTGGGTCCTGCGACAAGAAAAAGAACAAATACATTCATTAGCAAGACAAACTACCAATAGATTTTTTAATGTATTCATCACTTTTCCCACTGCTGTATCAGGGAATCATGTTACAGCTATAATCAGTGAATGTTATGCTCTAGTGAATGACAAATCAAACCAAAAGGTGGGATCTCTGCTAAGTGAAAATACTACCCTGCCATCTATTAGTCAACTGCTGTTTCAGTGCCCTTTCACTATTATAATTTTGAATGTCTTCTCCAATGATGAGGCATTTTCTCAAGACAACAAAGGTCATTAAAACATGCCAATGGTCACTTGAAAAAAACAGAAAAATGAAAAAATATATTTTACTAGAGAGAGAGAGAGAGAGAGAGAGAGAGAGAGAGACAGAGACAGAGACAGAGACAGAGACAGAGACAGAGACAGAGACAGAGACAGAGACACACACACTACTCTGACACCCCTAACTCTTGTGAAAAGTGGTAATAAGATCTTGGGCTTCAGTCCTAAGTACATGTCTAACTTAACTATCTTGAGTAGGGTCATAGTAACAAAGTTAAAAGGTATATAAGTGTTTGCAAGGTCAGGGCCTTAAAAATCATACGTGGCCAGAACTTTGGTTTTAGGTCTCCTTTGAATGATGGCACCTCCAACACCACAGGAGACTGTAATGTCTTCGGTAGAGGAAGGGAAAGTAATTTCACCATGTTTTGCCAATAGAATCAAAATTAAACAAGTCTGCTTTTTTGTTTACTTCCATGTTTGTGCACTTCCGTCATTGCAGATGTCAAACCAGCGTTGGGGACAGAGTATTTTAACTGCTGCAGAATGTTTGCTTGTTTGGAGTGATTTTTGTGAAGTGCTGGAATTATACCGTAAATGGTGCTCAGGGCATGTGCCAATCACACAGCCTGCTTAAAATTTCTCAGGTACTGGAGTAGAAAAAAAGAATTAAGAATCAAGACATTTAGACTCCCGACATGGTTCCTTTTCCGGATCATAGCAGTTTCAAGATAGACAATGATACTGACCTACTTCAAAAAAAATTCACATTTTATTTATTATTTAACTTCTAGTTATCTTGTCTCAGTTTCTTTAGTCACTATTCCTCCATAAGCTATTAATAAAACAAACCATGCAGAGTGAAATTAAGGAAGAGAACTCTCTCCCCCACCCCCATCAATTTCTAGTATTCAGGTAATTTAGATTTGTATATGGTACATTAGCACATACATGGCAGTATCAGTGTAACCTCTGAAGCATGCATCCCTGGTCAGACACACAGTTTATTTTGAAAAGCAGTTTAATATACCAAAGCACATTGGGATTAGATACACTTTACAAGATTCTATGTGCTGCACAAGGCAGGGTTAGAAAAACAAACAATACAGGATGAGAAAAATCACTGTAGGAATATTTAGCTGCTTAAAAAAAATACCGATCCAGTACTTCACAGGATATCACTGCCATCATTTGGAAAGAGGAATTTAATTACTGTCCTCTCTACCACTGTAACTATATTAGCAGTTAGAAGGAGTTGGTAATAGGAAAACGTAATTTTCAGCCATTTGAACAAATAGATGTTCCTGTCCAGAGATAGGGCAAATGTCCATTCAACACTGAACATGAAGGCATATTTATCATCTACCAAAAAGAGAGAATGAGCCATTTAGAGCCAGTGCTGGGCACAGAAAAATGTACATCTATCTAACCCAATCACCCCATCAAAATTAAGCTTTGATTACTATACAAAAGAGTCAATTAAAAAATCAATAATCCAAGTTCCTTTGACACCATCAGGAGTTCCACACTGATAATTAAGTTCAATCAACCTTCCCCTCCTCCCCCGTGTGTTATTTAGCTTATAGAGAAATGCCCTTACATTGCCAAATGGCATCTTGGCAGAAAAATATACATCATGCAACGATTCAGGAGCATCTTGCATTTGAGGGGCTAAATCCCATAAGCAGGTGCAACTCCCATTGACATCAGAGGAGTCAGAATTTCACAATCATAAACCATTAAACTACAACAATTCTTTAATGAAGGTAGGAGCATCTTCCAATACCATCATTATTACTCAATGAATTTCCTACTTTCTGGAAAGTCTTTGAGAGGGATGGGGAAAGACCTTTATTAAATGTCACCAGCCTTCATGGAACAGCTATTCTAAATCTTAAAGCCAAAATGACAGGCATTATATGCTAGTGACCAAAATGAACTCTGGAAGCAGCAGTTGAGAGTGTGTGTGTCTCATCTATTTGAGCACCACACATGTCCACAGTGTTCTATAGACAATATAACACTAGATTCCCCTGTGCATCAAACCATCATCTGTCATTATCAATACAGCTATGTACTTAGCAAGCCTTTACAGCTACCGAAGAAGGTAAAACAAGTGACCTAAGCAAGAATAAATCTGCAAATACATTTTCTGAGTACCAGGTGATTTACCAGTGGGGCAAAGAGGAAGGCATATAGTGATCTCAAAACTGCAAATTAAGGTAAATACCTTTGGCTGTAATAGGTTTAATAAATGATCATGCAAACCCTAGGGACAATGAGAGAGTGGAAAAGGGAAAAATATATTCCCCACCTGGGAGGTTATTCAAGGTTTGGAAGCAGGGAAAGAAATAGCTCCCCACTAATAAATATCTCATTGTGGGCGCTACTGAAATAGCCTTCTACATAAAGCAGTAGAGCTCTTCTGGAGGAATCATAGCCCCTTTACAAGAATGCAAATCAGATGCCACAAGGTTACACCATTTATTAGTTCTCGGAGACCAATTACATTCTAAACTATAAATCCCCTCCAGCTCATTTTTCTCCACAGTCAGCAGGGTGTGGGGTGGGGGATCTGGAGGTCACCGGCCATTCTCAAGCAACTGCCATGGGGTGGGGGTCCCCAAAGGGGGGCGTGGAGCCCCCTGCAAGGGGAATGAGGGGGGTGATCAAATCGGATGGGGGGGGGCTGCCGGTCCTTTGCTATGGGGGGACCAGACCTCTGCAAAGGGGGGCGGGGGAGGAGACGGCCCGACACCTGCAAGGAGGGAGAGAAGGAGGGAGAGTCACTTACTGGCGCAGCGCAGGGCCCGCTG
Source organism: Sternotherus odoratus (assembly GCA_032164245.1). Taxonomy (NCBI): domain Eukaryota; kingdom Metazoa; phylum Chordata; order Testudines; family Kinosternidae; genus Sternotherus; species Sternotherus odoratus. Next base: position 8,128,335 of record JAVMKO010000022.1, read on the forward strand.
CCGCACCGCCTCTCCGCACAGGTCGCACCAGCCCCTCCGGAGCGCGAAGGCGTCGAAGCGGTGCCCTTCCCCCGTCTCCTGCCGCACGCGGGGGTCCCGGGGCTGCTCGAAGATGGTCCGCACGTCGGGCAGCAGGCGCGGCGCCCCGGGTCGGAGCCGCAGGCGCAGGCGGAGCAGCTCGGAGCGGGGCGGGTCCCGGGGGCTGCGGCCGGCCGGATCCCCCTCTGCCCCGGCGGGGCTGGCGCAGGGACCCGCGTCCTGCTGGGCGGGCGCCGGGCGCCCCGGGCCGGGGTCCCCCGCGCTGCCCTGGAACCTCCTGCGCCCCGCTGCGCCTCGCGGGCGCTCCCCGTCCGCCCAGCCGCCGCTAGCCGGCTCCGCGCCCCGCTGCTGGGGCATCGCCCCGGCTGCAGCCCCCGCGGCGGGCGGCGGCTGCTGCTGCGCCGGCGTCTGGCGCCTCCGCTGCTTCGTGTCGCCGGTCGCCGAGCGCTTGAGGATCCGCTTCCTCTCGTTGGCGCTGAGGCTCTGCAGGAAAAGCTGCTGCTCTTTGTCCAGGAGCAGCGGGTAGGGGCATTGCCCGACGGCGGGGGAGGCCATGGCCATAGCGAGCCGCCAGCCGAGCAAGGGGGGCGGGATGGAGAGAGGAGGAGACGGGGCGAGAGGCAGCTACGGCAGCAGCGCTCCCGGGTTTGCAAACGAAGCCGCAGCGCGAGGCGAACCGATTCCAAACGCGCCCGACCCCCGCGCGCTCAGCTCCTGCAAACACGGCGGCACCTGTGTCCCAACGCCAGCTGTGTAGCGCTCCCCTGGGGGAGGGGTAGAGGACGGAGGCACGGGAGTGTCAAGGGGAGCGAGGAGCCCTCCCCCCTAATGCCACAGCCTGCACTAGGAGGCAAATGCAGTGGAGAGGAGATTTTCAAGTGTCGCACTGCTGCGCCTGCCCACAGCTCGTTTTCAAAAGTGACTTAGGAAAATCCAAATCTACAACCGCCTTTGGCTTCTAACTGCCCCAGTCACTGCTGAATTTATGGCCATATTTTTAAAAGGTAGTGAAGGACCTAGTGTGATTTTCAAAAAGTGGCACCACAATGCCTTTTATAAGCTGGCACTTGGGTACATCTAAGTTTTGCCCCAGGAGGAAGAAGGGGTAAAACAAAACATTCACATTGTGCAATTACAGGAAGTTGTTTTTGATACATTACAATAAATAAATCAACGTGTTAAGGGGTAGAGAGTTTACAACGCCTCCTTCCCCCACATTGTTAAACTCCTCTCTGCAAAACACTTTTGGTCCATTAATTTCACACTTTCCCCAGACACATTAACAGGAAGATGCAAGAAAGGAGATTTTTAGAGGGGAAATTTTGAATTGCTAGAATCCTATTTATAAATAAATTGCAGCCTTTCCTAAACAGTAAACGATCACAGACTTATGTTTTTATACATACACAGAGACACATTGGCCCTGCTGAGCAGATACCATTGCCACTTAAACTCTCTAATATTTTCTCATTGTTTTGTTGTAGATTGTAAGCTCTTTGGGGCATGGTCTGTTATGTTTGTACAGTACCTAGCACCCAGGGCCCTGTGTAGGACTAGAGCTCCTCAGAACTATATTAATAATGTAATTTTCCTACCTTTGTCGCAGTCACTTATTAAAATGTTAAGATTTTTTCCATTGTGCACCAAAATATTCAAACTTGGGTGCTTGCTAGTAGGTGCCTTAATCCATACATAGGTGATGGGGATTCACCACTTCCACTGAACTTAATAGGAACTGCAGCAGCTCACGGTCTTCTGGAAGAAATGGAGGGGGGGGGGGGGGGAGAGAAAAATCAAGCCATTACTTAGGTGCCTAACTTTGAGCTCCTAAGTTGAAAAGTTTTTACTTCCCCTTCACTCTTTTTTGGGTATGTTTTATTTCCTGGAAGCAAAGGGAAAATAAACTTGTCCGCTTCCCATTGCAGGCAGCTTCTGGCACAAGCATGGCCTAGTTGTAAGCAGAGTTAGATAATGTTGGGCAGTTTTTGTGGGCTTTTTTTTTTTTTTTTTTTAATGTTTCAAGTTGAATTTTTCAATATCCCTGAAACATTTCTGTTGCTTTATACTCTCCCCCCCCCCATAATCTAGCTTATGGGCCAAATTTGACCTGACTCCATTTAAAACAACTGATTGTTGAGGTAGGTAGAGGGAGAGGGTGGGTCAGCAAGACCCCCACTGAATGATGGGAAGACTGTCTGCACAATCTGACCTGCTCAGTCTTTCCTCAAGGTGGAACTTATACTTCTCTTCTCTCTCTCTCTTTCACATCAGAGTAAGCCAAATTGGAAGATCCATGCTTTACTCAGGTGTAAATGACAATGCTAGATGCAAGATGACAATAATCCTAGGGAGCACAAACATACAGGTGGCAAAACAAGCTGCTGCTTTTGAAGATTTTTGCTGCCTCAGAGTTTCCCACAACCTCTGCTTTGCAAACTCACTATTTTCTATTCCTTTTCAATCAAGAGAGAAAGAATAAAATGCCAATCATACCATCAAATGTAATATCGGACCTTCAGCAGTGCTTCTCGACCAGGAACACCAAGCACTTCCTAACCAGCAATGAGGTTCAGTAAGTGCCCAGGAGCCAGCTACTGCCCCCATTTTACAGATCAGAATACTAAGGTACAGAGAGAGTAATTAGGTTAAGGTTTTAAAAAATGACTATTTTGGGTGCTTCCGGTTTTGGGTGTCCAACCAGAGAGGCTAAAAATGTCTGATTTCAGAAGGCGAGTGCTCCATAATTTCTGAAATTCAGGCTCTTTGAAGGCATTTAAAGTTGGATGTTTAAACAATAAGATGTTCAAAATTGCTAGACACTTCTGAAAATTTTGGCCAAGGTCACATGCCAAGTGAGCGTTCGAGTAGGGAACTGAACTGGGTCTTCCAGGTGCCAGGCCATTGGCCTATCACAGCACCACCCTTTCTTTCTGGCATAAGGGCTCTCATACGGGTGTAAAACTGGTGCAACTTCAATGGTCTTACTCCTAAATTGTCAGAGTGTTACACGGGTTCCAATGTGAGAAGAATCAGTCAGTAATGCAAAGAGATGATCGCTTTTCATGTGCTGTACTGGAGAATAAATTTGAGTTCCTGTGTGTCTGTTTCACAAGGGAGTGAGGGATGAACCAGACATTTAAATCCAAGTAGTACTAGATCAGGGTTACAAGCCAATAGTGCCACAATAGCACAGAGATGACAGGAGGTTAACATTCTAGTCAGTTATCAAACAGCAGCCCAACGTGCAAAATTCTAGTTTCATTCCTCATTCCAAAGTTGTTTTTTTGTTTTGCTTGTGCCTTGTTTAAGGTCCCTCCTTCACAATGTTCAGGATGCTGGCTTGTTTTAATCTAATCGCAGCTGCTCTTTTCTCTGGCTGCGTTTTATTGAAGTGACAGAGCTACAATGCAGCTGTAGTCCACACCCACACCCACCAGTAAGAGGAGAGAAGGAAAAAGATTTGTGACAGGCAAATGCATGTTCTGTCAAGGCCTCTTCGTAAGAGATTTTTACGTCAAGGTCATGTGGGATTTGAATAAAACAGAACTTCAAATATACATACATGGACTCCAGGAAGAGTCAATCCAAAGTTTTGCTTTGTATACAATTACGTGAAAATTCTCCATTGGATTCTGAGTCTGTTCCAGTCAAATGCATCCTTTGTACCTACAGGGCTGCTGGGCTGGAAGAACTCACTTTCTCATGCATTTCAGCATCTAGTCTCATGATTTGCACACAGGACCACAAGACTCAGGAATTTTTGAGTTCCAATCCTGTTCCGATACTGACTTTGTCTGTGACCTTGCCCAGATCACACAACCTCTCTGCCTTAGTTTCCCTATCAGTAAAATGGGGATATTTACTTACCTCAAAGATGGAGGATTGAGAGAGTTAGTATTTGAGACGTGCTATGCAGTCTTCTGCATATTTCAACAGATCTACCAATTATATACACACAAATTGCTTTTCCCCAACTAAAATGCAGCAACCTCTGAGGTGAGACTTTGCAGTTTAACAGCACAGAGCACACTACGCACCTGTTTAGGGCAGAACACCACCAACTAGGTGGAACTGCAGGTGGAAGTTAGAGAGGCCCAATGCTCTTACCTCTGCACAGCTCCAAAACCAACAGCAGAATTTATTCCTGGGGAAACTGAACACAATACAGTGTTTCCCCTGTTTGCTTTTCAGTACAGTGAGCAAATGCTGGATGTTGTTGCTCACCTCATTTAATTTATGAAACACTTTCCTGCCCCTCCACTAGGTGGCAATTCAGGCAGCTTCTGACCTTCCACCCACCTTGACCCTGGGATTTTTACACACTAATTTAGGTGCCTCGAACTGCTAACTGTTGGTGTGTCAGACTCAGACCCGTTCTAGCTAACACAGGGTGTGCATGGCTGGGTGTGTGATCTGAGCACAGACAGTTGCAGGACAAAGCAGGAGTCCATCTGACAGGATTAAAGTTGTTTTGGTCAATTGCTCCTCTGCCACAAACCCAGGGGGACAGCATCAGTTTCAAATGGTTTCACAATAGAGACAGAATCAGAACGTGGGGGATTCCCCAGTTGCTTCTGGATTCAATCCGTTAGTGGTTCTTGCCAGAGGAAATTCCCTGTGCATACCGGATGGGGCCACCCTTATTGTCTCTTTAGACTCTAAAGAGACAATAACCATTTAATAGCACATGCCTAGACACAGGCTGGAGGAGGCAATCTACTGGAAATTTTGCTGAGGCGAGGTTCCATCAGAGAAGCTGATCCGCCCTGTGGAGGAAAGTCCCCATACATCACAACAGAAAACCTTCTACCTACAGGTCATGCCCGTGTGCAGTGTATTGCATCTGTGATTCTGCTGGGTCAGCTCTTGTGACCAGGGAGAGGGAAAGTTTGCGCACTGCTCTGTAATAATGGTGCACAAAGGGGTGAGGATGACAAAGCCATATTTGTGACAAGAACACAGAGTGCAAAAGTCAGTGATTTCTGAGGAGAAATGGCAGTGTGTGATCATTTGGATGGGCTTTTCAAAAGCGTTCGGTGCTGGTCTCACTTTGGTCCTGTATAAAAATGAAATACTGTACCTGATTTCATACATGAGCGCTTCTGAAAATCCCATCTTGTGTGTTCAAACTTTGAGGAGCAGAGGGGACTTACTCAAAGCATGACACCCAGTCTCCCTTCCCAGATGTGCCATGGAATCCATGTGCAACTTCAGGCAAGTCACCTAATACACTATGCCTCAGTTTCCCCATCAGTAAAATGGGGATTCAGAGCAGATCAGTGTGGCTACATCAATTAATGTTACTTATGCATTTCCAGGTCCTGGGATGTAAGGCGCTACAGAAATACAACATAGTACTGTATGGAAATGAGCAGGAAAACATCCCTTCCCTCCCACTTAGATATTAAAACACAGCATTTAAAAAAAGCAGGGTTAACATAAGAAAATTACAAGCCAAATAATTTTGGCAGGAGGATTTCTGTTTCATGCAGATTCAGGGAGTTCCATCTAACTGCTGTTTAATGTCAGTTTAAACAGGACAAGAGTGGTTAGCGAAACCCTTTTGGAAGGTTGCCAAAAAAGCCCAACGAATTCCTGGCCCGAACCCCAGCAAGTGTAAATCAGTGTCACTCCATTGATGTCAAGGGGGCAAAGCTAATTTACATCAGCTTTTGGGGGAGCAAGGGGCCAGGAGTTCTGTGTGTGTTTACAGCTGACCAATATTAACGCTAGTTTATACATTAGGAGGTTCTTAGAAAATAATTTGCGGGTGAGGTTTTTAAAACAGACCCTCATTCCCAGTGTGTTTGGGATAGCAAGTGGTTTGGTTTGAGAGCTGGGTATTTATCTTTAACATTGAAATGTAAAGGGAACATTTCGATTCTATGCCAGATTTCACTTGGCATATACGATTTTTTCCCTCCAGAAGTCTCTAGGTACTTCTTAGACCCAATACCACGATCTTTGCAGAAGTGCTATGTCAAGACGGTTTAAATGGTTTGTTGTATACCTAACTCTGAAATCTTAAACAAATTTTAATTCAAGTTGAGTTTAGCCCCAGCGGCCACTAATTTTCCATTCCTCATTTCTGAGGAGTTCAGCCAGACAAACCCAGGGGCTGACTTTGTGGATATGGAACACCCATAATTCCCACTGAAAACAATGGCAGTTCAGCAGGTCTGACAGAACACATCCTAGAAGATGTCTCAAGAGTTAGGGTGGACGGTCCAGTGATTAGGGCACTAGCCTGGAACTTGGGTTCAAGTCCTTTCTTCACCTCAGCCTTCCTGTCTGAGCATGAGCCAGTCGTAACCACTCTGTGCTTCCCGTTCCCATTCGTGTAACAGCCCTGCCTTGTGATGATAAACACAGTACAGATTATGAGGATCTCCAATCCTGTGGTGAGGGGGGCCAAATAAGTTTCTTAGACACTCAAAAATTGGGTCACTTTAAAGTTGGGGGCCACTTCTGAAAATTTTGGCTTTTAATCTTCCCACTGGGGCTCATTTTATGCATGTTGTGGGGCCCCATATTGAATTTTTTTAAAAAAGTTTTATCCTTCAGGGATCATGTTTGCATCAAGGAAGTAAAACAAGCCCTTGTGATGTGACCACTGCATATTAAAGTAGCCTTAACTAATACACACTTTTACTACGCGCTACCCCCACCCACCGCTGTAACTCACATTTTGTCCTTTGTTATTTACTTCAACTGTGAACGGTGAAGCAGGAACTGTGTGTGCGCGCATGCATCACACCCCCCCCCTAGCCCAATGAGGCCCAATCCCTGATCAGGGCCTCAGGGTGCTACCACAATACATATATTTAATAATAATAAGCCGAAAGAAAACCAAGTAGAAAACTTCCCACCTTGGTCTCCAGCCAAGTCCTGTGGCCCCTGTAGGTTTGGATCCTGATTTCTTCCTAAGAAACCCCAAAGAAACCTCTTTATGGTACTTCCCTCAACTGGCTGTTTAAAAGGTGGGGTATGCGGAGCTGAGATTAACCCCTTGTTAACCAGGGACCAGGCGGCAACCCCATGTATGTATTCTTCACATGCAACAGTAACAGCAGCTAGTGCTTAGCCTCCCCAAGCAGGAAGGATACAAGGATAGTGGAGGCTTATCAAGACTGAGGCTATTAATTTCTCTTAAGGTTGACACCAGCCTATTGTCAGGGGGTGAAGGATACACTCTGGGCTTAGACTCTGAGCTCAAGCAGCACTTTGGGATAGTTCAGGTTCTTTAAATCATAATGACAAAGTGACCTGTCAAGCTGCTTGAGCCCAAAGGACGTGATTGCTCGAAGGACACAAGAGTCAGCGCGTTGGAACCAAAACATTCACTCGGGGTGTTGAGGTTTGACAGTGGGGTTTGCCATTGATTGTTCAGCAAACAAACGGTTTGCCACAGAGAACGCATTTTGCAGGAGAGGTGAAGGAAAGAGAAGAAACAGCTTTTTACAGATCTCCTGGGCCAGTCATTCTTGGTATCCTGTTTGCTGTTAATTCAGACATTCATGCCTGGATAGCAGCCCAGGTTCTCTTTCTATATGTAGGATCAGCACATCGGCTGGAAAGTATGCACAACCACAAGCATTTTGCACTTTTCCCGAGCCTTGATCAGAAGCTCTCAAAGCACATGGACTCAATAATCTCTGGGGGCAGCCCAGTATTGCTATTCTCATTATGGATGGGTGGATGCTAAACACAGGAAAGTGAAGTGACTTGTTTAGAGGGAAAAATCAAATCCATTAGGACTCAGGAATCTGAGCTCTCAAATACCTTTCTCTGGTCCCATAATCAGACCCAATGCCAGGAACAGAAGTCAGATATCTTGGCTCCTAGTCCCTCACTCTGAGCATGTGATCCAATGCTATGTTCAGGAGCTGGAAATAGAACCCAGGAGTCCGGGTTCCCTGTCCCCTGCTGTAACCATTGGAGACTATGTCCTCCCTTAAAAGGATTCAGTTAGTCATATTGTAAAAATGTGATTAGCTTCAATAATAACCAAAACTAGCAAGAAATATTATGAAGTGGCAGTGCCTGACGAACACAATGAAACGTTGAACTTTATTGTTGGAGGAAAGTTTCACACTTATGAAGTTTCTCTTTCTGAAGTTAATCTTGGGAAACTGACAAGGAAGCTTGACACAGAGGGACTGTTCTACTCCAGCATGTCTTTGAAACACTCAGCTTGCCCTGACTTGTAACACATCTCACACCAGCATACAGTGGAGGGAAAACCCACCACCACAAGGCAGCTATGGTTTTACTAGACGTGGAGATCAATTACCGGCAGTGCCGGGACAAAAGCACCTATTTGCATTGTGAACGAGTCAGAGACCCATTGAGCCAAGTGCTGTAGGCATCCACTCAGAGGCAGTGCCTGCCCCAAGGAGTTTGCAATTTGAACAAACAGGTTTGGAAGGGAAGAAAAGGGAAGCGACTTGCCCAAGGTCAGTGGCACAGCCAGGAATAAAACCCAGGTCTCCTGGCTCCCAGCCCAGTACCTACCCTCTTTATCACATTGTCTCTCCACTTATCATTGCTAGCTGGCTAGCTACACTTGGCTAGAAGGACCAAGTAGTGCAACGAGCCTGTGTTTACCACGAGACACTCCTGGACACCTTCTGCATTGCATCATTAGCATAGCTCCCTTTTTGTAGAGTGAAAAGGGAGAGTCTAGGGGGCATGGGCAGTGATTTATCTATAAGGGGGGGGGGGAAGCACCAGGGGAATTCCCTCCCCTTTTAAATGATCAGCTCCCAGGTTCTAAAATGACCACCTCTCAGTCAGGGATTGCATTTGCAGCCCCATTCCCCTCCCACTTTCTGTGATATGAATCATCACTCAGTTTAGCTCCATTTGCAGCTTGGAGACCTTTCTATGGGTCTCTCTGCTCGCCTCCGCTGGGGGTTTCACCCATAAATCACCCAGCATGAAGACAGAAAATGGCCCGGGAAAAGACAGCGCATCTGACTGCTTGCAAATAGCTTCTTGATAGCATCTAATGTTTTCCCTCTGGAGAGCCTAAGCTTCCTCTATCACCACCTGACCCACTGCTGCCAGCAAACAGCTGAGTCAGCGGATAACGGCTAAGGATTACAGCCCCTCGTAGGAGGTTGGGGCACAACAAATACTGGAGGTAAAGCATTTGGAATCAGCACGCATGTAGAGTAATAGATTCTGAATAGATTTTCCTGGTCTACAATTATATGGGAATTAACTTCCCTCGCCCTCGGGGCCAGCACTCCTAGGCCAACACAGACAAAGGGCTGTGGCTGTCCTCTCACACACAAAGCAGCAGTGCCATCTTCAAACAGCTCCATTGGCTCAGCATTCAGTTCAGCCATCAGCTCACTCATTTAGCTCACTCCAGCCAACCTCATGGACTCAGTCTCTCCTACTTCTCTCCCTGCTCACTTGGCACTGGCCTCATCTTTGCATTCCCTCCTCCCCCTCTTCTCAATGCTGTCGGCGCAAGAGCCTTCTCCTCAGCCGCTCCTGCCATCTAGAACAGCTTCCTTCCGTCGCTCTGATCCATGGACTACCCCACTGCAAAACCCAGAAGATGACAAATTGGTTCTTTCTTTGCTTATACCTAGTCAGTCTCTCTTGCTATTTTTTTTTTTACAGTAGAGCCTAGAGGGAACCATTGTGTTAGAGGATTCACACACACATCAGAGGTAACAAAGGCCACTGCTTGCATCCGACGAAGTGGGTATTAGCCCACGAAAGCTTATGCTTCAAAACTTTATAGTTAGTCTTTAAGGTGCCACAGGATTCTTTGTTACCTCTGCTATTCCAGACTAACATGGCTACCTCTATGATTCTAGACACATCAGAGAGTCCCTGCCACAAAGAGTTTAGGACCCAAACAGACAGAACAAGAACAGCATGAGAAGGGAACCAGTTCCATGAATAGATTTTTCTATTCACACCCAGCAGGCCAGTGGCAGAGACAGGAACAGAATCCAGCGCTCCCGCCTCCCAGTCCCATGCTCTAGCCATGCTTCCTCAAAGCCCCAGTCTCTATTATTTTGGGATGAACTTTCATCCCTAAAGGCCTGCTGTGGAGCAGCAATAAATCAAGCTATAGAACATGCTCACAATCGGTTTCTCCTTTACAAATGCAGTCACATTTTCTAATGAACTCTGTGCACAGCAACACAAAAAACACCCATCGGTCATTCTGTTCTTATGTGGATTTATCCTCAAAATCGTGCCTCAAAATTATGGCTTTGATCCTGCTCTCTGGCCCATCCAGGCAGACCCGTGTGCCCATGCAGAATCACACATGGAGTTTGCCCAAGCAGGATGGGGGCCTGTGCACGCATCATATAAACAAGGACACCTCCGCATCCCCTGTCAAAGTGCATTATCTCCCTCATGAAAGCTAACAAAATGCTTTCCTGCAAAATCCGATTTACTGGGAGTTTCGGACTATCCAGATCTGCGAACTCCAGAGACACTATTCTGCATGTTAGACCACAGGCTTTATAAATAACCCTAGTAATCACTTCTGTAACAACACACTAGTTCTGTAATGATTTTGTTCCATTATCACATGTATGTTGACAGACACCACAGACATGACCAAACTAGTTCCATTTACAAGTTCTCCAAACAAACCAGACCATTCCTGTGTTCCATGTTTGGTTTGCATTAAAGAGATGCCTTCTCTGCATCAGACACACTGTTGGATCCAGATCAACTGTACCACCAATACGCTTGGATCATTGATTATTTGGGTAATCAGAGTCAAGGGACAGGGAGCCAAGAGGGTACCAGGGCAGTGTATTAGAAAAGATTTGGAGAGCGAAGCATTCGGGTAGTCAGTGTTCTGCTATCACATACATGGGACCTAAATACATGCACGCAGCCCTCATTTACTCTGGTGGCATTTAAAAGCGGAGATTCAAGAAAGAAGAGCTTCCTGACTGAAAAAAGATTGAAGTTCCATTAAATTTCAATAAGATTCAGGCACCTAAGTGCCCAAGTCCCTTTTGAAAATATAATTTAGGTCTCCAAGTCACTTTTGAACATTGTTCACGAAGTCCCTTATGGGATGTAAATAACAGATTTAAATTAAATTGCCAATAAGCCAACTGGACCAGCATTCTCTGGAATAATTCAGTATTTCACAGCTAGATAATCTGTCGTCTTGGCATTGACTTTCATGGCTCATCTCAAAACAAAAATCACCCTCTCCCCCACTTGTAAAGATACGTTTGGATGCAGCCCATGGAAGTCATGTTCAAGGATTTTACACAATGTTTTCGATATGGAATTACCCAAGGAGCATGTGCACGAATGTGCATATCCCCACAGATCTCATGCATCACTCTGGAAATGTGCCTCCAAGACACAGCAACGGAAGCTTCCTATTGTTTCATATTCTTATGACCATCGGTGTTCTGAGGTGGAGAGGAAGTGACAAAACCCAACCAGATGGTCCAGCCAGTCTCCAGCAGACATTTGACAACAGCTACACCCCAAACAGAAGTTCTTCCAAGATTTGGTGCTGTTGTTTTCTGCATTGCTCATATTCCACCTTCTCCCAGTTGGAAGAGGGACTATTTCCCCACTGGAGCAGATCTTTGGTCCACCGAGTTCACTGAACTTCCTGCACACGGCTCACACTGGAATGGACCCACGATGATCAACATTGACAAGGATAAAGAACCCAGGAGCTCATGGAATGGAAAATCATCTTTATGCTGGAGTCACAAATTACAAAGACTTCCCTGGGTGGGAGAGATGAAAAGTGGCTTAAAGATGCTGATTCAATCTAACCCATTTCATCTAATAGAGCATGGCTTCCTTGATACAGGACGAAGTCAGCAATTTGATGGGAACAAGAAAAATGTAAAATATTGGAAACGATCCATTTTCTGAAAGGAAACAAACAGGGTAACGTTTGAACATTAGGGACACTGTCAGTATTCAAGTGCTTGAGTCTTGCAGCCCAGGAAAGGCGAATGCTGGTGAATTGTGCCAAAGTGCTAGAGCAGAGAGGTAGGTGATATCTTCGAGCTAAAGTTCTCCATTGATCTTGACCCAAAGTGTGAGATATAATTTAAAAACAAACACACAAAACACTATTTCATCAGCTCCAAATCCACCACATTGCCCTCAAACATCTGGAGCGGACGCAACCCCACTTAACCTGTGGGAACAAAATGAAAAGATTTACTAGAGAAGAACACAAAGCAACCTTTCTGGATTCATACACTCCTTAACTCTGGGGTGGAATTTGGACGTGGATCCAAACTTTGCTGCTTGCTCCCACATCTTCTGAAAATAAGCTGTTCAATTCCAAAACACCCCTGCTCTTTTCTTGTTCATTCATGGCCAGGACTATGGTGATAATGTAGTTAAAGTCTCTAAAAGCAGGCAGGGATGCAAGCACTGAGGTACAAAATATAATTTTTCTCCTCTAAATTGTAGACTGAAACATTAACATTTTGATTCTTATTATTCGGAAGTATTCATGATAACTGAGGTGTTGTTGTCTAGGGAGCAGGTGAGTCTCCTCAATTTTATTTCTGTCTCTGCCATTGATTTCCCATGGTCTCATAAGTGAGTCACTTAACCCTTCTCTACTGCATTTTCTCTATCTGTAAACAGAGATATATTTAATGCTAAATCATTTTATGATCCTCAGATCCAAGGACCAGGAGAAGTGCCAGAGGTTTTTATTGGTAGTAGGAGGCTGACTTTACACACTTGTTTCATCCAGAAATTAGTTACAAAAACTCATTTGCTAAGTGCGTGCAGAAAATACTTCATCCATCATTGGAATACACCACTTCTGGGGTGGAAAACAGCAACTGTTGAACAATGCAGAGCAATAAAGGAAGAATGCCTGAAATGGCAGGGTGAAACGTAGGTAGACATTCACGTAAGCTAAGTCAGGGGTCGGCAACCTTTCAGAAGTGTTGTGCCGAGTGTTCATTTATTCCCTCTAATTTAAGGTTTCGTGCGCCAGTATTACATTTTACCATTTTTAGAAGATCTCTTTCTGTAAATCTTGAACATAACTAAACTATTGTTGTATGTAAAGTAACTAAGATTTTTAAAATGTTTAAAATTAAATTAAAATGCAGAGTCCCCCAGACCAGTGGCCAGGACCCGGGCAGTGTGAGCGCCACTGAAAATTGGCACACGTGCCGTAGGTTGCCTATCCCTGAGCTAAGGTCAGGCATAACTTCAAAGGCAAATAAACTCTTAAGTGCCGTGTCAGGAGGCAAATTTAGTATAGTCCTAATATCACTGAGAAATGGCCCAGTTGGCTGGCATAACTTTGTTTGTAGACCTTACATTCCTTTATCTCATTACAGTACCAATGATCAACACTATTCTCCTGGTCAAATGCATGTCAGAACCATCCCACACTCCTCCCAGGCAGCAGGTTAAGCTCTATTTAGACAGAGGAGGCAAGTAAACGCTCAGCTCAGTATCTTTGCTGCACACAGCACTTTCTCTTACCGCTCAATGATGCTGTTGTTGCTCTGAAGGTCATCAGCTACCAGTTTCATTTGATCCCGAAGCTCCTTCATTCTGATAAAGACACAAACAAGCCTCTTAACACACATGCTGTATTGCTAGTGGGAGGGTTTCTGCAGAAGGGAAGTGGAAGTCCTCTTCTCTTCAGCAAGTCCTCACCCTCAGGTAGGAGAACAGTGTGCAGAAGTAAACAGCTTAACATAACCAAGAACACAAGAGAAACGTTCCCCGGAAGGAGGTATAAGTAGAGCCCTACCAAATTCACAGCCATGAAAAGTGTATCATGGCCCATGAAATCTGATCTTCTGTGTGCTTTTACCCTATACTAGAGAGATTTCACAAGGGAGACCAGCAAATCTCAAACTGACCCAAAAGAAGGTTGCAGGGGGGTGTCGCAAGGTTATTTTAGGGGCACCGTGGTATTGCAACCCTTGCTTCTGAGTGACTGGAGAGCCGGACTCAGATTTAAATAACTGAAATATGAAAATTTATGATTTTTAAAGACATATGGCTGTGACATTGACCAAAATGGACTGTGAATTTGGTAGGTCCTTAGGTATAAGGCAGTCCTGCGAGTACCAAGCACAGAGCTCACCTGCTCATACACCCCCCACATTCTGAGTAGCAAGTAGCTATTCTGGACTTGCCTGCAGTTCCCCTCCTCCTTCAATCCCTATGCACCTGCAGGAGGGCTTGAAAACTTGTTACCACTCTCTGCTGGAGAACAGACAAGGCCTCTCCACTCCTTCAAGTTCTCAAGCCTGCTCTGTTCTGATACCCACACGTAATCACCACCACCACCACACTTCACATTAAGGTTCCTTTTACGAACAGTTCACGATTGGTTTATCAGTTGTTGTACAGTCCAACAGGTTTCTTATAGCTACAGCTTATAGCCATCCATAATGTCTTCTCCTGATGGGCACTGAACCATTTATAAACACATACACACGTCTAACCTGACATTTGTTAACCCCTCAGACCATTTATCAATTGAACTCTCACATGGCTGGTAGTGGCCCCTAGCCTAAACCCACCATAGCAGGAGTCAGGGGAAGTTTACGACTCAGGCCTATTTGCTAGGCATAAGGAAACTTGTAACAGTGCACACAGCTTGGGTCCTTCTCATTGGTTCTGGACTTGTTCCAGCTCCCTTCTCTCTTATCATCCACCTGGACTCACCTAAGTACCATCTCCTGACGGTCTAGATTCATGTAGATTGGTGGGGGTGCAGAAGAGAACTGGGCCAAATTCGGTTTCTCCCGCAGGATTCTCTGAGGTAACTTGTCCAAAGACTGTGAATGAGAAGGAAACTTTACAGCCTGCAAATGACATGCTATTTCGTATATTTAACTCTAGCATCTTCGATGTTTAGAGGTTTTAATAGCAAGGGGCTTTCAACGCTGAAGTAGAGTGACGTGCAGATAACCAGGGCCATCACAAACCACTGCATGGAAAGCAAAATAAAAATAACAGGTGCCTGGGTCCATCTGCTATGTGTCTACATCATAAAGTGACAGAGAATGCATCCTAAACACGCTAGGCAGGCAGTTCATTATGTTGATAACTGTTGCCACTTCCAGTTTATTAGTCTGAAGTAACTATTACTGCTGGGCACTATTCACTTGGAGGAGGGGTGTTCATTGTTTCCTGTCCACTAGGTACCCAGGACCTGCCATTAGATACCCTCTTCAGCTAGGAGATCAACACATCATACTCGACCGTCAGCGACACAGAAATTTGGCAGGGTGTTAATAAAGGCTCAGTGAGGCAAAAAACCACAAGAGTCATCAGAAGAAGTGTCACTCATGAAATTACAGAGTGTGTGTTGTAGTGTATAGGATACGGGCCCAATATCTATACTCACTGGGATAACAACTTGTTAGCAGAAACTTCATTAGCTAATTTTTTATATTTAGAAGTGTGAGTGTGTTGCAGACTAGTAGTCTGAACACAGGATCAGGCACCAGGAATGAGTGCTTTCTAACCCCATGGCTGACACCAACTCACTATGTGACTTGGGGCAAGTCACTTGGGATCAAGTTTTCAAAAGCACTTAAGTGGCAAAGGAGACGAAGTCCCATTGACTTTTGAAAGCGTTGCCCACTTCACCTTGCTCCTCTGCAGGTTTTCCCCACCTATAAAATGAAGACTAACACTATTCCTCTACGTGTATCAGAGGATTTGTGAGCACTGAAGATTACAAGTGCAAGATACTAGCTTGATTTTAAAAAACGTGGAATTGGCATGGCAACTCCCACTTTCTCATGTTCTCTGTATGTATAGATCTTCCTACTGTATTTTCCACTCCATGCATTGGATCAAGTGGGTTTTAACCCACCAAAGCTTATTCCCAAATACATTTGTTAGTCTCTAGGGTGCCACAAGTACTCTTCATTCTTTCTACATTGTAGTATTCATCTTCTGAACAGAGAGAGCTTTAGAATAAACACGGTACATTATGGAGGCATTCCTGGCATCCCATCATCTCCACATTACAAGCTGCTATAGAGTTGCTGAGTTTTGTCAAATGCTCTCTCATCTCCCAAATTTTCCTATTGAGAAAAAAAAAAACACAAAAACTCCAGTCAAATATTTGGTAAGAATGAGAACATTAATATTTTCCCCCCTTCTGAAAACTATGTTGGATTTGGGTTAAAATCCCACACGGAAGCAGATGAATGGCTCTTAGTGTCACACCCATGTTATAATTACAGTCATGCCCCTATTGTTCTTAGGCAAGGTTGTCCAAAGAGCACTAGCAGTAAACCACTGGAGTCACTGGTCTAGTTCATTTCTCCAAGGAGGTACCTTGTGCTTCCTGTCCAACAGTGTGCGGGGGAGAAAGAAAATGATAGCCAAGGACACCAAAGCAGAGGCCTGCTCCTGAAAAAGATGCCCTGACCTAGAGCTTTTTGAAAGCCACCTACAGGAAGTTTGAGCTTCACTACCAGGCTTGTCTAGAAGTCCTCCCTCCCTCCCCCCCAGTAAACCTCACAACTTGATTCCACCTCAGAAACAGAGGGGGCAAACCACAAGCAAGTTCTAATGCTACCTGTTAGAGGAAATCATTCCCACCCACAACTAAACCCTTGGGGAGAAGATGTTCCACTTTAAAAGCAACTTCGTAATAAAAACCCAACCTCAGCAACAGCCACAGCTAAGTAACTCCACTTTTTTTGCTGCAATAAGTCACTGTGCAGCACTCAATCACCACAGGGCAATTTGCTCTTTGCTGTATTCCCCAACCACCATTTAACAAAATCATTCTTTGTAAGTGGAGCTCTCTGTCTTAATAGCAGCCTCGTTGTGGTACACGAAAGCCTGCCGGTTTAGTGAACAAAGAAATCATCCACTTGAAGTGAGGCAGTTTTGCATTGGGAGGGATGGTCGGCTTGATTTCTTTTTTTAATGCTGCCATAGGTGTGTTTCCCCAATACAGAGGTGTGAGGGGACAGGCAGGGAAATCACCCCCTTCTCTCTTCTCCCTCAACTCTGGCTAGTCAGCACTTAGACAGGGAATTAATTTTCTCTCTCTCTTACCCACTTGTAACTTTTTACTGTGCTCTGGGTTATTACTTAGACCCTGGTTGGCCAACTGGACAGAGAACTTTACTGGGACCTCTGGAGACCTGGGTTCTGTTTCTGATTCTGCCACTGCCCTGCTGGTTGACCTGGGCAAGTCACTCAACCTTCTCCATGCCTCAGTTTCCCCATCTGTAAGATGAGGATAGTGATATTGCCCTCCTTTGTAAATGCGCTTTGAAACCTAGTGAAGAAAAATGCCATTTAAAAGAGCTGAGTAATTATTATTACCCTGCAACGACTTGCACATATTTTTAAGGCCTATTGACACCATAAATAGCCCCACTGATGTTAGCCAGGGCCCTACACTGTAAGCTCTTTCAGACTGGAAACAGGTTGTGTGAGTGTACAGCACTTACCACTGTGAGGCTCTGGGGCCTCTAAGTGCTACAGTAATACAAATTAGCATAACAAACAACATAGGAAACATAACTAGAGGTGGAGCCTCAAACCCCAGGATCCAAACTCCAGAGATAAGTTTTGTCAACCAAACCCAGACCCTGCAACCCAACAACCCAAAAGTTGGGGGTTAAAATCTGAATCTAAATTCAGTCTTTCCCAGGAATCAGGTTCTTCGGATTCAGACCATCACAGAAATAGACACAGGCTAGAACATGGACCCAGGATTCAGACTTGGGCTTGTCTCTGAATTACATCCTTCCACATCATTAGGAACATCACTGGCAGGGCCTCTCCACCATGCTTCTGAAGCTCTTCTGTAGAGCAATGACTGAGAAATTCTTGGCACAGGATAAAAACAAAGACAGGCAGTAGCAGCCTTGGAGGGTTTCTTACTAGCTTCATGGCTTATTACTCTTTCCTCCCCAACCCCAATAGGAGATACTTGTAATATATCTTGAACCAAGCCCCACCATAAGTGTAATGCTTGGAGACCTTCAGGAACTATAAGAGGTCTTGGAGGGATGACTACATATTAATGTTCACAAGAATCAAAGCCCCCGCACCATTGTGATCCTAACCCACGACTATGAACACAGAGGCTGCTCCCCCAAAGTACCAGCTCTGGTTACATGGAAAACTAGAACCCGGATACCTGGTGTAACACACAGGACATGGGTGAAGAAGAGAGCATGGCCATTACCTTGTTATGCTCCCATGAGTGGCCAGCACAACTTGGTATTTCTGTACACAGTCCTCCTGGAAAACTGACAGGACCTTTTTGGCCAAATGCCCTAAATTCATCCTGAAAAAATTGGGGGAGAGGAACAGAAGAAAATGAGCGTTATTTGGGTGGGATTCAGTACCATCGTTGATGTAACATGAGCGCTGAGGTGGTCTCCAGAAAGGAAAGGGTGTGGGGGGGTGTGCATGCACTGCACTTTCTGAAGGGATGGCAAATTCTGCTGTGGCCTAAAAAAAGAAAGTTATCTTTTCCATAACTGGTATTCTTCGAGCTGTGTTCCTCATGTCTATTCCACAGTAGGTGTACGTGTTTGCCACGTGCACCAGTGTCGGAAGTTTTCCCCCTAGCAGTATCCGTAGGGGAGCGCCCCAATTAGTGGCACCTCCCTGGTGCGGTATAAGGGGCGCTGCGTGCTCCCCCTACCCTCAGTTCCTTCTTGTCACTAGTGAAGGTGAGCAATCACTTGAAGAAGAACAAAAGTCCCAGGCAAAATTTTGTAAGAAAACTCTCTTTAGAGACGTAGAAGCATATGTCCTACTGAAAGATAATAGGGCTTGTGCTCCTAAATCCCACGTGTGCTTTTGAAAATTTCCACCTTCAAGTTTAATGAGAAAGTCCACAGTAACAGAGCCGATCAAACATATGGGGGTATAAACTCTCTTATATCAGGTGAGCACTTAAGCATGTGATCAATCTTTTGCATGTATTTAAGTCCCATTAGCTTCAATTGGGGTTGGGAGAGATTTTTAAAAGCACAAGTGCCATTTAGACACCTAATTCCCACCAAAAGTTAAGTGTGTGGCTTAATTGCTTTTCTGAACATGCATAAGCCAGCTACTAAATTGCTGATGGGCAGTAACCTGCGGGCAGGTTGTTTCAGCATTCTCCATTATTATTTTCCATTTGTATTGTGATGATGCTTCAAGGCTCCGTCATGGATTGGGCCATTTTGCGCTAGGCACCGTATAAACATCATGAAAAGACAGTCTCTGCCCCAAAGATCTTCCAAGATAAGTATATTTACACTATGGGGTTTCTTCCACCTTTTTCTAAACTAGTTTGGCTGGGGGGAAGGGCTGGGATCGATAAACTGATTGACATGGGAGTCATGTATAGGCCAGACATTCTTAGCATTAATAATCTGAGAACGTTTTGAGTCTCCTCAATAGGCAACCAGAAATGCCAGACATTGAACCCCCTGTTAACTATGGCCAGGCATTTAAGACCCTGGAAGAATGGGTTATTTACTTACTTATCCAGCTTGTGTATTTGTTCCTCATTGTAGGCTAGCCCTAGAAAAAAGAAAGATACTTATTGGTCATGTGCCAGGAGAACACTGGGACCTTCCACATTCATACAGACTGATAAACATACGTACACACACTCACAGGTGCTACAAAAACCTACAGCTGAAGTTTTCCAGCAGCGTCCAACTCAATAGTAGTTGGGTGCCTAACTCACCAACTTCAGCTACTTACGCGGATTCAGCCGGATCTTCTTGAATTGCTTGTATATGTGCTGCATCCTCTCGAGGCAGCACTCCATATGCCGGATGCTGTGAAACCAGGACATGAGATGCATTTTCTTTCCATCCAAATGTTCAATTAAACCTCATTTGAGACAAGGAGCTGGGCTGCAGCAATCCATTTCCCTGGGAGTCACACAGAGTGCAAAGCAGAGGCTGTGTTCCCTAGTTGACAGAGCACCGGACTGGGATTCAGAACACCTAGCTTCTATTCCTAGTTCTGCCACTGGCCTGCTGCATGACCCTGGGCACGTCCCCTCTATGCCTCAGTTTCTCCCATCTGTAAAATGGGGGTGGCTATACCGACCTCCTTTGTAAAGCCCTTTGAGATTGACAAATGAAAAGCTCTACAAAACTAGTGGTTGGCAACCTTTCAGATGTGATGTGCCGAGTCTTCATTTATTCACTCTAATTTAAGGTTTTGTGTGCCAATAACTAACATTTTTAGAAGATTTCTTTCTATAAGTCTATAATATAGAACTAAACGATTTCTATATAGAAAGTAAGATTTTTAAAATGTTTAAGAAACTTAATTTAAAATTAAATTAAGATGTAGCACCCCCCAGACCGGTGACCAGGTCCTGGGCAGTGTAAGTGCCACTGAAAATCAGCTTGTGTGACGCCTTTGGCACCCATGCCATAGGTTGCCTACCCCTGCTCTACACAAAGCTAGGTATTATTACTAATCCAGCAGGACTTTGAAATCCAAGTGACTAAAACCAGCCCAGAGGCAGTCACTTGTCTCCTCGCACAACGAACCACCAACTCCCTCAGTGGTAGTACTGCTACTAGTCTTTACTTGGCTCCCACCATAACAATGTCCAGGCATCTCACTAGACTGAAGTGGAGACATTCAAGATGTCAAGAAGGCTGCACTGACACCGAGCCTTGCATTCGGTCTCCTAGCATCGTACCAGCTGCAGGCATGGCTCCTCCAACAGGAACCCTTATGTAGAAAAAACACAAGCGGGTGTTTTTACTGCCGTGTTGTTTAGCTCTGCTCTGAGTGGGTCAGTTAAAACACCAGTGTCCAGTCCACACCAAGGCTCCCATTGTTGCTAACAGAGGTGGGATGCACAAGTGGGCGATTTAAACTAAAAGTTCAGTGCAGGAAAGGCTCAAGAGCTTAAACGCCATCTCCCTCTGCGGCAGCCAGCCAGGAATTCATCAGCGGTCAAGGCCTGGCCAAAGAAGGCTGTCCTGCAGCTCTTCCCACAGGGGGCCAGGATCATGCGAATTCATCCTTAAGTCACACCTGTTCTTGTGGTTGGTTGGTTCTGGTAGCACCTATGTTCTGGGGCATTTTCCAAGCAGAAAAGCAGCACAGTCCCTGCTCCAGAGAGATTTCCCAGTGGCGCCTATTGCAAACCCCACCCCCAGCTTGTACTAGCCCAGGGATTGTGGTGGTGGGTAGCGGGACAGAGGAACATGGCTCCCCTACCTCCTAGGCTTGCGGAGAGCAGCTCCCACTCCTATTAGCTCAGCTGGTGCGGTGAGAACTCCCCTCCTGTTTTAATCTACTTTAACCCCTATGTATTGCACCTCTAAAACGCTGTGCTTGTGTCTGGAGTAGGCTGCAAGCTCCCTGGTGCAGGGCCTGGGAATTTTTCATGGGTCCACTCCCTGGGCATTCAAATAAAAACAACAGAGCTGGCCGCTGTGGCACAGCATGGGTGGGGAGGCACTTAACACTCCAGAGCTAATGGGGAAATTGGGAGCCCACCTAGAAAATCTCAAACTGAGTCATAGAAGTGGGTGTATTTAGGAGCTGGTGACCGAGACCACATCCTGATCGTCAAACCTCCCCAGAGACTCTCACCTCCACCTACGTTGCCCCTCCCATCTCCATTTAACCTCATCTTCACCTACTCCTCTAGGTTTGGCTTCCTGCCCATTCCTCCCCCGACACCTTCTTCATTTTCTATAGCTGTCAATTCATTTGCACTGCTCCATTTGCCTAAGGCAACCTCCCGATCTCCTTCCAAAGGGGAGTCCCGTCCCTCCACACTTCTCCTTCTCGCCCAAGCTTATCACCGACATTCACCCATAATGGGCACTGTGTCCCTTGCCCATGATAGACATTATAAAAATAAGCTACATTCTAAATGTAGCTTAGTTTAAATAGCAATGACCTGGAAACACAGAGGCTTCTGAGTCCAATCTCTTCTGGCTCCTGGGGAAAAGCTCAGGCTCTGGCTTTGTTAATACCATAAGACAGTCCCTGGGACTCTAATCCAGGAAACTGGCATCCTCAATGCACGTGTTAAATAAGAATGATAAAGAGCATCCTGGAGATCAAATGCCACCAGAGACTATAGTAACTAAGTATATACACATTGCTCCTCTATCATTTTATATGCGTTTCTCTCTCAGAACTGGGACTGAATTGTTCTCAAAGCAGAAAGTGAAACAAGTTCCAATACGTAGCCTGAAATGAAATCATGCTCCCTAGAATCAGAGCCGGCCAATGCACTTGCACCAAGAACACTACTAGAAGGTTAGAGGCAGTACGGTCCAGTGGGTAGATACGGGACTAGGACTCAACAGTCAAAGAATCATAGAACCATGGGTTAGAAGGGACCCCAAGAGTCATCTAGTCTAACCCCTGCCAAGATGCAGGATTAGTTGTTGCATGTGTGACAGTCCTGGGTTCTGATCCCAGTCCTGCCACTGACTCCATTTTCCTATTTATGACAAAGGGGAAAATTATTAGAACACAGAAAAATGGGGGGAGAGGGAGGAGAAAGCTTACTTATTTGGTGCTAATTTTCCAAAGTTTTACCATAATAATGATGATACATTTAGAAAGTGCATCGAGCCATATGGATGAGAGGTGCTATAGCATGTCCAAAGTTACATTTTTAGTGCTAATAATAGTACAGCTATTAATAGTACTTAAATATAAAGTGCAAAATAAGGTGTCAAATACTGGAGCTATATATACAGCATGCCACTGATATTTGACAAAATTGTTATCAATATTTTGCACTTAAAGGCAGAGTAATATTAATATAAATCATGTACTATTAAATGTGTGCACACAACTATTGGTAGTGTTTTATAACTTTTACATTGATATATGCACACACTACAAGCGTGTACAGCAATATACATAGGGCTGCATATGAAAATATATTAATGTTTTTCAACACTAAACCAAATCTTATTCCACAAACCTATCTTCATGTGCCTGTTTCCTGAGCTTTACCAACTCAGACAAGAGAGAGTCTAATGTCCCTTTATGTTCGGAGAGGCTGTGGGAACATCTGGCGAGGTCTTCAGTGACCTACGGTGGGAAAGAAAAAATCCAGATCAGGGCTCTCCATTAATCAGAGAAGCTCCACATGGGCTTCTCAGCTCCTCCCCACACAACACCCATAGCTGGAGCTACATACTCACAGTCTGCAGCCTTGTTTTCACCTTAGCCAGATCCTTCAGCTCTGGACTGCTATTGCCTCCAGAAATCGAATCATACCTATTAGGCACAAATCAAAGCTTATTAAACCAGAGACCAGATTCAGAGGGCTTTTCCTGCTCTGGGCTAAGAGGGGCAGATATCACCTGGGCAAATGAAAACCATCCTGTTAGGCTGGAAGTTTCAAAGGTACCTAGGAGATTTACAATCACAGCTCCCATTGAAATGAAAGGAAAGCACCCCTCTAAATCCCCCTATGCAGCTTTCTCAGCAATAAAATAACCCAACCCCAAATAAACCATTTTCCACCCCTGAAGTGATGGAACAAAGACGTAAGAGCTAAATGACCAAGGATGGGTTTAGATTTCACGGGAGGAGCAGTGACAGCAATGGATGTATTTACTAGGATTGACAGATTTCTCTGTAATTTGGTCTCTGGTGGAAGTTCCACTAACAGAGCCTCTTAAATGGAAGTAAAAGGCACATCAACAGAGCGTGGTCAGGCTGGAGGCAGCACTCTCAGAGATGCACTGTAATGGGTCTGAATCCTAGAGGTTAGAGACTGAAGACACACAAAGTCCATCCTCCGGAGCTAATGGAGATTGTTCCTTAGAGTAGATTTCTACAGGGTTTTGTCCATTCTTGTTCCAAAAGGACGGGGATTCCACCCATTCCCTTGTCTTGGTCTGACTGACCTCCCCCTGGGCTTTAGGATAATGCAGTGTAAGCCACTCGTCATGTGGTTTTCATTTTACTGAGTAACAAGGCTCTATTTTTCCATTTGCATTCAGCTGAAGATTCCAGCACTGTTGTCCATGAATTTATACCATGACTTCATCTCTGTGGTTTATATAGGTTTGCTGTACCCTGTAATATTTTCAGTCTGAAAAACCCCAGAGAGCAGCCAGACCACCATGGACTAAAATCCAAGTTCTTATGAAACCGGAGACTGATCATCCAAGGGGGGGGGAAAAGGGTAAAACCATTCAGCTCATACATTCCTGCACATTCCCCACGTACAAGGATTGCAGGAATGTAACACTCATCAGCAACCCAGTTTACTCACAAGTCTCTTTCTCCACTGCCCCAATCATCCAGTGCACAATACCTACAGGTAGCCAGCAATGGCTCCTGACAAGTTCGTCCTGCACAGAGCATTGCCTTGGTCACTTCACTTCAGGAATAAAAGTAATATCAAGCTCTTGTACGGTATTTTTTAAGCAGTAGATCTCAAAGCATTTTACAACAGAGAGCAGTGTCATTAGCTATTTTTTACAGCTGAGGAAACTGAGGCACACAGGGAGGAAATGATTTGCCCAAGGTCACCGAACAGCAGGAGGAAGGAATAGAAGCTGGGTCTCCCGAGTTCCAGCCCTTTGCTATTACCTTGGTGAGTTCTGCTCCCCATCCCAGGATTTAAACAGGCAGCACCAGATTCACCACAGAGAAGTTAACGGCGCTCTACAAGTTTTTCTGTCGCACACGAGAGCAGCAGATGCCTCAATACAGGAGGTGGGAAACCTACATCATCCCAAGTCCGGAGAAGAGAACATGCCTTTGGATTTATATTATAAATCCATATAACTGGTGGTCAACTGGGGCAAAGAGGCCTCAGGTGGATTTTTCCAAAGGCCCAGCATGACAGAGGAGCACAAATCCCAGTGGCTGGCCACTAGACTTGCACTCCCGAGTCACACAGGAGTTTTGTAAACTTTCCCTCTTAATCCCGAATGTTCTGAGAGCCACAATAACTTCTCTTCAAGCTCAAGTGACAAGGGCCGATGCCTGTGAAGAGCAGAGATGAGTGTGTTCTAGTCCCAGGCCAACCAACCCACATGTGGGACAGACACGGCTCAGTGCCACGACTGCAGAGCATCCTGCCCCGGCGCCTGCATAACCCTTTGCTGCAGAAGTGAAAGCAACACAGCGACACTTACAACATGAAGACCTTCATCTCACTATGCTGCAAGCAGCTCAGCATCGAAACGGCCGCTTCCCTTCTCTCCAGGACACGGGAGCACTTGGCTTTCAGGTTTTCACTGCAAAGAGACGGGTTTGTCTGGAATCAACCTGCACCTCTCACCCTCTACACAGAGCGAAGGGTGCAATACAGTTGAACTTTGAGTGTTTGCCAGTTTGAAAACCCAGTTTGCCAGAAGCTGGGAATGAGCAACAGGGGATGGATCACGTGATGATTACCTGTTCTGTTCATTCCCTCTGGGGCACCTGGCATTGGCCACTGTCAGAAGACAGGATACTAGGCTGGATGGACCTTTGGTTTGACCCAGTATGGCCATTCTTATTGTGACAAAGCTCTGTCCTGGTCTCCGTGGATCCTGCATTTCCTGGCGGATTTCACTAGCCTCAGAGGCTCACCTGTGACCCTCCATGTAGGCCTTCTCTCTCTAGAGACGAGGGTCACAGCCTATTGAGCCATTTTCATCATAAGCCAGCGAGGGAGGTGAGGAGAAACTATCCTTCCTTGCACAGTTTCTGTGTCTCCCAATCTCAGTGATTAATTGGGGGAGGCAGAAAGGGGGAAGCCATCCTCTACTCTGGGCTCCAGCCCAGGGACCCTAATAGTATCAGTTATGATGGCTGACCTTTTAGCAACAGAACACATACAATTGCCTGGCCTACTTCCCCACAGCAGTCCCCGCTTCCTCAATACTCCACTTCTTACCTCAGGGTCTCCTTCCTTGACTGTGATATGGTGTCTATTCAGTCTCACCAACAGCACAATTTCCTTCCACAGCTCCTGACATGTGCGCCTACCTGACTAACTGGGAGGTTTTTAACTGGTTTCAGCCAGCCTCTGATTGGCTTCAGGTGTCTCAATCAGGCTAGCTATTTCTACTGCTTTTAGAAGGTTCTTAAATGGCCCCAGGTGGCTTGATTAACCTGGAACAACTGCCATTTGGTTCCAATGGTACCAGGGATTTGTTTAGCCTGGAACTAACATATCTGTTCCTTATCACTTTCCTATAGCCATCTGGCCTTGCCCCATCACATTAGGTTCTTAACTTCCTTCCAATCACATCTGCCTCTTCTCCCTCCCTCCTACCCTTGAGCCCTAGCCTTGTGCTGCAGGGTTTCCTTTGGGTGCTTGTAACCATGAACGGTAGAATATACACAGCTCTATCATTTACTCACAGCTCTTACTATATACACAACTCTGTCATTTACTTTGAGGGGATTGTCTGAGTAAGCGATCTGGTTCTCAAATACAAGATATTTCTATCAGCTACACAGCAAGAAAAGAAATAAAACAGTTCCCACTGCTCTTTACCAGCACCACCAGGGTACACGGGCCGTCATGTACTTACATCACCCAATAAAGACCTCTCAGAATAAACTCTTGACATTTCAGAAGTGATCGAGAGATCTTCAGTGTCTGGTGAACGGCACTCAGGACACCCTAGAAGGCAAAAAGGCACTGCCAATGACCACTCCTCCACTTGAGGGCCATTTCCAAAGCCTATTTCAATCTTGAGCTGAAATCCCCAACGTACCTTTGCCATGCTGCAGTCAGCTAGGACATCAACCTTTGGGACAAACTTTGGAAACTCAAGTGATGCTGAAAACAAAGAGACATTGTTCAGAGCCCTTTGTGGGTATATTTCTCACATCACCCCACCCTATGGGACCTCTGTGCTTCATGTTTGCTTCATTAACAGGGAATGTCTTGTGGAATTGCACTTCTGTGGATCAGCGGTGACATCTAGTGCCCACTTAGTATTACACAGATATGGGGGAAAAGATTTTCCAAATCTCCCATGTGACTTAGAAGTCTGAGTTCTACTTTCAAAAATGAGTTCAGCTTCTAAGTTGCATAGGAGGAATGTTTAAAATTTTACCTTACATGTTGGAAGTTTTACCATCAGCTCCTGTACACAAAACCCAAGCAGGGATTTAACTGGCTGCCACTTATCTCAACCAATGTTTTATTATACAGACATCAACACAGAAAGCATCCTTCCCTGAAAGCTTTATGGGCACTTCTCTGTCTAATCTAATGGGAAGGGCCATGTTCTCCTCTCCAGATGACACGGTGGGTCTCTACAACACATTTTGCCCTGGAGTTCTGCCCAGGGAATAGAGAGAGAATATAAAGCGGAGGAGTGCTGCATGGATCCTAATACACAAACTACTTCGCCGATAGAGAGCACTTTCAATCTCTCAAGTGAATTACAAATATTAACTAATTAATCCTCTTCATATCTTTAAGACATGGCTAAACAATATACATTTTACTGATAGAGAATGAGGGGCAGAGAATTTTCACTCAAGCCCACAAAGGCACTCTGGCAGATCTGGGATGAGAAGCTAGGAATTTCTTGCTCCTAGTCCTGTGTCCAGATCACTCGCCCTCATCTCCGGGTTGAGCAGGGCAGAGCAGAAGTCGGACTTTGTTGACTGATAGTAGGACCCAGATGTCTCAGCCCGGTCCTGGCCCCATTGTGCTAGGCACTCTACAGAGACATCGCAGGAGATAAAGATACACCCTAAAGAGTAATCTGAACAGATAAGACAGATGATGGGTGGGAAGAGAGTATTATTACTACTCATTTGACAGATTGGGGATAAAGGCACAGAGAGGCTAAATGACTTCCCCATGGCCGCATAGGAAATCCGTCAGATGAAAACTGAACCCAACCCAACCACGCCCAATGGTTGTGGACATTTTAACCACAAAACCATCCCTTCCTCTTTGTCCTAATAATTTACAGTTCTGCAGTGAGACTCCAGATGAAGTGACCAAGAGCCCTGTATCAGGAGGACACCAAGCATGACCATATGCATGCATACACAGATGGCGGAAACAAATCCCACTAGAAGAGCTCAAATGGCTGAACGGGAAGCAGAAGGCTCAATTTTACGAAATGACTGTACTCACGATCTCTGAATCTCACTCCCACAGGTTCCTCCGGTTCACTGCTCAGCAAGGTCAGAGGGCTATTTTCTGTGGTTCTGGAGAAATTGTGAGCTTGCAGGTTGGGTTCCAATTGATACGGGTGACCTTCAAAAAAATATTCTTGATGGTGAGGGGCTATATTTGTCTGTGTGAAGACCGCTTCTAAAAATATGGTGGTACTGAAACAAAAACAAAAAGGGAACGGAAGGGAAATAAAACAGTTGGCCATCAGCAACTGAGATAATTTCACACAATAGTCTTTAGTTTGGCTATTATTCTGCCCTGCCCCCCGCCCCAGTCCTACTTTTGAGTTTATCATTCAGTAAAGGAAGCTCAGGGGAGATCCAGGAAAGCTTTCTGGCAGCATGCTTCACCAGACTTGTTTACACTGATCCTTATTGTGGATTGCCATTGCCCTAGCTTTCTGTCACCTGAACACACTAGCAGTCTGACCCAACTTCCAATGAAGTCAGGGGGAGACTTTCCTTTGATCTCAGTGGGTTTTGGATTATGCCCAATAGTAGTGAAAAAACACTCAAGAATCACTTCTCCTCCAATGAAATGCAGCCTCTTGTGGAGTGGAGGGAAGCAGAGCAAGCATACAGGGGACAGCAATAAGCAACCCCTTCCAGCGGATACATATCCCTGGGAAAGCGCAGCTCAGCATTCAACTGAACCTTCTGCTTTTCCCACTGGTTTTGCAGCCAGTTTGGCTGAGGTACAAAGAGAACATGTGCCTCTCCCAGGTTCACACCGCAAACCTGTAGTGAAAATTTGGCCTGTGACTCAGGACTCCTGGATTCTTCTCACAGATTAGTCAGGGGCTAAGCCGTGCTTACGTGTTGTAGGCATGGATGTAGACCCGATGCATGGTAGCTTGCTGCAAGGAGAAGACATGGACCACTATCCTGTGCAGGATGTCACTGGTTTCAGCAAAGAACTGATCAAAGCCCCAGCATTTTTCCTGATCAACTTCCAGAATGTTAGCCAGGATGGGGATGAGCTGGCTCTTCAGCCCCCTGGAGCAAAGGAAAGGAAAAGAAGATGTTGTTGTTTTCCGCACACACACACAAATATGAACAGAAGAGTGTGTTCCAATGGATAGGATGTTGGACTTGGAATCAGGAGACCTGGATTCTAGTCCCAGTTTTGCCACTGACCACTGTGACACCTTGGGCAAATCACTTTCCATTTTACAGAGGCACAGAAAGGGGGATCCTACTCGACCTTCTTTTGCAGAATGCCTTAAAATCTACCAGTGAAAAGCACGCCCCCCAGGTTAAGAACCCATGCACTATACAATCCTGATCCAACTCCCTTTATAATCTTTCCAGTCAATTTCAAAAGAAATGGGACTGGGAATTATAAAGACTACACCCCATCAAATTGTATGCCACTCACTCCCCATTTCATGGCACAGTCTAATAGCTTCCCCGACGAGCGCTCAGGAATGCATGGCCTATGCTTTGTCATCATTAAGGATTCGTTCAACTTTCCTTGACACAGCCCCATACAATATTCATCCAGCATCACATGCTGTCACATGCATTTCTCCAGATGCTCCATTACAATTTACCCCTCGCAAATGAATCAAACTCAGGACCCAGAGAGTTTGTTTTCCCAACATTCATTTCCCTGGGGAAGTAACAGAGGATAAATAGACGGGTTCACAGGCTGTCAGGCAGGAAGAGGCAGACTGAATACAAACCTCTTTCGAATCCTTCAAGCCTCATCCTGAGAGGATGGAAAGATTGGGAGGAGGGGGAACAAGGGGAGGGTTTAAGAAATAAATGCATTTTCTTTTAAGGTGAATTTAGTGCTGGTCAGAGGTACTGGATGGACAATCCTAGACATGGAAGAAGGATGGCACAGACAGCAGCAGCTTACGTGTAGAGCTGCTTGGGAATATTTTGAAGAACTGGTTTTTCGCCAACTTGTTCAAGTGTGAAATAGCATCAATCTCCCAGCTCAAAAAATGATTGGATTTTTTTCCCCCAAAATGGTTGAAACACCGTTTCGACATTTTCAAAGTGAAAAGTTTTGTTCAAATTGAAAGGCCTTGTTCAAAATTGTAGTGAATTTACACTAAAAAGAGTTTAAGAAAAAAAAGTTGCAACCACCTGAAATTTTTTTTTTTAAACTTTTTTGGGGGGCGGGGGAGAGTTTGGTTCATGCAAATTTTCTCGATTTCGACTCTTCCTCCCAATTTAGAATGGGAAAAATCCTCAATAATGTGAAAATTTTCACAGGACAGTAAATCCATTTCTCAGGTAGCTTTAGCAAAGTATTCACCTTGCCCCATCAATATCTTTCAACCCTGACCTCAGGTACCCAGATAGCACAGCGATGGGCACAGTACAAGACCTGGAACAAAACAGACCTAGGAGGAGCAGGGATGATTTTTATGGTACTGGCGTGTTTTACAATGTGAACATTTGTCCACTGGGAAAAGTCCTAATTGCATGGATGTATATTTCACACTGATCATCAGCAGGGTGTCAAACAGAATTTTATTTCTTTAGTTTTCATCAGCTGTTTGAAGGCAATGGAGATACAAAGGGTGGCCTTTTGCTGCATATGTCCAGTGCATTAGCACTGAAACTTCTTCAGCTTCTGATGTGTCTGGAGAGCTACGTAAAGAAACTCACTCATTGTACAAAAGAAGTAGAATTGGAATTAAGTGCTCGGGTCATTTTTCCTCCTCATGAACTGTGCCATGTGCTGTGCATAGGCAAGGCACTGAGATGAGGAAGCAGAAGGGAAGTGAATAAGTTACTATCATCACAAAGCATGTTAAGAGAAAGGACTCTGGGACAGAGGCTACAAAGTACTAGAAAGATTGTTCCAAAATAAAGCACCGGTGGTGTATATTTTTCCAATGTGTTCCCATAATGTACTTCCTCTAGACACTTACAAACATGAATTAATCTAAATGCCTTTGTGTAGTAGTTGAATATAATTATTTACATTTTGCAGATGGGAAAACAGAGACGGGGGGAGGGGGGGGAATGACAAAAACCCCAAGTTAACCACAGTAAAACCTCCATTTAACGGACTAATTCGGGCGAGGGGGTGTCCGTTAAATCAAAAAGTCCATTATTTAATAATAAAAAAAATGAGCTGTCGGAGCAGCAGCCCGCCTGCCACAGGGTCGGGGCGACAGCTCCGCAGTCCGCCCGCTGCCGGGACCCGGGTGGCAGCCGGGAGCCGGCAGCCAGCCCGCCCGGGTCCCGGCTGCTGGGACCCAGGCAGCAGCCGGGAGCCGGCAGCCAGCCTGCCTACTGCCTGGACCCCGGCGGGAGCCGGCAGCCAGCCCACCAGAAATGGATCAGGAATGCATCAGACTTGCTCAGAAATTTTGTCCGTTGCATCCGAAGTCCGTTAAATCGAGGTCCGTTAAATCGAGGGTTTACTGCACTTTTTTTTTGCGCAATGCAGCACCATGAGTCAGGGCCAGGAGCAGAAACCTGGCGTTCTGGCCCAGAGTCTCATTCTCTAATTATGAGTCTGTGCTAACACAAATGCACGGGTTAGTGCATATTTTGCAATACACAATTGAGAGACACAGGAAGAGAGGGAGTAGAAGTTGGGGAACTCATTGACAAAGAAATAACCTCCTTGATTGGGGTTTTAAGACTAACGGTTTAGCTCCTGGAGAAAGAGGAGAGACAGTGGAACTTTCAGGATTGCGTCGAAAGTCAGAACACAATGCAGAAATGATTGAACTAAAACCCCACACAGTAGTGCAGCTGCTATGGATTAACATGCCTGTGAAGTCTAAGTTATTTATTAACAATATACTTTTATTGGATATGCTCACACACTGGTTACGGGCTTGATCCTAGTGAGAAGTCATTAGGGCAGCTAGATTCAGTGAGGATTCATGGCACCATTACACCCTAAATTCTGATTTTAGGTACCAAAGCTATCATCTGCCGTGACAGGATTAATACAGACCGTGTCAAGAGTGGGAAATTTTGGAATTAACCAAAACAATGCAAGTCACTTCAACTGAAAGTGATAAACGTGACAAAATGAGCAAATTCTCTTTCTCCTGATTTATAGCATGGAACGAACACTAACTGTTTTGAGGCATTTTATATATATTTAGGCCCTTTATACCACTGCAGCCTTAACATAAATGAGAATCAGGCCCTAGGTACATATGAATGAGCACATCACAGAAGACAGGTATTAGTCACAGAAGACTATAATGAAGGACAGAGATAGCAATGTGCTCCACACATTCTCTTTGAGGCTGCAATCACCTTGTATTGTTCTGAAAGCCTTAATCACACTCAAGGTTATTTACTTCAACACCAGCCATGTGCCCAGCGCTGAATGGGACACGGGACACCCGGGAGGATCGCGGGCAGCTGGGATTGAAGGAACGCACCTTTCGATCAAAAAGCAAGAGCCTCCAGTGCCTGAGCTAAAAGCCCCAGCTCTGTAGGCTCAAAGGATGTAGCCAACTCAACCATCTCTGCAGTCCAGCCACTAGAGGAGGAGCACAGCTGTGTAAGCATGCGTGACCCACAACATAGTCCTGGCCCCTGAGAGCTTATAATCAGAGATGGACAACACGATGCACGGAGAAGGCCAGCAGATGCAACGACTAGGCTTTTACAGCTGAGATTTTCAGGGTCCAAATCCCCTAGAACAAGGCGTTTACATCTCCCGCCGCACCATTGAAAAATATCATTTAGATAGAGGTATTAATATTATTACAGACTCACTTGGTCCTGGCACTATGGGAGGAGCAAATCTAGAGGAGGGACGTTGGCGTGGCATAACTACATCCCTGGAGTATGCTGAGGGCAGAGCAGAGTCCCTGTGCTCTTTTCCAACCCAAAGCAACACTTCTGTCCTTCAGCTCACTGACAGACTGGAAGCTCTATGATCAAAGGAGGAGGAGGAAGAGCTCCCTGGAAGGAGAGACGGCAGGGTAACCCCATTCGCCCCCTATACTCACACAGATAGTTGGCAGGTGATGGGCAGCTCGTAGCTCCACTCAATGGGCCCGTTCTCCTGCCTCTGGATGCCTGCAATAGCTCCAGCAGGTTTCTCGGTCGTTATTTTATACCTGTTGAAAGAAAATAGTTCTGTTGTGTGGAAACTGGACAACTGGCCTCCCCTTGGCACATTCCAACCACCGAGCTTGCAAATTTAATGGCAAGTGCATGGTGGGGACAGGCAGAGAGAGGGAGTAAAATGGACCGGCTAAGGAGAAAACCTATCTCCACCTTCCCACATGATCAGGGACGAGTTTCAGTTGACAGAACCAAAATTTACCAATGAGAGGTGCCTAAATCGTGGATGGAAAACCAAACAGGAACAAGCGAGCAGAGACTGTGTGCGCTAGTATCAGAGAGGTAGCAGTGTTAGTCTGGAATAGCAGAGGTAACAAAGAGTCCTGTGGCACCTTAAAGACTAACTAAAGTATTGGAGCATAAGCTTTTGTGGGCTAATACCCACTTCATCGGATGCAAGCAGTGCGCTAGCTAAGCGAATGGGCAATTGCACGTGCAGCCACATAATCCACATGCTTAGACTAGTTTGCACCTGCCTGTTTCATGGATGCAACTTAGGCATCTGCTTTTTGAAGCTGTGATCCAGAACGCTTAACCACCAAACCCAACCCAACCCCCCCCCCCACCCTAGAAATATAAAGGTATGAAAAGAAAAATCCAAAACCTGTTTCCATCATCCCTCAGGGAAAAAGCCACGGCGCTTTCAGAAGATGGGGGGGGGGGGAGAAGAGGGAGGACACTTCAAGCAACAGCTGCCCAGTCTTTCAGCCGTTAAACCACAAAGCCACAGAAACACCGGTATCAGGGCAAATGTACCATAGAAAGGGGCACGGATTGCCAGCTGCAGCTCTGCCGTCTTCCTGCCTGGATGCTCACTCTGAGCACAACACAGTTAATCCCTCATGTACTTGAGTTAGGGACAGCATGGCCGGCTTGGTCTCCACTGTACAAACTACAGGGGCAGTCAATAGCAGGGGCTGCATTGGTGACTTGCCATGATGTGGCAGCCCCACAGAAAGTGCAGTCCCTACTAGATCAATAGTGTTCTATCTTATCCCAAGAGGCCTTTCCGAACAGCATGGAGCAGGGCATGCTGGGGACTGCAGATGAAGCTAGCCATAGGCTACACTTCCAGGAGATCGAAGGTCTACATGAGAATCTGGATGATTAAATCATCAGTAAGATAAGGTGCATAAACACAAACAGACCCGGTCAATTCCACATTCTTAAAAAAAAACCCAGCACAATGAGAAATCTGTGACTGAAATGGGTCTTCAGCAGACATCTGAGACCAAGAACCTCATATTGGGACAGGAAAAGGATGCGACAAGTACTGGGAGGCACTGGCAGATCTGGAGTGGGCACAGCACTGGCATAGCAGGAGGTATTGCAGGTCAGGAGTGGGGTGCATTGCTAGCTCTCCATGTAGCCTACCTCATCCACTCTTCATTAAAGCTTCTCACATTAGAACACAATTCAATTCACCAAACTCGGCCAAAATAGACAACTCAAAGCCCATTTAAACACTGCACTTTTGTCGGCAGCACTACCTACATGATTTCTTTATTCCTGCGAGGTCCGCCGAAGGGGATAAATGGGAGACTGCCCGTAGCAGCATGGTAAAATGTTACCCCAATGCTCCACAGATCTACAGTCACCCCATAAGCCTTTTGCTGGGGTTTTCTCAGAACCGCTCGTTCGTACATGTCCGGGTGCTAGTGGGATGAAATGGAAGAAAAAAATCATGAATGAATCCACTTCACTTACAGCAGGTTGGTCATGGAAGCCAAGATTTCCCCAGTAACTAGCGATTTAGGGCTCTTCCATATTTGGATGCCCAAAATGAGACACTTCAGAGGGCTTGGTTTTCTGAAAACGTACGCACCGAAAAATCTGGTCCCTGTAAGCTGGGCTCCCCAAAACTGAGGCACCCCAAATCTCCAGTCACTTTCAAAAACCTTGGCCATAGAAAGTGAAATTCAAGCAAACGAGTCTAAATGAAACGAAACGTTTGGAATCAGAGGCGGTCCATCATCTAAGTGGACAGAGTGACAGACTAGAGACCTAGGTTCTAGTCCTAGCTCTGTCACTGACCTGATTGATGATCCCGTGACTCAGTTTCCCCACTAGAGATAATGATAGTGAACCCCTATGTAAAACACTGAGATCTACTGATGCAGAGTGCTACAGCAGAGGTAAGTATTATTGTTATATGCTAAGCATAGCAACAGCCCATGCTCCTACCATTCCAGACCTTGTATTCTGAGAAAAGTAACCCTTCCTTCCTCAACTCCTGCTCGTTAAGTAACTGGCATTTTGCTTTACTCACAAGATATTCCTCTGTTCCATAGACGGACACAAACTTTTCGTCATCATCCAGCTCTCGAGCAGCCCCAAAATCCGTGAGTTTATAGACGCTCTGCCCGTCTTCCCCCACCAGCCGCATGATGTTTCCTGGTTTAATGTCTCTATGGACAATGCTGTTCTCGCGAAGGTGGTTCATGCCGGCCACTACAAGCACAATGGGGAAGCGAGACATTGCTTAAGAAGGCCTCAGGTTCGCTGAACTGGCTTTGCTAACAGGCAGCAGTGGGGACTAGAACTAAGGCAGGCAGGCTGCCCTGGGTTCAGCTTTCGGACCCGGTGAAGCGAACACGGACTTGTAATAAATAGAGAAGACTCAGTAGTATGACGCCCATTCTAAAGAGGGGAAATCATACCATAACCGGCAAATCATACCATCTCAGACATGTGATATAACAGGGGCACAACCTACCTTCCAGTGGCAGTCTCAGTTCTTAAGGGAACTAACAGTCACAGCTGGCCTCCGCAGAGGACAAGTGGGTAGGGGAAGTGCACTTCTGGCATAGGGACCAGACTCCTTGTTTATTTAGCAGACAAAGACCTTCACCCTCCACCATTCACACTGCTTTGTAAAATGCATCTTCAGACATATTTTTGCTCCCATCCACATCTTTACACAACAGCAGATTTAACGAGGAGCTGGGGGTGAGGAGAGATTAGGCGACTTTTCAGATTGGAAAAGAGCTGACTAAGGGGGGTGATGATAGAGGGCTATAAAATCATGACTGGTGTGGAGAAAATAAACAAGGAAGTGTTACTTACTCATTCTCATAACACAAGAACTAGGGGTCACCAAGTGAAATTAATAGGCAGCAGGTTTAAAACAAGCACAAGGAATTATTTCTTCACACAATGCACAGTCAACCTGGGAACTCCTTGCCAGAGGATGTTGTGAAGGCCAGGGTTCAAAAAAGAAGTAGGTAAGTTCATGGAGGATGGGTCCATCAACGGCTATTAGCCAGGATGGGCAGGGATGATACTCTAGCCTCTGTTTGCCAGAAGCTGGGAATGGGTGACGGGATGGATCACTGGATGATTACCTGTCTATTCATCCCATCTAGGGCACCTGGTATTGGCCACTGCTGGAAGACAGGATACTGACCTAGATGGACCTTTGATCTGACCCAGTAGGGCCGTTTTTATACACAGTAGAATGCAAATCCCATATCCCCACTAGCTGCACTGAGCACCCATTTATCACCCTTTCCCGCCACAGGCACCCAAGATAGTAGCTCTGAGACTTACCAACACAGTGCAACACGATGAGGAATTCTGATTCAGACAAGCCAAAGGTGTTCTCTGGATCTTCCAATACGCTCAGCAAGCTCCCACGTGAGCAGTACTCCATCACCAGCACCTTCTGCTTGCTGTTTCCATGGGTCTGGAGGCAGAAGGAGAGATGGATCCCTTGAGCAGCATCCTGAGAAACAGTAACCCTGTGACACTGCATTATGCAGAGTCCCGGGGAAGGCTGCTGTGTCCCGCCCCTTGTCCCGTTCATGGAAGCGTAGCTTCCCTTCCCTGTCCAAGAGACCTTCGTGGCTCTTCTACTCAGAGACAACTGGCTGCACAGGCAAGATAATGTTGGGTGGGAAAAGGAGCTCTGTTGCCCAAAACGAAGTCTGTGATTAACACAATGCACCCCACCCAGGACTCAAAGGAACTGCCAAATGAACCACTTCAGTGTGCGATCCAGGACACTTGGCTCCAATGCCTAGGGTGTGGGATTCCGGGTAGACTAGTAGTTAAAGCACCAGAGTTCTATTCCAAGCTGCATTGCTCAGCCGGCCTGGGGCCTTGGCCAAGTCATTTCAGTGCTCCATCCGTCCGTGGGGAATAACACTGCAGAGTGAATGTTTGTAAAGTGCATTGGAGCTACAACAGTAGGGAGGGGTGAGTGTGAGTAGAGAAAAGCCACAGGAAGAAGCTGTGGTTCCTCAGCAGCAGCGGCACATCCCAGCAACCGGTGCCCTGTCACAGCTGCTAAAAGCCAAATCCTGCTGCACTACCACCAAGCCACACCTTTCCCATCGTGGAGCCAGTGACAGACTTACAGTCTCTTCAACTGCAAACAGTTTGACAATGTTCTGATGGTTTAATTTCCTCAGCACCTCGAACTCTCTCATCTGCACCTCCTGTGGTCTCAGGTAGCTGGCATTATTAAAGACCTTCACAGCAACCAGCTCCCCTGATCTCTGGGCAAGGAGGAGAAAAGGAACAGAACAGATTCATAGAGCAGCCCTCAAGTGGAATGCAAACCTGCCAGGAAAACAGGTTCGTGGACAACACATGCTCTGTAGAGTGGGTATGGTTCTGTTCTAGAGGGGACAATAAAAACCAAGGCAGAAGGCAGCTCAATTTCCAGGTGGGAATGAAAGGATTAAGGGGGAAGATTTCAAAGGCACAAAGGGAAGCTCCCATTGAAAATCAAATTCCCCTTTGTATTATCTTAAAAAATCCCCACGAGATCCAGATTAGCCCTGGTTTTAATACACTCTTCATTCACCACCACTGCTCTAGGCTGCAGTATAGTAGCTGGTTGTTTGACTCTCTCCCTAGTTCTGTTCCCCATTTCATGCCCAGCCTGGTGCTCTCATGCAGTTCCTATCCTGACCAAATAGCTCGGCCATAGTTGGTACATTGCAGTTTGGAAAGCAAACGATCCTGGCAACGTATGTGTTTCTTTGCAATTCTTCCCATTGTAAATGCTTCCTGCACTTCATTCTGTGCCCCAAAGCCCAGGTGTGGAGCGGGACATGTTTGTTCAGTTCTGTAAAACAGCTCCAGTGAGACCCAAAACCATCTAAAACCATCTTTCCTCCCCAAGAGTTAGTAGTTTACATTATAAATCATCCTTTAAACTGAATCGCCTTCCAAAGCTCTACTCTGAACTGAGCAATGAGACACAACCCTCTAAATAAACTTCAGAGAGCAGCATCTGGTCCAGTCCAGTGGGTTCGTTTCCTGGAACTCATGCATGATACAGTCCAATGGTGGCATTTTCAAAAACATTCAACATTTGTCTAGCTCTCCCTTCCCCCAAGGCCACGGAGTTTTACCATGGGCATAGAATGGGAGCACAGATAAGCAAAGAGATTTTGAAAAACCCACCCATATCCTTAGTCTAAATTACCCCTTGAAAACCACGGCCTAAATCAGCATCCGAATGAAAACTGGCCTGAATCAGGTTATAACAAGAAACTGCCTTGGATGATTTTGCAGCCTGCTGACTTCACTTGAGGAACAGAGCCATGCAGGGACTGTGAAATGATGATCAACTATACAGATACAAAACCCAACCCTGGCTTTGTTCACTGGGCTGCGTAGCATGAGGCGATGGCTGCAGGGCACAGAGTGATAGTGACAGACACTAATCCATCCAGGACTAGGTTACACATAGTTGAGATGAGAAGGGCATGCCCAGGGGATTGGCGGCTGAGAGCAGTCGGTTGGGAGAGTGCATGGAAAGGCTTGGTAGCTCCAGCGTGCGGGGGCGGGGGGGGAGGGAGAAGGCGGACATACTACAGGGGGTTGGGTTGGGGTGCACATCACTTGGGAACTTGTGGGAGGGTTTGGAAGCATGTCACAAATTGGGAGGTCTTGGCAGCTGGAAGATCCAAGTAAGGTTGGTTGTTGAGAGGGAGTTTGACCACACGTTACTGGGCGGTGAGCAGCCGGGCTGGACGGACTGGAGGGGAATCGAGTTAGGAGCCTACATGGGTCCACGTACTGCCAGTCAACTCTACACCTGGGAGAAGCATGGGCGTGCTGCCACCGAATCAACTTGGGCTTCCCATCCCCAGGGCATCCCCCCCGGTGCCCCTCACTCACCTTGCTGCGTGCTTTGTACACGCTGGCTGTAGCCCCTTGGCCCAGCACATCGTCCGTGTTCCAGAGGTAGTTGGGTGTGCTCTGCATTTTCAGCATGAGGCCAGCTCACCTCTGAGCTGCGAGGCAGGGAGGAGAAGACAAGTCTGTGAGAAAAGAGCCGTTTATACACACGGATAACCGCGGCAGACCAGCCCCTGTGTGCTTTCACAGGCCTCCCTGCTGTTCTAA
This sequence comes from Sternotherus odoratus, assembly GCA_032164245.1. Classification (NCBI taxonomy): domain Eukaryota; kingdom Metazoa; phylum Chordata; order Testudines; family Kinosternidae; genus Sternotherus; species Sternotherus odoratus. The sequence continues at coordinate 8,167,920 of JAVMKO010000022.1, forward strand.
CACTCATTCCACTTCTCCTGCTCCCCGAAATGAGATGTGGGGCCAAGAGACAGCCTAGACAAGGAGATGAACCTCCCCTCAGCTAGGGAGGGTTCCGATCCAGTCTGTTTCTGCAAAAAGCTGATTGTAATACATCCAGCCACACCTATGACTGCACAGGTATCACTGAACCAACAGAGAACCTCACAGCAGCGGCTTGTCTAAGAAGTCTGATCCCTATGGGCTAAAGCCCAGTCTGCTGCCACTGCAGCTGTAGGAGAATCTCCATCAGATGTCAGCAGAAGAGATGAGAACTGACACATGGCTGAGTTTGGATTCTGTCCAGCAGAGCTCAGTGGTGCACAGACAATACCAATCAGCATAACCAGGAACAATCTGTCTCTAGCAGCGTTATTATTCTGGGGTTACTGACCCACCTCAGCCCACCCCTTCTCCTACCTGTGTCCACTGCCCCCTTCTTCTGCAGTTTCTTTAAAGAGTGGGACCCTTCTGTCTCACTTACAAAGAGCAGCCAACCTCCCTCTGCAAACTGCATGGAAGCAGAGCTCAGGAAGGATGGGAGACGATGGGGTAAGGACAGATCTGTGAACCTTGTGCAGGGAAACCACTCAGAAGCCACTCAGGCTGGTAAGGAAACACTGACTGATGCAAGAAAAATACTAAGTGTTGAGGGCTGCAAGGTAAGAGAGGCACCTTCCAGCTGCAAGAAGAGAAACCTATAGGATTGCAACACCAGCTTCACAGCCACTGGTTAAAGAGGAAGCACTCGGCTTCCTGCCCAGAGAGCAAAAAAATTCCCAGACGTAGAGCAGCCTCTGCTCAGCATTCAAATCTCATATACCAGCAGCAGCAGCATCTCATTACAATGCACCTTCAAGCTAATGTGATTATTAGAAATGGGCTTGTGCCAAGCTCCACAGTGGGATGTCCCAGACTTGAGTGGTGTGTGAGATTGCACGTGGGCAGAGGGAACACCAGGAGACAGCTCGGCATCCAAAGTGGGATCCAGATCCAAGTTTTGCACCTGAACCCGTGATGACAAAGAGCTGAACCAAAATTCTATGTCCGAACACGTCTGAATTTCATAAGTCTGCAGTTCTGTCACCTGTGCCCACCTCTAATTATCCCAGGGAAGAGTGAACTCGCTTCTGTTGGCCTTTGACACTGTCCCCTCACATGATAATGCCAGCTGAGACATTCGGGGCTGGACAACTCACTCCGGAAGTAAGGTGACCACCCCCTGGGGAATGGGAAGCGGATGGGGCACATCATGCGGGATACCCATCCAACCCTACTCCTCAAATAACTCTCCCCATTGGTGAAAGTGGTTGGGCAGAATTGATTGCTGACAAATGGCTGCCACGTTCTACTGCAGAGGTGTCTGCACTGCTGTGGTGAGCCAAACTTGCTTCCTCCTACCCCTAAACACCCCATCCATTGTGCAGTGCTGTCATCTTCCCGGCAGCTGCCCTTCACCCCGTTCACTGGCAAAGCTTTACGCACATAATTCGCAAAGTGCTTGATGCATCCTCGCCCTCCTTGAACAGAAGTAGCACGTTATCAACCAACTGATGTGCACAGCTGCTTCTCCAAGTTGGCAATCACCCCACCCCTTCCAGCTCTGTGTTGAGGAGACGTCCAGAGCCGGAGTAGCAAAAACGTTACAAGTCCATGGTGAAGTGCATGGAGACACCTGCGGAGCACCCTCTGGCCTGTACTCTGAAATCCCAGGCAAAAATAGATCACAAAGCATAAGATCGGAGATAGGGACCTTCTTCAAACTAAATCAACTTTTTAAAAACCGTGGCTCACCGCAAAGGACACAAACCTGGTCCCTCACACAGGGGAGCTAGCACAAGTCTGGTGCATCCCCTATTCTAATTCCACAGGCTCCCTTAGATCAGCACCCAGAGAAGAAAATGAGGAAGCATCTCGGCAAATCCTCATATCGATACAGAAATGTTCTCAAGGTATAAGTTGCTAAAAAGAACCAGTGAGTCCATTAATGTTCTTGCCAAAATCAACATGGTCTATCAGATGATTTAACAGCAAAGAATTTTCATCCTGAACAAGAAAGCCAGTACTGACTGCTCTATTCTTGCATAGAGCATGTATTGATCACCGAGATATCACCTCTAGCCTCCCTCTCTCTCATCCTCCCACCCCAATCCTCCCGTTTCGCAGCTGTCATCAGCACATGATCGATCTCTCACCCACTGTTCTGGTCTCACTATCACATGCATGAGGATAACTATGCATTTCAGTATTATTGTTACAACAGAATACCATGCCACAAAGATACACACATGCGCACAGACCCACCCTGCCACTATCTGTAATCCTAGTCGCACATCAGGGGTCTCCATACACCACCACAAGCATAATGCAGTGTAACAAAGCCAGCGCAGACTCCAAGAGAGGAACAGTCTGTAGCATTTACCTAGCTTCTCACATCTGCAAGACAGACTGTACTAACAGGAAAGGAAATGCCCACTCACCAGAAGACAGCAGCTGGCTCAGGAGCAGCATATGCAGTGAAAACCCTTAAGTGCCCAGGTTGGGAGCCATGGTGTGTATGTGTGGGGGGGAGCTTTCAGTTGAAAGCAACCACAGGGACCCCACACAAGCAGGGATGGATCGAAGTCCAGGCTGAGACTTACTTTCTGCTCAGACTTCCTGCTTTCTTTTTCTCTTAAAGGGACACTGCCCACTTTCTTCCTTGTTGTTTGAATACATTGCGAGCATTGACACAGGAATCCTTTTCACCGAGCTGACACACATCAATGCAAATCATTATTTCCTGCTTTGATGGACTTACAGTAAAAGCAAAAAAATAGGGACCAAATCATGACCTGCCTGTCAAGCCACTGAACTGAAGTTCATCTCCAGTGCAGTTTTCGTGTTCTCTCCCCCTCACACACACACACACCATTGTCATGAAAAGTTACACCAGCCTGGTACAAATTCTGCTCCCTGTCCTTAACTCTGATTATTATCCCATCAGAATCAATGAAAATTGAGGAAAGGGGAAACCAGCCCTCTACCCCCAACCCTAAGGATATTCCTTGCCTTTAAAAAGCAACCAGAGAAATAGAAATGTTGAGGTCTGTATTCCATACAAACCCGCACAGGAGGATTAGTCCTGTGATAGGGACTCAACAGATCTGGGATCAGTTCCTAGCGCTGACACTGACAAATTCTCTGTGTGATTTTAGGCTAATCACTTCAGTCTCTCTGTGCCTGAGGTTCCGATCTGTAAACTCAGAGTAATATTCCCTTTGTATGTCTTCTCTATTTAATTTGTAACCTCTTTGAGGCATAGACGGTCTCTCACTACATGTAAGTACAGGCCCTTGCACAAGGGAGCTTTTGCTGTGTGATGCTGGAATAAAACAAAACAACAAAGAATATGTGATGTACTGTCACTATAGGACTCAAAAATTCAGGGCTTAAAATTATGCTTTAAGTCAAAATTTCACCCTGAAGAACCCTAATCCTGTCAGTTTCTACAAACATCATGGGGGCCTCTGCAAATCACATTTCTGTTTTACCTCACCCAGGGACATCACTTAATACAGATCCACAGTTCAACTAAAGCCCCCAAAACGGATTTTGGGAGCCGGTTTTAAATTCACTCCACTTCTGAAACCAAATATGCATGGTACACACTGAGTGGGCTGTTCCATGTTATGCATTCAAAGCAGACAAAGATCTTGGTCTGTGTATCTCGGGTATTTGGACTGCTTCCCATGAAAAAAAGTTTGCAGTTTGTTTCTGTTCTCGTGACTTTGCACAGAGACTATATAAGTGAGCAGCAGTTAACATAAGGAAGAGGCTTCTACCAGTAAAGAGTCTGAAGGGAAATTCCCACAGCAAGTTTGTCATGCAGCCCTGCCTGGGGGCATAGTGATATTAACAAAACCAGAATACAGCATTTTGTGCTCACATTCACATGACTATTTAGAACACCCACTTCAGGCTGGCAGACTGCTGCTCCTGTGTTCACCATCCAGGGACAGAACTCCTGTTTAGTTGCTAATAGGGGCACTTTGAAAACAAAAGTGTATTTCCAAGCCCCACAGAGAGAGCCTTACAAAGCGCCAGAGGAAACCCTTAGTGTATTCCATGCCATTGTAAATCTACCACTACCAATGAGTAAATGCCAGATCTGTTGCTCAGTCTTGTGCTTTAACCACTAGATCAGCTTTCCTTTCCTTTCACTGTCTTGCGGGTGCCCCATAAGCACCACACTTGTCAAGGAGCCCAATACATGCACAATGGCTTCCTGTATCCTGCTTCCAAAAACTCCAGTGAACAGACTACCTGAGCTGAACCTGAACGCCAAACATGTTCAATGAACAGGGGCTTGACTGTTCCAATTAAAGACACGCGGGCCTGGAAATTCCAGTGGTGATCATGTGACTCGAGGCCACAGCTCAGAAGAGCAACCAAACCACTCGTGTTTGAAGTCAGAGCACTCAAAACCAAAAGTGTTTAGCGTCCTCTGGCTTATCTACACGACCTCTGCTTCCCATATGGCTCTGTGGATTTGAACTGAGGGGGGTACTGAGACCGAGAGGAAGGAAACAATTAATATACGTTTTGTAACAGCAAAACAACTTATCTTCAGGCCCTGCTACAATTCCCTTTTCTTTTGAGAACACAGCTCTGCCTAGCCAGACCCAGCAGAGGAACAAATGCCCCCTTCAATCAGAGGTGGCCCCAAACTACAACTCCAGGTTTAAAATCCCTCAAACTTTTGGGAAACTACGATTCAATTGTAAGCTCCTCAGGGCACCTCATCTTACTCTATGCAGTGCCTAGCACAGTGAGCCTCTGATCGTGTTCAGAACTTCTGAGCACTACAATAGAACTGTTAACAACCCATCCATGTTTGGATCCAGTGCTGATGCCTTGCAGGACGGATCCAGCTCCCTCCAAGCTCTGGGGAAGTTAAAGGACTAGATCCAAGTTTCCTGTATCTTTGTGCTCCTTCTCTGCTTTTTCACCATTAAAGCTTTTCTTGTGGTTTTTCCATACAGTGCAACATTAACCAGCACACACACACCCCCCCATTGCAATGCTGCATCAAATCTGAACCAAATGCTCAATTCCTTCTACTGATCAGAAACAATTGTAAACCTTTCATCAAAAAGCAATGAGGAAAAAACCATGGAATTATAGAACTGTAGGGCTGGAAGGGGCCTCGAGAAGTCAGCAAGTGCAACTCCCTGCACTGAGACAGGACCAAGTAAAACTAGACCATCCCTGACAAGGGTTTGTGTGATCTTGGCCACAACCCCCCTTGGAAGCCTGTTCCAGAGCTTAACTATCTCTATGGAGTTAGAAAGTTTTGCCTAATAACCAACCTAAACCAGCCTTGCTGCAGATTAAGCATTAATTACTGCTTGTCCTACCTTCAGTGGACATGGAGAACAATTGATCACTGTCCTCTTTGTAACAGCCCTTAACATATGCTCAATTCTGGGAGAAAGGAGTGAGATAGCATCATGCTACAGAGCAGCTTGTCCCTTGGAGCAGGACTAGATACAGGAAGTGATAAAGCTTATTCTGGGCAAAGCGAACCTCTCTCGGGCAGAGCTCAAGGGTCTCTTTCACACACTGGGAGCAATGGTACAATTTAATTGGGGTGAGGATGGGGGGGGGGGGGGTGGTTTGTCAATTCCCTGAAGCTGAATTGTTGGTAAAATAGAGACACTCCACGAGATGGCGGCAGAGATTCAAAAATCAAGCAGGAGGAAGGAAGGTGGGTGTGGTTGCCTGCTGCTGATTTTCCCCAGGTCGCATATGAACTTTCAGTGGCAGAGCTGGAATTAGAACCCTAACTAGCCCGGAACTTAGGCCTGTGCTCAAGCTACTAAACCATCCCATGCAAAGGGCAAGTGAAGCTCAGTGTTAGGTTTGTGGGTCCTCGCCTACACCCCTCCCAGCTCACCTCCCAGGCTGGGGGCCCCTAACATGGCAGATCCCCAGTCGGTGTAACCTCCGCTGTAAGCTAAAGGAGGGAATCTCACAGAACAAGAAAATGCCCCAGCTCATGTACATTTGTAACTATGCTGTGAGAGGAGAAAGCTGGCTTTAATGAGCTATCCTCAGCACAGAGGCCTGGGGCCAGGTTCTAGTACTCTCCTATGCCTTGATTAGTGCTTTATTGTGACAGTAGCCCTGGTCCAATGATTTCCCCGGGGCTGCTCCCAAGGTAAGGTGCTACGCCAATGGGAGGAAAGGTGGCCACATCAGGCTCATAAAAACAGAGAACCTGCTGAAAGGTCTGCATCTCCCCACAGTTCTGAGGGAATCACACCTTTCACCTCGCTACAGAAGCTCTTTCTGAAGAGATCTGGAGCCTCTGTTACTTAGTCACCTCCTAGCTTCCCAGCCGGGAACATTCCCCCATCTGGCTTTTCACTTGTAACCTTTTACTTTGCTTGAAAAGTAAATAAACTCCAATATGCTTTCAGAGAGCAGGAGAAAGGGTTCCAAACCCCCCCCCCCCCCGACACCCAAGCAGTGATAAAATGATCTGATTAAAAGGTTTTAAGAGATTACAGCATCTGAGTCAATGTCATCAGACAGCAACAGCTCTAACAGAGAAACAAAAATCATTTTTATTTGTGCATCCGACACGCTCCAAAAAAAAGACATGCGCCAGGAGCCACCTGAGCCCCTGGAAATCAATGGAGACTAATTGGAGATTCATACAAATGAAAGGGATGTTCAATTCAATCAGCCTGTTGATTTATTGACGAGGACTTCAGCAGCAAGGAGCCTGATTTCCTTAAAAGCCCAGGCTCCCCGCTGCAGAGATGAAGCCTATAGGGAAAGGAGAGTCCCCAGTCCCACCTCTCTGTGCCTTGGAAAGCCAAGTACATCACAGGGGTTTTTTGACAGATGACAAGAGAGGATTTGCAGGGCACTAGCTTGCTTGGAAGACTAGCAGTTTTCCAAATGGGTTACAGGCCCAACTCCCACTGACTTAAGCAGGGCACGATCAGGCCCTATATTATATACAGGCCTGGCTACCTGCACTGCCTAGAACAGTCATTATTGGTATTCTCCTAGCACCATGAAGCTTCAGGGGAGATCCTGGCCCTGTTGCGCTAAGCACTGTGTACGACCTCTGTGTTCACACCTCCAGTTCAGCTGCTAGAGGAATACCTCATCCTCCCTGATTAGAGAGAACAATCTGGTTCAGTCTGATTGGACTAACCTTATTATCTCTTGCCTACTTATTTATACCTGCCCCTGGATACTTCCACTGCATGCATCCGACGAAGTGGGTATTAGCCCACGAAAGCTTATGCTTCAATACTTTAGTTAGTCTTTAAGGTGCCACAGGACTCTGTCACTTCTGCAATTCCGGACTAACATGGCTACCTCTCTGATTCTGTACGATCTCAGAGTGTGTTGGCAATATGGGTAGGGGGCACAGTTTTAGCACCCACTTTACCCTTGTGTCAATGACAACACAAAGATGCAAGGAAGGCAGAAGGATAGTCACTCTCCCCCATCACCCATGCTGTCAAATGCACAAACCCAAACTGGGGGAAAAGAAACAACATCTGAGGAAGTGGGTTTTAGCTCACAAAAGCTTACGCCCAAAGAAATCTGTTAGTCTGTAAGATGCCACAAGGACTCCTCGTTTTGACATTAGCAAAGAGACAGTAGTTGAGAGTCACCTTAGAGGCTACTTGTAATCATAGGGACAACACTTGCAAAGGTGTGATGTTTAGGTGGATGGGGTCCCATGTCATAGAAATTCAGGGTGCTAAGCAGAATCTTGGGAAGCAGAGGTGGAAAGAACTTGCCAGAGCACTTAGTACATTCTCTGATTATCAGTGTTTCCTACAGTACATTCTCCATCTGAATTACTCTTGGGGATGGAGTGTGTGGGGGTGTCCAGGGGACTAGGCAATTGCTGTATCCAGAGTGCTGAGCAACACTGAGGGAGAGACCATAACCCCGAAGAAAGGAAAACAAAGATTCCAGGAATTGGATGCTCCAGGTCATCAAAATGGCCCTATAGTAGCTTTGGCTGCCAGCAGGGGTGGGCTGTGGCGACAGCACTTCACAGTGGCCCTGTAATGCTAGATGCTATGGAGCTGCCCTATTCCATCCCTGCTCTTGAATACCCGCTACACTAGAGCTTATGGGATGGGCCCCATAGGACAACACAGCGTTGCTACAGTCTGTCCTGGGGGAATCCCCCCAGCCAAGGAATCTTTTACAACCTGGATGCACTGGCCCAGTCCCTCCCTAGCACTCCTTTCCTGCCAGGCTTCCTCCTCACAAGTTCTCATTGTTTGCTGACCGGCATCAGGAATAGGCTCCCACCCACCCTGGAACCGGCTGGGCTACCATGGCCAGTGCGCAGGAGGGGTGGAGCCAAGGATCTGCCCATTCTCCACCCGCCTGCTTCTGGGAGGAGCAGCAGCCAAACAAATAGTTCCGCTTATGTCTACACTCCTGGACCAAAATCAAGGTGGCTCCTGGAGAGGTGCTGGGAATGTTCTTACTCCCTTATGTGAATGCACAGCCCAAGTCAGAGCCTAGCTCACTAACTGCACGTAGCTCTTTCCACAGGCTGGCTGGGGCGCTGGGCCTGCTTTGGTTCCAAGCCACAAGCTTTACTGTGACAGCAAAAGCAGGACAGACCCATGCCGGGAAAGCAAACGGATCACATGACATCCACCAGGGACTCTCTTGAATCAACAAGGAGACAAAATAAAACATTCCTCAGTTAAGGTCTCTTACCAATTAGGTTAAACCAGGCAATACTCTCTTCCACCTTGCTGCAAAGCAGCCCATGTACTTCTGAGACAAGCTCAGGGTTTCCAGCAATAGTAGAGAAGCAAGTTCTTACCCATAGAAGAGAGAGCTTTGAGATGCAAAGGAAGCAGGTGTCCCAGCACACAATTGTTGTTTTGCTCACTGTAGTGTCCACTCTGGTTTATGGTGTTTCCATTTAGCCTGCTCTGATTTAGGCCACTAATCCACTAGCGAAAAACTCCCAGATTCTCGGCTCCTCTACCCATACATTGGCTGCATTAGAGAGAAGTTGCATGGGATGATGCAGATGTAGGGGGTCTTTCTGGGGTTCAGTGCCACCCTCTCCCACCCCAGTAGTTTCAAAAGGAGCCAGTTTCCCTCCTGATGGGAGTTCAGCGCCTGATTGTGTCCATGACTAGCTGCACCCAGTCCAGCACAACACAAAATGGTTTGGTTCAACACCAAACACTCCTCCCTTCCCCACACCAAATCCTATCGTAAACTAACTAGCTATTTGGACCCTAACCAAAATGAGGATGTTTAACCCATAATTACAAAAACCTGGGGATTCGGCCTTCCCCAACAAAATATTGAAAACACAAGAAACTCCAACTCACAATCCACATGGCCAAACCCTTTCCCCCCAGGGGAAGTTTGAGTCGCCTCCTCTCCATGAAAATGCCAGCAAGATTAAGTGTTTTTTAATCAGCCCATTGCAGGAGGAGTTCATGCTCCATCAAATCGTATTTGTAACCGGACAGGTGTGTCTAATCTAAACTGGATGGGAGCTAAGAAAACATGGAAAATGTTAGCAGCCTGGGTGTCCATAAACAAATAAAATTCTTACCCGTGCTTGAACTCAAGGCCAGCAGAGCTAGGAAACAGCCCTTGGAGGAAGGCATGTTTGGAATTCACCAGCTTTTTGGAACCAAGGAATCTTGGAGGTGCTTAATCAACTTTTTCCATGGTGTATTCACTGCAGTTTACTGTGCATGTTGTTCTGATTTAGGCACTTAGATTCCATGCTGATGGTTGATCTCCAAAAACCTATTAGAAGAACCTTATGCTGTTCTCTAGGAGCAGATATTAATCAGAGACTTACCAACATGTGGCCCTATTTCCATCACCTTAACCACAAGAGCACTCTTCCTCTATAGAGTGCCCTAAATGGGGCTCTGGTGGAACATTTGTCCCGAGAACCAAGAAGCTTCAGTACGTGGGCTGACAATGCAAGAAAAATACATTAGGACCCAACTTGGTGAGATGCTGAGCTCCTTTGGAGCCCAGCTGCCTGCAGGGAACTGGACTAGATGACCTCTCAAGGTCCCTTCCAGTCCTACGATTCTATCTTGCAGGATGAGGCCCTTGGTTTCATTGATTTCAAGGGCACTCATCAGGGGATAGAGCAATGGATTCTGGACAGGAAATCAGTTTAGACAGGGGTTCTCAAACTGGGGGTCATGACCCCTCAGGGGGTTGGCTGTATGAAAGGGGTCACCAATACAAACGTTTGAGAAGCTTTTGAAAGCTGCCACTGCTGGCCAGGACACTGTACTACCACTACATACAGCAGAGCTTTCTAGTGGGCCAGATCCAAAACCCAGTGAAGTCAATAGATTTCCTGGTAAAATCCATGGATTTTCAGTCGCGCTGCTACTGGAATGAACCAGAAAGCTCTGACTCGCTTCAGTGCAGTTCAGTGACTTCACTTTTTGCAGTCAAGCTTCATCGTGGTTGTAGCAAAGCTTCACTCCACTGCGATTAGGTTCCACCATGCTGAACACCTTGGAATGCTGCAGTTGGAAGGGTGGGAAGAGAAACTACCAATTACTTGGGTGGTTCTATGAAGTGATGAAAGGGGAGCAGAAGGGGAACCTGGCTCCCAGTCTTACCCACAGCTTCACCCCTTACTGGGAGAGGAGCTAGCCTACTCTTGCAGTGGGAAGTGGAGCTGATCTTTCTATAACTGTTCCCACTGGAACGAAGAACTTTTGGGGAACCTAACACTGTCGGCACCTCCTGCAAAGAGATGGAAAACCTAGATGGGAAGGAAAGATTGGGACAAAGAGGAAGGTTCTTTGCTTAGATTCCCCTACAACACAACTCTACTTGTAGATCCAGATATTCAAGCACTCAGCATCCACACCTGTGGCCAGCCTGCCAGAAAGGCTCAATTCCCATTTAGACAGCTAAACAAGTGCAAGATTTTCTCAAGGGCTCAGGGCATAGTGGGTCTCAGTGTCATACCTCCGAGCGATTTGGCAAGTCTGACAAAGCAACTGCAATGCACCCCACATGCTCAGCAATCTTTTAAATATCTGGCCATTTATTCTTGGTGCCTAAATATGAACCAAGATCTTTTGGAAATCTGGCCCTTGCTGACATTTATTTTTAAATGAAGCCATGTTGAAGTTCAAGGTCGTACAGATCAAGATCAAGCTGCAACTATGTAGGTCCATAATGTGAGTAACAGGACAGAAAACAGGTACTGGGGAGGTGGCTCCCAATAGGACACAGAAGTCTCTTGGAAATGTACAGAACTGTAAAGCTGAGTGTCTCGGGCACCTTGCCAGGCACCTGAAGGTCCTGTATTGTTTGCATATTCATTTGCACCTTTTTTAAATCAAAATTACTCTGTCCTGAAATATCATCTACATGATAGATGAACAGGAACGCTTCACTGGCATTCACCAGCCATTTTAAGGATGAATCCTGGTTCCATTAAAATCCCTGAGACCAGAATTTGGTGGTTAATCACTTTCGCCCGATCACAGAAAAAAGGCAACCACAAACTGCACCACTGACTGCTGCTGCTCTGCCATGCAAGTAACCACCGCCCCACATGGCACATATGAAAGCAGCAGGCTTTATGCACAAGCAGCATGGGAGATCTTACAGGAACAATAAAGTGCTACTATAAGGATTGCTATGCAGACAATAGGAATAGGAGCATTGGATTCCTATCCTGCCTGTGTCCCCTGCAGTAATGTCTCCCAAGCATTTGCTCTCCTGTCCGTTCCTGTCGAGTGATTACGCTGACAGCAACATCACTGCAGGCTTCTTCTGGCACAAAGCATAATCCACAGACATGCACAAAGCATTCCCAACGCTCTCAGAGACTTTCCTCTTCTAGACAGCCATCTGCCTCATGCAGAAAGAGTGCCACACACGTCAATCCCTTCCCAGTTGGCTGGACTAGGAACTGAATCACAGCTGCACGTTGAAGACTGATGCCTACAGTCGGTGGCCTGCCAAGCATAGATTTATTGCTGCCCACATTTGAGACGTGGTTCACACAGAGCCTGTCAGTGGACTAGATAGCAGTAAATTCAATAGCTCCTCAAGACATTGTGTTAGAGCGTAATTGAGACTCCCCTCTAGAGAAGGATGTTCTCAACTAATCCGTACATATTGAGGGGGGATTGGACAAGAGCATGCTTCTCTTGTCAGCATCTTATAATGGGTGCAAGGGAGAAAACTACTACAGACTGCATTCATGAGGCAGTGTGATCCAATGGATAGAGCACTGAACTAGGAGCAACAATTTTGGGCTCTGCAATGATTTCTGCACTTCATGTTACTCAGCTGCCCAAATGTGGATGGTGCTGTTTACTCACCCTGGTGAAGCACTTAGAGATCTATGGATAGGAAGAATTGCTCCTGAAGCTTTGTGAACTTTCCTCAGCTACTTAATTTCGCCAGTCGTCTCAAATCGATTTTGAATCTAATGAAAATCCTAAATCTTCCAGAAGTCAGCACAGCGCTTGTGGCTGGCCCCACCGCCCTGCTCCACATGGTCTCATCCTTGCCAGCAGCCTCTCTGTTTCATACACACACCCATCATTTATTGTCTGGAGGTCAGCTTTTCCACCATACCCAAAACATTTATTTTTCAAAAACTATTGCTAATAACGACGGATACATGGTTTCCTCTGGTACAGCTTTACCAATTCCAACACACGTACTCCTCTAATACTGTACAAGACTGTACCAAGAGAGAAAAAAAAGATGTACCTCCATCTTGTACATAGTTGTGTATATACAAAGTACAATTTTACAGTTTTTTTCAAAAGTAAATATGTACACCATATATATGTTGGTGTAGAAGACATGAAACAATGGAAATTGCCTTAAGAACATTTCATCCCAACCCATTAAACAGCGGCTGTTAATAAAAACAAAGAACAATGCACTGTACGAACCCTAGCCCACCCTTGTGAGATTAGGGTGGTTTTTTCCCAGATTGCTGGATTGCAATCAAACTTTCTTACATACAGTAGAAACAAGACATCACTGCTACTGTTTAAATTGGTAAGTAACAGTTTCATCCGTTGCCTTATTTTGGCTACATTTCTCATAGCTGGTCTTTTAAAGAACCTGTTGCTTCCAAGTATTGCTCCAGAAGTTTGGCACACTCCAAGCCCAGTTCCAGGGAACTCTGTTTATGCAGATTACAGCCCTCTGCCTCTAGAGAAAGGCTGGTGATGTTTACTTATTACAGTGCTGCTAAAATAAAGGGTCCGTCTAATTTCCATTGGAAACTGCTGAATGGTTACCCTGCATTGAGACTTGGACTATCAAGTATTTGTGCAGAAGGGACTCTTGTTAATCCATTTTTGGAAAAACTAGAAATCCTTTTGCCCTGAACAATGTTACTGGAGTTACAGTATGAGAAACTCCACATTTTCCAGTTTTTAAATGGCTGTTTTGGCTCATGCTACATCAGCTGAAATGCAATCTCAGATCGAAGCTTGGGAAAAAAAATCCATTCATCTCCTTTTTGGCATTTGCAGTGAACCTGCGGAGGTGAATGTTTGAGAAGCAGCTACCGCACACCCAGTAATTTGTGCGTTACACAGCAGACTGATGATTATAATGGCTCCCTTGAGCCTTTGTGTGGGCACAAGAGCGTGGGTCAAGTATCATTTCCCAGTACAGGTGGCTGCACACAGAAAGAGATTATGTGGGAGGGAAAATACCATGAGAGATGATCGGTCAGGCTGAAACCAAAGTGGAATTACACCCACCATCAAGTGCTTATTGCCTCCTCTCACCCAGATGTAGGAAGCATTGAGCACAGAATGAACTTTAATTCCTAACATTTAAGAATTGTTTCGTTTTGTGAAGTTCTCTCTCTCTTCCTTGCTCACTACAGACACCCGGGAGTTACCTGTCTCCTGGTAACTAATGCTACATACGTGGGATGTCCAAGCCAATGCCAGATGATTTCACAGAAAATTTTTTTTTAAAACCCAAAACATGTTAAATCTAGTTTCTGTTCTGAATGCTCCCCGCAGCCTGTTTCTAGGATTTTATTTTCATTTTAGCTTCACAGTTTTCCTACCTGGTGGCATATGGCCCAAGGAGGACATATTTGTGTTTTAGAACAAGTCCCTATGGCTTCAGGGCTCGATCCTACCAAGTGCTGTACCCATAAGACTCCAATCCAACAAATCAACAAGCACATTCTCAACTTCAGAGACACAATTCACATGCTTCAAGTTAAGCATATGCTTATTGATTTGCTGTATTGGAGCCAGAGAGCTCAGCATTTGCAGAGATCAATTGAACAAATTGTCTAAATAGATATTTATCCATCCCAGCTACTTTATTAGAGCTTTATACCCTCCTGGGGAAATAACCCTACCTTAAAAAAAAGGTGCATTAATGGACAGAGCCAGGTCAGTCTATCAGGTAGACACATATATACAGAATTTGTGACATGCTTGCCATAGGGAAGCATTCTCCTGCCGAAAAATTCAAGAGAGCGCTTTCACACAAACCCCTATGTCCCAAAGCCCACTCCATGTTCAATTAAGTGTTGAAGTTCTGACCAACACACACAAAAGAAAGAGTGAAGACAAACTCCACCTTTAACCCATCCCTTTGTCTAATATTGCAGAGCTCTCCCTGGTGTGGGGAATGGATCATAGCGATACATTTACCCTATACCAAAGTATAATAAGATGGGGAAGCTCAAGGGATAGAATTTCCAGCCTGAACTCTCAGGCGCTATGAATTTGTCAGAACTTTGTAATCTGAACACCGAAATGTGCAAGAACACACATCAGAAAAGAACATGAGGTATTCTTCACAGAAAACCTGAAGACTCTCTTTTTAAACAAGCTTCAAAATATATTCAGGAGAATTCTTGCACTGTCACAGTGTACTATAATTATCTAATGGTTTTCTTTGCAATCAAACATCCAGTACAGATAAAAGGAATTTTTTTTGGTCATGTCATTGTTTTGACACACAGACTAATTTTAGAGCTCATATTACCATGGAGAGGCAGAAATTTAGCAATCATTAAAAGCACATTGCTTAACACCTAACTGCGGATGGGAAAAATACAAGGTTGGTGCTGCAGAAACTATTGACCGATCACCTAAAAGTGTATTTTATTTTTAGAAGTTTCGCTTTGGATTATTTGAATCCATCATTTGATAAGTGACAGACTTATGTTCTTACAGAGTATTACCAAGCAGATATACATTATTCCAGTTATCAATGCTTTTCTTTAAAGGGATATATCATTAATCTGACACACACAACTGTATCTCTCTGGAAGATGTAATATTTCTGACTATGTAGTAACATATAAACCTCCCCACCCAACACACAGTGTCCTGTTCCTCCACGCCATATTGATCTTTTCAGTAGGATGCCCAATGGACATGTTCTGGGCACAGTCTTTTCCAGTTTTCCCCTCTCTCAACAAATGGTAGAGACACGTTGTGGGAAACTATCCTCCTGCCCCATAGAGTTTACAGCATGAAGCAGAGAAGCCACAAGTGGTTTTTCTGTGTGTTTTGTGCTGGTTAGACAACATGGAAGAGAAAAGGTGCCCTTCAGACTGCCACGTTGCTAGTGTAAGTCACAGTGCGCACTGAAATTCCAGTTGATTTGCACAGGATATTGTTTCTCATTATAAGTTCTTATTCCTCTTCTCAGTAGGATCTTCCCAGTGTTGTGGTCACTAGAGATAGGCAGAGTAATTCCATACACAGACAATGGCTGTTACAATAAACTGAAGGTTTTTTCCTAAGCTTATTTCCACTCATTTTGTGAGCCTTGAAGACCTGAGATCTTGTCCTATAATGCCTGGTATGGCTTGATGTTGTCCCTTGGTAACATGAATGCAAAGCATAAAATAAAATAAAAAAAATAAGGCATTGCAAAGAATGATTGGAAGTGAGTTTACAAAGAGATCCTGTTCTGTTCATTTCCTCTGTAGTGACATGCATTCCCTTTGGCCAGTCACAATCCCCCCAAAATAAAATATTCGTCATAAAGCTTTGCCCGAATGAAAAATAAATCACTAGTTGCTTTTAGAAATTATTAGTTTCCAGAAAGAGAGAGATTGAGATTCCTTGGTGTTAGGAGTCATCTGAACCTGAGAGCAAACAGTTGGGTTTTAGTCCCTTTGATATGGACAGGTTAAGATTGGACAGAAGTAACACGCACAGTGCAGTGATTCCAAAATATAAGGGTTGTGAACTGTTAATTAAGGAAACAATTAAAATGGTCCCAACAAATCTTTTTTGGGGGTTTCTTTCTCCTGTAGTCCATGAATTTCTCATGGCTCCATAATTTAGGGCACAGAGAAAAATCAGTCCTTTTAACACAAGAATTAATACAAAAAAAAATCTCTTTCAAAGAGATTGAAGAACGGTGTCTATCCAAGTAATTGCCTTTAAAAGGAATTAGAAGTGGATGTTTAAGGCCAGCTTGTTCTTAGAGATGCAACATGCCTTGCTTTTATTACAATTCTAGTTAAAAATTACAATTTGCATTAAACCACAAAGATAAGGTGTGATTCAGGCCCACAAAAATCAAAGGACACAACTAAAGTGTGGAGAGTCACCTTCCTTATGTTGTTCTTGCTTAAGTAACTACAATAGAACATAAATGGTAGGACTATTCAGGCTCCAGCAATATTTGGGCATGATGGGCAAGGTAAGGATGGAAAGTCAGTTGCAAGATCCCTTGGTCTGGTGGGGCTGTGAGACATTATCTTAAAGCATGTGCCTTTAAAAAAAAATTAAATATATGGCTGCTTTCTGGAAAGTATATTGCCATGAAAGTACAGAAGAGTCCATACAGCCTACTAGTAGCTGAAGCAGTCAGTCTGTGACACACATACATACTAAGAAGTCACTAATTTGTCAGCAGAATCCCTTGAAGGCATGATGATTTATCATAGAAATATGTACTTGAGCAATTTATGAGCTGGACACTGTACTGCCAATCATCAATAGAGCATGTTCCCACCACTCTCCTTATGCCAGGGTCCTCCACAATAGTTCATAGTGGTGAGAGCCATAGAACAAAGTCTTTATGAATCAAAAACAGATTTTCAGAATCAAGCTTTTGGGATGTTCAAAATTGGGGTTTTGGTTTTGCATCTCAACTTATGATCACGTTAGGAAATGCCACTCAGAGTACAGCAGCTGGTTTTCAGAAGGTAACTCCTTTTTACATTCTACCTTCCATGTTCCCACTGAACAGCACACACTGCATTATAGTCGGACATGCTGAAAGTTGCATTTCAAAAGAACAACGCTGCTTTTAAATCTGGGAGCACCAAAACAATTGCACGGTGGTCATACTCAGCAATTCTACTTTTTTCCCTCCGAAAACTCAAAAAAAAAGGTTTGTTTTATTTAAATCTGCACCAACACACAACACTGAACTCATGTTCCAGAGCCAAGTATTTGTCATGACAAGTTTCAATCAAGGGGAGAGCCCGACATGGCTAAGAGCTAAGACTGCTGAAAGAGAGGAGATGTAATGGAAATCGAGACAGACCCTTAACAGCAGTGGCACCAGCAGGAAATGTAATAACGCACAAGAATCAGGCATGTCCAAGCTCCACATAACTAGTGGTACCAAAACATGCAGTAGACTAAAATCTATTGGATTGTTTCCCTGTGGTAACTGAATATATACAAGTCATTACACCAGTATCCAAAACATGGCACCACTGAGTACTTCTCTCAGCAGCACAAACACGAACAAGGCATCAACTATAAACTGAGAACCAAATTCATCAGTCCTTTGTGTCGGCCTCACCACTTTCACAGTGACCCGATGTTCCATTTTCTGTCTGTATTTCATAAGCAATGTATGCTGATGTGGTGTGCATGTGGCGAGTCTTAACTACACATCTTCACTCCCAGGGAGTGCTCCTGGCAGTAACAACTTACAAACTAACCTTCAGCAGAAGTCCAAACTAGTTAAATAGGAATTGTCACGTGTCTTTAATATAGTCCCCTCATTTGAGACAACAAAATTATATCCACAGTGGGGCTTCCAGTTCAAACAGTACAGGACTTGTCAGTAGGCTGTTGAGATGCGGAAGAAGCAACACCAGGGCTTGTGGCATTTGTTTTGGGGAAAACTGCAGGCTTCGGCCTCGTTGCTGGAGGTTTAACCTGGGCAGCCATTTTGACTGATTTCACTGGCCTGAAGGCGCATGGGATGTCACCAGCAGTGCTGGCACTCCGCTGGAATGCTGGTTCGGAGTCCTTAAGAATCTGAGTATGCAGAGGGCTGGAAGGTTCTGAGGTGGGTGCCATAACAGGGGAGGTTTTCAAAGGCTCCAGGGTGTCAAGGACAACATCTGGTGTGTGCTTTACACTGCTTTGCCTTTCCAACTCCCGCAGTTCATTCAGAGCAGTGTTCATGGTAGCTTCAATGTCCTGCAAAGATTTAAAAAAGACTGAAATGATCGCAGAGGCTAGATACATGTAAACAAGCACACAGTTCTGTAGGAGTCAATTTCAGAAAGAGTTCATTTTTCTTCAGCTCCAGAGGTCAGCAAATCATCGCCTGCTAAGGGTTATTAGGACCTTAATTACCATAAAGCAAAACCAGTGTTAGACTGTACATGCTAGGGCTATTGATTGTATTTAGCTGCACACATAGAAATTAGTTAGAGATATAATGTTAACCAGCAGTAGGGAACAAACTATTCAAGACTTTTTTTTAAGGCTAGTTTTATACTTATTCTTGAATTCTCTTATGTTTTCATCAGGATATCGAAGACAAATGAAATCCCTCCTGGGATGAACTACAGAGAAAAAACCTGCCGTTTCAATAGAGATGGATGTATTCTTGCCTTTCTTTTTTTGATGAACAGAAGGATAATCCTCCAGCAGTACTGTGGAGAGTAACTCCTTGTAAGGTTGAAATCATGTTGTTCACTGCTTCCTACATCCTTTAAGGGTGATAGCATCCTATGATGCTGGAGTTTGCATGGGTACCTATCCATCTCACTGAATCTGCACATACACAAAGGCTGGTATCCCCCATGAAGACATTGCACTAGACCTGTAAATCATATTGAGCTTTTAAAATCCATAAAAGATATTGGAGACCTATGTAAAATACAAGTTGTCTGCATTTCTCTTCCAGCTTACATAATACTATAGGTATTAACTAGGAGGTAGAGAGAACTTCAGGAGACAGATAATAAACACTAAGTCAGTGGGTTTTAGTCTCAGCTATATTGAGATCAACAAGTTTGCTAAGACCTCAGCTATGGGTTGGAGTCCATGGAGTCTACTGTCCATGAACCGAATTCATGGGCGAGTGGAACGGTTTAGCTTTTCCATGACTCAGTTTAGTTACAATTTTTTAGCTTCCTTGGAAGCTTTGTTAGGTGCACATGGAGGTAAATCAGTCAAGGAGTGGTAGAGGGAACCAGAGACCGTGGCTTGACACCTCCTACCATATACTAAGACCAAACAGGTTTTAAGAAACACAACTATGGAAGATGTGTAAAAATGAAAGGCTATTATTAGTGTTTGAATTGACATATGATATGGCACAAAAGGGAGCACTCACTTAATGCAGCCAATTTTTAAAAACTTTTGTTTCCACCAGAGAATTATGAATTATGGAGCTTTATATTCTGGCAAGAAAAGACTGAAGAGAAAAAACTGAGTTTAATTGAAAGACCAATTGATTGGTGTCAACCAAACCTCATAAGAAAAAAATGTCAAGACAATGAGACCTGTACATTACCATCTCTCAGAACAGAACAGGCTAAAGATCTTACAAGGGAAAAATATAGCCACTCCCTTCTCCCCGCAAAACAGAGGATAACAGATATTCACTTGGTTTCAGGGTAAAAGGCCCATGTTTACATTAAAGAACCCAATAACAAGTATAAAATATCTACCACCACTGATTTGCCTGTAAAGAAGTGTTGTATTCATTTTCACCTACCCACTCCTTTTGAGGAGCTTTTGAAAGCATGTCACCTTTCTTTTCCGGAAGACCGTAGAAACTGGCCTTTTTGCATCTCTCAGAGTTGACTTTGTAATCCGAGAGCCAAGTGTTCCTTAGATCCACCACATACTGAAAACAGCTGGCAAGGGCAAGCATGTGTAGACATATGGACAGTTTGGAATGACTGGCAAGGGGAGATCCTCCAGTCATTAGGAGGAAGTCAGCTAGAGTCTAATACCTACCCATTTATCCACATTGGCAGATCTCACTCCTTGCAATCCAAGTTTTACTTCAAGCATCTGGGTATTTTAGATCTGCTTTGTGACGTGTTCTGGCACTGGTCAGTATTGGACAGTGCAAGCTGAGATTTCACTGTGAATTTCTTATGGTTTTTTCTATTGACATAGGTCATTACTGTAATGGTCCATGGTCCCAAAGAAGCAAGAGATGGAGAGATTTTGTGCATAGAAATGAGGATTTTATGAGAAAAGTGCTCATGTCAAAAGCTAAGAGGGAGGGAGATACAAAACAGTAAGGGTTTCAAAGATAAACTAATAACAAAGCCCCTTTTCCCCATTATGCTAAGGAGAAAAACAGAACAGGGGAGCTTTCCCTCTCCTTGTCATTGGGACTGTATGCTGACTTGGTCTAAAAAGCAGAACACCATCTCTGCAGGGTTAAGGAACAGCTGTGTACACACTGGTTAGACACCCGACCACATTCCTTAAGCACCTGTCTAAAGAAATCAAAACTTCAAAACTATTTTATTTGAAAGTGGCTTTTTACCATGCATGGAAACCTACAAGTAGCAGAATACAGTGTTACGAAAATAGAAGAATGGGGAAAGTCTGCTTTTATTTTAAATTATGCTACTGCATGTGCCTCTAACATCTAACCACAGTCAAACAAGCTTGCTCAACTGGTGAAAGGGTTTTAAATTGACACTTAATACCCTGCTTTTCGGATTATTTAATATTTTGCTGACAGCTTTGGAATCAGAGTATAACTTTTGGTGATGGACACACCCGAACCTTTGAAACTGTAGAATATAAATAATAAATGTGCAGAAGTTTCTATTTAGTAAAGGATTCATCCATTTATCTTTACTCATGTGAGTAGTCTCACTGACTTACCCGATGTACGTTTACAGGATTAGATTCTAGCCACGTAGAGGACTAATATTTCATGAATCCAACACAAAGGATGCAAGCTGTAAAACTATGCCACAATTTGAATTCAAAACATTTGATTGTAACAAGCAGCCAAAGAGACAGGTATTATCATCACAAATTCTTGTTTCCTTGCCCCATCAATTATAAATAAATAAACCAATAAATATCCTACAACCCATGTCTCAGCTGCTGAGACACTAAGAAAAACTATAACAAATAGATAGATGATGGGTCAAAAACCCAAACTTTGAATTGTGCTTATCTGTGACCTCCCCACTTCTTTGTATTGCTCACACAAGTCCAGTGCATCTGTTGTGCTGTAGCCGCTATGAGAAATTTAGGGAAATAACTAGGTGGGTGGATACACACATTGCTTATGCAGAGGAGTGACAAGCATGGGGAATTCAGCATCTGTCTATGAACCTGCGAAGTGCTTACAAGTGCCAAGGGTTGGAACACACAAATCCTCTCCCCAAGCCTGAAGAATAGAGGCACTACACTAAGGAGCGGTTTACTCAGGATGGGTTGGGTAAGGTTTAAAATCAGGACACTCTTCCTTTACAAATACAAAAGGGAAACTTCACTGAACCATTTATGCCAAGCAATCCCCTTTACCTGTGCAATGACCTCAGGATCCATGGGCCGATGGTTATTGAAACTCTTTGACCTGCCTGCAGTCACAGTTTTACGGATCTGTGGGCTGTCTATCCTGTTCTTCAGAGATGAGTGCCGGCTGATAGAATTGAGGCTGCCGTGGCCGCTGATGGAGCATTTATCTGGTACCTCCTTGGGGAGACTCTGGCTCATAATGGGCTGAGATGAGGGTCTAGAACTAGCTGTGGCTCCTGGGGAGGCTGGTTCTATCAGTGAACTAGTCAGTCCATGGCTGTCGCTTTGACGGAACGCTCTTCTGATGCTGCCTGACTCTGGTCTCTTTCTTTGCCTTCCAACACAGAAGCAAAACAAGTCAGTACAAGTAGGTGTCTGGGACGGGCCATACCTCAATATAGATGTCCTGAGATGGCAACAGAGGGCAACGGAAAGAGATCTAAAGGTGGCTTGGTTGTCACGATCACTCACAAATCACTATCACAAAACTTGTCAAATCAAAAGACTGAATGGAGACTATTTAACATGGTGTGGACCATTTTCAGAAAGGGTTAAGCATCCTACAGATAAATGACCCAAATTCAACCCTTCAGGACATTTTAGTAAATGTTTGTGGTTTTGTGTGTTTACATTTACATATATACTGTTAGATGTTAGCAATGTAATCAAACAGTCCCTGTCTATGCTGTATTGTGTTAATTCACAGATCAAAAGGACCTCAACATTTAAATGAACTGTGAACAGTGATATTACTGGATTCACTGTCTCTTTGAAATGTACAGCAGATCACCTGCCAATGGTGGGGAAAAAAGGCAATTTCCTTATGTTAATCTGTGTAGCCAATTACCCAGGATGATTAGGAAATAGGTCTATTTCAAAGTCTCCATGATTGCCTATTGTTCACCTACAGACTCCGACTTCTCTAGAGAAGGCCTGGAACTGTATAAAAGCCCCTGGGGTCCTGATCCTTTTTATCTCAGATCTTCTTGATACTTCATGCACGGGAAGCCTAAATCCGAAAGCTGAGATCTCCAGACCTATCTGGATCACCCTGAATATAAGCACTGGACTATAACCTACGGACTATTCCTGAAAGAACTCTTTGTAACTACAAAGCTCTACTATGAATGTGATCTCAGAAACTGTACTCATGTCTGCATGTATAGTGATCTTTTAACCAATACTAACTCACTTTTTAAATACATTTTAGTTTAGTTAATAAGGATTGGCTGTAAGTGTATATTTGGGTAAAATCTGGAATATTTATTAAGCTGGGTGGTAATGTGTCCGATCCTTTGGGATTGGTATTTACAGCTATTCAGGTATGGCTGGTGACCTGCAGTATGGCTAAGCTAATAGTCACTTCCTGTTTATAGTAAATGCATCTTCTCTATATTGAACAAGACCATGGTGGCTTAATTATATAGTACTATAGGTGTACAGGATGCTGTGAAATAGGTTAACTGGTAAAAACAACCTTCTCCACCTAATAGCATGCAGTCTGAAAGCAGGACTCCAAGCAAATGATGTATGGTCATCATAGCAGGAATGTGTCATGCAATATAGAGGAACTTTGCATCCTTTAAAGAGAATTAACTTGTATATAGCACAGGTTCTTTGAGTAACTGCTACAAAGTTTAGTTCCAGCTGGATTTTGGCATCAGAAAAATAATTCAGTGGGCAGCACAATTGGGACAGTGAAACCATCTGATCTGTTTTGTCCAGATCTGCACAGATCAGAACATTCATTTCTAAAGAAAACACAGCGTGAGTATTTTGCTGCTAAATATCATACCTTCCCCTAGTCAAAGGAAAACATGAACTAAGCTTAACCAAGCCCTGGGAGCTCTCCCCTTTGGTGCAGCATCCATAACAGACGGTAAGCCTCCAAAATGGATCTGCTCATTACACAAACTGGTATAGTTCTGCACTTTAATGGCTCATAGAACATATAAAAATGTCAGACCCTAAGCTGGTGCACAGTGATATAGTTTCAATGATACCAACAGAGCTGGATTAACTCACATTAGCTGAGGATCCGGCCCATTATTTAATACAAACAGTGGCAAACTTAAAATGATTATTTTCTCTCTGCCCTGGAGTCCCTGTTAGGCTAATTAAAGGTTGATATTTTCATTCAGTTCTGGAACGTTACAATTCTCAGTACTAGTAGCTTTAAGGCACAGATTTATTGCAGAGGAAGACACATTTTGGTAACGCAGCATGCTATTTTATAATAATGGGAGAATCTGAAAGAGCTGGGGGGAGAACTCTGCCTTAAAAATAAATAAATATAACGAGAGAGACATTTCATCTCATTCCAGTTTCATTTTTCAGATTTTCATCAACTCGGCCTTAGGCTACTCTAACAACTTTTCATTGAACAGACAAAATTGGAAGTGAGGAGAGTTATTTCAGTAGCACGGTACATACATAGCAACTTCCTTTGGGTAAAAAGTGCGGGATAAATGAGAGATCATTATGGATGGCATTGAGGTAGTTGGACAGAGACTCTTTCATTAGTGCTTTATAGCACCCTAAACTGTGCTAAATGTCTTACAAGATACATTTTTCAAAAAAAGATACGATCCCTGAAGAGAAAATAATTAAAATGAGAAGAACAAACAATGGGGTTGGAATAGGAGAAAGGGGGTTACAAAAAAAAAAGTCATGCAATGGACAACTAAGATCTTCTGGGTAGGGTGGGACCATCTTCCTATGTGATAGTACCGTGCCTCACACCATGGCAAACAGATCCTGTCTGGAGCGTCTATGATCTAACATTTCACTTCTTGACTCGTTTTCCTGTTTACACAGAGTTGAAAGTGCCCCTAATTCTTCACCATTCCTTTTATTCGAAGGCATAGGTTCATAAGTCTTGAAGCTCTAATCCTTTTCTCTCTTCAAAACGTCTCTTCACAGTGTCTTTCCCTTGTATCCTCAGTCTTCCATGTCCTTTCCCTCCCAAGCTTCCTTTGCTGATCATTCTTCTCCTATCATCTCATGTGCCCTCTCTAGCTTGTCTATCATCAAGAGTCCCAAATTCATCTTTTCCCTAATTTCCTCCACGTGCTCTCTGAATAACCTCTGCACACCTACCTATCTTCTCAGTATATTATTTTCTACTACCTTCATGCTCTAGCATAAACAAATAATCAACAGCAATGCAAGAATATCATCTTTGTGGCTCTGCTACATACACTAACATTTAAACAACTATTATGCGTTTGTACTATTGGATTTCAGATTTTCACCTTCTTAGGGCAGGGGATGATGTGGAACTGAGATGGGGGAATAGGTGATGGTGGGCCAGACTAGAGAAGGAGGGAGCTAGAAAGTGGACAGGTCTAGGGAAGAGGAAACAGAGGAAGTGGTACCACTTATTCTTTTGCCTCTCAAGAGAGAAATGACCTATAATGCTCAGCACCAAGATTTCTGTACCAAGTAGAAAAAATACAAGATTGCTCTTACTTGTTGATGTTTGCAAGATAAATATCAGCGACGTGACCCCCACTTGGACAATTGGCACCAGCTCTGGCGGTCACTTTTTCTTCTGGTGGCTCAGAATTGATTTCTATTTCGGACTTGGGGCTGGATCTTTCAGAGGAACCATCCTCACTAAGGAGGAGGGGAACAAACCACAAACAGAAACACAACCTTAAGTTTTCAGAAGATTCTACTGTCACCCCTCCACCCCCTTTTTATCATCACTACATTATGAGGGACATGTTTTGTTCCAAATTATGAAGTCAATTTTTGTGCCTATCTTTGAGAGCCCAGCTGTGTATTGGGATTCCTCAGACAAGCAAATATTACTTTTAGGGAAAAAGATGGTTAACCTACAAGCTCAGCGCAGGTGGAATCCAGCACATACATTGAGCCCTGGTGACTTCACTGGCATTACTGTTGCATGGAACAGCTTGTGGGATCAGGACTACATAATCCCAATACAGTGCTGGCCTGGGCATCACAATGCAGATCAGGGAGTTTGAAAAGTTTTTCTTGCTCAAATAAGATTTAACTGTCCCCAAATCTTCCAGGCATTCAGCAATCCACCCCTGGATCACTGTAGAGGTAACATATGTGTAGCCAATTATTTTAGTTTATTATCCATCTATTGTGTGATGTTATGATCAGTCAATATGTTAGGTTACATATGTTCATTGTATGTTAATTGGAGTTAATTTGTAGGATTAGAACAGTAGAAGATTGATCAGTATTTAGAGGAACCAAGTATTAGACATGAGTAAGACAAGCTGAAATGCAAGAACCTGTAGGTTGAGGCCTGCAAGACTTTAGCTTAGCTATTTTAGGCCTTGGAGACAAGAAATGATGACAAGTGACTGGAAAATAACCCAATGTGCTAAGATTATGGGAAAAGAGGTACCAAGTGCTCATATTGTGCAAAAATTACCCAAAAGATGAATATTAGGTGATAAAAATAATGCAAAGGCACATCTGTCTCCAACATGTGTCTTAACCACAGGATACAGGTTGTGCGTCAATGCTAATGAGAATAAAGGGAACTTACACAGCCTATAGAAAATTGGGGTCCCTTAAGTATCCATGGGACACAGACCAATAAGAAAAAAAGAGGGTTGACACTTATGGACATGCATAGAACATAAATATAGACAAAAATCACATTATTACAAGGGGATGCCCAGAACAGGAAAATTGAGCTTTCTATAGGAGACTCCAGCAGGAACCATCTACTGATGATCAAGCCATGAGAAACCCATCATACCCTAACACTGTTATGAACATGAATATAACTATATTTGTCACTTGTACATAGGTCTGTATAGAATTTCTATATACTTGAGTAATCATAACTTTAACTGCAACTTTAATAACACCGGTAAAATAGACTAGACCTTGTACTTGTGAATGTCTGTGTGGTCACTGCCCATGGTCCTTAGGTGCTCCTAGAGACTAACTCTAAAACAAATAGCAGAAGTGACTTTCACTGTTAAGCTTGAAACTGTAGCCACCAGAGCTGAACCCACAGTAGTGTAATACCACATTAAAGAATTTCATAGTAAATAAAAGAAAAGGCTACATACGTGTCTTGAACAACAATGTACTGATGAGGGATAAGGCCGTCGATGCCATTGTGCCGTCCTTCCCACCAATCATCAGAGGCCCGTTGATAGAGGAGGAGAGAAGCCCCTTTTTTAAAGGACAGCTCTCGTGCAGTTCGGCCAATGTAGTCAAACTTTGCTATTGCTTCTATCGGCTCACACTCTAGGAGAGAGAAAGGAAAATACTACAGTAAACCCTCGATTTAACGGACCTCGATTTAACGGACTTCGGATGCAACGGACAAAATTTCTGAGCAAGTCTGATGCATTCCTGATCCATTTCTGGCGGGCTGGCTGCCGGCTCCCAGCTCCCGCCCGGGTCACAGCAGTGGGCGGGCTGGCTGCTGGTTCCCGGCTGCCGCCCAGGTCCAGGCAGCAGGCAGGCTGCGGACCTGTCGCCCCGACCCTGTGGTGGGAGGGCTGCTGCTCCGACAGCTCATTTTTTTTTATTATTAAATAACGGACTTTTTGATTTAACGGACACCCCCTCGCCCGAATTAGTCCGTTAAATGGAGGTTTTACTGTATTTAATGAACACTCAGTATTGAACAAGAAATCATGAGTTTAAATCCCTCCCTTAAATCTTTCAGTGATGGACATCAGCTACAGAGCAACAAAATTATGGGACATGACCATGTCATCTGGGATAAAGCATCACCGCACAACAATGAAGACGGGGGGCACAAGCATTCAGATTTCGGCATCCATCTCTAAGGCTACGTCTACAGCAGTGTAATCAGTCTAATCTGTTCAGAGCAACAGCTGGTATGTCATGGAAGCTAATAGAAATATTAAATGTCTCCATGGCTGCATGTTATGATGAGCTCACAAAAAGGAACTCCTCTCCAGAGTGCCACACACCACTGGATTCATTGTGCATACTGGTTTATCAAGCACAATCCAAGGGCCCTTAGAGCTGTACAATACATGGAACAAGAGAGCTCCTGCTTTGGGAGCTTACTATCTAAAACAGACAGACATTCTCATAACACACAGTGACCAGATACCAACCTGTGGCACTTACACTATGGAGGGGAGGGGAGGATAGGTGTCTACACAGATTGATCCAACTCAGATTGTCTGGTCATTTTAACATTCATAGTTCTGCCCTTGGCAAATTCTCTTTTGCAGCCAGGATACAAATTACAACTCTAGGTGGGAATCGGGTAATGGAGTGAGCTTGGCTGCCTACTTCCTAATTATCTACAACTTACAAGTATCTTTCAAGGAGCTGGGGGCCAGCTGCCTCTTGATGGCAGTTTTCGCTTCTTTTTAAAGTGGCACTCTTCAGGTATCACATAGCTCTTTTCCTGATCCTTCCAGAGCAACAGACCCTGTTCCTGGTGCAAGCCCAAGAAAGATGTGCCATTATCTTGTCTTTAGCCTGCCATTGGGATTAGAGGCGGCTTCTTCATGGCTGTCTTTGGCAGTACAATGGCCAGAGATGACCAAAAACCGAAAAAACATCAAGTAAGCCCTTTAAGGTATTCCTTAGGGAAAGCATGTGCACAAGAATTAGGCCATCTAGGACTTCCATGAGCAGGATCAGCAATGGCCTGGACATGATTCTCAGAGCAACAGAAATCCTGAAAGGTCAACAGGGGCTGTGGTACCATTGTCTGATCAGTCAAACAGTAGAACAAAATTATACCCACCCTAGAATTGTGATTAGTGTCTGTGGCTACACAGCATGGACAGGTAAAGGGCTAAGATCAAGCAGGCATGACATTTGTTGGAGTTAGCCTTCAATTTTCCTAACAAAAACAGACAGCAGCGCTTCTACAAAATTATAGATTTTAGATAGGTCTACGGACAGCCACAAAGAATTCCAGTGATCCACCCACACCAGCTTACAAGGTGTTTGCATCAGTGAAAAATAACTCACTTGTTTTCAGCTTGGAAAACATTTCTTCTCCCCAGTCTAGATTCTCTTGAGCATGTGGTTATCTGCTTCTGGGCCCTTCCTTTCCTCTTGCTTATTTGGTTCTTGGAAACAGTTCATTCATACCATTTAAAAAGTTGTGGGGTTTTTTTTGTTTGGTTTTTTTTACATTTTATAACAAGTGAAGGGACCAGATTTTTTGTGTGTGTAAATTTCATCTTTGTTTCATTACCAATTGTTTATTATTCCAAATGAGCAGTGCTCTTGGGTTTCTTACATTTCCGATTTGCCTTTTAGAACTCTGGATTTTAGCCAGACAAGCGATTTTAGACTCAGATTTCCAGTATGGCTGCCTTACCGGGCTCAGGCTCCAAGGAAAGAGCTGGGAATAAGACTTAGCCAAACACAACTACCACCCCTAGTCTCAAAATCTGTGCCAGAGAGCAGCAGTTTACAGTCTCTCCACCAATTCATGACTTGGTGAACATAGAAATGCACTTGCACCCTCACAGTATCAATGACCTGCATGTGCCAGTCCCAGCCACCAAGTGTCTGATCACTCTTACGTCACAATGAAAGTTACCAGAATGGCAGCTCCAGAAGCCACAGCCTTGTTCTTGGATGCGGATTCCCTCCAGCTCTCTGCCCCATGATCCTGCTTCTAACCCTAGAGATCAGTGGTGATGTATTTTCCAGGCTTACATGTTTGTCACTAGGCATCTACTCAACAGACCAGGCACCCATGGTATGAGTAGCATGGTGAAGCCAGCTAAGTGGTTGTGTGTTGAGTGGCTAGTTTGAATGGAGTGATGGATAAACTACTCTCACCTCACATCAAGAAACGGACAACCACCAACTGAAGCATGAAAGGACTTAGTTTGCAAACCCAGCCTATGCTATTGAGCATGCCTTGGATGACAGCCTCAGTTGGTCTGGATTGCTTCTCAGCACCACTCCCAGAGTGGAGAAAAGCTGAACTTTCATCCAAATCAAGTAGCTCTTCAATTTCTTCTCTCAGAGACTGAGGGCCAAGTTCAGAGAGGGTCTGAGCCCCTCTAACTTCCACTTGGCTCCTCTCAGAGTTAGCCCTGAAGGTACCATTTTGTGCGAAGCAGAGCAGGCCCACTTGGGTGGCTACAAAGAGATCCTGCTCTACCAGCATCCCACACGGGGTGCATCTCTGACACCCTCCACCTTCTGGCCTGTGAAGGCATGTCTCAAGAGCCTGTCTTGGGGATGTAACACCTCCCTACCGCTATCAAAAGGCACCATCATTTTCCTCCCAGCTAACAAAATCCTTCTGACCTCTCAGCAGTGACAAAGTGTCACAGAGTGCCCGGGCGATGGTCTGGAACCGCTCCCTAGGAAGCCAGACCGGACTCCGGGTGAAGGGCCCCTTCTCCGTATACAGCCTGTTTCCAAGGCTAGGAGCTTCACGGGTACCCACTTCCACCTTCCTGGGTCTGACCTCGGAGCATTCAGCATCTTCTGCCCCTCCGTGTGCTTGCCCCAGCAAGCCCGCCTGGGCGGGGTCCTGGGGGAGCCCATGGATTCTGCACCCCAAATCCACAGTCAAACGTGACTCTCAGTCAGCCAGTAAAACAGGTTTATTCGATGACTTCTAATCACAGACCATACAGCGAGCGTGAGCCCTCAGCTGGATCCATCTTGGGGCCAGAGAGAGAGATGGCTCCTCTCCCCTCTCCAGCCAGGCCCAGACTGACCCAACCCCCTCTAGCCCCTCTCTGCTTTCCTTTGTCCCTTTCCTGGGCTAGGAGGCATCACCTGACCTTTCTTTCTCCATCAGGTTCAGCTGACCTCCCTCCCCCACTTGGGGTCAGGTTACAGCTTCACCTTGGCTTTGCTTTGCATCAGCTACACATTCCTTTCCCTCCACATAGACGTCCAAGAAATGCATGGGGGAAACTGAGGCACACACACACAGTATTCCTACTTCGTCACACAAAGGCACAGTTCTTCTCCCTTCCCCCTTCCAGGTGCGACTCTCTCAAACTCTATACAGGTTGTGGGATGCTGTTACAAGCCAACACTGATCTCAACTTGCATGAGGCTCCTCAAGGCCAAGCCCCAGTGGCTTTGGGATGGAGCCCAGTTCTAGCCCACAACCAATCTCTAAACACCTTGCCCTTTTGCTATACAAACCGTTCAACAACAGCATTCAAAAACCAGCCAATAACATTCACCTATCAGTGTGTTCGCAAACAGAATTATAGTCCTGGGTAAACCTGCATCAGAATCTGCCTTTCATTTGAGTGATGTCATTCCTTATTGGGTAGGTAAATAACAGAGGGAAAGGCTTTCCCAAACTTTCCAAAAGGGACTGTGACTTTCCAGAGGAACAAGATGTTTAAAAGGGACACGAGTGGCACATCATTTTACACCCATATACTCTGTAATACCTACCGACAAGCATGATTAAAAGTCTCATCTGACTGTTTTTCCCTGTTGAAGAACTAGTTTTCCTCCTTGACTCCCACATTTCTAACAGAGATGGCAGACAACATGGCTCAGTCTTTACTTCCTTGTTAGTGTGCCAGGAATATTAAGCCAACATGAACGTGTCCAAGTTATGGAATAGGTTAGCCAGTTAACCACTGGTGCAGAGACAGCAGGGGGAGGGTAGGAGAACAAGCCAGTGCTACTGAGTAGACTGCTAAAGAACAACTCAAGACGACATGCAAACAAATTGGAAAAAAAAGTCACATTTTCATCTGAAGATGGTGCAGCTCCTGTAGTCACAGGCACTCTCAGACAATTACAACCGGCAGACATTGTAACACAATGCATTGCTATCTGGTCAGTTTGCTTTGGGCATTGATCACCAGTCAGTTCTGCACACTTTGTTATGCACTGGTACTGACAAATGAGGCCACACACACACCCTCACCCTCTGCAAGGAGCTCACATGCATGGCTTTCCCCAGCCCCTAAGAGGAGGGCATTTTCACCAATTGTGGTGAGAGACTGGAATCAGTGAATTTGGGGTTGTACTGACTCTTTCTCCCTGGACTCTGCACAGGCTGGGGAGCATCTGGAGATGACTGGAAAGGTCAAGCAGAGGGTATTTAGTGGTGCGAGGCTCGGATCCCTTCAATTACTCATGCCAAGAGAAGGGCAGTGGAGATCCCCACCAGAAACCAAGAATCAGCAGGGATTCCCCGAGACTGGGACCTTGGTTACACTGGCACTTTATAGAGCTATAAAGCCTCCAGGAGCGCTATAACTCTGTACCTGAACACACTGGCAAGGCACATATTGCGCTATAAGTCCGAGCTTATCGCGCTACTGGTAAATCACTTAAGCACGGGGAATAAAGGCTGTTGTGTATTCCCTGTAGCATGTTATGGCAAGTGTAATCAGTCGTTACGCTATAAGGGATCTCTGGCACGCCTCCGAGCCATTTAAGGCAATTGAGGTCTCTGTGTTGTTTCGAAAACGGCAGGAGGAATGCGGAAGTACCTTTTCAGAGTTTCTCTCTTAACTCAGAAGATAAGCAGTGAAAATGTTTACCGACGGAGCTGTGTGACTGAAATTCAGAGCCTGCTACCTTTCTCTAGAGAAAACTCACTGACAGCATGAAGTTCCCTCCCTCCGCATACACACAACACCTTCCCCCTTCCTCCCTCTTTTGGAAAGCACATTGCACCCAGCTGAATGCTGGGATAGCTGCCCATAATGCACCACTCCCTGTGCCGCGGCAAGTGCCGCTAATGTGGCCACGCCATCCCCAGCTATAGCGCTACACCTATTGTTGTATATGGGTACAGCTATAACCAAAAGCACTATAATCATGTAAGTGTAACCAAAGCCTGGCTCGCACAGAGAAGGTAGGAAGGGGTTTTGCTTGCTTGTTTTAAATAAGGCAATTGGAACTTACGAACATGCGACTGCCTGCCAAGGCCACTGAAAGGGAAAAAGCTTGGCAGACAGCACATGGAGAGGGGAGTGGGAGAGCAGGCACGGACATGCTGACTGTTTGAGCTGGGGAGCATGAGCTAAGCAGAAAGCCAAAGACCCATTTAAATAACAGGAGAGCAGAAAAGCCTGTGCAGGGCATTTGAGAAGACAGGAGTCTGTCTATGCTTGCTGCTGTTGGAAGGCACCTTTGGAAAACAGGACTTTTTAAAGTAGTTTTGAAAGATTCCTGATGATAGTGTGCCTTTCAATTTTTTGCAGCACATTGCAAACAGCTTTTCTGATTCAATTCCCCAACAGATTATTGGCACTTTGAATTTAAACTTAATACAGCATTCCCACTCCAATAAAAAAACCCAAACCCCTGGACAGCTAACATGCATCACGTACCATCATCACTGGTATGATGCTCAGCTGTTATATCCTGAACTGAATCTTCTGCTGAGGCTGTTTCCCCATGGGGACTTTCACTGCAGTGGGAGGAAACATTCAATGCATTACATTGGAGGAAAATCATTTTACGATCTACAAAAACAGTCACACAGAGTAGTTAAGATCTGGAACAGGCTTCCAAGGGAGGTTGTAGAATCCCTATCATTGGAGGTTTTTAAGAACATGTTGAACTTGTTCTTTAAAACCATCTTTCAAGGATGACCTAGGTATTTTTTGGTCCTACCTCAGTGCAGGGTCTGGACTTGAGGACTTAGCAAGGTCCCTTCCAGACTTACATTTCTGGGTATATAAATACTAGGAGCTTTACGCAGTGGTACCAAACCTGGATTCCATTGTGTCAGGCACTCTTCAGAGGTGGATGCACTTACACGCTTTGAAAACTATGAGGTTGAAAATCAAGCTGAGTCTCTACTTCCATGAGCACCTGAAGTAGCTTTTTCAGTTTATGTACATCAGGTACACCTGAGTTTAGATCTCATAACTGGACCCTCTGAAGATTTTAGATGCTACAGATGGAAAAGGCATAATAAGTCTCATTCATCTTCTTTGTCAGTCAAGGATTATTCTCTACATGATATTATCCATTGCTCTCAGTTATCCAAAGTATAGAATGCCTCATTTGCCCTGGAGGAGATTATGCCACCATTTTAATAGGTGCTTCAGATTTTCTTCTTCTGATCAGTTTAAAATGTTCCTGTATTAATATCACCAAATGACTGACTCCCATATCAGATTAACTGATATAAGTCTATTTACAGATGCCTAAGCACCACTGTCTATTATATGAAATGAGACAGAGTTTTACAAAGATCACGCATGTAAGAAGTGTGAAACAAAGGGGAGAGGAGAGAGAAAGGGGAATCAAGTACTCTCCCAAATGACCCTGCAGAGCTGAACTGCCAGTTAGCAATGACTTTTTGTCTTTCTTGCTCCGTTAGTATACCGCCAACAATTCTGCATGAGGAACACTCTCCCCTCCCCAATACAGGAATATATCACTGAAGGGAAAACCTGTTTGCTCTGGAGCCTTAGCTTGCTCAAGGTGAAATGAAGCAAGGACTGGAGATCCTTTGTAGACAGGTTTATGGCCTCCATGCGCCAGACTGAGCGGACCTTAAATCATCCCAAAAGCAGTTTTTACATCTCTTCAGAGAGTCATAACTTGATCGGTCTTTTTGGCCCTGAAAAGGTTAGTGTAAGAGTTCACTGAAGCCTCATACTCTCCTTTTAAGATTCTGTTAATGAAATCTATTTCCCCGTAAAAAAAAAAAAAACAAAAAAAAACAATCCCAGTATCTCATTACACTTAATATACACAACAATCACTCTGCTTCTTAGCCCTCTTCAAAGACCATACCACAGGAGGCACTAGTTAACTTTCCCATCCTTTACTAGGCAGCATAAACACTCTGCAAAGTTTAATAAAAGAATCTAAAGCCAACAGAAAGCCCCAGGAGGGCTATAGTATTACCGGCTAAAGTTTCACCCAGATTGTGAAGTAATGTAGCATACAAACAGCTCTAATGATCTAAACACTGTGAAAAGAGAAGCAGGATCACATTCCTTTCCTCCCCCCTCACAGAACACTTCCAACTCAAAAACCCTGCCCCTGCTGTAAAGAGATCCTTTCTCTCTACCGATCACATGGGCGCTTGGATGCTGTAAGGAGTGCTAGGCTGCTGGATTTCTACACAGATACTGAGGGCGTGTTGGCAATATATATTGCCAGAGGAATGCAAGTCAAGTTGAGCATCTTTATAAACTTTTCTCCTCATTGATTTGAATATTCTCATACAAGATTCCTTGACTCTGACCGCCCCCTCATTAATACTGTCTACTACTAGGCTGTTCTCATGTGAGGGTCTATCTGCTCAGACAGACAGACAGACATGGGACAGGGTTTTTAAAGGTGCCCATATCAAGGCCCTAAATCTCAACCGCAAACTGTACATTGTGTCCCACCCTCTCTGCTCCCAGCGCAAGTCATTTCAATCCTCCCAGCAATTGCTGACTGAAAGCGACTGCCGCACAGTGAGAGCATGGAAAGGAATGTGCACAGCGCACATCAAGGATGGCTCCTAGCCACGGGGGGCCTCTGCACTGGAGCATCATCATTTGTACGTTACTAGGTGAGGACAAGAGAAGGCAGCTGAGGTTGAGGCTGGGGAAAAGGCAGCGTTCTGGTGCAAATGCACTCAACTCTGATGAACCAGCTCAGCCAAGAGGGGATCCACTTTGCCACGTGCAAGCTCTACAGCAGAAAGCCCTGTGGGCAATAACTAACAACCACTTTACCACGGCTACGATGAGGCTTGAATCATAACCAGATGCTTCTCCGCAATTAATTTCTTCAAACATTTTAAA
This sequence comes from Sternotherus odoratus, assembly GCA_032164245.1. Lineage (NCBI taxonomy): Eukaryota > Metazoa > Chordata > Testudines > Kinosternidae > Sternotherus > Sternotherus odoratus. Next base: position 8,203,447 of record JAVMKO010000022.1, read on the forward strand.
TGACGCTGAACTCCACCCCTCTCTGGCTTTCCCCATAAGTAGGAAATGGGGGGGGGGGGGAGAAGGGGAGAAGTATGGAGACAGAAGAAAAATAGAGACAAGCAAAGTAAATGGAGAGAAGAGATGGGAACCTGAAGGACATTTTAATGTATTTTTTTTTTTAAAAGGCAGATGACCCTCTGCCTTCCCACCATCAAAATGCAGTGATTTTGCATGGTCACTTTCTCAGCTGTGGATCAATGGGCATTGGAAGCCAGACACCCTCATGTTTTCCAAAGCAAGTTCTAAGTGCAAAGAGCACTTGGAGCCAGACACTAGAGTAACAAGTTACAAAACCCCAGAGGATCCCCTTCACCATGTGCTGCGTTTGCCTAAGTATTAGTAATTTGGGGTAGGGATTGTCCCCTACATGTCTCTGCCAAGTTCCATGTACACTTTAAACACAAACATACAATAAATTAATTGTAATAATAATCATGTGCTAAACATTTCATTTTTTTAGTCCTTATGACAACGCCCATCTGCCTAGGGGAAACCAATGATGAAAATACAGATCTCTGAAAGGATTTAAAAGTCAGCCTATAGAGCTCAGCCAGCCAGTAAAATCAATGGAAGCCATGAAGAGTAAATCTATCAAAATGCCATTGAAATAGTCCTTTGTTAAAAACTTCTAGCAGTTTGTGAAAACAAACCGCCTCTCCTCACATCTCATATCTAGAGATCAGATGGTGGAGGAGTTATCCTATCCTGTAATAAGGTAGGGGAAAAAATCAACTTCCTTTTCTTTTCCTTTTTTTTTTTAAAATATCAATACAAGAAAATCATTTGCCTTCCTCGGGCAAGGGCAGTGAGACAGTTAAACATTCTTCCTTTCAGAGGGAGGTGAGAGATCAATTCAACCACTAGGAAAGCAAACACCTCCCTTCCCCCTCCCTGGACAACCTTCCACCCTAGATGACAGGAGTGGCTCTGGCTCAATTGTTTCCAGATGCTGCCTTCTAACAGAATGCATGGCCAGGCCTCCTGGGGTTTTGGTTGAATGGAAATGGTGATTTTGTATTTCAGCCCCGATCAGTACTGTCCGGAAAACTTCTAGGTTCAGCTGCAATCAACCCTGTACCTCAAGGAATGTCACGTAGAACAGGCAGAAAAATGAGAAAAGAACAATGTAAGGGACGAACACAGACAACATACTGTCTGTGTGGCTTCCTCCAGGAGATTACAGCTACAAGACTAACTGTGGTCACTGATTCTCCTTCAATAGAATGAAGCACAGGTTTGACATTTGGGTCACTGGCTATTTCCTGCAGGGCCTACTTCATGTAAGTCTCTGGCTCCCTGAAAGGACAAGAGCCATTTTGTTCCTTCCGCAACCCATTTTTTTTTTGGAACTCCTTTAAATTCTGGGACTGGTGTTGGAGTCTGGAATTTGACAATGCAGTGTGCATGACTACAACACACAATTAATGAGAACATAACTAGGTGCTAGCCCCCTTCCTCTGCTCCCTAATGGCTCCTACTGTACCAGTAATCCTCAGTGCTTCCACCCCTGCTGTAGACTGGGCCTTCCAGTTCTCTTGGTCCTGGGAAGATGTTCTCATGTTGGATGACGATGGTTTTGATCAGCTCATTGACGTGAGCCTGGCAGGAAACCTGATCGTGGCCTTCAGGCACAGACATCAGTGTGGGCCCAAAGCAGATGGCTAAGTTGTAGGGATCCATCATGTTCTCCTCACTGAACTGAGATAAACTGTAAAAGACAGGGATGAGAGGATTAATACGAGCCGACAATACAGACACCTCCTGCTAGGGAGCCAACATCTAAATCGAGAGGGGTAGCTTGGGGTGTTCTGCTCTTTAAGCACCTTCTGCTGGGAATGAAACCTTTTGGGTCAATAAAGGAAAAATAAGGCTGATTAGAATTTTCTGGGGAGGGAGGAACTCCTTTAGATGCATCTCCCAGGATCTGACAGCCTGATCTGACATGGCTTGCATGAAGACAGATTCCTAGCTGAAATCTGTACTGAAAAACAGAGAAAACTTTGCTGCTTACTGACATGCTGATTTCTTTACTTAATCACTAATGCATTTTTCCATTTCCTTAACATCCTCCTCAATCAACACACGCAGCATTGGTAAAGAAAGAAAATGTCAGACTGTTCCTCATTCCAATAGCTTTATTCTTCACGCAGATTGAGTTTCATTGCCGGGCATTTATTTACATGTGGTCGACTCTCTGCACCCTGCTCCGATAGCAGCTGCTGCAGTAACACCTTACATCTAGTCAAGGCCAAGGCAGGCCTGACTGAGCCACAGCCGCTCCACACATCACAGCCTGCAGCACCAAACACAGCAAGGGAGCTGGCAGCCATGGAGCTCTTCTGCTTCTTTCCATTTTCAAGCCTAAAGGCTCCCAATAGCATAAGAATAAGCCAAGGCTCTCTATGGAAGGAACCACTAGGACTTTTAGTACTAGCTACAGGGACATATTGAAAATTCTTTGAAGTTGAAAAGTAAGGCCAGTTGGAGCTAAAAACCTCCAAGGGATTGTAGAGGCTTGGGGACTGTGTTACTTTGAAAGGCTTTGGGGAGCTGACTTCACAAGCAAAAGCATATCTTGCTTTATGATGGCTGTTTATAATCTCACTGCAGCCATGCATGCAGTTCCTGAGCAAAACCTTATCTCCTCTGCCTGACTCTGTGCTTGGTAGTGAGAGTTAGGTAGCATATTATTCTCCAAACTAAACCCCTTCCCAAAGACCAAGATGTTTTTTGTTAGCAGTTTTTCCTGGTGCCAATCCGTAGGATTTACCAAGTGCAGCCGGAACATTGAGTCTTTGCACAGCAACACTTTAACCTGAATAAATTTTTAACCCCAAACCTGTAATTTAAGCTTTCAAGGCACCAGTTAATGGTTAAGCACCAGAGAGCTAAATTCCAGAATAACCCCCTTGAAAGACCCTGCTTTCCAGTTCAACTCTTAAAATAATTAAAAGCTATTAAGGTTGGAAGGGAACATTCACTTCAATGACTCCAGAAGTGACATCTGTGGAATGAGAATCCCAAGGCGTCAAAGAGTTTCACAGCACTATTGTAGAAAGCTTCCCTTCTTGCACTGCAGATTATCCCTTTTCTATGCCATAGCTTGGATGAAGGAAAAAAGACAGTGGTAATTTTGTGAATGTTTTTTGGTTTTCCACAGTGCAATAGCAATTTCTGCAATATATACGATTGGATTCAAGAAATGCCCTGGTCCATTTTAATAAGTGTCTTTAAACTCACTACCCAGTTTTACATAAGAGACTGGGCATCTCCCAGGAGCAGCTGATGTACTAGCACCTCAAACACAGGTAACAGGATTCAAGTCTCTGAACTATTTAATGTAGATTGCCACATTAGCAGTAAAACCAAAATAATATCTTATTTTAATAACCTGCTTGCATCCAGAAGTTGTCTGAAGTGCTTTCCAAATTTACATATGCAGAAATCACTTCACCCCACCCTCCAGGGAAATGCAGCCACTTCTTAGATGGAATACATCAGCACAACTGCTCTGAGAAATCTTACTGCCCATGCTGTTTACAAGAGTGCACAGAATTTAGGACAGAAAGAGAAATACCATCTCAATACATATTACCATGACAAAAATACCATGACAATACATATTTGGCGATGACATTTATAGGATACAAGGTGGGCAAACATTCCACTAATCTTATCTCAAGTGAAATGGGCTCTATAATTATCACAAGTGGAGATAGTATCCCTAGAAAAAGACCACGACTTTACCATCAAGCGGAGGCAGCAGTTCAATACTTATCAGGAAGAGTGTAATCTACTGAAACAGTTCCATCTCCTGCTGCATACTTGGTTACTAGAATGTCTCCTATCCAAGTATGACCAGGCCTGGTCTTATGTAGTTTATGGTACTGAGGATTTCACAACTTTAGGGAGTATGTCTGCAGGCTGAGGTTGGATTTACATCACTTTCAGTTTTGCTATGAAGTCAGCCTTAGGGTTTATTTAGAGTCCTTTGCTTTTAAAGTTAGTTTTGGAAGTGCTGCTAATCCAATTAGGAGCCAATTCAACAAGCTATGGTGATTATTATTTCAGCTTCAGAAGTCAGTGGAAGTTGCATATGCATGTCTAAACAGAGTTTGGTCCTCTGAGTTTTAGAGCTATGCTTTATTTCATGAATAATGTCTGTTGCACTGTTGTGTAAGACTGGTCGTTCAATGGCCATAGAATACTTACGTATTAGTTAAAATCAATACAGTTTCTCAAAGCAGGTGTAGAATTACATTTCCCAAGCTCCATACAAACTAAAAACACACTATTTCTCCAATGGGAACATGGATCCATTCCAGAAGCTGAATTTTCCTCCATTTTATTGGAGTCACAGTGAGGGCAAAAAGGGCTGCTTTGTCTAGCTAGTTTTAATGCCCTGTGGGAGACAAATGAGAGAAAGGGCAAGAGGTTCCATATCCCTCTAAGTTATTTATAGCTGAAACCTCAAATTGCAGTACAAGACGTTAAACCCATCATGAGGAAAAGGATGAGACATCCATCCTCCAGGCTGCCAAAATGATGCGATTAAGATGACTGAGCTCTACAGAGTTGTGCCTCAGAATTCAGCTCTGAAGTATGGAAGGTTGAATCTTCTTGTACTGTCATTCCCCTGATGCAACTGGTCAGACAGGAATCCACAGAGAAATGCCAACATATCATTTGGACAGTGCCTGGCCTCCATATAACGTTTCAGGCAACTTTGGCAATGTCTAGAGGAGGCTGCAAAATTTAGCTCCAGATCCAAAAGCCTTCTGGGGGATGTTCTGATCCAGAATTTTTGTTCAGTGTGTACAAAGGTGCCAGATGTGAAGTTCAGATTCAGTCTGTGCCGAAGTTTAGGAGTGTACAGGCTTTGATTCAGGCCCAAATACTGTGTATATGCCAGATCATTTAAACATCCCCTCCCAAATGCAGCCTCTCCCATTTTTGTACCTGCCCCAATGTGAACACAATGAAGGAGAAAAACACTGGACCACCCATTTGACGTTATCAGCTTCCATACAGAATATATGCAGGGTCAAGTACGTGTCTGGATGCAACATTTCCTCCCCTTAGCATCCTCAAGAGCCCCACAGCATGCAAGGAGAATAAGGCTGGGTTCCCTCTGCCAGCAGAGCTCCATGTACCCACCAGATGGTGAGAGTAAGGATCTTGTATATTTTGAGCCCGCCTACCCCAACAAGGATAAAGTTCACAGTATTTCCAGTTCATGCCAGCGGGGAACCCAGGCCCTGATCCTTCATGTTGCACTTCCACTAGCTTACCAGGCTAACTCCAGTAATATGAATTTTCATTTCAAGAACTCCTTTGAGGTTGCTGAAGTTTTTTCTGGTCACCATTTGCAATGCTGACAGTCCCAGTAAAATAGATACAATAGACAAGTAAGCAGGCTGAGAGGCAACAAACTGCTACTGGCAAAGAGAATGCCACTTGTATCCTGCTGTTCTGGAACAGAAACTGCGGAGTGTCAAATCTCCAGTCCTCTCATTCAACACATTTATACCAACCCCAAAATCTACTGCAGAGCTCTGGTGCTTTCAGGGATACTCACTGACTGAGGAATGCAAAGAGGTATCTCATTACAATCAGAGTGGTTTTAGGCAAGCTCAGAAGGACCTTCCGGATGTGTAGTGCTCTTTCTTGTAAGTTATCCATTGCTGAAAGGAGGAAAGAGCACCAGAGTTATTATATCACTATGGCCATACTTGAAGTCAATGAATCTGCACGTTCGTGGCACACTAGGAAGTTCCTTACGCTAGGGTGTAAATTATTAAAGACAGGAGGCAAGACAGTAGCATAGACTCTTGGGGAAGAAAGGGGCTAACTGCTTCCTGTAACATGAATGACGCCTTCTCCAGAAATGTCTTAAAGGAGGATGTAATGTATTCATAACCTGTTCTGCAAAGCCCTTTATCGCAAAGGTGCATGGTATGTGTAATCTATCTGCAGGTTCCCTTACAGTGTGGGTGCATTGAGTGATGTCTGTTTCACTAGATCCAACACAATAGCTCATTCCAATTAGCTACAAAAGGTGGGTGTTGAACAAAAAAGTGTTTGGTCTGACTCAGAAAATAGATTACCATAGCTGAAGAGTGAGCTAAAAGCACTGCGTGCCGCAGACTACTGAGAAAAAAAAAAGTGGGCAGCATAAATCCTCAGCCCTGGAAGGATCAAGTTATTTGGGAGCAGATTTCTTTTCATCTGATATGAATTAAGCTTTGTAAAGTCATTTACTGTGAGAAGAAAACCATGAGTTGTTTCGGAAGCAGTTATCTTTGCCCCACTTCAAAGGCTGCCACTGATGGCTATTCCACTGCCTGGACAATAGATTCATTCTTTGCTGCTGAATGATTCGACAATAATGGGACCATTTAAACTCTGCTTCCAACAAAAAAAAAACAAAAAAAAAACAAAAAAAAAAGAAGAAGAAGAAAGAAAGAAAAAGCTTTGAAATAATCCAAGCTGCTTATACCTGGGGACTGTGATCACTCTCACATTATACATTTGATAGTGAGAGTCCATACGGAATCTTCATTGTGTTTATGGAAGATTTATTCAGACTGGTTAAAACACACAGTTGCTTCCCTTTTGGAAATGCATGGCATGCACCAGAACAGATGTGCTGCATGTACATACAGAGCATCAACATGGGATAACAGGAAAACTCTGCTAGAACAGTAGACTTCCAAGATAGCAGCTGCAAGCATGTTCTGAGCTGAGGCCTTTCAAGGAGCATTTTGTGCAAATTATTATTTTTTTAAAAACTACATATGAAGCTTTGGCTCTCAAGTTGCTGGGGCCACCATCTCGGAAGCATGTTGCTGTGGTGCAGATCCCAAGGGATCCACTTCATTCTGTTCTTGGATTCACTTTCCTAGGGCATGTCTTCACTACCACTTTAATTCAACCTTAACGACGTTAGGTCGAATTAAACATGTACCTGTCTTCACATACATGCCCTTAAAGTCGATTTAAAGAGCCCTCAAAATCGAATTTGTAACTCCTGCCTGACGAGAGAAGTAAGGCTAAAATCGACTTCTCTATGTCTACTGTGAGTTAAGTGAAGAGGCATCTGAAGTTAAGCCTCCGACCTCCGAGCAGCCCCGCGCCCCCCCCCCCGCCAACCTGAACAGCCCCCCCGCCTGAGGGGGGGGGGGGGAAGAGAGCCGCGCGGCTGCTTGAGCGAGCGGGTCAGCTGGTTGGTCAATTTCAAGTGAAATTGACTAGGCAGCTGACCCGCTCGCTCAAGCAGCCCTGCGCCGGCTCCCCCCCCCCCCCTCGGGCGGGCGGGGGGAGGGTCCGGCGGGGGGGCTGTTCAGGCAGGCGGGGGGGTCCGCGGGGCTGCTTGGGGGGGAGGGGTGTCTGGCACGCATTGCACTGTGGGCTACCTACCCAAAGTGCAATGCGGGCTATGTCGACCCCTGCAAAAGTTCTAGGACAGACAGTGTCGTTCTAAAATCGAATTTAGAAAATCGAATTAAGGGAAATCGACCTAGTCCTGTAGTGAAGACATTACCCTAAACAGGCTCTGCCATGAGATCAGGGAGTGCTGCGAAGAGAGCTGAGCAGTCCTCCCTGGGTGGTGGCTGGACACAGAGCCTAAAAGGGATTAGGAGAAATATTTTGGGATGGAATGAAGATGGGACGCTCAAAAACCACACTCTTGGCTATGACGGAAAATAAAATCAACATTTTTGGTGCCATAAAAGTTTGCTCTTATTACCATAAACCATGACCTTTTTGGGGTGGGGGGGGGGAAGAGGGGAAATGGGGCGCAGACACATGGGAGGGTGGAGGGTTGATAAAGGGTCATTCTGCCTCTTTTTTTTGTAGGTCTTCTATTTAGATAGAAAACATCATTCCTTCATCTACTTACTGACACAGGCAATCAGATCATGAAAGATTTCCTTCGGAAACAGAGGGTGCTCCAACCCTCGGAAGTAGAGTTTCAGAACTCCCGCTATTGAGTCCATATCATGGTCATTTTGGTCTCCAGCCAATGGATCCTCCCCTAGTTACAACAAAAAACAAATTTAAAAGGAGGTAAGGAGGAAGAGTAAGAACTCTGCTAGAGAGAGGATCTGGCTGCTCTGCTAGAAGAACATGTCTCAGCCTGAAAGAAGGATCCATGTAATCCTATCCCCACAAACACTGAGCAGGGAATGGGTGATTGGGAAAGCCATCCCCCATATACAGCAATCAAGAAAGGTCCTTGGCAGCCATCCTCTGTGGCTGGAAATGGCAGATAAAGGGATTGACTTTCTCATCTGACCCCAACACATGAGGAAGAGTCCCCCACTATGACCACATTGGGGGTGGAATGGTAGCTGTGGTAACTTTGGGAGGCTCTACGGTCCAGGTGTTTTTGGTTGGAGGGAACAGACCCAGCATTTGGTTAACTGGGTTACAGGAGATAGGAAACACATTGCCACAAATTCCTCACTTCCTAAGCAGCTCTGTGATTCACTGTGGGGTTGTTTTGGGGCCTGCACAGCAGGCCAACGCTTGTGCCAATCACTATCTTTACAGGTTTTAGAAGGAGATGTCCTGGATTGCTAAGAAAAAGTTTCTGGTGCAGTTAATTTGTGACTATGTGTACTGTAGTTCGCCTATTACAAAAAAAGAAGACACACTGAAGGAGCTGTTCCCTATGGAAAACTCCCTATCAAATATAATTAGATTTTATGATGGGACAAACCTCAAATCGAAGCTATACATATCCATTATGTGACAGAAATTACAAAAGCTTGCCTATTACCTTAATAACCATGCAGGATAATAAATGGTCCACTATGAACCAGAGCATTATCTTTGATATTAACTGCTACCAAGGGTTCTGGATGAAGTAATAAACTGCAGAAACATTATTGTTAACTTCATCAGTTCTGTATATTATCCTCTTTAGAGGGACAAGCAAAATTAAGCTTAAAAAAATCATGTTATTTATTTTGGGATGGTGATACTGGAATAAGTGGCTGTTTCCCCAGAAATGTCTGACATCTGTGCTTTACTTTAAGAAAGGTGGTCTAAGTCTGGTGTTGTAAGCCCCCAACCCACCACACATGCATTTCCTTTGTTCTCCAAAGAATTTCATTCTCAGATAAAAGACAAAGGCAGTGTAGTCTCATCAACCTAATTGTTAGGCAGAACAAGATCACACCTTTAAAATACATACATCTCTCTCTCTCCTCTCTCATTGATAGCAATTTGCTATGCTCCCATATCTGGGATGTTGAGACATGTGAACATGAAAATGTACAATTCATGAGAAGCAGGATCATCTTTGTGATTTTCAGACTCCCAAGCAAGAAGGGGGCCACAAACTGCTGGGACTGACACTATGGCAGGGAGACTGAGTCGGATGTGATTTGCTGTGTCAAAAGGCCCCCAAGAAGTTGCTTGTGCATATGTCCAGTCATATATGCAAGCTAAAAACCCAACAAAAGCTTTCCAAATGAGAGTCAAATGAATAGTGAGTGGAAATGGACTCTCTTACTTGGTGGTGATTAGACTAAATATAGTCATTGGTTTACAAGAAATGTCAGGGGCAATGGATCCCTACCCGGGCACGGAATAGAGTCAATTCAAAAAAGGGAGAGGAAAACAGACTAGGTAGCTAAACCCAAGAAGGAAATGCTCTGTACCTCCGGAGATGTATGCAGTCATTAAACAATCCGACATGACAGGTGCTGAAATTCTGAATTGCAAGACGTGAAGCATAACATATCAAGTGACTTTATATGTTCAAGGTTAGTGAACACTGAAAAAAATTCTCCTCTTGGAGTCATTTATGAGATGTAGAACTGTAAAAAACCTACACCACCTAGTGCACAATCAGTTGTGTCCAAAACACTAAGGGCATTTTAGAATGGTTACACCTATGGTGATAGTAGGATAAAGAACACACCCTCCTTACCTCTCTCAAATGCATTTTTGATATCATTCACCTCAACCTGTGATCCAGACACTCTGAATATGCCTTCATGCTGCAGCCCTGTAAGGCAATAAGAAAAACCCACAATTACAGTCAAAGATTTCAACTCAGTTCCACATGTAGCAAAGTCATAATGCACAATCTATTTGAAAAGATTCAATTTTTATTGGAAAGTGTCAGTATGTCTGTTTCACCATAGGTCACAATCCAACAAAAAATATTTATTTCCTCTGATAATTGAAGTTTACAAATAGGCAAAGTAAGAAAAAGCCTGTTTGAGAACGTTTGTTTTAAGACTATTTACTTGAAATAGTTTGGCATGTGATGTTGACAATTTGACTTAATAGTTTATAACGCTTTAACTTTGTGCATCTTAACATGTACTGTCATTAGTCATCTGACCCCTTCATAATTTCCCATAACTATGAAAATTCTTATACAACTTTTAAAAAATACTTAAAGCTCATAACTTTGTGCAATTGCAAAAATTTAAAATCATTACCCTTAAAAAAAAAAAAACTTTAAAAATAAACACTGATATCTGTTGAATTTTTTTTTTTTTTAAATAAGATTCTGCCCAGCCTAGGCACAATCAGGGTCAACTTGAACACAATGTTCAATGGTAATGTTTCCCCAGTCAGAGGGATATCTTCCAACTTCATGTAAGACTGAAGACAGGAAACTGTGGGACCCCAATGTTGAATGAAACCTAAGGAAACTTGAACACTTCTGCAGTAACTGTAACTCCTCACTGGGAAGGAAGGACACATGGAGGAGGCACTATTTGGTGCTTATCATTCCTGACCTCGAGTACCTGCAGCAGCCACTCTGTTTTCCTATGCTTAGGATAGACAGACAATAGTGCAGCACTACTGGCTCTTCCATATGGGCAGAGCTGAGTTCTTAGTAGGCCTGCTGTAGGACTGCAACACACATTCTGCAGCAGGCTACTCCAAACATTCACAAGAGATACCGACATATTGAAGCGCCCATGTGATTTACTTAAATAAGAGATGGATGGACTCAGGTTATGCAATTTGGATGTGAACTTTCCTCGAGTTCAGGGGTGGGATCCAAATCTAGGTTTTCTGGTTCCTTAGGATGAGTTTAAACACCCTTAAAAAAAAAAAGTTCTGCCAGCCATATTCTGTTAATGGGCATTTGAAGAAGTGATTACTTTGTCACCTGTAAACTTACCATGTCTGCTAATAAATCGGATGCAGCTCTCCACCACAAGGGGAATGGCTTGGCTGGAGTCCTAAGCAACCAAAGGAGAAAATTAAAACAAATAGTCAAGCACAGAGCTGACTGAGAAATAAAAAACAGGTCCAAAATCCACAAGTAAATTTCATGGTGCAATACACCTTCTGCGAGGGTTTGGGGACAGAGCTGTCCACAGGGCCTGAAGCAGTCTCTGAAGGAGGTACTTTTTGGTTTGTGAATTATCCTACAGACCTAACACTGACTTTTGCACAGATAGTAACTGCCATTACAAGCTATACAGGAATAAATATATCCAAGAGCAATGAAAAAGCACCTAGTCAAAACCAAGGATCAACAATTCTGATCTGGACTCAGTGTAGAAGACAGTTATTGGGGTGCATTAACATCTTTAGGGCACAGCTCCATGCAATGTCTCGAAGCACTAATGGTGTCAAATGAGCTACCTGTGGCTGGCCAGCTCTGCCAAGGTCACTCTTTGAAAAGGCCAGTTGGTGCTGCTGTAATGACCAACTCTGCACAACACCTGTGCTCAACTGGCGCACAAGATGCCAGGGAAGGAACAGGAGAGAAAACCTACTATACCCTCCCTTCATCTCATGAAGCACATGCCCACACAAAATTGTGACCCTCTGGTCTCTCCACAGTCAGTCCTCATGGCTCCATATCTGTACATTTTCAGATTGATTTTCATTTATCCCAAACATGACAAATTTTGGTTTTGCAGAACGAGCTCCTGACATTTTACTGCAAACACATTTTAGATGTCACATGCTCACTGACCTTTGGGCTAAGCACTGAGTACTGTAAAAATACCAGTTCATAATGACAGCTTGGAGCGCAGGCTGTTCTTTGGGGCTGGGCCAGAACACAGTAAATGACACTTTCTAGCTTGCCAGTTTCCACCATAAGCAATTCAGTGATGAAGTTGTGTAATAGGTGAACTAATTGCACTTCTCTAGCCCCTTTCTTCAGAGGATCACAAAATACTTTGCAAACCATTAGAGTTCAACAATATCTGTGAGGTACTGTATTACTGTTACCATTTTAGAAAGAGTCAACTAAGGCACAGAGGTTAAGCGACTGAATTCAATATTTTTTAAAAAAGATTTAGTGATTTTTCTTTTAGTGGGCTGTAGAATTCCTTTAATTCATAGATTCCAAAGCCAGAAGGGACCATTGTGATCATCTAGTCTGACCTCCTGTATAACCCAGGCCAGGGAATTTCCCCAAAGTAATTCCCAGAGCAGATCTTCTAGAAAGGCATCCAATGTAATTTTGCAATTAATTTTTCCTCCTCATTATCTGGATTGCATTAGCTTTCTGCAAACTGTATAAGAGGACACACGTCGCAATACAACAGTGCTTTGAAACACTATGGAAACCTGTAGCTTACTTCGCTAATCACAAAGTTGATTAATAATCATCCAAAAAGCACCACAGATTTACATAGCTAATTTCAGAGAGGCACCAAATGAACTTTATAGAGAAACACATGTTCTCTGTCCTCAAAGAGATTACAGTTTCTGAAGGATATGCAATTTAAATTGGTAGGTCACACTTTAAAAAAACTAGAGCCACAAGCAAATGATTTCATGTGGATTATTTGAGGCACAGAAACATTAGTTTCTCCACACAGATTAGCTTTTTGTTCAGGTTTTCAAGTCACAGGGTAGAGTATGTCATCTCCAATCAAGTACAGAACAGGTTGTGAGCCCTAAAACACTACTGTGAATGACTATCAAGCAAACATGCAGCTATTTCACTTCCGGTTGAAAGTATCTGTTACTAGTGTGTAAACAAAGCAACAATTGCCACAACAGATGAGTTCAGGGTATTCAAAAGATTCAGCTCTCCATAGGCGAGCCTGCAAACATGAAATGCTAATTCTCTATATGGGCAGTTAGAGAATAAAGATTCAGATTTTCATTCAATTTGTATAGCTTTTATTCACTGCAGATCTTTCCACAAACTCTCCCCTGCTCTCCAGAATCCAAAAAATAACTAAGACTATACCTTTCATCTAACTGCAGCAGAGCAGCCTATAGACTCAGTTATGATAAAGCCAAAAATCTTGAGATGCAACATGGAAAGTGGGTTTCCAAAAAGCAGCATACCGGATTTTAAACGTAGCTTATAATCACTGCTCAAAAAATAGCAAGGGACATATTTTGCCTACAATTGCCTAAATAGGAAAGAAAAATGTAAAATACAGTCTGCCTTTCCCTCAGACTATGAACATACGAACAAGACACGCATGGTGCTGGCTATCCTGCTATACAATGTCTTCTAACAGCAACCACGACCTACTTTCTGGCTAATGAAAAGTGTCAGCAGACAGATTTTGTAAGCTATAGCTCAAGAATGAAAAAGGGACCGAAGGAGGAGCAGATGAAATGATATTTCAAGTCAAATCTTGTCTTTATTGGATGTGAATTTTTCCCCCCAGCTCCTTCATATCCCAGGATAACACGAGATAGTTCCTGTGTTATTAAAATGTCAGTTTAGAAGGCAGTAAGTCATCCACTATGGACAGAAAAGAAAGCATCTTTAGAATTTGTTGGAGTCATTTTTATTATGAAAGGTATGGCCAGTGTGCAGGTTACAACTTTATTTAATAGGAATGTGAGAATAGAAAAGAGAATAAATAGCAGTACAAAACATATGTGAGCAGAAAACCATGGACTATGAACCTTAGTGCAGCAATTATGCTTATTATCGTTTATGTAGGCTGCAGCTACTACTGGCTAATGATGTCACAGACAAGCAGGTCTGATCGTTCCACCCATAGAAGACAGTGATACAAGCACAAGCACACACACCCGTCAGGGGTGAAGATAAATTAAAGTAGGATAAATACATTGCCCTATTCTGTCACAAAGTAGATTTCAACAAGAGTATCTCTCATATGAACCATATAACTAACATACCTATTGTTCTTCAGGAAGACTACTTCGGGATAGAATTTAACGATGCCATATGACAAGTAGGAAGATGGTAACATGCTCACAAAGCAGCTGAGAATCAGGCAGCTTCAGTTCTATTCTAAGCTCTTCCAGACACTATGTGGTATTGGGGAAAATCACTTACGGTCTGACTCAGTTTCCCCATCTGTAAAATGGGGATAACATTGTCCTATGTCACACACTGATACTAAACTCTGTTTGTCAAATGCTTTGAGGAAGCTCTGATGGAAGGCTCTATAGAGAGGCAAGTACTACTATAACTGGAAGTTTTGATCTGATTCGGTATCAGCCTATAACAAAAATTGTTCAGTAATTGGGCATGCCTGAGCTTAAAGTCCTTCCAATATCATTATTTATTTTTGGTTTAGTATTGACAATCCACTCTACATTGTACAAAACACAAAAAGATCTGTCCTGATTTCCAAGCTGCCATTAATTTTAATGGAAGATGGGTGTCAAAAACTAACAGATGGCTTTGAGTATCACAACCAATGCCTGGCTAGAAGACGTTACAGCCTCAGAACATAGAACTGCATTGAACTCCGGACAGCAGATCTTTCTCAAAATATCAAAAAACATAAAAAGATTTTTATTGCCCAAAAAGGTGCTGGGAAATGTTTATGGAAGATGCAGGTTTTTACCATTCCAGTTCTTGCATTCCCAGACACTCAAAAAACATACAAAAAAGTTCTATGCAAGAGAGACAAAAATAGCGTCCCCCCTCCACACACACACACACACACACACACAGGCTTCAGTGAGTTCTTTATTACCTGCTTCCTTATAGTAGAGCTGCGTCTGCCACTGATCAGAAGCCCAGAACGGACCGTCGGTGAAAGATGGAGAGGAAAGAACACAGGCAAATGTCAGGGTGACCACTGACAACCAAAATACTTGCTTGTATGGTATTTCAAAAACTCTACTCATTAGTCTTGGTGGGGAAAGAAGTTAGATACAGAAAACAATTTCAATGATCTACACTCTGTCAGTTCACAGCAACTTTGGAAAGACTAAGTGATTTAATATAAAAGCACTGTAATCCTGAAACTGGAACAGGGAAACTGATTGCCTTGACACAAGCCTGTACTAAACCTCATCCTTCCAACCATATGGAAATTCAGTACATAAACCCCTTCACTCTAAATCGAGTTGGTTATAATTTTCAGAGAGCACCTCTCCACACTAGGTCCATTGTATTAGATGATTTAAAGCCACAGGGAGAGGGGGAGAAAAAAGTAAATTGGTTTCCCTCTGTGCTGTTAATAAGCAAATTATTAATGCATTCTTTATAATAACCTGTGATAAAAAAATAAAAAAGTATTTCCAAATAACAAGATCATGATTACAAATAGCTTCATAATTACTGTTTGTGCAGGCGGATATTAGTGCCTGATCAGAAGGAGGTCTGCGCCTGCTGTGCTAAAAGTCTTTCCTTTTATCTTATTTCTGGGGTTTAGAAATTCTTAGTTTTCTGTAAAACTGAATAATTGAAGATAAGGACAGAGAAAGCCTAATGGATCATTCCGCCCCACTGCCTGCCAGGACCGTTGTCTGGTGAATGCTGAGTATGTTAATTTTATTGTGGTTAAGAATCACAATTGTAGCATTCATTTTGCAGTTTTCTTTTTGTTTGTTTTTTGTTTTTTTTTTAAAAAGAATGAGCTGTAGTGAGAGAAAGCAAGAAAGTAGATTTCATGAGCTGTCACAGGCAGTGAGATATAGTTTAGACTATTGGTGAAAATGATTCTGATATTTAAAGTTTTCACAATGAATAAAATTTTATTATTACAGATGTCAGACTAATTAGGACCTGTCAGCTCTACTTTACTTGGAGGAATGGGGAAAATGGAGTAATGATTTCTCATCTGCAGTAATCACCCTCACTTTAAGAAGCCAGTGAACTGCACAATCCCTGTGGCCGACAGCCCCAAAAAACAAATTCAGAGATACGGATCTGTTACATTTCACAGAAAGCCCCATCAAAATCATTTTTCCCCAGCCCTCATGATGAGAGGCTGAATTTCATATATTTGGTGACTTCTACAGCACCATGGTTGATACTTGGCCCCTCAGTTACAGCAAACTATTCTTCGCGGCCTCTCTGTGTGTTGCAATCCAATTCCATGTCAGGCCAGATGGGGTCAGCAGGGCAAGGAGAAGAAAACGCCTCTATGACCATTCTCTTCTCCCCCACCCTGCTATGAAGCAATCACAAGCACTTCAAGATGCTGCTTGGCTTCTTGTCATCACCCCCCCCCCCCCCCCCCGTGGATAAATCCTCAAGAGGCAAGGGCCTCATCTAGGTTAGAAACACGAGGTGCGTTTAGCAATGTGTTTGTTAGTGAACTTGAACACCAGTTAGTCTCTAGAGCAGACAAAGGCAACTGTGCTTAAAGATGTTTTGCTGAACAGGAAATTTGCAAACTCCACCTCATTTTCCTAATCTACTCAGGTACTGAGCTGGTGACTGACTCCTTTTGTCTTTCTGGAAGAGGCTCTCTTTTCAACAATGTTTATTTCAGCCATACCTACCTGGCAAGGGAGCAATCAGTCCTTTGACCTGTTCGGGAGACAAAGAAATAAATACAAAGGCTCGCACCAGGGAACAGAAATGGGAAAATGATTTTGACAGACATGCAGACCTTAATTTGGAAATGGGGGGGAGGGAGAACAGCTTTACGGGTGACAATGTGGCTGCTTCTCCTAAGAAATGCTGCTAAAATCACGAAAGCCCTATCCCATTGGCAAGGCTCCTCGGTGGCTGACCAGGAAATGCAGAAACTAGCTTCGGCTGCCTTTTCTTTGGAAAGCATTGTATCTGAAAATTGGTTCCGGGCACTCTAATTGTTGACTTCCACTGCCAAAAAAAAACTAGGCTCCTCAACCTCTCCCCCCTCCTCCTTTCCAAGGGAGCTGGGGCGGGAGGGAAGGGGGAAGAGGAGAGAGATTATACTTTATGAAACCACTTATGAAGACTGAAAACATTCTCTGATTTGTTAGCCCACAGGCTCAATGTTCTAGCGTTTAGCTATTTCAGGAGTCAGAGCTTTAATGATATTTTCCGCAATCACATTTGCAAAATTGTTCCATCAACTTTTATTCTGTTTGCAATTTGGGGACCAAGCTACCATGGCTGCTGATGAGACAGGCAGGATTTTAAAATAGCACAGTAAGGAAAAAAGGAGACAATATTTGGCAAGTACCTTTGATAACCCAATATTCCAGGCCAGATCCTCAGATGGTATAAATCATCACAGCTATGCTGATTTACACCAGCTAATGATTTGGCTCTCCTTTCACCTCCAGAGTTTAATGCCTCCCTAATCCTGGATAGAGAGTGTGAAGTAAAAGGCTAATTGTTGATTGCAGAGAATCAATTGAACACTTTGTGAGCAGCCACTTTCCCCTCCCTCCGTAAAAAGCTCATTTAACTAAAATGGTGCATTATTTATAAAAATGTTATTCAGAACCAGAGTTCCTAACCATCTGTCCCCACTGCCATCACAAAATATTCATACATATAAATTACACAGCTGTGGCAACATCAAGGGGCTCTTGCATTACAGTGACAAATGCAGACAGTCAGGGACATAATGACTTGTCGAAAGGAAGACCTGCTGGTATTTTTATTACCAGAACTCGTCATCTTTAGATTAAGGTAATTTGCAAGAGGAGTGATAAAAATGTAACCTAAACGGGAAAAAAACACAAGAAAATAGAAACACCTATTCCCCAGCATCGGGAGAGATGCAGCTGCGCGTTGCATTTCAGGGGACAAAGCTTCCTGAAGAGAAGCTGATGCAATGTGTGAAAAAGGTTTTAGTATACACACTCCCAGTTACATGACATTTTATAAATGGGGCTGGATGCTGATCACCCAACTCTCTTCATCCCATCCCTTGCTTTGGATTGGAGACATAATGCACCTCAGTTTGATCTCACAGAGAAAAAAAACCCACAAAAAAACTGCTAAGTGGCCCTTGCTTACTCTTTCTGACATGCACCAGATCCCTTCACGAGCTCAGCTCCAAAGATGTTCAAGCATTACAAAGCAACCACAAAACAGCAGGGGCCTCTAAATAGGGAGAGATACAACCAACACATTAACCATTCCTCTTGCTCCTGCCTTCCGCCCCTCAGCCTGAGATCAGTTCAAGGGGCAGCAGGTTAAGAGAAAAGAGGTCATGGTATGCAGGGGTCAGCTATGAACCAGGAACATGATTAGTCACAGGGGCAGGTTGGGTGTCATTTGGAGACGTTTAGAGAGAGAGGAAAAATGCGCTAAGGAAACAGCATTTCTGACTCTCCTCCCCTCCCTAGGACACTTGTAGCGACAAGGGAATCTCAATATCCTTTCCTCGGTTCCTACAGGTGTGGTCCGATTCACATGAAGCTTTTTGGGGTAAGAAGAAGAGGGGGGGGGGGAAGAGAGGGGGGGGGAAGAGAGAGGGGGGGAGAGAATGTTTTTTTTTATCCTGAAAGCAAACACTTTACAAGCTGCACACTTTCAATTCTCATCCAGAAGATGACTTGTGCACTATAAACTTTGTGGCCTTCAATTCAGATACCTAGCAAAGAGGAGCAGGCCGTGCTATCATGTAAATATAAGGTTCTGAAAGTCAAGCCATTTCAGGCTCGATATTGAGACTGCCGGTCCATCTCCCAACATATGCTGGCTAGGGAGGTTTGCATGGACACATGGATGCTTTGTTTGAGGTGTATGTTTGGCCAGCAGTGGTGGGTACATTGAATCTTGACTGCTGCCAAGTAGATGTGGGGGCAACACTTTCCATCTGCTCTGAAATTTCTAGTTCCACAAACAACAGCCATGTTCTGCTGCATTAGCCTGGTTTAGCTTAAACCTACAGAGGTGAAAAGCTGCTCATCTACCATGCAAGGAAACCTTTCTGCCACCCTAATGAGGCAATGCTTCTAAAATCAGCAGTAAACAGTAAATCACAAGGTTTAACTCTCTTCAGATTATTAAAGTAGGAGGGGCAGGGGGCTGAGTGGGCACATGCTTCATTTAAACAAACA
This sequence comes from Sternotherus odoratus, assembly GCA_032164245.1. Classification (NCBI taxonomy): domain Eukaryota; kingdom Metazoa; phylum Chordata; order Testudines; family Kinosternidae; genus Sternotherus; species Sternotherus odoratus. The sequence continues at coordinate 8,222,674 of JAVMKO010000022.1, forward strand.
GATGAGGCACATTAGCACCTCATTAAACATTTGCCTTTCACAATTACTCAAGCACCCATATAGTGCTGCACCAAACAAGCCGGAAAAATAAATTCATAAAACATGAATATGTCCACTTAGCATTGGTAATCTAGGACAGTTACGCTCAGTCAGCTGACTAATTCAATAACTACAGATGACTGTCTAATACAGTGACAAGCGGGTCCCAGACTCACTTTCTCCCAGTGTCTTCTGAAGAAGGTCATGCTTGGCCTGGAGCTTAGTGATCAGGTTCCTGCCTTCCAGGTACTCCTTCATTTTCTGTTGGGGTGAAAGAGAAAAGCAAGACCATCAATGGAGTATAAGAAATATCTCAGATGACAACCTTTGGTCTGCTGGACTCTGCATACAGCTGTGAACGACAGAATTTTACTGAACTCTATACTGAGAAGGATGAAATAAATCTACATACGTATCTCGGAGTCTCAGCCCATATACCCCAGCAATCTGCCATCTCATTTCTCTTGCCCGAGTCTAGAGATGGATTGACCTCACAACTGAATGCTTGGCATTTCTGAGACATCTAAGTGGCCATCTTACACCCTGCTCTCCAGACAGAGAGGGCCAGCAATGTACTTTCATCACATGTCACTGACAACTGAACAATCTATTTTAACAAACTAAAAAGCTACTATTGTGCTTATTCTCTCACTTAACCTCTCTCACCCCACTTTACTCGTCATATGCTGCATCTGCCTCTATTCTGGATACACAATAAGGAAAGGAAAAAACTCAGCAAAGACAACATTTGCTCTGCTCATCTCAAGCTAAAATATCACAGACCATTCTCTGTTTCTCCTGAGCTGGAGAGGTTTTCCTAGCTCTTCAGAAGAGATTTATAAACTATTTCATCCCTTATTCTGGAAGACAATATATTTTTCTTCATTGCTAACATGCTGCAGGTGTACAGAGTGCTCTACAGATAATCAGTGTCAAGTTCACAGTTTGAACAGGTTAAGCATTTATCATATTTTGCACAAATATTTATATTATGGTTTATGAACATAGCCATCATAAAATACTCTAACATTTCTAAACAATCAACATTTTTAAAATGGAACCAATAGAAAGCGATGCTCAAGGGAAACCAATATCATATGATAAATGATTCCAACTCGTGTCCTCATCTTACCTCATTTCTATCCATTCTTTCACTCTAGCATTGTAGTGTTAAATTTAGACTAAGCTCCTTGAAGTACATAGGGTGTCTTAATTTAATGTGCTCTGTTGGTCTTGTGTGGGTCATAAGAATGGGCACGCTATAAATATATTTAAGGGTGAGAAGAATCATGGAACAACACACACACAAAGTATCAAGGGAAAATACAACTATTTAGGAGCTCAGAAGCACCAAGTTGTGGTCTTCTGTTCGTTTCTAGAGACAAGTGAGTCACAAAGAAGACTGGTGTTTGGGTTTTAATTAGTGACCAAATATCAGGATGCTGTTCCTGAGTCTGAGCAACTGGAGTAGGAATTTTATCAAAATTAAGTCTCTTTGGAGATTCGCAGCATTTCCAGCTTTGTTGCAGGCTGGTATATCAACAGTTTTGACCCTGGATGAAAGCAGGAAGCATGGAAGTGAGTGGCAAAATAAAGTGAACCAAACATTTCAGAACCTTCAAAAGAACCTTGTACCAAAGTTTACTGCTGACTGGAGATGATCTCCCAGAATCTGTCCAAATCTATTCCAAGCACAGGCTGCTTCTTGCTTCTTAACCCCAGACTCAAACCCCTGGTATCAGCATTCTTCATACCAGCTCATTATGATATTACCAACACATTATATTAAATAAGCAGTACAAGTTCATGAATTTCTAACACACACACACTGAGCATGAGAGTATCTCCAGTTACCAAACACACCACACAGAACACTGTGGTCAAAGGGAATGAGAAACTCCTGAAAATCAACAATATAAAACCCCCTCCATAAGCAATGGGTTTTAAGAAACATCTCCCATGAGACATCAGCAGATCACTTTCTTATTATTTTAAAATAGTCATTTTTTTCAAGATCAAAATGAAGATTCAATCCATCTGTAAAGTCAGTGCACCTCACCCTGATATGTGGAAGAGCAAAATGCCAAAGCATTCCTTTGCTAGGCTGTGCAGTGATTAGAGAAACCTTTTGTTGCAGGACTGGTCATAGGTCAGTGGTTTTTACTTCCTGCTGTCAGTCAAGATCCCATTAAAACAAATAACCATTTGATAATGAGATGTGAGATTGCCCTCTGGGATCCCATTTGACCAGGAATGGGATCTGCACTGAGACTTTGATTTCAGAAAGGACCATCACAATCTATGTACATACACCACATATATCTGCAAAACAGAAGTATGTGACATAATAGGAGATAGGTGTCATTCCTTTACACAGGTCTGTTCTGTACCTTAAAATGTCTATGTATTTTGGTTCTCCCTTTCCTCTAACAGTACTACATCCACCATGGCTTTGTCCTAGTTCTCATTGCAGACCACACCCACTCTTGTAATAGACCCATAACCTCTGGCTGAGTTACTGAAGGCCTCAACTGATGATTTAAAAGCTTCAAGTTACAAAGAATCCACCATTTACACCAGTTTCAACCTCAAGTGACCTGTGTCCCATGCTGTGAAAAAGACAAAGAAAGCCCAGGGACTCTGCCAATCTGATTGGGGGGGGGGGAGGGGAAATAATTCCTTTGTGGCAGTCAGTAGTCCTGATCATTTCAACAAGAACCAACGGCCCAACATTGGAGAAAGAATGCTCTGTATTAAATCAGAGCCCTCCCCATATATTGTCCCATCATTGGCCATGGGGGATACTTGCTATTACCTATTAGCATTAACCAATTGCAGGATGGAAGACGGGTTCACAGTTAACACCATGCACAATTAAAATTACATGAGAAAAATCCTCTAGCCTCTTAGGGGTGTTCAATTATGCTATAGAACCTTCTCCCAAAATACCATTTCTGTATGCCCTTATTGGAATGTCATTCACTAGAGACATGCCACACAGGGCAGTTCTGGCAAAAATGTGACTGCCTTTAAAGAAAGAAGAGGGGGAAGGAAGTGGAAGGTGGCCCAATCACAGCTAGCAACTGTATTGTAATTATTTTTTAAATAGCCTTGCAATCTACCCAGAGAACACCTACCCCAGACCTGTTCACCTGTGACAGGCCACATGCTGAAAGAACAGCTTTAAAAACAGCCATAAGGTGGCCAGCACTTGACAGGTATTTCTGTAAAACCCAGGGTGCTCCATATGTGACACTGGAAGTGCCATCTCATGAAGGAAACAAAACGTATCTCCTGGCTAGTTGAGGTCATTAAAATAACTTATGAGTAAAGGGGGGGGGGGGGGAAGGGTTTAACTCCAGCCTCATGGCTAAAGCAGAATTTGAGCAATGCTACCTGAAAATTCCCCCTTGCAATCTCACACCCCCACCCCCACCCACCACTATTTAGGCTAGAAAGTGATGAATGTCACATACTATCCTAAATTTGCATGGTGCTATTCTGAACTGCATTCTTTTATTTCAGAGGTGGCTGCACTTCAGAGGAGAGAAAAAAAGATTCCTGTATATAGAGCTTATCAAAAACACATAGGGCTCCAGAGAAATACCACTATGCGCTTCTCTGACATTTTCTCTGGTATCTGAGGTTGTAAGAGGTCTCTGATAGGAACACTGTGCCCAGTGCAGAGACCTCAGTCACAATACAATTTCCATATGGTCCCCTATTGCTGCTACAAGGAAAACAATGGTTCCTACTGACTACTGGTATTTCATATCCTCTTCATACTACAATAAATCCAACCTTCCGGAGTCTGCCACCTCCCAGGAGCACATGCAAAATAAAAGGGATATTCATTTAAAATCAAAACTGCAGGTTTTTCTTGATGAATTATGAAGATCTAGCAGCATTCTGTTTCAAACACCTCAAAAGTATGCATGAACACCACATGATTTAATTTCTGGCCTGGCTTTAAACTAGAGTACAGTCAGACACACGAGGACAAAGACAACAGTCACAATACAATTTCCATATTGCAAAGACCTCAGAAAGGAGAATGTTAACTAGTGACGGTGTATGAATTGCAATGGCTGTCTCCCCCACATCCATGTACCTTTTATACCGTCCCCCACCCCAAGCCTGATTAAATTCTTCCAGCAGGAAGCAGCTGTCAGATGGAATTCATAATAGAGCAAAGTATAAACTAGAGCACATCTTCCTGCTTTGCTGCCAAGGCAGACAGTTATGCTTTCGAGACTATATGGAAATAGTTTCTGTCACATGTCCTGTATCCTTGGCTCCCTCTCAAATCTGGGCAGAGCAGCTTTTTATTTTTATTTTTTAAAATCAAAGTGGATGCAATCAGCACAATTAGTAATGTTCCCAGAATGCAATGAGTAAATCAGATCACCACACCACTGTGCAAATGGTAGTGATTGCAAGGGAAAGAATGGTACATTGTCAGAAGTAGCACGACATTTCTGTAAAATTAATTATCAAGGAAATTATACTTACTCATGTCATGAGTTGTCAAATTTTATTAAATACATTTTTGTAAAGCCCTTTGACAAAAGCAAGCATTGTAGTGTTGCTTAATATTATTTTTAAAACTATTATAATTAACTATAAAGACAATTTCTCAGATGGGAAAACAGTTATTTTCCTCCTTCCTATCTTTTGCAGACAACTACATTTAAAACTTGTTTTCTGAATGCAATCCCTCTTACATATTGCACTTACAACCACGGTATACGAGTGCTGAAAAGTTCAAAACCAAACAGCATGGTATTTAAATACGGATTTTGAATCAAGGGTTATATTGATACTTATTAAGGTTGTTTCTTATGTTCCAATGAGCATTGTGCATGCATGCGTGCGCGTGCATGTATCACATTTGATCTGCAATACAGAAGTATATGAAATGAGAGGACCTTTTCCCGGGTCTATTCTGTACCTTAAAAAGGTCTGTGTATTTCGGTTCCCTCTCTCTCTCCTAACAATACCGCATTTATCATGGCTTTGTCCTAGTTCTCATTAATGCTCATCAGCTCATTTCTATGTACAAGGAAACATCCTATCTTTACAGATTCATTGGAATTCTTAATATTTATAAGTCTGTCCAATAAAAAAAAAAATCAATGAAGTATCTGATTTGGCTGTTTACAAGCTCTTTCATACATCAGCCTCATTCAGTTCCCAGTTATTTTATCATGGTTGCATACGACATGATAAATAGCACCTTCATTTCTTGGAGACAGCCCAACAGTCCTTCTGGGACTACACTAGTCTGGTTGCATAGGAGCAGGATATTAACACTGCAAAATGGAAAAGTACCGTGTATAGATAAAATCATAGTAAACTAACCTATGTGCATGTGCATATTTGGACATACTGCATCTGCTCTCTCTAGAGGGAATACCTGAAATTCAATTTAAGATATAATTTTTCTAGTTCCATTATCACAAGCAAGCTAGTCAATTACTTTTTAATTGTATCAATTCATCTGCCCACTTTTTGCTAACTGCCAGTTTCACCTTAGAATACTTTTAAATTTAATGCATTATTTTTAAGCATTTTGAGTGCTTTTCTAAGGAACGATAGGTTTATCAGAGAGTTTACTACTAGACAAGACCAGATAAAAGCCATCCTGTCAACCAATGTAATTTGCACAGAACTTCACAATTTTGAAAAAGCAATACCATTCTTGTAAGAGGAATAGGAAAGCTTTAAATACAGCAATAGGCTCTCAAAGGGGGTCTGAGTAATGGAAAATCAAACCTATAAAATTCATCTGCTTTTTGGAAGAATATATTTTGAAAATATTAAATGATGCAGGAGGTCAACGCAAGTGATCACAATTCAGGGGGGGGGGGGAGAAGAGATGCATGCTGGTCTGAAAGATAATAAATCTAGAAGAAACTTGGAATTTTTTTTTACTCTGAGTGACCTACATTTTCCCTCAAGACCAAATCTGTGCACGCACTTGGGTAAATACCCTTCATAATTTTAAGCTCTGTCCCTTCAGCTCCACTGTAGGCAGACATGAGAGATTAGACTTTACCCACCTGGCCATACTACAATACAAGGACTAAATTCTAGTCAGTAGACCAAGTACTTGTATGTCTTTTAAAAAAAAATAAAAAAATCTAAGAACAAAATGTCACAATTGGTTTTTAATGTAAAACCCAGCTCTGGCTGCAACAAGAATGAACCAGGAAAACTTTTTGAAAGACCGATATTAGAAACAGGGAAGTACTCTAGTTTTCCCTTCCCATGGCTCTACAGCAGATCATTTTGTCAGGAACAGTGCAAGTTCCTGATTATGGATCTAATGCCCTGATCCTACAAGTGTAGCATGCAGGCCACCCACTGCGCCTACGCAGAGCTGCCAGGACCTCTTGGGCCCTCCCATTGGGTGCTCTCTGTCCACATGCTACTGAAATGGAGCCTATAGTATGATGCTGGTGTCGAAAGAAGAGTAACAACTGAGTCACAATGGCATTTTCTGTATTAGCAACAAGCAAACAAAGTTGTCAACGTCTACCTACTGGGGGAAGGCACAAATATAACTAAACTCGTTAAGCTTTTGATATCGAATACAGTAGACTCTCGATTATCCAGGATTGGATTAACCAGAATGTGGATTAACCAGGATGGCAAATAAAAATACGCGCAACTCGTAGGACTGACTCAGGCTTTGCTG